>OW026367.1:59883197-60526779 GCA_932273885.2 Leucozona laternaria | reverse complement strand
AACGCCGAATTTTTGGTGAATGGGCTCTTGGAAAGCTGGCCGAGGATCCGCTTTTTTATCGAAAAATTGTGTTCAGCGATGAGGCTCATTTTTTGTTGAATGGGTACGTAAATAAGCAAAATTGCCGCATTTGGAGTGAAGATCAGCCAGAAGCATTGCAACAGCTACCAATGCATCCCGAAAAAGCCACTGTTTGGTGCGGTTTATGGGCCGGCGGCATTATTGGGCCATATTTCTTCAAAGATGATGCGAATCGCAGCGTTACTGTCAATGGTGAACGCTACCGAGCGATGATAACAAACTTTTTTTTGCCCGAAATGGAAGTTCTTGACTTGCATGATATGTGGTTTCAACAAGACGGTGCCACATGCCACACAGCACGCGAAACAATGGCGCAATTGCGAGGCGAGTTTGGTGAACAGTTAATTTCACGTTTCGGGCCGGTCAATTGGCCGCCTAGATCGTGCGATTTGACACCATTAGATTATTTTTTGTGGAGGTATGTCAAGGTTAATGTCTATAGGGACAAGCCCGCTTCGATTGACGCACTGGAAGCCAACATCCATGCATTCATTCGTGAGATACCGGCTGATATGTGTGAAAGAGTATGCCAAAATTGGACTCAGCGGATGGGCTACCTGAGACGCAGCCGCGGTCAACATTTGCATGAAATTATCTTTAAACATTAAATTGCAAGGTTCAAACTATCGATTCAAATAAATATTTCATTCATTTTTTCGAATTTTTTGTGTTTTTTTTTTTTAAAAAGTTCTAAACCTCTTAAAAAACCACCCTTTACATAAATTGCTTCAATAGAAATAGAGTATCACAGATAGGTAAGGGAAGTTTTTAGTCTCTTAAGAGAAATCTTTTCTGTGTAAAACAATGAATTTTCAAATCGCACTCTAAAAACAGCGAAAATAAAAAAAAGCGATTTTCTAAAATAATATCTAACAAGGACAAAAATAATGTCAAAAAATACTCAATGGTGAATGGGCAGTTTGTTTTCCATCTCGTCTTTCCTTTATTTGCAACAAATTGGGGCATAGGGCATACCTATTCATAGTTCTTCGATAAATTCTGATTTAGTCTTTTGCTAAACTAAACTGCAGATTATGTTATTCATAGAAAATTTAAACCCATTTTTTAAGGATAACCTGGAATCTAACAATAAACACGACAAAAGGTATGTTAATTGTTTAAGCCTGTTTTTTAACTTATATCAAACATTAAAAATAAACAAACAAAAAGATAATTCTCAGACTTTTTCAGCACGAATGATTTGATTTTAAGGTTTCTTATTAAAAAATCGGAGGGGGTGTTCTATCTACCGCAAATTAAAGTGTAGTAAAGTAAAGTGTAGTGATGACGTTAGCCAAAGAAGACATTTTGAGACTTTGTTTTTGTCAATTGGCATTAGGCATGTTAAAATTGTACGGCAGTCCAGTAGCAATGCAACAACCCACCCAACCGACGAGAAAGCATTTGGCAATTGCAAGCATTGCCAGTAGCACTCTACCGACTGGACAAGCTTCTTCTCGGGCACTTGTCTTTTTGGGAATCTAGTGGATCTAAAGGATAAGTGACATGTTGGAACATCACCTATTCGTGAAGAAAGGAACAGCTAGTAGTGTTACAAATCCTAGCAGCCTTAACACAAAGTATTTGTGATCTTGGAGTCACTACCTTTTCATCAAGGTATCCCACTACAAGGAAAACAGTATTTTGAAAAGAAAAACGAATTTTTCGTACAAATAGGTAGTCATAGGAAATACTGACTTTTTCTCTTCTTTGAACTGGATTTTCCACTAAAGCTAAATTTATAAGCTAGCTAGCTGACCCTCCCCAGCTTCGCACGGGTAGACAAAACTAAGCTTCGCATACATATTACAAAAGAAAATATGTATAGGTACCTATATAGATAAATATTTAAGCTACGTTTTGTAATTGAGTATCTATACTACTTTCTGGGTAACGTTATGAATGGCGAAAGTCGTTAAAATATGATCATCTAAGTCCAACCTTTATTAATTTCCCAACAGAGATGAAATGTTTGTAATCAAAAACCACTTTTTGTGTTTATCCCATTTCACTCTATAAATCAAATCAAATTTTTAAAAATAAACTTTTAAACACAAACAGAGTTTTTAAAATCGGATATCCCTATTTTTTTACCCCGCATCTACCCATAAATATCAATTTTTTGAAAGCTATCCCTTAGAAAAACTGTCCTATAAGCACCCACAATTTTTTTTTGAAAAACAACACTTAAGCTGTCTACTAAAAATAACCTTTCAAACACCAATATTATGTCTAAAATCAAACAATTTTTATTTGTACCACATTTCCCCCTACAAAAAACAAAATTTTGAAAAAGAATACCACTAGAGCAATTTCCGTTCAAATGCCCTTTCAAACACCAAAAGATTTTTTTAAATGCAGGTAGAGTTATTATAATCGGATATGCCTTTTGCATTTTACCCCATTTCACCCTAAAAATTTATTTTATTGTGCTGCTATTCGGGCGGAGATGAATTCAAAAAATCAAAGATCATTAAAATCGGTCCAGCCGTTCTTGAGTTATAAGTATTGTTAATAAAACGACTTTGTTTTATATATAAAGATATTTAAAAAAAATCAAAATGCAACCAATTATATGATTTGAAGTACGAAATAAAACATACAAATGTACATAATAATATCTATCTTTCTATAAAAATTTTGCAATTTTTGAATGTTTATATTTACCAGCTTCTCTAAATTCATTCATATATAGATGCAATATTTCGATATTTCTTCCACAAAACCACAGACAAATGCGACACGACCGAGACGAGACTCAGTTATACTTTATACATGACCGATACCAAGTCAATACTTAAGTTTTAAGATTATAACAAGGCCGAAATGAGACTTTCAAAAGTCTGGTCTTGTCTCGACCCATGATCATACTTTGTGTTTGTGTTTCCTCAACGAAATTCACACACAAAATATCGAATTGCTCCGAAGTTGTATCAAATAATTTTGAATACGTCGAACAGGCTTTAAACGGTAAATAAAATTATTACTAACATTATCCATAAAATCGTATCACCATGGGTGTGTTTCTTTATTTATTCCGAATATTGGGAATATCTGGAACAACGCTTTTGCGTTTCTTTATTCTCTGGAATATTCCGGATATACTTGTTTGTTGTTTCTTTATTCGTTCTAGAATTATTGGAATGCGTTCTTTCTGTTCCTACTCAAGAGCTAGTGTAAATGGAATATTCTCTACTTTGACAGATATGTACATTTCATTTTTTTCATTGATTACAATTAGGTATTGTTATTTTGTCTGCCGTCTGCCTCTGCCATTGATGAAAAGAAATTTAATGAAATGGAAATGGGTGAGCATGTTTTTGTGATAATTATTTTTGTATCTTCATGATGCTTATGCGTGCGCGTAAAATTAATTTACAATTTGCAAAACAAATAATTATTTGTTTCTTCTATCAGAAATAATCGCAAAATGATTTTTTGACATGAAAACAAACAGCTGATAGTAGGATATTCTTTCAATTAAGATCTGATTCTTTATTTATTCGATTCTGGATATTCTGGGTAGATATTTTGCCTTTTCCGTCTTTTCTATTCTTTATCCGGAAAAAATAAAGTAACACACCCCATATAACCGACCATATAGAAGTAAAGGAGGGTATTGTTTTTTTTTGCCCGCGAACTAAGTATGTAAAGGGTGATTTTTTAGCTGGTTTGGTTTTGGCAACACTGGTTTTGACAGCTGACGTGTGTTTAGTACCTTGTGTCACTGTCAAACAGCTTCAGTTTGGTTTGCAATTTACCCATGGATCGTCTTACAAATGAACAACGCTTGCAAATTATTGAATTTTACAATCAAAATTCGTGCTCGGTTCGAAATGTTCATCGCGCGCTGCTTGTGTTCAGCGATGAGGCTCATTTTTGGTTGAATGGGTACGTAAATAAGCAAAATTGCCGCATTTGGAGTGAAGATCAGCCAGAAGCATTGCAACAGCTACCAATGCATCCCGAAAAAGCCACTGTTTGGTGCGGTTTATGGGCCGGCGGCATTATTGGGCCTATTTCTTCAAAGATGATGCGAATCGCAGCGTTACTGTCAATGGTGAACGCTACCGAGCGATGATAACAAACTTTTTTTTGCCCGAAATGGAAGTTCTTGACTTGCATGATATGTGGTTTCAACAATACGGTGCCACATGCCACACAGCACGCGAAACAATGGCGCAATTGCGAGGCGAGTTTGGTGAACAGTTAATTTCACGTTTCGGGCCGGTCAATTGGCCGCCTAGATCGTGCGATTTGACACCATTAGATTATTTTTTGTGGGGGTATGTCAAGGTTAATGTCTAAAGGGACAAGCCCGCTTCGATTGACGCACTGGAAGCCAACATCCATGCATTCATTCGTGAGATACCGGCCGATATGTGTGAAAGAGTATGCCAAAATTGGACTCAGCGGATGGGCTACCTGAGACGCAGCCGCGGTCAACATTTGCATGAAATTATCTTTAAACATTAAATTGCAAGGTTCAAACTATCGATTCAAATAAATATTTCATTCATTTTTTCGAATTTTTTGTGTTTTTTTTTTTAAAAAAAGTTCTAAACCTCTTAAAAAATCACCCATCACGAGTCTTAAGAAGCTGTTTAGATTGGGAAGAGACGACAGTTTGTATAGCAAGATAAATAAGGGATAAGGACTCTCGTGGGGCACGAAGAAAACATAAAAACCACATTTATTTTTCTTTCAAATTCGTTTCAGGTGCCTCAAAGTTCCTAGTGTAAACACGATGCCAATCACCAATCTTTCCAATTTAAACATGTCCGAAAGAGCCAGTTGCTTTCCTCCCCTAAAATAAGTCCACTAATAATACTTGGGCATATAGAAATACCCCTCAGCTTACTTCTAAGCAAGATTGCGGACGTATGTACTTGCTGTCAAGTAAACAGAGATTCTCTCTTTAGCCACGATGCTTTACCTAGCTCTATTTTTCCCTCCCATTGTAATATTCAGAAATTCAAAACCAATGTGCATTGTGCATGGGTATCTCCTATTCAACCCTTCCCTATTTTCCTAACGCTCACACTGTGTTTATTATTATAAGGGTAGTCATAACCGCTTAAGAGTGTCCTAAACCAATGCCATATTCGTTAACACGTGATTTTTTTTTTTTTAATTTTTTTTTATTGAAATCAAGTTTTAAATTTTGTACTTATAAGTATTTCAACATAAACTGGAACTCTTTCTATTTTTTCCACACTCCACTTCCTACCCATCCACTTCTCCATCCACCACCTCCATGGCCACCTCCATAACCACCTCCATAACCACCGCCATAACCACCTCCATATCCTCCACCTCCATATCCACCACCGCCGCCGCCTACGACTTTTATTACTCTTACGGTGGATCCACCACCTCCGTAGCCGCGACCACCTCCGTACCCGCCACTACCTCCGTAGCCACCACCTCCGTTCCATCCACCGAGTCCTCCTGAGTACCCACCGCCTGAATAGCCACCGCCTGAATAGCCGCCGCCTGAATAGCCACCACCATGTCCAGAACTAACGTAAATTGGAGTAACCTCTTTAATCACTTTGACAACACCTACTCCACCACCACCATATCCACCACCACCATATCCGCCACCACCATATCCACCACCACCATATCCACCACCACCATATCCACCATAGCCACTTTGAATGCCACTCCAACCACCGCCAACGCCGCCGCCGCCGCCAATATAACCACCGCCTCCAATGCTGCCTCCCCATCCGCCTCCACCAAGACCTCCACCATATCCAATGGATTTAATGAACGAACCCTGTGCTATGGCAACGGTTGCCAAAAGGACACAAACGAAAATCTGAAAACAAAATAAATTCATTTATTCAAATCCAGTTAAACTCGTTATCCTTCAAAATCCTTACTTTCATAATGCTGCAATATACACCGCACTATAGACTCAAAGAAATATTCTATCAAACTGCACTGATGAACTGCAGAACCGATCCTCTTTTATACTTCGTCCCCACTCTTAAATAATAATAATAATTCCAAGTGGAAGAAACAATGAGTTTCGTTGTTGTTATTGTTACTCAGCAACCATAATAAAATTTTAAGTCAATCTGGCTGTCATTTATTTTCTTCTTGTTTTTTTTTTTTTTTTTGAATTTTTTTAATTGGTGCAAGATTTAGTCCAAAATATAAATCAAGTATCAGAGTTTACTAATGGCGATATACATACAACCCGGAGGTAGTTAGTCGATCTCCTATTAATAATAATTTACATAAATTGAGTTGCATCTGTCATTTAACCAAAAATTAATAAAATTTTATAAAGAAATTCAAAATAAAAGTTATCTGAAATTTAACTGTCGCAAAATAAAAACAATTATTTTTAGATAACTCACGATTTAATTTGACATTAAAGAACTAACTGGTCTAGCAAACTGTCTGTTCAAGGCTTCCTCCATATACATACTATAAAAAAAAGAGTTTTTTTGTATTAAACTTGAAATCTATTCTTAAATAATTATATAATGAGAAATATGTACATGTTTGTTTTAAGATAACATTTAAGAACAATACAAAATGTATTATTTTAAACTTGCTGATTAAAAGCTGATTACCAGCATGGTTAGTCATTGGCACGTTTGATTTTATTTTATTTTGAGTTGGGAATATCCAGAAATCACCACTAACCAAGCAAACTAAAAATATAAAACTTGTACCTATACCTGTGAAAAAACGGTCAGTGAGGAAGGTCAAGTAGAAATAAGTAATAAAAATAAACGTATTGAATAGCTTAAATTGTGCGAGCGTATGGTTAATTTAACGCAAGAGCCAATTATTGCATTTGGTTTTATGTCAGCTTTAGCTAACTTGCTCAGTGGTGTTATGGTCATGATGGTTTACCACTTTAGCGGCGAAAATTATTTCTTTTTTTACAATAAAAATGTTGCGATTGCCCGTCTGCTTAGTTAGCGGCGAGACGTCAGATATTCCTGCTTATGAGCTAAGTAGATATTAAAACAAAATTATAACTATATGATAACTGTTATAATACGTACAGAAACCAGTAATTGCAGAGCTCATATTATACAGATGTATGTATAAGGTTAGTTGTAGTCATTTCAAGAATTCCATATCAAAAGAATTTTTATGTTGGCGTGGGCAGACATTGAAAATTTGTAATATAAGTAGGGTAAAAGAGGGTAAAGGTTCAGTAAGGGTCAAAACATTTTTCTTTATTCGCAGCACATAAAGAAATGTTTTTTTTTTTGCAACCGATAAATTATTTTTAAATGGATGAGTCTAGAGAAATGCCAATTTATAACAGTTATAACAGTTTGTCGCCATTCAAATTGGAAGTGACTCTAAACATGCCAATTATAAAAGTTTTTGTTTATAAAATTTCTGTTGATGTAGCATCCATGGTCCTCCGCCTGTGGGCATACTTTGGGCACCCAGAGTTTTTTTTTTCAAGTCCATAAATTGGCGTCTCTCTAGTCTCGTTCATTTAAATAAGGTGTGAATCAACGCACTTCACGGGGGTTGAAAAATATCTCTGGGTGCCGGAAGTATGCCCAACTTGGCCATGGCCCGGTGGAGCCGAGCCGCATAAATAGTTCTTGTAAAGGGTGTTTTTTTTTTTAAACGTGTGGTTTTTAAGAAGAAATAAAACGCATATAGTTTAATGTTATGGCCAAGAATTAAGCTTTATTATAAAGATAAGGGTTTGCCATTATGTTTAAAAAAATATTTCGGGCAAGTGGCTGCCGCGGCTGGCTCGAATAAATTCCAGCCGAGAGGCTGAATTTTAGACCACTTTTTGCAGCAATTGGAAATTTGCAGCAAACGCGGCGAATATCCTCTTCCAAGGCGTCAATCGTCTTGGGCGTAGCTGCGTAGACAATCGACTTCACATAACTTAACAAAAAATAGTCCAGCGGTGTTGAATCGCACGATCTTAGAGGCCACGCCACAGGCCCACGACGCAAGATAATGCGCTCACCAAAAGTTTCCTTCAATAAATTGATTCTTTCGTCTTGTTGGAACCAAAGGTCGTCCACATCAACATCCCAATTCAGGCACGAAAAAATCATTAATCATGGCTGTATAGCGTTCCCCATTGACTGTAACATTATGGCCGGCTTTATTTTTGAAGAAATATGGACCAATGATTTCCTCTGTCCATAGAGCACACCAAAGACTAAACAGTGACTTTTTGAGGATGTAACGTCGCGCCGTCTCAACAATGGCTTGTGGATTATGATCACTCTAAATACGACAATTTTGCTTATTATAACGTACCCATTCAACTAAAAATGAGCTTCATCGCTGAACAAAATTTTCTTGTGAAAGTCGGGACCGGTGGCCATCTCGTTTTGGGCCCATTCACCGAACGTGCGACGCCCTTGATGGTCGTTCGGCTATTCATTATGAAATGACAAACCAAACTGAGCATAAATCAAGTGACAGCTGTCAAAAAGACCAACTCCGAAAAAAGTATTGCCAGATTGAAAACCACTCGTCTAAAAAAAAAAAAACACCCTTTATTAGAGAATCATATAAACTCCCAAATTAATATAGTGTTTTTGAAGCTGAGATTTACGCTATTGATAAAACGGCTGAAATAGTCCACAAGAAAAAACTGAACTCGTCGGAGATCAAATTTTTCGTCCGGATTGGCGTGATTAAAAGGGCGATAGACTAGACATAACTACAAAATAGCAAATCAATAACTCCTGAATTTCCAGGAACAATTGCGTTATCTCTAGGAGCTTATGGCCTAGAATTAATGAAAAGAAAACTCATAGTATATGCTATCGCTGAGTAAAAAGAATATTAGAACCTTGATAGGTGTATTAACGGGACATTAAAAAAAAAAATTAAAACATGATCCTATATTTTGAAAAACTATTTGCCAAGGGATTCTCTGCCAAAATATGGATTGATGCCAAAATAAACACAATTGTGTTTAAAAATCTTCTCTTGCATTTTTTTTAAAGGTTTGAACGGCCCTAATATAATCTTCATAATACAGGGTGTTTGTATTCGTATTATATAATGATAGTTAGAGCATACAGTAAGATTCAATCTTTAATTAGTATCTAAATAACTTAACCTAGGGTTAATTCTCTTGTTAATAATAAATCGAACTTAATTTAAAAATACTCTCTCACTTAGTTCCCGACTGACAGTAAATTACTACTATAAAGGTTCAGAAGGTATACAACATATACCTTTTACTTAATCCCCCATAAGTGGTACTGGTGCTCTTCAGTCTGACAAGTTAGTGAAAGTTAATGTGAGGAAACACTAAAAACAAACATCTTTCCGCATTTTAATTATTGGCTGCATAAAACACAAAGCCTGAAGTTTGAGTGAATGACATAACACTTGTTTCTTGCCAACAAAATATGCAAAAAGAATAATGAGTACCTATGCGATTTGATCCCACGCACCACATTTAAGTGATTCAAATGTAACTTTTAAAATAAATAAGATACTTTTGAATAATTTTTTTTTTTTGGTAACAAGAAAAATTTATTAACAACATTAACAACGTCTGATCTTTGCTTTCAGGTACATTCACTCACTCATTCACACTATATAGAGAACTCAGCTTTCATAGATTTCAGAAGGGGCTATCACATAAAGGTCTTTGCGTTAGGTTCGGTTGTATGCGGGTTGTGTTTTGAGCCATTTAATCCCATCCACCGGAAGATCCGCCGGAGGACCATCCACCTCCACCGATGCTACCTCCTGATGACCAGCCGCCACCACCGCCGCCGATGCTGCCTCCTGATGACCATCCACCGTGTCCTCCACCAATGCTTCCGCCTCCGATGATGCCACCGTGTCCGCCGCCTCCAATGCCGGAGTCAGAGCTGATGATTTTAACGATTTTAACTTGTTCAGCACCACCGCCATAGCCGCCACCGTGACCGCCATCGTAGCTACCACCGAAGCTTCCACCGTGACTGCTTTCGTAACCGCCACCATATCCTCCTGATGAGCCACCTGATGACCATCCACCACCATGGCCGCCGCCTCCTCCTAGCGAAGATCCTGATGATTCAGAAATGACTTTGATTATCTTAACTTCACCACCCCCGATTCCACCTCCGTGACCACCGCCATAAGATGAACCACTGTCGTATCCACCACTGCTGGCCCAGCCACCATGCCCGCCGCCGCCACCACCTAGAGAGATACCACTATCGTATCCACCGCTGCTGCTGGCCCATCCACCATGGCCGCCACCGCCACCTCCACCAATAGAGCCTCCGTCACTGATAACCTTGATCACCTTCACAGGACCCGCTGATATGGAGCCACCACTATGACCGCCACCGTGGCCACCGCTGTATCCACCGCCACCTCCGCCGCCATGACCGCCGCCGTAACTGTAGCCGCCACCACCACCACCACTGCTACCACCTAGGAAGCCAGCTGAAGCAGCCGCTAGTGAGGCAAATAAGCAAACAAAGACCTACGAAGAAACAACAAAAAAAGAAGTATTAGTTTCGATATATCCTGTGAATAATCCTTTAAGTCCTTCAACCTTCATTATTGTAGTAAGCAAGGCTTAGTTTTTGTTGAAAGGTACTCAGACGATGTTAACCAAGCTGGGGAAAGGAAGGCAAATACTGATGTCTTAGCCAAAAGCAAACGATCTTTTTATACCAGTTTTGTGGATCGTGCGCGGATTTTGTGGCAGCTACTCGAATCGAATGTGCAACATACAAGAGAATTGACCCACTATCGAAATTTAGTGTTGTCTTCTCACTTCGTCTTTGTCTTCTTCTTTGGGTTTTAAATGGAAACAACAACAAAAAAAAAAAAAACTAAAAAATAAAGAGAAGACTTTTTGCCTTTCCTGTGTCGCGGAGTCGAAGTCGGAGTTGGAGATGTTGCTTTACTTTTTGCAACAAGTTACCGCGCGCGTACCGCCTCAGGTCAATTAATAGATATAAATCTGTTAGGTAATCGAAACAGTTTGCTTCGCATAATAAATGGTTCTTCGAAGAAAGTGAGGAAATTGTTGGTGGATTAATATGTCAGTGATGGAAGTGTGAGAAAGATTAAACTGACAATTTTTTTGATTGGAAGAGTGCTATTTCGTATACTTAAGCTTTACATATATTTATCACCTTACACAATTATGTATAGTTTGTTTAGAGGCCCAAAATATTACCTTCTTATTAATGTTTTTTTTTGTTTTGAGGCAGGAAGTTGCTGGGTTTAAGCTAAGCTTGATTTCGAATTATAAGTGTTGACCTCTTATCAGCTCGATCCGATAGTATGAAAGCATAATCTTCGACTTGGAGCTAACAACTTTTTATAACATTGATTATTGAACTTCTAAAGAAAATATTAATCAAAAGGATTATAACTATTGGGATTGTAAAAATATTGATTTAGTGACTAACTGGTTAAATTAAGGTTAGTAAGGGTAGAGTGGTTGAAACTATTAATCCGTTGTCAACCGCCAGCTGTAGGTCTTTACTCCTGCAGGGCCGCTTAAACAGTATGGCAAAAACTTCATACTGTTGGGTTATGTCTCAAAACACTTCCTATAGTTTATATCTTTTTATATTCTAATTTTGCTACGTTTTTTTTTTGTAAATGGTTACGTACGAGCTTTTCACAAAAAGAGGTTTAGAGATCTCAAATAATCGGCCTTATCACAAGCCCCTTGTCCTAACAGATTCATACTACACGAATCGCCATTTAATAAAAGTATCATATAGCTGCCGTCGAAACAGACATTTTTCTAAAAAAATTAATAGTTCGTGGAAAGGGATATCGATAGCCCAAAATTTCGTGCCAATATATTTCTTATGACAGGTGACAGGAGATATTATGATCATTTTTCTCGGGTCATATTATGATCATTTTTCTCGGGATTCGTTCTACGGACCTATAACGACGGGGTCTGTGATAAGCCCGAATGTAGTAATCCTATATAAGCGGAATAATAAGGCCGAAAAACTGATAGCCTTTTTTCACCTCCACTTTATATGCGAGCGGAGTTAATGTCATCCTGCCGACTAACTGAAAAAATTCTCAAAATCATTTTTGTGTAAAATTGCATAAGCTTCGTTTTTCGCTTAAACTTCCTGTTAAAAAACTGATAGTTCTCCAGTAATCTTCAAAAAATCAATATTTCCCCCTTTCAACCACCAAAATCAAAAACCTCGATAAAAAATTATCGCATTAGTGACTGATCGAGTGAGTTCCATCAGTGATCGAATTAAGGATTAAAACCTATGGGGATGATGGCTCCATAACGTGAGCAGTAATGCCAAACTCACATAATTCAATCACGTATTACTCGATAACTGATGCGGTAATTCGGCCCCTGGTCCAAATTAAGCATACTTTTTGGCAAATACTTGACACATAAACTTACAGTTCGAAATGTAAGTCTAATTTTTTTGCGCTGTTAAATTATTAAGCTCTTATACCTAACCATTATAATGAAGTACAATAGTATCGGCGTGGCGGTCTTTGCGTTGGAGCACGGTAAGAATTACTTTTTCACAAAATTTTCTCTTTTTTGTCTTTTTTTGGTACATTCAACTATAGACACTGATATGTTCTTGGATTTTTGTGGGTCCATTAATGGGATTTAATTTCAAAGAATTGTAAATTAAAAAATTAACTCACACTTTCGATTTCGACTTTCTCGTAAGAAGCTCCCGAATTCCAGAATCCCAAATGCAAAAAAAAAAAACGAATACATTCGGGATTAAATCGTTTTTAAGGCCTTTTCCCGACCTTTTTTCATTTTCAGTACCAAAAATAACGGTACCTCTGTCATTGAAACAGTTTCAATAACTATAGAAAAAGGTCTCGTAATATTGATATTGTTCTTTCCTTGTAATATGTTTAATTGTTCTTTTCTTCAAAATTATTATTTTTATCTTACATTTGAAAGTCTTGAAAAAGACGTTAAAAATTATCAAAATATATTATCAAATAATATTAACAAGGAAATAGGAATAATTAATGTTTAGATTAATTAATTTTAAATAATATTGTGTATCAAAATATTCAAACAAATATTTTTTGGATTTAAATTTTAACATTATCTAAAAAAAAACCAACAAAAATTGTTCTTATGGCCAAAAACAACGGCAACTCCCATACAAATGTTTAAGAACAGTTCAGGAAAAACTTATTTTTTTTTAAAACGACTCCTACGATGTTTATATAAATTTCTCCGTGTGTCAAAATTAGTACGATCTACCATTTAACATTATGAAATTTTCCATTATTAAAAGTATATCTCATCAAACGGTTTTTAGATATTTATACAGATGCTTGTAATAAAATATAATGTTGCATATCAAAATTTTGAAAAAAAATATTTTTGAATTTCTAAAAAAAATTCTAAATTATGTTTTTAAATTCCATATTTCAAAAACGTTTTTTTTTTTTTTTAATTCAAATTTTAACTCCACATTAATAAATATCTAACCAAAATAAATTCTCATAAATTCAAATTTATTATAGAAATCAGATGGGTTCAAAACAGTTTCAGAAATATTTTAATCAATTTATTTCTAATTTTGTTGACTTAAAACAATTTTTAAATGAGTGTGTGAAAGTTAGCCCCCTTTTTTCGATTTTTTTATTTTTGAAAGTTGTTCCATATTGCTGCCGATTTTTCCGCACTGTTCCAAATTCTTTTTTTCGAAAATCAAATTTTTGATAATTTTTCTAGATTGTTCTGAACATTGTTGCAAGTTTTTGGACCCATATGATCGGAATTCCAAAAACTATGGCCAAAATTCGAAAAAATTCTAGCCCCCTTTTTTAAAAATCGAACTTTTTATTTTTAATTTTTTTTTGTTAGGTTTCAAAAAATGTTCTGAACATTGTTCCAAAAAAAAAAAGCTGTCAAAGGCCTATTTACTAAACACAAAAATTGTATCTCCAATATTTTATTTAAAAAAAAAAAACAACAACTTTTTATTCATATTTTTTGATCATAAATAGATGTGTTAAGAAAATATTGTGTCCCTAAATTTATAAAATCACCCTACAATTAAATTTAAAAAAACATCGCCAACTCCTTTAGCATCCTTAGCCGAAAACACACTTGAAATGAAAATATACTATTATCCTGGCTCTGGTCCCCCTTTTCAGAAATACAAAATTCAAAAACTAGTTGAAACTTTTGACATTTTGAACATAGAGGTCCAAAAACTTGGAAAAATGTTCAGAACAATCTAGAACAATTTTCAAAAAATCGATTTTCGAAAAAAAGGGGGGGCTAGGCCATAAACGGTTTGGGCGGAACAAATCGGGAACAACCTGGAACAACTTTCAAAAATTACAAATTCAAAAAAATGGTTGCTAACTTCACACACACTTTTTAAATAGACCTGAAGAAGTACGCGTACCAACGTACAAAACGTCGTCTATTTTAATATGATAATCACATATCAAGAAAGACTAAGCCCACTTAGGACTTAGTTAGGATTACTACATTTTCAACTTTAGGTCACAAAAAAGGAATAATTATTAAAAATATAAGCTCGAGCAATTTATTTCAACGAAATTTGCAATTTTATGTGTTTTGTAATAATTCAATACCGGAGGTTTAAAATATAGAAATAGGAAAAAATTCAGCAACATTACAAATCCCTTTGAAATGTTTTGAATTGATACCAAACTTCCAGATGCGAAGTTACTTGAAAAGAAAATGCAAAAAAAAAATGCATCTTGAAAAATGAATTCCCATCACGATTAGAGTCTACCAATACCATACATTTTGCATGACCATCGGGTATGCAGTACTTATTAAAAATTTGTAGCAAATTCCGTGAAGCTGTTATTAAAAAAGATAAACGGTGCATGAAGCAAATTATAGAAAGAAAAAGTAATTTTTTTGAAAAAAGCAAACTTAGCCTACAAAAAATAAATGCATAAAATAACGTGTACGGCGCGGCCGGCGCGCGCGGTGGCGTATAAGTCCTCATGTCACATATTATGGCGCTGTAAACGTGAATATGTAATAACAGCTTAACGCTTTACTGCCCACAGTTCTAAAACCACAGGGAGACATTCACCTGCGGATGACAACAAACTGATGGAAGGGGCTTCAATTTTGTTTCAAAATTCAAATCCAACCAGTTTCGTTTCAACGTTAGTGCCTCCTAGGTCTAAGCTGAAGAGTTAATATCAATAAATAAAAGCCATTTATGTATGTAGTTTGTAGTTTCTAATCAGTTTTTATTGTTTGAAATCTCAATCAAGTCTCTTTTAAATTTTCATGCGTATATAAATATTCGTATAAAACATATAAGAAACCAAGTCCATCAAAAGACAAGATTTTTATTTCGTAATACTGGGAACACAAATTGGGTCAACACATCATTTTACATCCATAAGTACATAAAGCTTCATTGAATAACCTTTTTTTATCCACATATACAAAAGGTCAAAAGGAGTTATGTAAGGTTTTGCTGCTGATACAAGCCTACACGGCGATGTTAATGTTAATAATCATCGATCAATGGCACAGCGGCAACACGTAATCGAATTATTTATTGGCTTCCCCTGGAGCTGGAGGAAGCTCGATTTGTATATGACTTATTGTTTTACCATCATATTGAACTTGACTAGCAAAAGTTGCGGAGTTCCATGGTTATTGCCATGCTATCAGGTGTGGATTAACCAGGAGTGGGTATTTTAGGTATAGGAGCCCCTTGATCTAAAACTAAGAATATGTTTCTGTACAAGGTGGCGGAAAAGTTGTCACCCTATGTTCTATGGTTGTAATTTCGTTGTATGAATGAAAAACTTTGATTCTTGTTTTGGATTATGTTTATGTGATATCTTGATTTTTTTCCATTAAGTCGATAAAATGATGTCGTCTAAGATTGATGACCATTCAAACCCGAATTATGGCATTCTCCAACACTCTTGCTTGGTGATAGGTCCTCGCATTCTTGACGGACATTCTCTTTAAGGGCTTTAAGAATCTTAGGCTTGTTGACACAGATCCGTGTGTTAAAAAATACCCATAGAAAGAAGTCTGAAATGGTTAAGTCGGTTGATCTAGCCGGCCATCAGTGCAGCCCTCATAATTTTGGTTGTGGCTCGTGCAGTATGCGCCGTTGATCCATCCTGTTGGAACCACATATTCTACATCCAATTGATGAAGGAAAAGTCGTAAGGCCCGCAGAGTTTTCGAGATTCAGTATGGCTTGAGCGAAGGCCACACGCGCTTGGCGGGCAACAGCTGATAGTTGATGCACTGCTTGCACTTTTTAATTGAACATCTTCAAAACTTTCACCAAAATTATTTGTAAACATCACCGATTGATGATGTAGCACGTCTCGACATGCGTTGTCTGGTCGATACTCCGGGGTCCTCTGCGACATCTTCAGCCACATCTACGATATTCTCAGCAGAACGGCTGCTTCTGGGCCGGGCAGACCTGGCAGCATCCTGTGTTGTCCCATACTCTTAGAGCCATTTCACACATACCCGGCGGCCGGCACCGGCACCGATTAGCCGGTTTTTTCAACAAATAAGTATATTTTCACCATACCTGGCACTGTGTAGCCGGCAGGTAAAAAAGTAGGTATCCAAAGTGATTTGTTTAGTTGTGCGATCGGCTCTTGCCAGTCTACTTGACACAAAACAACCTTTATATCGTAAATACATTGGAGATACCAACTTAAAACCAGGAAAGCAAAGAAAACATCTACCGGCAGCCGGCTATTGCAGTGAGCGAAGCCGGCAGCATTGCCCGGTGATCGGCTGCCGGCATCGGCATCGGGTCGGTACGTGTGAAAAGTCCCATAAGATTTACTATACCAAATGCTGTTTCGCCGGTGCCAGTAGCCGGCAGCCGGGTATGTGTGAAATGGCTCTTAGGCGAGCGGCTAAACGTCATACTGTTTGCCCAGTTCGTGTCGGACGACCGAAATGCACGCTGCGCCAACACCAAAGACGAATTAGAATTCTTTAGGAGTGTAGTGATTCATGTCTCGTTGACGTCTATTTATGTATGTTCTTACTTCACAAAAATGTCAAAACAGAATTTTTATTTTTTCCGCCATTTACAGAAGTTATAGCATCTTTTGATAGGGCGATGAATTTTGCGTCACCTTGTACAAACAAATTTTCTTTCTTCCAGAATGTATTCATTGAAATATAGGTACAAAATTTCTAGCTTTAAAAAACGATAAAGGATAATGCAGTAAGTACTGCTATTGTTTTGAAGTTTCTTTCTATCGAATTTAAGTCAATGATTTAGAAAATTCCCGCTCCTATCTAGATGAGGTAATAAACCCCCCTCACTCAAGTTTTTCAAATTATTGAGAAGTCGAAATCGCCCTAAAGGTACACAAGGTGGGTGTGCCGACGGGTGGTTCTGGAAATATCTAAATTTTGGTCTAAGAAGAAACTGTGTTAGCTTTCAGGGTACTATATTCTCCTAGCATAGGCATTCTGTCTCCACTATCTGTCGCTATTTCTGTACCCACCTTCTACTTATGAACTTTTGTGTAGTTAACTCAAGTAGTAGCCAGCACTATTTTTACTTCAAAACTAGGATTACCTTAAACTGAAAAACTGGGCTTAAGTATGTTAATCTTTTGCATAATTCAGGGAAAGGTACTGTTTTTGGCTCTGAAAACTATGCCAGTTCAAAACTAAGGCCCCAGTTTTACAGTGCTTGATGGGGCCTCTGACAGTTCCAAGTCCAACACTGAATACAATGCCACAGAAGACCTTACATCTATGAATCATTTAACATTATTTGATACAATCTTCACTTAAAGGACTTACACCATAACCAAGTTGGAATGAATTTTCTTTGTTGAATTTTTCCTGTTAAATACTTACATACATAGTTGAATATCGGGAAGTACTTTTTGTCTGGCAATCTAGGTAGGTGGAAAAGGAAAGTACATGTTAAAATGAATCTAGTACGTACAATTCATTCATCTCTATATATAATTCAGGAAGTTAGGACCACGGCAAATCAAATCATAAGACTTGAGATCGTTTTTATTTCTGCTGCAAATCACTGCGGAACAATCTATTTATAAGCTTGAATAAAAGTGAATCAATCTTATAAGTTGACTGTGATTGGAGAATGTATCTGCCAAACCCAAGATTTGATTAAGCAAAAGTCAGTTAACACCGGTTTTTGTTGTTAGCTATGCTATTATGTTTCTTTTCTTTTTTCTGCGGTATCTAAATAAGATTGATGAGTATGCATGGTTTGGGTCCATGATTCATCTATAATTTTGATATTTTGTTGTTGTTTCTCATTGGGAAATACGTAAGATACTTTCAATTTATTTTCATTTAAAGAGGTGGTACCTATGCATAAACGTATAAACCCCGTAGACTTGCGTGTTGTTTAGAGATTGATGGAATTAGTTTTGTGGATGAAGCGCGTATTGAATTTATATAGCGTTTAAACATAATTATGTTGAAACTAGTCAACATTGATGTGAATAAACGATGCTGATGCTCAGAAAATAGCTGAAAATGAGGCAGAAATTAAGAGCATTAAAGTTAAACTTCCAAAGTTTAGTTAATTTAACCATCAGTTAAAAAAAAATGTTAAATAAATTATTAATGTTTAAATTTTATTGTTGAAAAAAGAGTTTGAAAATTGAACTTCAGTGCGAGGCTGTACGGAACAAACAAAAAAGTTTTACTTCTAGTTGCCTGTGAGTTGGAGTAAGTTACTCTAAGGGCGGCATTCACCGAACGCTCAATAAAGTCTCTTTTTCGGCATCAGTTTAACCATAGAATAAAACACTCAAATGCTATGGGATACGTCAAGGTCTTAGAGCAAATGCTAAAATTTTTCATCACACATCATCAAATGGTGTGAGACGGACTGTCAAATTGTGTAAGATTAATTGTGAGGAATATTGTGTACAGGGTTTTCAAATTGAGTTCTTTTTTTTACATCATATCCACCTCAAATTGAATAAATGGCAGAAAACCAAACAGAAAAGAATTTTCTCTGTTTCTCCAGTGCTTCAATGACTGCTTCTGATTAAAGTTCAATTTACAATTGCTTTGAGTGATTGAGCTCCTTTTTAAGCAAACACAGCCTTCAAATCGAGGATTATGGCTCGCTTCGAAAGCTTATTATAGCTTCAGTGCTAATTGTTGGAACTTCTTAGTTAAGACTCTTAAAGAACGGTTAAATATCAGGCTACATATTTATATATTTTTAAAAAAGGCACTTAAACTCATACTAGAGGACAGATTGAGTTCTATATCAATTTGATTTAGATTTTTTAAATTACAAAAGCTTATGAAAAATTTAAAAATTTTTAAATACCTACTATATTTTACAAAATAATGGAATTAAATGGAAAATGAAAATCAACTTGCATTTATGGTAGGGCTCCATCAAGATCAAAACATATTTTGACGCTCAAATAAAATTTAGTTTCAAAACTAACCCGAAACGGCGCAGTGTCAAAAGTCCACAAGTCAAAAGTCCACAATGGACTTGTGAACTTTTAACCCACCCAAGTGGGTGAAAAGTCTACAACATTTGGAGTCGTTAGTCCACAATATTAAGAAGAAGGTGGGCCATACGTCCACAATATTATTGTAGTGACCCATAATCAAATATTTTCGAAATGTGTTTTATGAAAAACAAAAAAAAAAAATCCTTTTAGGAAAAAAATTAATTTTACTTTTAGGTTAATAATTTAATAGAAATAAATTGTCTATGGAAAATGCAATCTAAACAATTCGACTGTAACAATTTACTTGGAACAGTGAGGTTTCTTTAAATCCAAAAAAAAAACTTTGCATATAACCGGCCTCGCACCTACTCAAAATTCTATAGTGAAGCCTAGCAGGGGGTTGCAGGGGGACAGCTTGCCGTAAACTTTATATTTTTTAATTCTCCTAATTCGACTTAAATAAATTAAAACTTAAAATAAGAAACTATACATACAACTTCCGGCCAAATACTTTCTATGTATTTAGACAAAAATATAAAGTTTACGGCACATAAACAGTGAGGTGTGTACGGGGGGCATGCTGCCCTCTGCAACCCCTTGCTTGGCTTCACTATAGGATTAGTAGTAGGTGCGAGGTTAGTTATATAAAAAGTTTTTTTTTTAATTTTCATTTTTAAAAATTTATAAAGTCATAGTGAAATTTGTTGTTTCTACACTTAAATGACAACTTCAAATAATTATGGACTTATGGCCCACCTAATCTAGCCATGAGACCACAATCTGCGGGTCATAAGTCCACAAATAAATTCTGTGGACTTCTGGGCCCATTGGATTTGTTAAAAGTTCACAATTTATTTGTGGACTTGTAACTCATCCAGGTGGGTCAAAAGTCCATTGTGGATTTTTTTCCATAAAAATAAACCAAATATCGAAGTTTTTGGACTCACGCACCCTTATTTTATAAACAAGATAAATATGAAGTCAAAAACTCTATCATGAAAGCTTAAATTTAGGTATTATCCATAGAATATGTTCTTCAGCCTTATAGGTACCTCAAATAAGATCTCTTAAATATTTTAAATTTAGTTGAATTGATTTGGACAATTTGCAATGGATTCCAAGGTAACGAAATATGCTGGCACTCTTAGATACATTGCAAAACATCCTCATTCTTTTTTTTTTAATTTTCTGAAAATTGATGTTTTAGGTTCAATGGGAACTGTTTTAGTGAACAGGCGAATTTTCTGATTTATTTAAATTTATTTAAAAAAAAATGACAAGTACCTAGTCTGAGGTCCTATTTCACAATGTCTGTCTAAAGTTCTAATTAGTTAGTCGAGACATAAATGTCATAAGTCCACAGTATCGAATAACAAATCAGAGCTTTACTCTTGTTATGTATATCAGTCAATATTTAATATAATGTTTTCCTAGCCCTTCTTCTGAAACTTCCTGATGTTTCACTTAATTTTGTTAAGTATAACTGTTTTCATATTATGCAAATACCAATTAAAATCAAAATAATAAATTATTTCAATTTAAAAAAGGGACGGAACAAACTTTATTTTCCTATATAATACCAATTATTTTCAATAATAAAAAAACTACTTAAACGATCTTTTTTTATAATCAAAACATTAAGAATCCGGTTATACAAGCCCGCAAAAGAGAAAGGTACAATTTACAAAAATTCTTAATAGATATTTATCTATCCTAAAAAAAAACTTGTTAATCAAACCAAATTCTAAAAGAAAACAATTAATTAAGATTAAATATATTAATTAAATGGATGTGAGCATCTGTGGGTTAACACGGATATTAAAATAAAAACTTATTTATATTTTGTGTTTTGGTCTTTTAAATACTTAAAAATATTGGGCAACCAATTTAAGTTCATAATTTTGACTGATATTTCGATATATTTATTAATCAATAACAAACACAAAATACCGGCAGTGATCAGAAGATACGAACATATACGCAAGATAAACAAACATAACATAAAACAAAAGACCTGATGTCCAAACTTTCCAAACGTCTATAGACCTAGTTATTATTTATGCTATGCAAAGTTATTTGTTTTTGTTTTACCTTTCTTCAACCATAGAAGATGAGTTAGCTCATCTTTGTTATTATTTGGAGACACACCTTCTATAGAGATATTAATAAAACATGCAAACGAGTTTGTTGTTCAAAATCAAGTTCACTTTCTGTGAACTTGATTAAGAAGCGGTTTTAAATGCAGTTTCAATTAAATTATGTGAATGTGTTAAATACATTGGAGATGAAGTAAGTATATGTGTTTTAGGTTTAGGGAACAAGTCAAAAATAAAAGTATACTAAACGATTACTATACTATTAGTCATTCATCCATAATCTCTTTACGACTCGTCTGCTTCTGTACAAAAAAAAAGTACAAAACTTCCTGCCTACCGGTTATTAAGAGTGTATTCGTTATTTAAATATGGCTTGTAATATTAGTCTCAACAAATACAGTTGGTTTAGTATAATTAAAATTCTCGTTTTCAAACAAGTCTGCCGTACAAAACAGTGAGAAATAAATAAATGTCAAATGATGGCTCCGTTCGATATGAAAGTGATTTCCATATTTGATGAATTTTGTGAAGAATAACTCTTTCAACAACATGCTGTTTCTTTTGGCTGAAAAGTTATTTAAGTAGTTAAACTTCACCTATCAAGCAACTAAGTAAACCCCTTAAAAGACCTTGAAATCCCGGTCCTTCTAAATGGGGCAAAAGCATGAACCTGGTCAAGACAAGAACAGATGAAAAACGGTGAAGATTCTTCGAGTGATATAATGTGCACTGTGTATCGATGAAGTTGGAATTTAAAGATTCAACAAAGAGCCCTATGGTATTTACAGTGGCGTCATCTTGGTCGCAAAAAGCTGAAAATATAGCGACTGAGATTGCGGGGACGACATGTCAAGCATATGGACAGCGGATCATATATCAGTCCGAAAAGTCTTCAAATCTATTCTCATGGACTGTGCAGCAGAGAAATCACCCCACTTAAGGTACAGCGGAGTAGCTATTGAAGGGCGAACCAAAGCCGATCAAGTGTTAAATACGAAATTTAAGATATTGTCAGTAATATAGATTTTTTAACTATATTTTGAGCTATGGGATATTAGAGCACCCCATAAGTGGGATATTCAAAAAATAGTATGCCATTTAAAAGGTTAGTAATTGCTCAAAAAAAAATCAGCTAGTTTCAGAAATTGGTCATTATATTACCGATTTTTATTACCTAATTTGTCAGATATTTGTAAAAAAAAAAAGGACACAATCTGAAAGGTCTGAGAGACCCCATACAAGATAAACTAACGGGTGATTTTTTAGCTGGTTTGGTTTTGGCAACACTGGTTTTGACAGCTGACGTGTGTTTAGTACCTCGTGTCACTGTCAAACAGCTTCAGTTTGGTTTGCAATTTAACCATGGATCGTCTTACAAATGAACAACGCTTGCAAATAATTGAATTTTACTATCAAAATTCGTGCTCGGTTCGAAATGTTCATCGCGCGCTGCTTGTGTTCAGCGATGAGTCTCATTTTTGGTTGAATGGGTACGTAAATAAGCAAAATTGCCGCATTTGGAGTGAAGATCAGCCAGAAGCATTGCAACAGCTACCAATGCATCCCGAAAAAGCCACTGTTTGGTGCGGTTTATGGGCCGGCGGCATTATTGGGCCTATTTCTTCAAAGATGATGCGAATCGCAGCGTTACTGTCAATGGTGAACGCTACCGAGCGATGATAACAAACTTTTTTTTGCCCGAAATGGAAGTTCTTGACTTGCATGATATGTGGTTTCAACAAGACGGTGCCACATGCCACACAGCACGCGAAACAATGGCGCAATTGCGAGGCGAGTTTGGTGAACAGTTAATTTCACGTTTCGGGCCGGTCAATTGGCCGCCTAGATCGTGCGATTTGACACCATTAGATTATTTTTTGTGGGGGTATGTCAAGGCTAATGTCTATAGGGACAAGCCCGCTTCGATTGACGCACTGGAAGCCAACATCCATGCATTCATTCGTGAGATACCGGCCGATATGTGTGAAAGAGTATGCCAAAATTGGACTCAGCGGATGGGCTACCTGAGACGCAGCCGCGGTCAACATTTGCATGAAATTATCTTTAAACATTAAATTGCAAGGTTCAAACTATCGATTCAAATAAATATTTCATTCATTTTTTCGAAGTTTTTGTGTTTTTTTTTTAAAAAAAGTTCTAAACCTCTTAAAAAATCACCCATTAGTTTCAATAATTTTTGAGCCATAAGTTTTATTTTAATGATTAAAAAAAAATGTCAAGGTTACAATTTAAATGCTATTGAAAAAAATTGAAAAAAATTGCAAAATCAAACAAATCAAAAAAAATCAAATTTCGGAAACTAGTTATCCTTTTATGGGGTATCTACGACCTTTCAGATGGAATACTCTGTTTTACGAATTTCCCACAAATAAGTTTCTAAAAATCGCTGATGACCTTGAAAAATGTTAACCATTGATTAAAAAACTAACCAACTACTGACCTTTTAGATGGCATACTTCTTTTGCGAATATCCCACATAGGGGATGCTTAGATTCCACAGCCTATACTTTGTGGAACATTATTTTTATTTAAATTAGCGACTCGGTCCGGCAAATTGGAAAAGGAAAATAAGAAGAAAATCGGTAGTCGTTTAGATTTTTTTTTTAAACAACATTTATTCCTTTGCCTCCGAGCTCTCTTAGACGTGACACGCGAAGAGGCTACGTACCTATTATTGCCAGCGTTAAGAACATGCACCACTCAAAGGCATTTCAGCTAAATTGAAATTGAGATTTTAAGTGATCGCCACTGCATCAGAATTAATTTTTTTTGTTTTGACACTTGTGAGACTTTAATGAATAAAAACAAGGACTACGCGTTCACGCGGGCTCAAATAATAATGGTACGTTCAGCTCAGTTGCTGAAATTGTTAATGCTTTCTGAAGAACTCGATTACCAATTCGTACAGTTTTAAGCAGATCTAACTATGTCATTAATATGAAGGTTTTTATAATACAAATTCTATATACTACTGATATATACATCAGCCAAGTAGAAGACTTAGCACTATTTAATTGGACTTTTCGAATTATTGATTCAAAATAGCTTTTAACGGCCTTTAGTCCATTAAAATTGGCGTTTCGTCCCGGCGATCTCACTTGGACTCATCTAAGCTAAAAAAGCTATTTTGAATCAATAATTCGAAAAGTCCAATTAAATAGTGCTAAGTCTTCTGCTTGGCTGATGTATATCAGTAGTATATAGAATTTGTATTATAAAAACCTTCATATAAAAACAAAACCTGGCCCTGGGCAAAATTTCCAGCTTAATGATTAAGAATTTTAATCTTGTTGGATATAGTTCACATTGGATTTTTGTCAAAAAGTTCATGTAAGTTTAACTGAACTTAATGAAAATTACGTATTGAAAAGGCCCTCACTAGTCAACTGATGAGTCCAAGTGAGATCGCCGGGACGAAACGCCAATTTTTATGGACTAAAGGCCGTTAAAAGCTATTTTTTATGTCATTAATAGTCCTGTTAAACAGTTAATAAATGATTTTAATAAAAACAACTACCTTGTCAATTTTGTTAACGACAATATGAAATCTGATAAATTTAAAAATAGATTTTTGGAACAGTATTAATACTTAAGTTTTGTTTATAAATTATTTATTTTCAAGCTAATAAAGTAATGTTACGTAAGCATTTAACGTATTGAAAAATAAATAAATAAATAATAAAGCAATTTTAGACATTAGACAATAACAATTGTTAGGCACTTCAAAAATTAATAAAATATACTCCAATTTGTTCGGCAGTCAGTTTGATGGAAATGGAAATCGTCATCGAAAAATTATTAACTTTAGATTGAAGGTTTTATTGGTAGGTACCACCTCTTCACTAGGCCAAATGTGAAATTTCGATGAAAATTTTCAAATTCGATTCCAAATCATTTCAGTTCCCATACAAATTCACACTTCGAAATGAGGTAATTTCAACAGGGGCGTCCTTAGACATTTGGGAACCCTGGGCCCTTGCAGGTACGGGGGCCCCCTTAAGGCAATTTGTTTATACTTAGTACTTGATATGGAGTAAAAGTCAACATTTATAAGCAATATTCAAGTTTTTTTCTGAATATGTTGTTGTGCTAAAAATATTGGAAAAGTACGATTAAAAATAAAAGAAATACAGATATTATTATTTTAAACAAGAGGAACTTTAAATAACAAGAATATTACACATAGAGGTATTTAAAAGTAAATATTAAATACATATGTCGAACAAAGTGAATTTAGTTACAAGAACGGCTGGGCCGATTTTAATGATCTTTGTATTGTTGGGGTAAAATGAAAAAGATGTATCTGATTAAAAAAAAACTCTAAATGAAAGGTTTTTCTTAGGAAACGGCTGTAGGGATATTACTTTTTAAATTTTGTTATTTGTAGAGCGAAATATGGAAAAAAATAAAAAAAAATCAAATTTAAGAAATTATTTTCGTATTTGAAAGTCTTTTTTTTGAGTGGATGGCTTAAGGGGTATTTTTATTAAATTTCATATTTATAGGGTGCAGTGGGGTAAAAACAAAAAGTGGTATCCGATTTTAAAAATTCTTTTTGTTTGAAATGTTATTTTTAGTTTTTTTTTAGTCATTTAAAAAAAAAAATTATATTTAATGGGTAAAGTTGGGTAAACAAAAAAAAGAGATATCCGATTTAAAAAAATGAGTTTTGTTGTAAAAAGGTTATTTTAAAAAAATATTATTTATGGAGTGCAATAGGATAAAAATAAAACAGTGTATTTCGAATTAAAAAAAATTCTTTCTGTGTTGGACTTAGAGGATCATATTTTTACAAATTAAGCCATTTACAACGTAAAGTGGGTTATAACCCAGAAAGTAGTATTCGTATTCTATTACAAAAAGAAGTTTAAATAAAGAAATACACAAAACCAACGATATTTGCTGTTATTTTTAAAGTTAAAGATATTGCTTAAAAAATTGAAAATAATTTTTTTGTATACTCCTTATGGTAATTAATATATGTACCAATTACCATACACTTTCACAATTTTACTGAAATGTTGAGACTGAGAAATCTCCATGTATTTTGTAGGTGAAATTTCAAGTGCTTGCCGCCGCGTAGTAACGTTAACCTTGCTCTCTTTTAAGGGGAGGGGGTGGAAATAAATTCAAAAACCCTAATACATTTATGTACGTTTTTTTATCCAAAATTAAAAAAAAAAATATAATGCTATCGACCAATAACTAGCTTGAAACAAATAAAAAAAGAACAAGTTTCTGGCTTTCAGAAAACATATAATTTTGCATTGTAAGTGTTGCCGTTGTTTTTTAATTTTTTTTTAACTTTAAGTCATTTTTTAGAAAATAGCCCCTCGCACCTATACGTAGGGAGATAGACCCCCCCCCCCCCCTCCCATAGTAAAAAAATGCCAGTATTTTACCCTTCTTCAAAAATCCGTTATTATTTTGCGGCCGGCGCCCAAATCGTGCCAAATCGCAAATTGAACTGTATTGGTTTGGGGCCCCGAAATTCCGGATCCCTGGGCCCTGGCCCACCGGGCTCATACCTAAAGACGTCACTGAATTTCAAGTAAATTTGCACAAAATTCAGTAGTGAATAAAGTGTTTTTTTTTTGGAGATGTGGAAAAATTGAAAAAAGAAAATATGCACGATTGGATCGCACGAACTTGCTCTTGTGGTTAACAACTGTAATGCAGACACAGTGTTCAGATATTTGAGTTAAGTCGTTATTTTTTGCAACGGGGTATCAAATTAAAGCTAAGGTCATCCGGTTTAATTAAAGCCTTTTTAGTAAAAATTAAATACAGGAATCCAGATTTTCAGCCAGAGCAAAATAAAAATTCTTATAGTTCAATTGAAAAATGATAAGTTTGATTTTCTTTCCAAAAAAAACCTTAAATCACCTTAATGCGAAGCAAGCACAACCTATTTAAAACTTACCTTTGACTGAAATTCATTTGTTACAGTACCTAATTCACAAACTTAAATAGGTACCTAAAAACAAATCTTTTTACATTTTTAGATCATTTATTAAAATATTAAAAAAAAAATAAAAAAGTTTTTAACTATGTGCCACATTTTTTAAAAGTGCAATTACTACAATTCGATAGAAATGGTGTGAGTAATTCCATTGGCAGTGGGAAAATAATAGTTGAGTTCTTTTCGGCTGAAATACTGCTCAATGTTTGTAAGTATCGCAGCTAGAAAATAATATACAATTATAATGATACAGTTTGGGGCCACAGTCTTTTAAGTTACCTGTAAAGCTGATGGACTTTCACAGATAATATCTGATGCTTCTTTAAGTGCTCTCGATGACTTCATTTCACCTTCAGCGGCAATCACCTTTGCTCTGGCTTCACGGGCGGCTTCAGCTTCAGCGGCCATAGCTCTTTGTAAAGCTGTCGGAAGTGAAACGTCTTTTCTAAAATTTCCCAAATTATATTCATTTTATTTTATAACATAAAACTTTTAAGAATTTTCTTTAAATTTCTAGATCTCACATTTCAACTCTTTCGACTTTAACACCCCACGGATCTGTAGCCTCATCCAATGAAACTTGCATTGTATGCGAAATAGTCTCTCTTTCGGTCAATAGTTCAGATAGATTTCTGGTTCCTAAGACATTTCGAAGTGTGGTAGCAGCCAAAAGCCTTGTCGAGTGACTATAATTCGATACTTGAATGACCGCTTTCAAGGGATCACTTATTCGGTAATAGACCACTGCATCAACTGTCACAGTCACCGAATCTTTTGACAGAACTTCTTGAGGTGGTACATCAAAGGAAACAGTTCGAAGATCAACTTTACAATAATCATCAACACATGGCAGGACGAAAAATACTCCAGGACCTCGAGCACCACCGCTTCTATATAATAAAAAAAAAGGAGGAAAAGTTTAAATTGCTGATAGAATACTTAAGAATATTGACCTTAATCGACCCATTCGGAATATAACAGCTCTCTCAAATTCTGACACCACTTTGAAGCACACAAAAATTGAGATGGGCAGTGTTAGGAACATTATTATGAGGGATACTATTATGGCAATAGCTTCAACACAGCCAACTTCATCGTTTTCAGCTGAAAGTAAATTAAGTCAAACAAAAATTATAAGCAATTCAATTTGAAATTGTTTTTAATTTCTTGATTATAAAGGGTTTTCCAATAAGAGGTGTTATTTTGAATAGCCCGCTATTTCAGTAGCTGTCACTTTTGAAGCTGTCATTTTTTGACATTTGACAAGTAGAAACTACGCCATTAATAAAAATGGAACGATACACGCTTCAACAACGCATTGAAATTATTAAAATTCACTATAAAAATGGTGAAAATTTGGCAGAGACGGTTCGTAAAACTAAAACATTTTTGGGTCGTCGTGAAGCACCTTGTCGGACCGCAATACAGAAATTGGTGGACAAATTCGAGCTGTTGGGACAAGTTAGTGATGTAAAGAATAAAACCCGTGCACGTCGCTCTAGAACAACTGAGAATATTGCTGTTGTATCCCAAAGTGTTGAAGAAAACCCAGGTTTGTCCATTCCTCGTCGTTCTTTGGAATTAGGCATTCCACAAACGTCATTACACCGTATTTTGCATAAAGACTTGGGTCTTAAGGCTTATAAAGTTCAGTTAACACAAGAACTCAAGCCGGCTGATCATCAACAACGTCGTGTCTTTGCTGATTGGGTCCTTGAAATGCATGAAAATGATCCGGAATTTCATCGAAAAATCATCTTGACTGATGAGGCCCATTTCCACCTCGGAGGCTACGTCAACAAGCAAAACTGCCGCATCTGGGGCTCGGAAAACCCAAGAATTATTGTTGAAAAGCCTCTCCATCCTCAACGCGTGACTGTTTGGTGCGGTTTATGGTCCGGCGGGGTCATTGGACCTTACTTTTTCGAAAATGAGGCTGGAGCAACAGTTACGGTCAATGGATTGCGCTATCGAGAGATGATTAATGATTTTTCATGGCCGGAATTGGATGGTATTGATCTGGACAACGTTTACTTTCAACAAGACGGCGCTGCGTGCCACACAAGCAATGAAACCATCGATCTTTTACGGGAAAAGTTTCCGGACCGTGTTATCTCTCGAAGAGGTGATCACAATTGGCCACCGAGATCTTGTGATTTAACACCTTGCGACTTCTTCCTTTGGGGCCACGTGAAAGATAAGGTCTACGCCAACAGCCCAGCGTCGATTCAAGACCTCAAAGATGGAATTCGTGAGGCTATCGAGGACATAGGGCAGCCACTTTGCGATTTGGTTATGGAAAATTTCATGAAAAGGATATGGTCCTGTAAGCGTGGTCGTAGCGGCCATTTGGCTGATGTTGTGTTCCATTATTAACGGCAAACCTTCCTCTTTATAATGAAATAAACATCCGATCATTTATCTCAAAAAATGCTATTTTTCTTTGAATATTAAAATAACACCTCTTATTGGAAAACCCTTTATTTATAACACTTGTATGTATTTAACATGCGTATGCGTAATATTGAGTTTTTTTCTACCGCATCAAGTACAAATGATAGTTATCTCGATAATTGATCTTCAAGTTCATTTCTGTTACCATTGATTTTAAATGGAGTTATAAATACAAAGTATTAACTGTCCTTTCTTTAATGAGGCCATCTAACACTTTGTGTTGAACATTGAATATTTAATGTGAAATATTACGTAGCAGCAGGCGTGACATGGTTTTAATAAAAATCAGTGTCGCATCGTTTACAATTATTTTTTATTTCAAAAGAGTGCAATAAAATCAAAACCTAAATAAACTCTGTTTTAAACTTCGTTGTCTCTTTACCGTATTAAATACTGACGGGACTTAACAATCAATTTGTGTTCAAATTTAAAAAAAAAATACCCATTTGGACTTTTAAATAAATTTTTTTTCTTGAAGTTAACTTTACCTACGAATGTTTCCTTTGATAATATTCAGTTCTTGTTGCCAAAATTACTCAACCAAATTCAACAAAAAATATTGCACAATCTATGAGTAAAAAGTTAAAGCTGGAACATGCACTTTTAATTGTGAGATGCAAATTATAAATTGGGTTGACATTTTCTTGAGAAATTAACATATTTTATTTTATGCTTCCTTATGCGCGTTGAGGGTAAAGTAAACATTTTTCAAAATAACTGTGAGTGACATGGCTGTCTGTCAAAAGTCAAAGTCGACTGATTATATTATGTCAATCGCATGATTACTGTCACTGACATGTTTCTTCGGGACAGGTTCAAAGCACTTAATACAATAGTCATTTGAATTTGTGTTGATTTTTATTTGTATCTTTATATAAAATCGGGGTTTAAAAACTTGAAGGATGATGGCTATTATTGATGGCTATTATGGCAATTTTTTAGTTTCTTACCTACTATAGTGCTTATACGGCTGTCAACTAATGACTCTTGATTGAATTGGTTTAATCAACAAGTTTTATTTACAACATTAGGGTGGAGCGTCAATTTTTGTTTGATGTGTAAACATATGTGCCTGATTACATGGGTCGTTTTACTGAAGAGCGCATCGCATGAGACAGATAGATTTTATGTGCGTAAAAAAGAGAAGGTAGATTCCACTTTCTCTTTTTTACGCACATAAAATCTACCTCTCTCACGCTATGCGCTCTTCAGTAAAACGACCCATGTAATCAGCTACTACATGCTGACGGTAGAGTGAAAAAAAACGTGAATGTTCGTGTGCAACGTTACGGTGTGCAACGTTACGATCTACATACTAGGATGGGTGCGTTCAGTGAAAAAAATCTTAAGATCCCCTTCAAGCAAAAACAAGTCCGTTTTGGATCCGCGCACGTTGATGTTTACACATATTAACCGTGAGTCCCGGCACTCACACAATTTTTTTTTATTTTCGTATTTGAATAGGTACCTCGCCTTTGAATACAAAATTGTTTTGCAGCATCTTTAGCCCTCTACCAAAAGTAAAAGTTTTAAAAAAAATGTAAAAAAATAAGTTTTTTTTTCATTTTTACGACTTAATCTTTCAATTTTTGAATTGGAAAAGCTTTAAAATGTTTCATAATTATGTAAACTACTCGTAAAAACTCAATAAAAAAAAAATACGTAAAACTTCTTTTGCTTTCTACCACAGCTCAAAGTTAAGGACATAATTTTATCGAATCACTTGTTTGTGGAATTTGCTTATATAGTGATTACTTGTCTCGACGAGGAAAAGGGTTCATTTTTGGCTTTATTGATGCTCGGTTAAAAATGCAGCTGGTGATCGATGAGAACTGTTTGTCTAGTGCCACACTAGGATAACGCTAATTCACACGAAAAGTTTTATTGCGGTTCGGATTTGGGTTTTTTTGGGGACGAAGATATGTATTTCTTACGCCACTCAAAAGTACCGTACGTTTGCACAAAATAGTATACTACGGACCTAATTTGATTTGTCTTTACTTTATGTGAGAAATGAACAAAAAAAACTATAGAAAGTGGAAAGCAGCGTCTCCAATCACTCAATTGTTTTGGTATTGCACTGGTTTATATGCCAACTCCATGCTAATGAGCTGCCTCTGCGTTATTTGTTTATTAAATTAGATTGAGCTACATTAGGACCTCAACTTTACTCAGGACCGATTGGAAAGGCGCTGGAAAGTCGCACTGATCTTCTTTTTATTGAATTTTCACCAATTGCAGGAAACCTTCCTATTTTGCCAGAAGATGTCCAATATTCTCTTAGCACTGTTTTTCTTATAATTTATAGGTTATTCAAACGCATCTGTACTTCAACCTAAAAATCCAATTTTTACCCAAAAAATGAAACTTTAAGCTCAGGTAGAGGGCTTAAAACTATATCGAAATCAAGAAAATCAAACAACCAAAATATTAAACACAACCAAATGCAACAAAATAAGGGTATTCAAAGTTAGTATAAACAAACTAAATTTTTCTCCATACATTGACGCTCCAGCCTAGCGTACATTAGCCGTGTTTTTTTGCAAGCCCGGGGAGATTTGGTTGAAAAAAAAACGACATCGGGGATTAGCGACGCCATTACATAAACAAAATGGAGTTTCCATACAAACTATCGATAACAAGTATGCAATTCACGCCGGTAACACAGTTTTTCTCCGCGCTTAAGTAAAGCCCCGAGAATTCTCCGCGCTTAGCTAAGCCCGAAGGGGATCAGTTGTTGTTGCATTTAACATGTAAATTGCAGGACAGGACGTCGTTTTTTTCGATCGATTTCCTCGGGGCTTGCAAAAAAAAACACGGCTATTATGTACATTGGTACATTTTTTGTCTTAGACTTAATCCCCTTTCACACGAGGGAACAAGTTGCTGGAGATTTTTTTGACGTTTTCTTTTAATTTCCTTAAAAATCTCCTGTACCTTTCACACGAAGAAACAAAATCGTGGAAACTTTCTGTATTTCCCTTTTAAAATAGCTTGGTTGAACACACTCAACTGTGTGTGTGAAGAGGAATGTCAAAAAAATCTCCTCGAATCGTTGACCGGGGAGATTTCAATTTCCCCTCTTACTTCTTGCCCTTCTCACCAATAAACTGATTGTTGCTGGCAACTCAGTTTCCTCGTGTGAAAGGGGACTTACATAACCTCACGAGGTTGATCGGTAGAAAATAGAAGAAATTTTAGTCAACAAAATACTTTTTTGGCCAATTCCATAAAATATAGTTTAAGATCTCATGGCTTGCCCAAATTTAGACGGATAAATCCGTTCATTCGATTAGGCTCCAGATTACAGTAGACCCACGAACGTACAGCGGTGCACTTTCTATGAGAGAACGGAAACAAATCCATACAAACTGAACCTTTCAACCAACTTTGATGATATTTTCAATGAGATGAGAAATCAACTATAAAAAATTATTTGCACCATTATGTTTGACGAAAACCACCTTTTTTTACTTCTGCATTATGGTAAATTTTAGTTTAATTAAAAGCTTGAATTTTTTTTATACACGAAATCAATATTTACTTTACGAGCAAGTAAAAATAAATTAATTTGAACTTATTTTTTTAATTAAATTTATGTGAGCTTATAAATAAGCTTCAATTCTTCGTCCAATTTATGTTTGGAATAAAACTTCTTTGATTCATAATCAAAATAGGTAGTTAGAATTTGTATCTACGGACGTTTTAATACAATCGAATTGACTGCCTCGATTCTTCACATGTGCTTTTTATTGTCATCTGGTGTCAGATTGTCATCTGGTGTAACTTATGGCGAATTCCTTCCAAAAAAGAAATCGAATTTTTTCTAAACAGAATCGAATTTTTTCTATCAATTGAAAGGAACTCGTATTTCGTAAAAGAATCGATTTTTTTTTTTGGTGTGATTGTGTTAACTTTATAGCTGTAATTGACGCAAAACGTCAAGAAATTATTCACAAAACTATTAAGGTTGTTTGCTTTTGTTGTGTGAACATTTTTTACCAATAGAATTAAATTAATAAATAAAAGATATAAGCCAATTTTTGGTGCATTTTATTTGTTTGAACTTCTATTTGCACATATATTTTTAAAGAAAATTGTTATTGAAAAGTTTTCACTTGCACTGAAAGTTTTTAACATGTTTTTTCACTTCTGCATTTATTGTCTAATTAATATTAGTTTTCCTGATTATAAATTCAGTATTTCATGTTTATCCGGTCCTCATGCGTATACGTTCTTTAATTTCTTTGAAATAATAATACCTACATTTAAAAAAATGCATTTGACAATCTACTGGCCTTAAGCATTTACGCAGTATTTAATTGTTTCCAACCTTTTAATTCCCATCATTACTTTCCATTTCAATTTACTTTATTTTTTGTTTTAAATGTGTGCATATACCAATCAAGAAAAACTATATACCACTTTGTTAAATCTTTTGAGTCCCCCCAGAATTTCATGACACATCTCCATGAACTAAATCCAAACTGGCCTGGCCAGACGAAGACGCCCTAAACATTCGAACTATCTCCATATCTCTTAATCACCCCATAAATCTTCCATCAATAAACAACAAATTTGCCAAATTTTACGATTTCTATTATAAACAAAAAAAAAAAAAACAATTTTCTCAGGCAAGAAACTCGGCAGATCAAATAAATTTCAAGTGAATAACAAAACAGTCTGTTTACAAGATCGCACGTTGTTTGTAATTTTATTGGAACATTCTGTAGATCAATAACGATCCGTAAAATGCAAACAGCACAGCATAACTATAGTAGCTATAGTTTCGGCTATAATAAATAATTATTTGAATTTCAAGAAGAGCCGAACATCAAATGGGTCGGAAAAATTTAGAGCAATTTGCGATCCGATCATGCTGATCATAATAAAGTTTATAGTGTGATGAGGCCTAAAATTAGCATTCGAGGTGTGAACGTGAACAATGCAAAATCAAGTACTGAATTCATGATTATTATTATTTTTTTTTAAATTCTTTATTAACTTAAAAGAGGAACGCCAATATAGTTTTCATAGTAGTTTATATCCGGCACATATTGGTCGTGACAAGCCCGTATGCAAAGGAGGTTCATGAGGCATTAGAATGGGGTTTCCTAAGCATAATAATATGTCGGCATCTATAAATTGTTGACGCAACTGTCTGAAGTTAAAACGAGGGAATACAACTTGATAAATACTGAATAGAAATAAGCAGAATAATATTAAAGTAATACTTAGTCACTTGCTGGGTGATATGAATAAAACAGAGCAGGTGCTCTGTGTTAGACGATGAGCGATGAGCAGGTGCTCATAGTTATAAATGATAATTATTTATACGAAATGGATAACCTGCTTCAATCGGAGGACCAGTTGGTCCGTTCTGTTCATACCATCCACTACCTGTGTTTAAAAAAATACTTTATGCCCCCCCCCCCCCCACTTCTACAAAACCCAATTTGAGCATCCGGATCTGTCTCGTGGCGAAGACGGAGGGTATTTTTAAATTAAAATTTCTCAAAATATTTGTTTGGAGATATGCCGGACATTATTTAATTTCAAAAATCGTGCCCTTATGTTGTTTAATTTTCAACAAGACAAGACCCATAAAAATGTTATAAATCACATAGCTATACATTTTTTTCTGAGATCGTTCATCAAAACTCCATTGTGTGAAAAATTAAATAATAAAATCCATTTTTTTCATAGACTTTACGGGAGAAAAAAAGAAAACAACGAAAAAGATCAGAAGCGCGATATTCGAACACAAAATGACATGTTTATTCGAACGCTGGTGTTTTTGATCTTGACATATGGTTGATTGATTGTGCCGTGGAATTATGGAACACGCTCGACGAAACGACGACGATGGGTCTGGATTTTTATTTTTTTGTTTGATCCATTGTCAGGTGGTGGAAATCTTTAATGGATATCCATTAATAGCTTCTTTCTTCTTTTAAAGATGTAATCTGAATTTTGGTTGAAGATGTTGAAAATAAAAGACGAAGAATTTCAATATTTAATTTATATCTATTTCATGAAGAATTAACTGATGAAATACGAGGACATCTCGGGATAGATTAAGGTGAACATGGGTGATAAATTGTTTGGCAAAGTTGACGATGGGATTTGTTGGTATTATCATGTCACTATGATGATGTGAACTTGTCATATTTGATAGGGAGTCGAAGAAGTTTTATAAGCGGTTGAAGTTATTGGCCGAGTTCAACGCACATCTGAATATTCAGAATTCTGAATTTTTGAAGCTCTTGATTGGCCAGCTGTCAGAAGTCATCTGAATTTTCAGAACTTTTTCTGACAGCTGGCCAATCAAGAGCTTCAAAAATTCAGAATTCTGAATATTCAGATGTGCGTTGAACTCGGCCATTTTAAGGAGTCATTTAACTTGTGTTGGCGTATAGCTATGTGATGGGTTTGAATGAGGAAAAGAATAATGTGTATTATACTATGTTTCTACCGAAGGTTTATCTCAATTTAGATTAAATAAATCTATGTAATGTTTCCACCACACAAAAAGATTAAAAAATAGATTAACTTGGACAGTACCTCTCAAAATGCAAATGTTGTTTCATTTTTTTGTATGAAGTTGAAGTGAGACAGAAAGTTGCATGTTTGGCAAAAGAAGCAAGAAGGGTAGGATTTACAATGAATGCGTTCAGCGCGACATAAATTGGTTTGGTTCGAATTGTAAAACTATTTGCCCTATGAAGATTTAACAAGATTTATTTGAAATCTCCTAGATTTACGAAATAAATTTGTATGGTAAATCTTCGAGATTTGAAGAAGATTATAACAAATCTTATCAAATCTCGGTTTAGTGGTCGGTGGAAACATAGTATTAGATTAGAATGAGGTGATTAGATACAAATAAAAATCCGAGTCCAGAGATATGAATTGGGCTTTTCGGGAAACTATCTTTGTCTTTTCTTCTTCTTGTTTTTACAGTTATAGAATCCTAGTCAGAGGTTAAACAAACAAATACAAACATACATCAGCGAATGGTCTTTTCAGTGATTTTTATTATTCGCTATTTTTTCAATAAAATATAAGTTTTAAATAAATATTATTGAACTCTTAAATTTTAGTGTAATAATATTTTATTCAATAGTTTGAAACGTTTTTGTCAGAAAAAAAAAAACAAGCTTTACGATATGTTCACATTCCACTAACACTATCAAAGAGTTTGTTTAACCTCTGCCAAGCTTTGCTTTTTTTGTTTACGTGTTTCAACTGACGTCTGGGCGAACTTCCCAATCAAACAAAATGATGAATCACTCTGAAATTAAACAAACAGCCGTGAAAACTTCTGGAAAAAGCGCTGACAGCTTAAAATCGCTACACAGCTTTTTAATCACTTGCACACTCTATGATGATGAATATGTCACAAATTTTTAATAATTCTTCGATTCAAGCTCAAATCTGTTTTGGATGTTGAAGAGGATTTTTTAAGCACAGTAAGCTAAAAAGCCCGCTCCACCTTATATTTTATTGAGGTTGTTTAGAGGTATAGAACTTTGAAATGGAATAAAAGAAAGATGATTTTTTTAAATTGCCATGAAATTTAATTTATTCGAAAGATAATCTTCTGGCATTATAATTCAAATATGATTTCTGGCATATGACCGCAACGGCTGGCTCGGACATAGTGTAATCTGGAAGTCCAATTTTCGATGACTTTTTCCAACATTTCTCGCCCTATATCGGCAATAACGCGGCGAATGTTATCCTCCAACTAGTCAATCGTTTCGGGCTTATCGACTTCACATATTTCCACAGAAAATAGTCATGCGGAGTTAAATCGCACGATCTTGGAGGCCAATTAACGGGTCCGTAACGTGAAACTATCAATTGTGGCACGAGCTGTGTAACATGTTGTTGTTGTAACGTTGTGGCCAGCATCGTATTTAAAGAAGTACGGACCAATTATTCCACCAAACCATAAAGCACACCAAACAGTCAATTTTTGTGGATGTAACGAGGTCTCAACATACACTTGAGGATTGTCATCACTCCAAATACGCCAGTTTTGTTTATTGACGTATCCATTCAATTCGCTAAACAAAATTCGCTTATGAAAATTGGGCTTTTCCAGAAACTCTCTTTGTCTTTTCTCTTTCTAATTTTGACATAAGAATATGAAGGGAAAACAAACAAACGACCAATCACAATCACATGTTTTTGTTTTCCCTACATATTTTTCTGTCAAACTATTGATTTTTTTTTTTTGCTTGTTTGGCACTGACGTCTGGTGGAAGTTCCAAATTGGGATCAACGGCAATGGATCTCTGCCACCAAATGTCAGAAGTGTCAGTGTGAAATTAAAAAAAAACAATCTGACAGCACTCCCTGGTTGGAAAACAAAACCAAATACCGAAGGTACAAAGGCGAGCCAAAAAAGTCGGGTGTTTAATAATAGTGATTAATATGAAATAAAATTAGTTTTTTGTATCAAACACTTGAAAAAAATGTTCACTGAAATGTTTAAACACTTATTAATAGGTAATTCGATCGCAAATTTAAGTTTTCAGTTCCAAATACAATAAATAATCAAATGACCGGATTTTTAACACTGCCAAGAGCATGTAAATATTTTCCAACCAGGGACTTTTTTTGTTGTTGTTTTTAGATGTCAAATTAGAAAGAGAAAAGACAAAGACAAATCTTGGAAGACCTCTATCTTGTTTTGGGCCCATTTGGGCACAATTTGGAAGGGTTGTTCAGGCGTCAGTCTATTCATGTTGACATGCCAAACCAAAATAATGGCGTGGAAATCGAACTTTTTCTAAACAGAATCGAATTTTTTCTAAACAAAATCGATTGTTTTCTGTCAAAACAAATCTTGCGTTTTTAGCAAGATTTCACACTGATTTGCACACACACTATGAAGACTTGACATTTCTAATACGTCAAATTGAAAGTCGCGGAATTTTTGGAAGACGAGTTGTTTATTTTTGGGTTGCAACGAATTCTACATAATTTAACAACATATTCAACAATATATTCAGTCAATAAAGCTATAAAAATAATTTATTGTGCGTTGTTCATTATCAAACAAAAATTTGACAAAAAAAAACCTTTCGCGAGTGAAAAACGTGATAAAAACTTTAAGTGCAAGTAAAAACTTTTCAATAACAATTTTCTTTAAAAATATTTCTTAAAAAAACAACAACAAAAACAAACAACCTTTATAGTTTTGTGAATAATTTCTTGACGTTTTGTGTCAATTGCAGCTATAAAGTAACACCAACACAATCACACCATAAGATTCTTTTACATAATACAAATTCCTTTCAATTGACAGAAAAAATTCGATTCTGTTTAGAAAAAATTCGATTTCTTTTTTGAAAGGAATTCGCCATAAATCACTTGACAGCTGACAAGATGGCCGCCAGTTAAAATAGTGTTGCCAGCTTAAAGTTCTATTACTCTAAAAAACACCCTTTATTCTCGGACTTTCTATTTATTTATTTAATAACAAGTGTTTTGATGGGTAATTTCAAACAAAAATCTTCTGAACTTACTCATTTCGGAAAAAAAAATAAATAAAAATAAAGGTGAATATTTACATTTCATCAACTTTGCTTAGAAGATGCACTTTGTATATTTACCCAAAATGATATCTAAATAAATTCTTGTTTACATGTCAGGAGTCTAGAACATATTCTTCTACAAATTTGCAATTTGAAGAATTTTTAAATGAAATTTCAATTGAATTGCACACAACGAAAATAATATGCATTCTTTATAATACAAGGTCTAATTATATGCACATTATGCACATTGTTAAGAGATGATTGATTGCCAAACAAACTTATATTGTGGAATAATCAGTCATAATGATTCCGACAAATTTTCAACTTAGTCTGGGTCGAGTTGTCTATTTTGGAAATACAGGTATATACGTATTTGCACACCTATATACGTATAGTATAGATACTATGTTTGGGTACAGGGTACTCATTTGAAGGATTTTGCTTCGTAAATTAATTTGTTTCTTAAATATATAATTATATATTATTACTTAAATGAAAAAAAGTAAACAACTAATTTTTAATAACAATTAACAATAATAAACAAATTAATAAATTAACTAGAGGAGAAATTTGAATTTTTGTTTAACCTCATCTAGAACGGGTAGCTGCAATACAAATACTTATGTATATTGATTTTTTTTTTCCAATTTTCTCGAAAACGGCCTTAACTATTTTGATGAATCTTCATACCTGTTAAAACCAAATCAATTGTAAGAAAATTGCGTTAAAAGTTTTTTGTCAAAATATTTACGTAACGGTAAGGTATTCCACGTTTTTTTGAAAAAATGGTCTTATATTTGGGTTATATAAGTAAATATATCTTTTTTGATGGTTTGTCCGATTTTGTCATAATCTGCTGATTCTCAATAGATTAAACAGTATTGGCGCAAAATTTTAAACAACCTTATGTTAAGGTTTAAGCTTTCCTAACTTTAAAGCTCTTTACTAAAATGTTCTTAGTTTTAAACACTTTTTAACTAGTATCATACTAAACCTATTTTCTTACGAAACTCAAGCTGAACGCGTCTAAAACAGCGACATTTCGTGTAAAAAAGTAAGCAAACATACCTTTTAAAGTGTTTCTATGGCAAAGTGACATATGGATTTAGTAATATGTTAAAAAGATAAAACAGCAATCTGCCGATTTTAAATTTAGTAAAATGTTAAGAGATAGTATCGTTTAAAATTAGCAAAATCCTCTTTTTAACCTAGTATCATATTAAAAATGATTCAACACTTTACCAAATCGTCTAAAATTTTGCGCCAATGCATTTAAATATTTTGAAAAACATTGTTTTATAAACAAAAAAAATTGTGTGAGTGCCGGGACTCACGGTTAATATGTGTAAACATCAACATGCGCGGATCCAAAACGGACTTGTTTTTGCTTGAAGGGGATCTTTAGATTTTTTTCACTGAACGCACCCATCCTAGTATGCAGATCGTAACGTTGCACACCGTAATGTTGCACGACGTAACGTTGCACGACGTAACGTTGCACACGAACGTTCACGTTTTTTTTCACTCTACCGCCAGCATAGATGTTTACACATCAAAAAAATCAAACAAATAATCAATTTTTTAGTGGGTACTTTTGACTCTTTTAATATTTTCTCGTTAAATCATGCTTCTTCAGTGTGTGGTTATACACACAGCTCTTAACCACAAGAGCAAGTTCTTGCGATCAAGTCATACATAGTTTTTTTTTGTTTCATGATGTTCTTATGTAGTTTTTCCTTCAAAAGATTTATTTGCTTTTCTTTATTTAAAACATTAGAATTACCTGTAGTAAGATAGATGTATACCATAACTCTGTTAATTGTGCAATATAGTTTCAGAAAAAATGTATAAAATTCTGCTACAGTGAATACAAAATACATATAATTTTGTTTAAACATTTTTAAAATATTTTTAACTCCGCTGAGTTTTTTAATAATAATTCGCATTATATTTAAATGAAATATTTTGTGTATAGAGCTATGAAAAGCATTAGTCTAGTTAGATAATTTGTATGTTAACATATCCTTCAAAACTTCAAACTACTTTTACCTATAATAGCCGTTTTTTTATTATAAGAGATGATCCATATAGATCATCAAAATACATGCATTACAACAACAACACGAGATCCTGCTCTCTATCGGGATCACGTTTCATGAACCAAAAGTTTAGTTTTTGCTATTGCTTCTCAGCTTTATAGTATATAAAAGTTAGTGTAAAGAAAAAAGAAAACCCATAAATGAAATATAAATAAACGTAAGGAAAAAAGAGATAGGTATACAACACAGTTGTCACTATGATCCGTATTGTTTTATTTTAATAAGAAGATCTATATGGATCATCGGCGATAATAAAATACGGCTAATAACTACTTTGTTTCTATATATAAAAGTCTATTTTATGCTTATAACGGGTGATTTTTAAGCTGGTTTGGTTTTGGCAACACTGGTTTTGACAGCTGACGTGTGTTTAGTACCTTGTGTCACTGTCAAACAGCTTCAGTTTGGTTTGCAATTTAACCATGGATCGTCTTACAAATGAACAACGCTTGCAAATTATTGAATTTTACTATCAAAATTCGTGCTCGGTTCGAAATGTTCATCGCGCGATGCTTGTGTTCAGCGATGAGGCTCATTTTCGGTTGAATGGGTACGTAAATAAGCAAAATTGCCGCATTTGGAGTGAAGATCAGCCAGAAGCATTGCAACAGCTACCAATGCATCCCGAAAAAGCCACTGTTTGGTGCGGTTTATGGGCCGGCGGCATTATTGGGCCTATTTCTTCAAAGATGATGCGAATCGCAGCGTTACTGTCAATGGTGAACGCTACCGAGCGATGATAACAAACTTTTTTTTGCCCGAAATGGAAGTTCTTGACTTGCATGATATGTGGTTTCAACAAGACGGTGCCACATGCCACACAGCACGCGAAACAATGGCGCAATTGCGAGGCGAGTTTGGTGAACAGTTAATTTCACGTTTCGGGCCGGTCAATTGGCCGCCTAGATCGTGCGATTTGACACCATTAGATTATTTTTTGTGGGGGTATGTCAAGGTTAATGTCTAAAGGGACAAGCCCGCTTCGATTGACGCACTGGAAGCCAACATCCATGCATTCATTCGTGAGATACCGGCCGATATGTGTGAAAGAGTATGCCAAAATTGGACTCAGCGGATGGGCTACCTGAGACGCAGCCGCGGTCAACATTTGCATGAAATTATCTTTAAACATTAAATTGCAAGGTTCAAACTATCGATTCAAATAAATATTTCATTCATTTTTTCGAATTTTTTGTGTTTTTTTTTTTAAAAAGTTCTAAACCTCTTAAAAAATCACCCGTTACAAAAATTAAAGAAGTTCATAAAAAAGTCTTAGGTAGGTATTCATACCGAACACTCATAGAGGGCTCTGAACTTTATAAGGCAAAGCCATTCACCAACCAATTATAAAATATTCCTAAAATAAGAGCCACTTTTTCTCAACCATACATTTATTTCAATGACGTATTTCTTCACTGAATTTTTAATCTAAAAACGCTGGTACTAAATTCTTGCTTAACAATTTTTAACTTTAAAGCTCTTTACTAAAATATTCTTAGTTTTTAAATAATTTTAACTAGTATCTTACTTAACCTATTTTTTTTTTTTTTATAAACTCCATCTGAACATGCCTTAAACACTGACAGTTTGTGAACAAAATGGAAGCAAACATACCTTTTGCACATTTGTCATTGTCAAAGTGATGGAGTTAGTATGATACTAAAGAGATAATAGGCGTGTTTTTTTGCAAGTCCATATGGATTTGTCGAAAAAAACGACATCGGGATTTAGCTAAGTCCATATGGATTTAAGTTGTTGTTGTATTTACGTGCAAAACTATTAGTTCCGATGTTGTTTTTTTTCGACAAATCCATATGGACTTGCAAAAAAAAAACACGGCTTATAAAACAAAAACTTACAAGTCTTAAGCCCCTGATAAACTTGATGTACATGATGCTGTACTGGTGGCGGTGGCACAGGTATGGCTTGAATGGTTCTGTCGGAAAACATATTTATATGTGCAGGGGGTCTTGGAGTCCTAGGTGAATTTGTTGCCATTTTCAAACACAATAAACTTTAAGATGAAATATTTTCACAGCACTTATAAACTCTTCTTTTCGTAAATCGGGGCTATCTGGCAAGTAAACTTTGTCAGCTTGTAACTGAAATTTTGAATTTATTACCGAGTTTAAAAAAATGGAAACAAACAACAAAGAAAAAAAACCCTTAAGGCCTTATTTCCTAAATTGGTCTAAGTTAGGTATACCGTTGATGTTCCTTTCTAAACGCAAAACTTTTCGAAAGATGTTTTTAATTATTTGGTCTTAATGCTCCGACGGTATCCGTTAAACTGAATACCCACCGAAGTCAAATTTTCCTACACGAGTCCCTGATTTATACGCATGGCATGTAAACTAAATTTTCCAGCTGAGAAAAGTATACCTAAAACTCATCATTCCTATCGAACTAGGGGTATTTTGTTGTGGAAATTTATTTTTAGGACGGGATTTGCATGCGATGCGATAACATTTTTTTTTTTTTCAAAACAACACAGTGTGAATAAAAACGATGATCGCCCATCAAGGTGATATTTTGATGGTGTTAGCGGAACCATACCATCAGGGCGGTAAATTTATGCTTTTTCGAACTCTAGGTAGTGGTACATGCGGAAGCGGACCACAAGAAATTGTGGATTTGACGGTAGATAGTCAGGTTAGAATTCATAGTTTTTGTTTATAATTTGTCAAATTATATAAACAAATAGATCTAAACAAAATTCGAAGTAAACCAGAAGTTTTTAACACAATTTTCAGTTTTATGTAGAAGATAGTGGTAAACATAAATTTGAATACTAAAGTTTTCTTCCGGGCAAACGGAAAATATTTGAATAAGTGGCCGTGATTTTCAGAAAATATTTACACAAGGTAATCCATGTAGATTGGTTTACAGTCCTGTGTTTTGGTAACTGTCGAAAACATTATACAGGGTGATTCGCATGCGGTGTGAAAAAAAGCTAGAGTGTGTAGGTTGGGTTGAGAAAAGAAGGAAATCGTAAGGGAGGGGGGTCTATTCTATTAGTTGCTTAAATTGCTCTAAAGATCCTATTTCCAATACGTAGCTAGTAAAGTAGGTTAGTTATTTTCAATTTTCTCAAAAAGTACAAGACATTAAAGCATCCGGTTTTCTGTTTTTGAATAAAAACTAATAAAACGCATTGAATTTTGAAAACAAAATTAGTACTTAATTACCTAAAATTTTGAACGAAATTAGTTTGAACAAATTATTTCAATATTTTTTTTTCGAAATTTTGAGTTTGAAAATTAATTTTTCAAAAACTATTCTCTGAAACAACTTTATTTAAAAACACAATAAAAGAAAACAATCCTGGCTTTACAAAAAGGTGTATCATGGCATTGTATGTGTCACTGTTGTTTTTAATATTTTTTCTGTTTTAAGTCCATTTTTTTTAGAAAATTGCCCCTTCTGTCTTAACGGGGTGAATAGATCCCCACCTCCTATACGATTTTTTCTTGACTCAACCCAACCTATACACGCTCTATTTTTTGTCACACCGTATGCGAATCACCCTGTATATACATAATCTCATGAAATTACAGATTTTTCTATTTGCATTATGTATCGGTTAACGACCGCGTCGCTAAAATAGAACATTGATTCTTCAGTGATGAAACTCATTTCTCGATCGGTCAATTCGGAAATATGTTAGTTTTTAGTTTACAATTTGATTTTTTGTTTGCATGAAAAGAATAGTTTATTTTCATTGAAGCAAAATTTCCTTTATACAATAAAAAAAACTGTGAAACTATGGAACTCTGTAAAAATTTCTGGCAATATGGCAACCCTGCTAGCTTCGTTCGTTGAACTTTACCCAGGTTTTCCTGACAACCCCAAGAATTGTCAAAGAAGAAACCTGAGTTTGACGGTTCTCAGAAAACACCCGGGGGCTGTTTGACATTTAAAGCAAGAACAAAAAATGTCTGCTCTGATAATATAAACTTTATTTTAAATTAAAAATTAAAGAAAACAACTTCGAAAGTTTCCTTTTTCTATTTCTATTTATTATCGTTAAATTAAATTTGTATATTCTATCAATGAGTTCACAGCAAAACAAATGCTTCAGAACTCATTTCAATTTGTTAGTTTAATCGTTACCACAACTCGCCAGAACCAAAAACCTGGGTCTACTTTAGGGCGAGTTCAAGTTCAAGTTCACGGTCTCAAAAAACATAGAATTTGTTTACCAGCGTGATTCGTTTATTTAAAAAAAAAAAAATGCTTTAAGGCGACCCCCATGGGCATAGAGTGACTTCGGGACTCAACGAACACCTTTATAATGTTAATTTTAAGGTTAATTCGTCAATAATTTCATCATCTACAAACTGAGCATCAAAAGTTTTATGATGATTGTGCCATTTTAGAGTTAGACGTTAGTTATAGCTTTCATTGAAACTTGAAACCACAGATTAGCCATATGAAGATGAGAATGTTTCGTACGTTTCACCCTCCAAAACCCATTTGTTTACATTGTTGTATTTGTAATTTCTTCCCGCGTCGATGAATAGATGTGAATTGCAACAACAATTTAACCAGGTGTGTGAAGATCCCTACTGTCTATGTGTGAGGTTTTTATGCACACATTCTCATTTTTTATCTGATAACTGCCAGTTCAAGCTTGTAGGCAAATTAAAATGGCTGCCGGGGATTCTCATCTTCATGTGGCTAATCTGTGCTTGAAACCACAGATTAGCCACATGAAGATGAGAATCCCCGGCAGCCATTTTAATTTGCCTACAAGCTTGAACTGGCAGTTATCAGATAAAAAATGTGCTTGAAACCACAGATTAGCCATATGAAGATGAGAATGTTTCGTACGTTTCATCCCCCAAAACCCATTTGTTTACATTGTTGTATTGATGTGAATTGCAACAACAATTTAACCAGGTGTGTGAAGATCCCTACTGTCTATGTGTGAGGTTTTTATACACACATTCTCATATTTTAACTGATAACTGCCAGTTCAAGCTTGTAGGCAAATTAAAATGGCTGCCGGGGATTCTCATCTTCATGTGGCTAATCTGTTATACCTACATAAAGATATACACAATAAGGCGTTTCTCGTCGTCACGTCACACTGTGATACCCATTGACTTATTATATAATAAGTCAATGGTGATACCCTTCTTTACGACATGATAAACATAATTGTCCTGCTCTTAAGCTCATATCCTAAGTTGTATTCAATGCACAGAAAAGCTTAATATAAGAACAGGTGGGAAATTTAGTGATCTAGAAGAATTATAATATTCATTATTTCAGTCAGATAAACGAAATACGAGAAAAATGGTAAAAACCGTGTCCAAGTACAAAAATTTGACAGTTTTTTGATAATAATATTTTGTTTGTAGGTAAATTATTTATAGAATATTTTTTTCTACAAATATATATAAAACAGTCCGTTATAGGGTTAATAGGAACCGAGAAAATCGTATAAGCGCCCTTTTCAAAATGATGGCCCATTCCACAGGTTTTTCAGTGCAATAAAGTGAGATTTAGGTTCTGAAGTGGATTCGAATACAAAAATATTTATTTGAATATGTTAGTGGCTCTTTAAAATTTTTCATTTTTGTTACTCCTTGCCTTCCTCCTGGGGATGTAGAAGCCAATCCTTTGTCCACACACTACGCATCCGTTTCGTATGTTCAACATTTGATTCTTTTTGACTTTCATTTTTTTACATAATTTTCTGGCATATCTTCTTAGGCCAAAATAACAACAGCAGCCCACATTCTTTTGGACATTTTAAATTTATCTCTGCACTTTTAAAAATTTTCCAGACAAGCTCTACGTCAATGAACACAACCACAGAAGTTTTAAAAAATAAATATTAATTGTTCGCAGCATCGCATATCGACCACAACATTTGCGGACAAATTAAATGCGAGTGCCTTGATCGCAGGTGCATTTGCGACTTTTAGGACGTGTGAACACACCCATATGTAAGATTGCGAGCATTGCAACACCTTTTGCGACTTTTTACATGACGTCAGAGTCGCAAGCATTTGGGACCTGGAACTTCTTATAATGCCGTCTACTCCTAGCTTTACAGACGTATTAAAAATTATTTAATTTTTTCCTTTACACCTGTACGGCAGGTACCGTTATTTTTGAAAAAAATAAATTAATTTCTTCTTTAGGGTATCACTTTTTTTATCTTTTATCACTTTTTTTTAAAATTTTCTTTAAATCGGCTTAAACGATGATAATTTAATGAAAGGTAAATATAATTTGAAGGTACCTTAAAAAAACAGTTAATCAATTTTTAAAATACAAAGATATATATAACGAAAGTATGTAGGTACATAATGTAGGTATATTTAATTTTTAAAAATTTAAATTCAAAGAAACGCACGAAGTTACACTACAGATTTGTTTTAGTTCCTAATGGGTTTAGTATTTTGGCTTGAAAAAGAGGAGCTCATTTCTTGTCTCAGAATCTTCAAACTTGTCTTTTTGTGCCAATGGAATGTTTTCGGGTGAGTTATTTTTGCATGAAAAAATTAAGATTTTTTTTTTTTTTTTTTAATTAAAATACTAAACATTTTTTCTAAAATTGTTTTTAATTAAAAAATATTTGATAAAAAAATTATTTGCTTTAATAAATAACCAAAAAAGATTATTTCACCTCAAAAGAATTTTATTTTTTCTTTAACATTAAGTATTCCACAAGTATTCAATTAATTGTATAGAGAAACCTAGAAGAAACCAAGTTTTAACTTACTGCTAGTTACAATAAATGAACCATGTTTTTTTCTGAAGTAATTTCTATAATTCCTTATTATAATTCTTTTTTCTCCGCCTCACTTACTATTCTATCTGATTATTAATCCTACAAGGATAAAAAAGGATTTAAATATAATGTATGTTTGAGTTCGTCAAAGGAAAATATACCTACACATATATGATTTGAACTTCCTCCGTATTTGTTGTATCATTTAGGTTTGTTGCAACAGGTTCTAAACTTTCATTACAAATTTTTTTTTTTTGAGTCCAGCGCTGAAGAGTTCGTTCGGATGGTAGAAGAACACCATTTGTTCTCATGATCTTGTATGCTTTTGAATTAGCTGCGTAGAATTTTTTGGACTTAATTATGTCAACTTTTGACCAACGTTGTTGTTTGACATCCGTCGATGTTTGTGTTTCTATTTGTACATCGCTAGAAATAGTTGGTTCTGTTGGCACTGTTGTTACAGTGTTGGTATTTTGCAACTTGCTTTGTGTGTAGGTTGTCACAGTGTTTATATTTTGCAACTTGCTTTGTTCCAGCTCCAGCTCAAGCTCAAGGGATTTTATTTTGTCTCTTAGCACACCTTCATTAATTATGAACCGTTTGCATCTTTCTTCCATTGTATTCCTATTAAATTACAACATCGACATAACATACTTTGTAATTTTTAAAATAACTTACATCTTAAGTTGAAGCGCATTCATTTGTATCTTTGAAGAATCGCAGTTTTTACAACCATTTACATCGATGGGGTCTAGGGCATTTTGAGGATAAGCCTCAATACACTCTTCTTCTTCTTCATCTTCATTTTCATCTTCATTTTCATCAGTGTCTGCCTCATTAGTATTTGCGTTTAACAAGTCGGCAACTATTTTTTTGTTTTCCCTAGCTACAATCCTCGATTTGCGGCCAGATGTATCATCTTTGTCTGTAATTTTGTACACTGATGGTACTGAACCAGGTTTAAGGCGGATGCGTTTCTTGTCCACGAGTCCTAAAAACGAAATAGGTACATAATATTTATTTTTTCTTTGGTAAAGTATAAATTCCTACCCAACTCAAATTGGAAGTTCCTTTCGATGTCATCTGGTGTAAAGTGATCACTACAGATTCGTCCAGTTGCTGTGTTAAAAACGTCTTTTCGCTTGCAAAATTTAATCCATATTTTCAAAAGCTTACGATTTTTTGGAAATATAAAGTATGAGACGTCTTCTGTTTTTGATTTACAAGCTTTATTATTGCAATTTTTACACCCGCGTACTGCACACATCATTTTTAATAATTTAAACAAATATCCAAAGATCCAAACAAATTGATAATTGAAACTTTTCGCGGATTTATCTCACCTCATAAGGTAAGCGATTCTTGGCGTTCACCAGTTACGTCAGAAGGCCAATGGAGGGCCAACCGAGGATGCTATAAATGAACAGGCCCTGTGTTGCGTTCCTTTTGTCTTCAATGGACCTCTGCCACAAAATGTCAGAAGTGTCAGTGTAAAATTTGTAAAAAAAAAACAAGCTGACAGCACTCTCTGGGGCCCAATTCCGCAAGCGTGACTTTTTTCTGTGTGTACAAAAATCAGTAGGGGTATTCATGCATTGTCGTATTTGCCTAGTAAACCTCGTAAACTGCATAAGTTTATCACTGCGTAAATCAAATGTCAAAATTTGTATGGAAAATTATATACGCAGTTATGATAAGTTTGCGCAATGATTTTGCCTCGTAAACCACGTAAACTGCATAAGTTTATCACCTCGTAAGTCAAATGTCAAAATTTCTATGGAAAATTATATACGCGAGCAACGTAATTATATCTCAATGCATGAATACCCCTAGTGTACACATATTATGCGATTCCGCAAGATTGAGGTGCAATCTTTTTGACAGATAAAGTGTACATAGATAGGCAAATTTATTCACGCATATTTTGAGCGTGAATAGAAAGTGTACACCGAAAACTATTCACACTTGTGGAATTGAGCCGCTGGTTGGAAAACATAACCAAATGTCAAAGGTACGAAGGCGAGCCAAAAAATTCGTGTCTGTAAAAATAGTGATTAATAGGCGTGTTTTTTTGCAAGTCCATATGGATTTGTCGAAGAAACGACATCGGGACTTAGGAACTTCTTACTTACAGTACGTAAGTCCCGATAATTATCTGGACTTAACTAAGTCTATATGGATTTAAGTTGTTGTATTTACGTGTAAAACTATTAGTCCCGATGTCGTTTTTTTTCGACAAATCCATATGGACTTGCAAAAAAAACACGGCTAATATGTACTAAAATTAGTTTTTTTTTTGTCAAACACTTGAAAAAATGTTCACTAAAGTGTTTAGACACATAGCAAATTTAAGTTTTCACTTCCAAATACAAAAAAAAAATCAAATTTTTTTTAACACTGCCAAGAGCATGTAAATAGGTCTGTTTGGCATCGTGAAATTTCTTGCGAATTTGCACAAAATTGCAAAATTTGTCACAAATTCCTGTTTATTAATTCGAAAAAGTCACAAAAAGAGAGCACATTGGATAACTTGCGAATTTGTGCTACATAAATTTCTCTGTGCAAGAAGAGTAAAGTCTGTCAAAACACCCAGCTGTTAGCATCTTTTGCTTTTAATTTGAAATTGTGGTTTCTGATATGTGAAAATTAACATAAAAAATAATAAATAACTGGGGAAATTTATAATTTATGTAATTTTTTTAAATTAAACGCAAACTGTTAACAAAAACAGACTTTTGGCATGTGATTGTTGATGTGAAGAGCAAAATTCTGACGTTTTGTACACAAAAGTGGTTCAATGCGTTTGTTAATTTTCTTGTATGTTTCTCCATTTTTGAGAAATTTGTTCTCTCTTTGGTGTTTTAACAGGTTTTACACATTTTGCTGAAAAAAAGATACCAAACACACCTAAATATTTTCCAACCAGGGACTATTTTGTTTCTGTTTTTAGATGTCAAATTAGAAAGAGAAAGGACAAATCTTGGAAGAGCTCTATTTGAGATTAAAGGTCGATGAATAGATGTGAATTGCAACTATATAACCAGGTGTGTGAAGATCCCTACTGTCTATGTGTGAGGTTTTTAAACACACATTCTCATTTTTATCTAATATCTGACAGTTCAAGCTTGTAGGCAAATTAAATTTAGCCATGTGGCTAATCTGTGGTATGATATGCACCTACGTCACTTGGTGACAAAACAAAAAAAATTGAATTTCGTCAGTCGGTCTATCTAAATTTATTTACATGGAGATTATTCAGAGTACCCACACTGGCGTGATGCGAATGTTTGAACAATCTGGTGTAGTAGCATATATTCACTGCAAATTTTTCGCCTCAGTTTGGGAGAGCCTCTATGCCGATTTCTCATAAAAATGCAAGTTTTTTTACGCAAAAAATATGACGATTTATTAGATGTAGGTCCAGTATTACAACTAAACAATAAATAACGTGTTTTAGTTCCAAACAAAGCCGGAATAAGTCGAATACGCTTGTGAAATACATTCGAGAACTAATTTGTCATAATAATGATGAAAAATCTTTCAAAAAATTGCCTCTGGCCTGAGCCACAAAAAAACAAACACGAGCACCTACTGTTAATACAAAAAAGAACGCATTCTTGTGCACTTCCGACACAACACTGAGAGTTCTGACATTTCAGTTTGTAAATCGAACAGATCTTGTTTCCCAATAATTTTGTGAAAGTGCTTTTCCGAGTTCTGAAATGAGTGATATCAACGAAAGCGATTGTTGTGGCAATGGTTGTGCTAATTGCATTCTCCACTCTAAACCATTATCAACCACGAGAAGTGATTTAATACACAAAATTAATATTCTTCACACTTATCGTAAATATAAATTATTGAAAAGAACCAAACTTAAAAATCAGCCTCATTTAATTCAATTGAAGTTTGTCATCGCAACCGACAAAAAACAGCTGACAGAATTTATTTTGGATTGCCCTCCTGGCCACCATCTAATGATGCGAGCACCATTTGTTACTGGAACGGAAAATAAAGATACTAAAACTGTGCTACGTCCATATACTCCATTTTGGACGGATATAACAGAATTTGAATTTGAAATACTCGTTAATTTAAAACCAAATGGACAAATGACAAAATTTATCACTAACTTGGAATTAAACGATGAAGTCGAGTTTCGTGGACCCATTGGTGTTTTCGTTTATGAACCAAGTATAAATGCTGACAAAGCTTTGATAATATTCTGTCAAGGTGTTGCTATTGCTCCAACAATTCCGATTATAGAAAATATAATTCTGAACGAAGACGATATTTGCAGAATATTCCATTATTCATGTTTTCAAAATATCGAGAACATAATTTTTAGAGAAAAATTAACGGAATTTAATAAGTTTTGGAATTTTACAAGTAAGATTTATCTGTCACAGCAGATATGCACTGAATGTACCAACGATAGTAATTATAACTGTGAACACTTTAAGCAACTACTAAAATATAAAGAGCAAATAAATTCACATCGTTTGAATATTCAAACTATTTTCTCGAATCTTGAAGAAATTAGAATTTTGACAAGGCAATTTGTTGTTTGTGGATCGAATAGTTTTCAAGAATTCATAAAAGATTGTTTAGTGAAATGTAATGTAAATAAAAATAATATTTTTGTTTTGTGATACAATTAAGAAATTGTTTATATTTAATTTCATCTTGAGGCTGAAATACATTCAATACGTTTTGCAAAATAGTAGCAAAAAGTGGAAAAGTGAAACATGCTCTAGAGATGCTTGTGTGTGCGAACAAATTGTGTTTGATTTGTCTAATAAATTTAAAATGTCAGATTACCAACAATTTTCGGATGTCTTTCGCAAACAGTCATCGATCTCGAAAACAAACAGACCGCAACTACATTAATTAACCTAGAAAAAAAAATCGTTTTTTCTAGACAAAATACCAATACTATATTTTCATTTTTCATAGAGTCGAAATGAGGTAATTTCGCAAATTACAGACAACATTTTTTCACCTTAAATTTGCAAATTTCTATTGACATTCATTTTGAATTTGTTTGTCTGTTTATCACTTCTTGTTTTTATTGTTGTCTGTTTCTCTCTTTCATACATCGAGTTTTGACATTTCAATACAAAATATTTTAAAATGGAGGGTGCTTTCATAAATGCATGATTGCGAAAGTCTGACAAATGCATAACTTTCATAAATGCAAATGATAAATGTCAGATTTTCATAAAAGCAAACCGCAAATATTTGCAGCGCAAATGTGCAACTATAAAAACTCACATGCAATCTGAATTTCTTTATTAAAGAAAGAGATAGGTATATAGTATAAAAGATTTCCTTTTCTTTATTGTTCCATCTGTCAAATTCTTTCCCTATGACCTATGAAATATGACGCAAATCAGAAAAAGTGTTCATAAATGCAGTGTAAAACACATGCGCAAATATTTTGTATGAAGTTAATATGATTGCAATTGATCGCATGTAAACAAAGCAACCATGCATTTATGAAAGTACCCGGATTCCAATTGGGTAAAGTACCGGTCAAAACAGACAGAAACAAACGGATAAATGTAGCCCAACCACAAGAAATATTTAATTTTCTTATATTTAACACCAAGCGCTTGTATCGTTTGAGAGAATATTCAAAACTGTCATTTATTTGACATTTTGACAATCTGTAAAAAATCATAATTCATCTTTGCATTTGCATTTTTCCATTCACATAATTTTCTATTTAAAAATAAATATAAAATAGTGTCTCTGGCATTTTAAAACATCTAAAACTTTCACGCTAAACAAACTATCTCCATTTAAAATGCACAATTAGTATATTCGTCATCAAAATGAACTTACAATCACTATTTCGGGATTTTAATCCCAGGTATGTTACTGCAATGCAATAACTAGAACAAAACAATGTAGTAGGTATACCAAACCAGTTAATAATAATTTTTGTTTTCTTTTCCAGCAAATTCATTGTACATTGCAGTTTGTTCACATTCATAACACTCTTCTGTCTGCGGAAAGATGGCTACATAGGTACTTTCAATAATGTTCCAAAAATATTCACAATTGTACGTGTCTAATAATTATGCGTGTGTTTATTTGTTTAAAGATTGGCCTTATTGGGCCATATTCACACCACTTTGGATATGGAAGGGCATTGCGATCTTGGGCGCGTCCATTGGAGCTATCGTCTGGTGTCGATATCCACACTATAGGTAAGTTGACAGTAGAATCACTCATCAATCAGAATGCGAATATTTTGCTATGTTTCACAGATTAGAAGGTGATTCCTACACTCAATTCAAAGCCATGCTGATCTCACTGTCCCTTCACTTGATACTGCTGATGTTCGAATTGTTGGCTTGTGACAAACTCACCTCGGATCGTAATATTTGGGTGCTGGTCTTCATACCGCTGATCTTTGGCAGTGTAGCCAGTGTGGGGGCATGTGTCTGGGCTGTAAAGCACGACCGGTCTTTCGAGCTGGAGCTATTCCTCGCAGTGAATGCCTTGCTATTCGTTTCATTGCCTCTCAGGTTGGATGAATTCGTCCATTGGAGCTGGGAAGTTGTCATTGTCCCATTGTGGATTGTTGTTTGTTTGAGTTTAGTTAGTAAGTTGGAAGAAAAGCCTTCTGATTGCTTTAGTATCTGGTTTTACAAATTAATAATCCCTAAGGTGTCCTCTACAACATTATTTTTTGTGGCATCATGATGAGAACTCCAGAAATATCACTGCAGCAGAAGAAAGCAGCCCTCAACTCTGCCATTGGCAATGCATGCACTGTCCTGCCACTGTTGTGCTTTCAGGTGGGTTACAACGATGTTTTTGATGGTGTGTTTGTGTATTGCCAGCAGCGTTCGTCATCATGTCTCTACCTTTTTATCGCTAACCCCAAAAAAATCGGTTTCCAGCAGCAAAATAGCCACAGTTGCATTGCTACATAACTTAATTTATGATTTGAATCCCTTTTCAGGTGATTATCGCAGATAAACTCGAAGACAATTTGAAGTTTCCCTACATTGTCATCTTTAGCCCGCTACTAGTGTCCATTTTTACGCTTATCATTCTAAGTTTCAGCGCCAAAGGAGGCAACAAATGGTGGTTTGGAATTCGTAAGAGTTTCAGCCAATTCCTACTTTCGACCATGCCATTCCTACAAGAATACGGAAACATATCTTATCACACCGACAACGGTGGACAATCGATTCCTCTAGACTCGACCAATGTACACCTCAGTGAGTACGAGAAGCACGACAAAAAGAGTAAAAAAGGTCTCAAGAACGACAGCATGAAACCTGTTGTTCCGATTATAAGTATTGATTTACCTGATTAGATTATTATTTTTATTATAAATTGTGGTTCCAAGTTAAAAAAAAAAAAAATTCACACAAAACAACAAAATAAAAACTTCCTACATAAAATCATAATTGAAACACAAAACTTCCTGTAGCACAAAAATACAAGCAATTCCCACCCATAGTAATTCTTTGCGTCATGTTATCCAGAATCTCTGTTAGTAAATACCTACACTTGGCCCTAGCCATCATAGTTTCCACAAACTGTATAACTTTAAAAGTGCATACATTCATATACATATTGGTGTAGTTGTTGTAACAAAAAAAAAATGTTTTTAACTTACAAATATTAAAAAAACACAATTCAAAGGTTTTATATTGAATTATAATTTACATGTAAGCTGTAATGATATATACATTCTTCTTTAAGAACAATAAAACAAGAAGTGTTTCATGGACCGCACTGATTAAAATAAAAACTTACATACAATTAACTATATAGGAGCTATGCATATAGTTGTTAATTATTTTTTTTATTTTTAATGAATACATTTTTTTAATTAAATTTAAGTTCTTTGTTTAATAACATAAGATGATTTATTGAAATTTAGTTGAAAAAAAAATATAAACACAATTACATATATACATATTTACCTATTTAAAAATGAAATAAAACAAAATATATAAAATTTGAGCTAATTGTAAAACAAGTTTTACAATTTTTTTTAAGCTGGTAAGCTTATTGTGAATTTTCAGTGGTGAGTTAAACCAGAGTTGGCTACATCTGGATATAAATTTATCCACAGTTAACCGTAGAAGAAGTATTCAGCAAGGACCTAAGAAACTCGGAGGATAAAACATCAAAAAGATTGATCCAGAGTCAATTTTAATTTCGCACTGTATTCTTAGGCCCAGTTTTTAAGTGTTTAGTTCAGTTTATTTCAGAAATTCACACTAGCAATTCCATAATAATGTGTGCGTGCTTCTGAATTTGATACCTTATTCAAATCCAGAATCGATTTTCTCTTTCTTTCAGAAGAAGAACTGTCATCGATTGCCAAACGACCGCTTTCAGAAGCATTCGGAGGGCTTCCGGTCGCACGGCGCGGGGGGGGGGGGGGGGGTAAAGGGGGCAATTGCCCAATTACAGTGTGAGTGCATAAGATACTTCAAAAACCTTATCGTATGGTAGATGCTTAAATGTCGTGTAATTTTTGAGATAATTAAAAATAACTAAATCTACTTTACTACCTACGCAGTGGAAATAGGATCTTTAAAGCAACTTAAGTAACGGAAAGGGAATTTTATTTCTGTTATTTTCAAATTTCTAAAGAACTAGAAGAGATTTGAGCCCTGAGTAACGTAAAATTTTAAGCAAAATTTTCAAATTTGTTTCCTTCAAAATTTTTAGATTGAAAGTTATTTTTTCAAAAACTGTTCATTAAAACAATATTATTTAAAAATAAAATAAAAGAAGAGATTTCAAGCTTTACAAAAAAGTATAGCATACCATTGAAGGTATTACCGTTGTTTTATAATATTTTTTTTTTAGAAAATTTGCCCTCGCGGCTAAACGGGAGGAAAAGACCCCCCCTCTTATGAGATTTTTGTCATTCCTCGACCCAATCTACACGCTCTAGCTTTTTTTGTAATAGTTTATGCGAATCACCCTGTAACATTTTTTGCTTTATATTTTTTTCCATCTAAACAAAATATGAAAATTAAGTTTTTACCCAATTTTTGTTCATACACATAAAGATGATACACATTATGTTTATGTTAAATACAGAGAGTGAACCCTGAAGACAATAAAATCTGTTGTTTTGTAGAATGCTTAATATATAAAATTGCATACCTAGTTTTTTTTCATTATCCAAAATCCAATGTATCACTTTTGCCGCGGCGGTAAATACAAAATAGCAACGAGAGGGATCTATATAAGCGTTAAAATGTAGGGCTTAATTTTTTGAACCACCCTAATGTACAAACATATCTATACTGAAAATATTTCTCAGACATTTAATTTGCAACAAAAAGAAAAAAACTCCAGGCAATCAATTTGTGAAATGATTTAAATATTTGCTTGTATTATGTACATTTCCATGCAACAATAAAAAAAATGTAAGTACACCAAAACGAGTTCAACATGAAATCCACATCAGCCAACATTAAACTTGTACATGCTAAACCGCAAACCAATAGTCACCAGCTCATAGCTCCAAAAAAAGGCGTCTTACCCTCGTTCATTTTTTACATCCTCTATAGGGCAAAACTAACACTACGATAATCGAGGAGTCCGAAAAAGTGGGTCTGTGCGTCGTCGGTGCGTCCACTGAAATTTGAGCTAGAGCCTAAACGGGTGGACCGATTTGCATGAAATTTGGTACAGACATTTCGCATTTTTATGTGATTCCCTAGAGGGGAAATTCGAATTTTTGTTTTAGCTCATCTAGAACGGCTAGCTGTCATACAAATATTTTGATTTCTTCAATTTTTCTCGAAAATGGCTCTAACGATTTTGATTAAACTTCGTACCGGCACCTGTAAAAAACCAAGTCAATTGTAAGAAAAATGCATTTCAGCTTTTTCTCAAAAAATGCACATTACGGAAGTAGGTGTATTCAACGTTTTTTGAGAAAATGGTCTTATTTTTGGGTTATTCGCGTGTATATCTTTGCCATGTTTAAATCGATTTTGCTATTATTTTGCAATCTTATGCTTCTTAATAATTTAAACAATAATGCATTTAAAAAATCTTAAAAACATTGTTTTATAAATAAAAAAAAATCAAATGAAAAATCAATTTTTTAGTGCTTTTGACTCTTTTACAGCCATATTATTCACTCAATGAATCCGGTTTTTAATTAATACCTTGGTTAAAGGTGAGTTAAGTCTCAAAACTTCAACCCAAGTGCATTATGTTCACTCCATAAACCCGTTAATATACCTTATTTATTAAACCTTGTCGCGTTTAATCCGATTCAATTTTAACTGCCCTTCAGGGAGCTGTCAAAGTAGTTCAACCCAGGTGTAAACTAATGCCGAATTCCTTTCAAAAAAGAAATCGAATTTTTTCTAAACAGAACCGAATTTTTTCTGTCAATTGAAAGGAACTCGTATTTCGTAAAAGAATCGATTTTTTTGGTGTGATTGTGTTTGTGCTACTTCATAGCTGCAATTGACGCAAAACCTCAAGAAATTATTCACAAAACTATTAAGGTTGTTTGTTTTTGTTGTGAGAAAAATGTTTTACCAATAGAATTAAATTAATAAATGAAAGATATTAGCCAGCTTATACGGTGCCAATTTGTTATGGTGCATTTTATTTGTTTGAACTTCTATTCACACATATATTTTAAAAGAAAATTGTTATTGAAAAGTTTTCACTTGCACTGAAAGGCTATTTTTTTTTTGTCAAATTTTTGTTCGGTAATGAACAACGCACAATAAATTATTTTTATAGCTGTATTGACTGAATATATTGTTGAATATTTTTTTAAATTATGTAGAATTCGTTGCAACCAAAAAATAAACAACTCCGCGACTTCCAATTTGACGTATTAGAAATGTCAAGTCTTTATAGTGTGTGTGCAAATCAGTGTGAAATCTTGCTAAAAACGCAAGATTTGTTTTGACAGAAAAGAATCGATTTTGTTTAGAAAAAAATCGATTCTGTTTAGAAAAAATTCGATTTCTTTGTTGAAAGGAATTCGCCATAAATTTTCAGTACATTCACTCATTTTAGCCAAGCAAAGTGACATTTGAAGTTTTTACGCACGTGAACATACATACACAGTTTTGCTTTCAATTACACAAACAAACAAAATTGTGTTCAAACGGAAAAAGCTACAGTAACTTGATTTTTTTTTTAAATTTCGAACGATGAAATTTGAAATACAACAACAAGAAACAAAATATATGCTGGAAAATGTAAAATTATTGACATTCTGTATGTTTATAGTCAAGTTTAAACAATTTAACATCTGGCTGTTATGCATTTTTAATCAACTGTGCTTTATGCGCGTTTTGAGTGAATATTATGCACAAAAGTTAAATTTCAAAAGTTTAAAAAATGTGGATTAATAGGACAGATTCAAAATTCACGTTAACCTTATTTACACCTTGAGTGAATAATATGGCTGTTAATAAAGGGTCCGCCAAATAAATTATTTTTTTTTTTTGAAAATCTCTTCAATTTTTGTGAACAAAAATTCGTTCAACATGGCACGTTAACTATCGCCATTGACTGTAACCTCCACTCCTTGCTCATTTTCGAAAAATGGCCCAATTATGCCTCTGAACCGAAATCCGCACCAAACAGTGACTCGTTTTGGATGTATCGGCTTTTCAATGTATGCGTGCGGGTTTTCTGTGCCCCAAATGCGACAATTTTGTTTGTTTACTGCCCGCCAAGATCAAAATGAGCTTCATCTGAAAAGATGATTTTTTTTGCAAAATCGGCATCTTCTCTAAGTCGATCGCAGGCCCACTTAGCGAAGCGTATACACAACCATATTCGTTCAGCGGAAGGATAAAACTAATTATCTGTCAAATCAGACATGAGCTAAGTGTTACCATTCACGAAATAAGCACTAGTTGAAAAAAAACATTAGATGGCGGACCCTTTATTTTCTCGTTAAATATATATGTACATCATGCATCTTCAATATGGGGTTACATACATTATTTAACCACAAGAGTAAGTTCGTGCGATCAAGTCGTGCATATTTTTTGTTGAACATTTTAATTAAACCGATCGAATTCCTACAACAATGAAGAGGACTCCCGTTCCCCGTACCCACGAATAGGAAAACAACAGAACCAATGGCCATTCGGTGAGTTTTTACCTCAGCCGGTAGGCGAAATCAAAAGTTAACACTACCCCTTTTATGTAAAGGACAAAAAAGTGAGACCGATTCGACCACAACAAAAGCTTTCCCTTATATCATTGCAGTATGCTTTCCCAATCCCAAATCCTTTTATAAAAAACGTTTTTCTAGCACAAAGGGTGTGCATAAAGTGGTCAAAACTTATCAATTGACCACTCCACATCCAGAAGTAATATATTCAAGTGGTGCAAACCGCTGAAATAGAACTGTTTTTCTATTACCCAGGATTTATCTCTTGGAATTTCCGCTTCACACTTTACTACTGGGCGGAAGTGGAAATGCTCTGCACTGTTTTTTTTTTTTTTTTTGTAAATTTGCTTTATATTATTTTTGAGTATAGGTCCTACTGCTCGTTTTTGTGAGTTAAGTGACGAAGTAGTGGTCCAGTACTTGAAGTTTGTCCACATCCCACTTGGAGTTGTAATTGTAACCATCAGGAACATAAACATCCCCTTTACTCTAACTTCTCTTCATAAAGCGAGAGTGTTTTTTATGAAAACATAATGATGATTCCATTTATCTTGATAGGAATGAAGCATTCACTATACCTATATACAAACATTATATACGAGTAGGTATGTAAGTTTGAATTTTGTAGCTGTAACCATGGATAATCCTTCATGTTTTTTGACGAGCGAATATGCATTCCTCTCAATAATTGCGTTGATATAAAGCTTGACTGGCGCTTGCCGAGAGTCGAGATGGAATCGAACTTTGAGAGAGTGGGTGGGTCGGAGGATGTAAATCTGATTTGTTTATATTTATACCTTGTTCGCTGGAATTAGAGTCTGGAATGTTGTGTACCTATATGAATCCAGAAAGCTCTTGCTTCCAGGTGAACTTATCAGTGAAGTTATTTTTATTTTTTTTGGGATGAATAGTGATGTCACTTTATTTTTTTTGAAAATCTATAACACTAATAAATGCCAGTATTAAATATCAATTCGAAAATTTGGAGTTCGATATTCTTTCGGTACCTATCAAATTAAGAACTAATGTGTCAGAAACCCAAAACTAAAACTAAAATTTAAGAAAATACTCATACTATTTATAATATTAGCAGTTTAAACAATACTGCTTGATTAAATCACACAAGTTGTATTGGGGTGCCGCTTTTTAAACAGTTAAAACTAGTTAGGTAGGTATTTAAGGAAAATAAAGTCTTTATTTTGCAAGTTTGTTTATTCATTAAGGTAGGTACCTACTTTGAGCAATATAATTAATAGAAAAATTACTGAAAAAAATTTTGATAACTTTAAAGAATAGTTTACAAGAAAATGGTTTTTCCTCTATGTGGGGGCAAGACCAGCCCTACTAAATTATACTGGGGGCAAAATAAGAAGTAAGGCGCAGAAATCACAAAAATATGCAACGTCTTCACTGACTCTTATTCCTGCACAAGTTTCATGAGCCCATTCAGGACATATATAATATTCTGTTACCTATATTAAGAAAAAAATAAATAATTTAGCAGCACAATCATGACATTTGGGTCAAAACCGTACACTGATGGGCGGTTTTATCTCTATGCGGTTTTGCCCAAAACGAATCTCACCTGATTTCTTGTCAATTTTTTTTAAAGGTTATATTACTTTTCAATATCCACCTTCCAATAATAAAAAAGAAAACATTAAATTGTTTGATTATATTAATTATTATACCATAAGACGAGTGATAACGTCTTCACCAAAAACCACAAAAATAACTGTAGCTTTGTGACGTTTCCAACAAACTACAGGGTGGCGCACCAATTGTTCTACAAGAAATTTAAATAACTTTTTTTTTAATCGATGTATTTCATTTTTTTTTTATTCGATAGAATAAAGGGTTGAAGTTGGGATCGCCTGAATTACTGTCTTAATGGACTGCTTCAATACGGCAAAATTCCTGGGTTTAGTTTTGTACACCGCCTGGTTGACATAAAAACATAAAAAAAGGAGTTCGTGGAAATTAATTTGTTTGGGATTTTTTTGTTGGAGCTCCGCCACCGCCATAACTGGTCTGGCTATGTGTGCAGTTGCTCCACCTTGCTGGAACCAAATGCTGTTCAATGGGATATGTCTTCGGCGCAGTTCTGGGTTAAAAAAAAAACTAATTTAAAATCTTTAAATAACGGTTCCCATTTACAGTTACTGGTAAACCGGTTTCTTCAAAGAAGTATGGCCCGACATAATACAAATTGATGAAACTACGCACCACATAATGACTCGTTCTGGGTGCAGTTCCGTCTCATAGAGCATTTTTGGATTAGATTCACGCCACATACGCCAATTTTGCTTGTTCATGTTGCCGTTTAGTTCAATATGGGCCTCATCAGACATGAACAAACACTTTATCAATGTGTTGTCTTCTTCGGCCATTGCAATCATTTTTCGGCAAAATTCCACGCGAACAGGCAAATCCTGAGGGCTTAACTTGCTTGTATTTTGGACTTTGTACGGAAACAAGTTTAATTCATCATGAAGTATTCGTTGTAATGACCATCTGCTAACTCCAATTTGGCCCGATAAGTTTCGAGTCGAAACGCTTGGATTGAACCTGAACATTGGGATCTCGATGGTTGGTCTTCGTGCGATGCTTCCAGATTCGGAAAACTTGTTCACCAGCCTCATATAATGGTTCATCTACTCGGGGGAGTACTGCCAAACTCCCGCCTAAATTCCATTTGGACGGAAATGACGGACTGCAAAGCATGGTACCGTTGCACTACCAAAATTCTTTTTCAGTAGGTATCCCAAGCATTCATTTTGATAAATCTAAATAGGAACCTGCAAGATAAAAAAAATAAGCCGATTATACTCACACATTAAAAAAGTTATTACGTTTTATTTTTGTAGCACGATTCGTGTGCCACCCTGTAAATTAGACGCTGTTTAGATTGGGAAGATTGAGTCCGGTATCACGGCAGTTTGTAGCCAAGAGAAGTGTGGGGTGAGGGATCTCGTGAGACATGAGTGTCATTTGTTGTTGTTTCAATGTGTGAAATGCTGAAATTGTTGTTGTTTCAATGTATTTTGAGGCTCATCAAAGTTTCTAATGTAAACCCCATGAGACTGACCAGTCCGCACTCAATCTTCCCAGTCTAAACAGGCCCTTAGGTATCTTAACAGACATGATGCGTCATTCAATTTGCCACGTTTTAACATTAAAAGTGTTGCCATTGAATTATTTTGTCATACAAAATAGTACAAAAGTGGTACTGCCCCCCTGTGCGGTTTTGCCTATACTTTCTCTAAGTATATTGTATTATGGAATATCTCAAAAATTGTACGGATAGTTTGTGTTGACATTAGTTAAAGTGATGTGAATGCAAACAAATTCCACCAACAATATAGAAATAAATATTCCATTAGTCATTCAAGCAAATACTGAAGACAACAACTCTAGGAAATGCATTATAATTATGTAAAATAGGTACCTATAACATTTTGATAGTTTACATTTCAATATTATTGTATCATGTCATAAGTCAGCCAGGTGTTCTTTCTTTCTTTGTAAAAATAATAATAGTATGTATTATGTACAATAGATTGTATTTTAAAACAAAAATATAAAAATCAAAATTAACAATGCGAATAATTACCTACATGGACCTAAACGTGCATTTATAACTTTGAAACTAAAAACAAACATATGCACCATCGGAACACCATAAATCATTTATATTTATCTACTAAATACTTTTAAAGTAAGTAGGAAGGTACCTAGATTGAGAAACCTTTTCCTTTTTTTGTTTTCCTCCACAAACAATCAAAATAAAGTGACTCAACATCAGTTAAAGATCTTTATATGGATCTGTTTATAACAAAGTATAAGATCTTTCTATGAACTTTACGGTGACAGTATATATAATTACCATTATAAGGTATCAGTACCAGTGGAAAACCCTTCAGGTTAACGAACGACTGTGATAAAAATTATCTGTACTAAATTTGAAGTCAATTAGTTCACCCGTTTTAGGCTCTAGCTCTAGATTAGTTGACGGACGGACGGTGTGAGAAACACACTTTCACCAAACGGCCAAAGACAAAAATCAAGAAAAATATCAAAAGTAGATCTTGAAATTTTTATCAAACCTGTTATAACGATAATAGAAGTCGTAGGAATCAAGTTTCAACTGCAATTCTATGTGTCTATTATGGTATGAATAAAAAATAGGTTAATTGTCGAGGCTATTGTGATCCCGCAATAAGATAAAGCACTATATTCTGTTAAGTTGACCCATCAGTTGTTTAAAAAAAAATCTTTGATTTTTAATCGATAGCAAATTTTCCCAGCCTGATCAACTTTACTATATTCAATGTAAGAAAACACAACACGCTTTTTACGAATCTATTTGAATGTCATCTAAATATAAACAACCTACCTACCTATAACATTTCTTTGTATAAAATACACAATTGATGGTCATCGTTCCTATTTGGCATCCCTATACAGCATCATATCAACATTCACATCCCCTTCTATAAAGCAAGTGAATCATTGAGGGAGAAATAAATCACTCTTTATCTCAAGTCAAAATGAACACGGTCGCTAAGCAACACACAATTCAGACAATCCCACTCCCACAAACACCAAATACACATTTCCTGTGTTCATTCTTAACGGGCGCCCAACGCAACGGTAAAACTTTTAGGGGTTGATGCCTGGAAAAAAACACACACACACACTCACCTGCACAAATATTCATTGGAATTTACTCAATGAATGGAATCACCAAGACAACATGACCGAAAAGTAGCGGTCTCCCTGCGCGAATAAAAAGAAATAAATAAATTCCGCCACTATCATTTTCCACAAACGGCATTTTAATAGTATAACTCTCCCACACACACATACACACAACGGTGAAAACAAGTGTATCTGAAAGAGATTCTTTTCTGCGTTGCCGATAACGCCGCGCCAAGCCGTAATGCCAAAGCTGATCCGAAAACAAACCATCATAACATTCCATCCAATATGTCTGGTTCAGTCAGTTCAGGCGTAGTATTCAGAAGATACATTTCAAACTGTTCGAGAGATTCAAACTGAAAAAAAGCACACAATAAACATAAACACACACATTACAACAACTGAATTGCAGCAGATACATTCTACGAGAGAAGGGTGCAAATTTGTCGTTGTAGATACTCTCGTGATATTCCTCTAGGACGCTTTTACACATCGAAGTTCAGAATTCGGATTTGTATCTGAATGTGAAGCACAGCTAGCAGCAAGCCGCCACCGAACGCTATTCCTCGGGCTAGTGTTGTCGCAGAAGGTTCGTCGCCAGACAGTGAAATCTTTCCAACCCGTGTTCTCAAAGATACAATTAGTGTTGGGTGCTCTTTAAGAAAAATAAAACAAAAAAAAAATAGGTAAATTATATAAAACAAAATTTGAGAGGGTATTAAAATATCAGAATACTGAAAGTGCAACGCATTAAAGCTTCCACCTCTCCTATAACCATCCCCCCACCCAACCCATAACTCGGTCCGTATTTTGCGTTTTTTATTTGGGGGTTGAAAAAAAAAAAACAGGAAAACCGAATATAAAGACGAAGTACAATTTTTGCACCAAATTTTCGGTAAACTTCGTCGCAGGAATCCTTATATTCCTGTGTGTGTGTATTTTTGTGTCTGTGTTTTATTTTTAGTAGCGTACCCAAACCCTGAGCGCTTCTGATATGATTACAATGAATGTGATGAAAATTTGTGTCGTGTCGTCGTCGTGAGCTTGATATGATATGAAAAAAATATGAATAAGAATTTAAATTAAATAAATTTACTTCAACAGCCACCAAAGTGTTCTATTTTTTTTTTTTTTTTTAAATAAAAAAACTAAATCAATTTGCAATCATGGATAGCTCTCCGGATCTTTCGTTGAAACTCCGCCGTGGCTCGAGTGATTCACGCGACTCATTTTACATGGATTTTGCTCAAGGAATTGACTCTGATATTGAGGAAGTGGATACGACCGTAATTGCACGGCCTCCGGCACCTCCGCCACCACCTCCTCAAACCCTACCCACTACTCCCCAACCACCACCTCCACCAGCCATGGAAAAACCAATAGCTTCTAGTAGTCAGGGTGCGATGACAAATTTTTCGGGATCTTCGCACCCACTACCAACTCTTCCCGAAGTCCCGTCACCACATTACAGAACTGGACCGTCCGATGCGGACCTGCAAACTGACACCGAAGGCGATGACGAAGACGACGATGATGATGACGATGGAGATCGAGCAGTGATGCCACCACCATTGCCCCCACTTCCTCCAAACATGCACTATGTCCTCGATTCGGAGGAAACTACGCCTTCTTCATCATCCCCCTCACCGCCACCAACTCCACCACCATGTGCACCACTATCTATAGTTCCTCCAGCACCACCCCCATTGCCTCCGTTGCCAATGTCGCCTGCAGGTTCTCCGCCACCACTGTCACAAATGGCACTTCAGGAGCAACCACATCCGCCAGGTAGCAGCAGCAGTGGCAGCGGTCCAACAACAACACCACCACCAGCATTCAATGATGTTGAAGAGCCAAAAGTTGAAGCTCCCGAATTAGATGAGACAGACCCCGACGAAGATGAAGAAGAAGCGGAAGCAGACGACGAAGCTGATGAAGTAGACGACGATGACGTGGAACAGCAGAGTGGTGCTGGTGCCATGAACGGACTACACGAGTATCCTCCACAGCCGGAAGAAACACAAAGCATTGGCGGAGGCAATAACGATGATTCGTCTACGACAATTACTACACCAGCGAGTAATGGATTCTCGACTTCGTTGCCCATTACTCCGGCCGCTAGCAGTAACATGACCATGGCTACGGACTTAACAAGAATCGAATCGGAACCAGTGATTATTGTACCGACACACCCGCACCCGCACCGAACCATGCCCATACCAGTTCCAGGACCAACTGTTCCAAAATCAGCTGCTCCGCACATTATTCAGCCCAAGTCGTTGTCACTACGGGAAAGGTAAGTTCATTACTCTTGAGATTTAAGCTTTCCTTACAAAAGGGCCCTTATTAAAACCTCAGTTTTTTTTTTTTAATTCTTAACAATTAACAAAGAAAGTTCGTTGAACCATCTCCGCTAATTGGTGCACATGAAAAATTAAACTTTCCACCATCAGCAAACATAATAGCTTGGGGAGGATAAACAAGGAAGTCCCGTTAGTTTCTATTCTCAAAACTCACATTCAATCATCAAATATTAATGTGACGGTACTAACCTAGTATTCTCGAGTAGGTTCATTTGAATAACATTTCTGTGCCGCCGCCGCCGCCGCACCGCACTGGGTTACCTACCATCGCATATATAGTCATAACGAACAACCAGCCCATCAGCCATTGTTAGAAATGGGTAAATGTGGTTATGATGATGGGTCTATTTAAAAAAGACTGACCTAAATTGTGCAACAAACGTTGAATGCAATTTGAAGGGAAAGAACTTTCAAGTTGATAGCTGCCGCGGGGCTTGCAAAAAAATTAATATCCTTTGTGTTATGGGAGTGTAGGTATATTGAAAATGAAAAAGTTTTCTCTTCTGTAGAAATAAAAAGTTTCTCGAGGCTTGCGGTCCGCGAATAGTTTGATATACATTTAGTACCTTTATGACAAATTTCTACAGATATTTTTGTTCGATTTTCTGACTCAATCTAAAAAGATTGGGTTTTGTAGACATATAAATAAAACAGCCTTTGGGGGTTTTTCAAACGTAGCTTCGCTGTCCACGAAAAGCATCGGATTTAGTCCCAACTTCTTTTTTTTATATACCACAAGCTTAAACAAGAAGCCCGTGGGATTGGATTAGATGCCAACAAAAAATTCTGCACTAGCGATCTAATCTTTTTTTCTAAAGGGCGATTCATCTTGTATATAAAATACTTTATGTTCTAGGAATGAAGCTAAAATTTGTTTTTATTTATTGTTATGATTGCAGTATTTGGTTCTAAGCAAGGGCGAAAGGATTAGTTCAGATCTGACCTGTTCCACCGAAGTGTAAAAAGCAATAATTGAATCTTGACTCTTTTGGTTCTGAAATTTTGGAATTCAATACTATTTGTTGTTGTTAGAAGTATATGTTGTGTGAAAAATCTTAAGAAAATTAGTTGAGTCATTGTCAAAATATGGGAACAATGTAATATGAGAGAAATTTTTCAAAAATCTTTAAAAATCTATTTGGACACTACAGGTGCGAAATTAAATCAAAATCGTTAGAGCTTTTCTGATTTTTTTCTACACGAAACCAATTTTTTTCCTGCAGATGTAGAGCACGTAAAATTGTATGTACAACATGCGCTGTGCTGTGGTCAAAATAATAGTAGTGAACTTTTAAGATACTACAAAATAGTTTATAGTAAATATAAATCAATACTGCATTTATACAAATGAATTCTCATGCCTTTTAGCTTTTAGTTTAAGAAACTTCAGTTGATAATTTCAAATTTGTTCAAATAAAGGGTTTTCCAATAAGAGGTGTTATTTTGATATTCAAAGAAAAATGGCATTTTTTGAGATAAATGATCGGATGTTTATTTCATTATAAAGAGGAAGGTATGCCGTTAATAATGGAACACAACATTAGCCAAATGGCCGCCACGACCACGCTTACAGGACCATATCCTTTTCATGAAATTTTCCATAACCAAATCGCAAAGTGGCTGCCCTATGTCCTCAATAGCCTCACGAATTCCATCTTTGAGGTCTTGAATCGACGCTGGGCTGTTGGCGTAGACCTTATCTTTCACGTGGCCCCAAAGGAAGAAGTCGCAAGGTGTTAAATCACAAGATCTCGGTGGCCAATTGTGATCACCTCTTCGAGAGATAACACGGTCCGGAAACTTTTCCCGTAAAAGATCGATGGTTTAATTGCTTGTGTGGCACGTAGCGCCGTCTTGTTGAAAGTAAACGTTGTCCAGATCAATACCATCCAATTCCGGCCATAAAAAATCATTAATCATCTCTCGATAGCGCAATCCATTGACCGTAACTGTTGCTCCAGCCTCATTTTCGAAAAAGTAAGGTCCAATGACCCCGCCGGACCATAACCGCAACAAACAGTCACGCGTTGAGGATGGAGAGGCTTTTCAACAATAACTCTTGGGTTTTCCGAGTCCCAGATGCGACAGTTTTGCTTGTTGACGTAGCCTCCGAGGTGGAAATGAGCCTCATCAGTCAAGATGATTTTTCGATGAAATTCCAGATCATTTTCATGCATTTCAAGGACCCAATCAGCAAAGACACGACGTTGTTGATGATCAGCCGGCTTGAGTTCTTGTGTTAACTGAACTTTATAAGCCTTAAGACCCAAGTCTTTATGCAAAATACGGTGTTATGACGTTTGTGGAATGCCTTATTCCAAAGAACGACGAGGAATGGGCAAACCTGGGTTTTCTTCAGCACTTTGGGCTACAACAGCAATATTCTCAGTTGTTCTTGAGCGACGTGCACGGGTTTTATTTTTCACATCACTAACTTGTCCCAACAGCTCGAATTTGTCCACCAATTTCTGTATTGCGGTCCGACAAGGTGCTTCACGACGACCCAAAAATGTTTTAGTTTTACGAACCGTCTCTGCCAAATTTTCACCATTTTTATAGTGAATTTTAATAATTTCAATGCGTTGTTGAAGCGTGTATCGTTCCATTTTTATTAATGGCGTAGTTTCTACTTGTCAAATGTCAAAAAATGACAGCTTCAAAAGTGACAGCTACCGAAATAGCGGGCTATTCAAAATAACACCTCTTATTGGAAAACCCTTTACATTCGAAAAAGTGCATTAAAAAAAAAATAGTAGTGCATTGAACATCTCTCTTTTAATTTAATAAAGAAACATAGTTAATGGAATTTTTTGTCATTATAATAGTGTAGGGTAAAACTCTTAAAATAAAATTTATTTGCATATCCCTTGTTTGATATAACAGTAGCACAGTGACGTTGCATTGAATTAATCATTTTTCCTAACCTTTGACATCCGCGTTTGTTTTACAGTTTCACAATGGCTTTATTGTTAGTTTGTTAGCAACAAGCAACAAACTTTTTACACATCACACTAAAAGTTTTAAAGAGGGTTGAGATCGGAAGACAGTGCTGGCCGTTCCAACACATGAATCCTCTTTTCTGGAAACCACTTCTTTGGAAGTATTCTGGTATTCTTCGGGTTATTTTCTGGTTATAGACCAGTATCAATGGCATATCATCTTCATAATTATTGTAGCATTAATGCCTGCATGTTTTTAATATAGAGATCCATGATGCTTTCAATTGGGTATATAAGCGAACATCACCACACAAGGAAAAACAAGCCCAAACCATTATGCTGGAACTTTCATGTTTTATTGTGTTATCTTTGAAAAGAGGATGACATTCTTTTTGAAACCCTTCTACCATATTAAAGAGACCTACTTTTACCATACAGAACTGTTTCGGCCTTTCGGGCTGGTCCGACCACAGAATATAAATCTCCCTTTTTCGCAGGCCACTTTAAGGTGGTATCTGTGAGTTGGATTGTTTTGCCCACATGGTTTCTTGACAGCAAATGCAACTTTCGTGGACTATGGGCTGCTTGGACACTTCTTAAGCGTCTAAGAAACGTTTAGACACTGATGTAACGCAAACATTAGCTTTGATTTCCTCTAATAGCTCAAACAGGAAATATGATTGCAAAACTAAAAATGAAAGAAGGCCCACTAATTTAGGTTAATTTTTCGTTATGAAATGTTGTCCCATTGGACATTTCTTAAGCGCCTAAGAAACGTTTACACACTGACGTAACGCACACATTAGCTTTGATTTCCACTAATAGCTCAAACAGGAAATTAGATTGCAAAACTAAAAATGAAAGAAGGCCCACTAATTTAGGTTAATTTTTCGTTATGAAATGTTGTCCCATTACATAAGGTCATTAAATAAGGCCCCAACGAAATTAGAAAAACTCCTAAATCTGTCGAAATGTGCTTTAAAGTTTGAAAATTGTTAAGTAGTATCATGCTAATACCTTAAAAACCTATCCAACACAAACTGAATTTTTTAAATCCAGTACCACTTTTAATTTTTAGTCACTTTCACTCTATAAACACAACATTTTTGAAAAAAAAAACAGATCTCTAAAGACTCAAAATAACCTTCCAAAGACAAAAATAATTTCTTAAATCGGACAATTTTTTTGTTTACCCCATTTCACAATACAAATAAAATAAAATTTGAAAAAATAATATCCCTAAAGTCATTTCCTAAAAAAACCTTTCAAACAAAAGAAGAATTTCTTAAATCGGATATTTTTTTTATTTTTACCCCATTTCACCCTACAAATTGCAACTTAACAAAAAAAACATCTTGAAACCATTTTCTAAGACTAAGCTTTCAAACACAGGTTGAAGTTTTTTAATCGGATACATCTTTTTCATTTTACCCCATTTCACCATCAGTCCAGCCGTTCTTGAGTTATAAGTGTTGTTTTACTTACTTACTTCTATGTTGTACAAAAATCGAACTCGAGATTTTGATCAAACTTGGTGTTACTATGATAGAGAAGACAAAAAAAGTGAGTCTCGAAAAAATGTCCGTAAGGGTTAGTCTATCTGTCTGTTTAGATACAGCCTTAACGCATGGGTCGATTTTCTTTAAACTTGATACCTAGAGTTTTTTGGACATTCCCCCGACATATTTTTGTTTTTGTTTTTGTTTTTGTTTTCGTTTTTTTTTTTTTTTTTTGTAGGACCTTAAACAACGGTAATTTTTTGTCCAAAAATGAAATCAGCTCCACAGAATAAAAAAATAACCTCCCAACGAACCATTTTTTTTTTTGTTTTCACTTTTATCGAAAAAGGTTCAGCTGATTGTGATCATTTTTTCTATGAAAAATGGTTGATATTGTGTACCAAAATATTCAAAAAAAATGTTTTTTTGGATTCAAAAAAAAAAAAGTTAAAAAACCAATATCTAACCATTATCTAAAAGATTTAAAAAAAAAAGATTCTTTACCAAAAATGGCGGTAGCTATACCTCCATACAAATGCTTAAAACCTGTTAAGGAAAATGTTTTGTACTCAAAAATGACTTCTACGATTTTGATACAAATTTTCTGTGTATCGAAATTAGTACGATCTACTATTTAAAATAATTAAATTTAACATTTTACTAATATTAACCCCTCATAGAACGTTTTTTTTTTGATTTGATCTTATAATTTGATTAACCGACTAAAACAACATTTTTTATACAGAAGCTTGTAGTAAATTTATATAATATTGTAAATCCAAAATTATTTTTTTTGAAACTTTGGTATTTCAAAAACGGGTGGAAGGTTTTTTTTGTAAAATTCAATTTTTAACCCCACATTAATAAATACTTAAAATTTGAGTTCACATTTTTTTCTTAAAAATGTTTACGATATTTTATATATGTACCTATGTATAACCAATTAATTAATTTAAAAAGCACTACAACGATTTTAAATTTGTATGTATATTTGTTAGTTCATTCTTGGGCTTCAGTGGCTTATTGCACCATCTTACAAAATTGTGATAACAAGCATTTTTTTAACAAATTCGTAAAAAATCGCGATATTGTGTTTTGTAATTTTTTTTTTCAAAAACAAATTTGTACTTGTGAAATACAAGTCAGCAACTTGTTGACAATTCGAATTTTTCATTGCACAAAAATGAATTTGTAATTGTGAATTACAAGCAAAAATTTGTGAAAATCCACCAAAACCATAATAAAAGCGATCACAAATTTGTATCAGTTTGTGAAAAAATTCTACAGGTGAAAGATCGCTTGTAAATTGTTCTACAAGTTTTTTTTTCATAAATTTAAAATGTCTGCAAAGAAGGCACAGCGACAGCAACGATTCTGAAGCAGTAGATGTGTTCAACGCAGTAGTGGTTCCAGGAAAGAAGAAAAAGGTTTTTTTTTGGAAAGCATTCTCTTCTTTAAAGCTTCATTTGGGCTAAAAAATCTATCTTAAAATAAGTAATTTTCGTTTTAGTTAAAAGCAGAAAAATAAGGCAATTTTCTATGTATAGTATTCGAATATTGCGATTTTTTGCAAAAAACCTGAAACACAGGTCTCTCACAATTATTTGGTCATAACAGGTACGAAGTTTAATCAAAATCGTTACAGCCGTTTACGATAAAAAAAAAATAAAAAAAAACTGAAATCGTTGTAGGAATGGCAGCTACTCCTTTCAACTTTTAGATAAGTTAAACAAAATTTCCAATTTCTCCTCTAGGGAATCACATAAAAATGCTCTGTACAAAATTTAATGCAAATCAGTCAGATGTGTTGTGTCGAAATCTATGAAATACATTGGAATGACAGCGACACACTGCTCCACAACACACCACACGAGAGTAGTGTGGTTCGGGCTTAACTGTACATATATCAGAAATTGTCTGTCATTTTGTCTCCTCTAAAAACGATAATCATGCTGACCGCGTAGAAAGTTGGTAGGTTCATATTTCTTTCTTCAAAATAATTTTTGTATGGTACGAAATTTGTCACGATTTTGACAGGAAAAACGTGAACAATTCAATAAAATAAAAAGTAAGCATACGCCCCAGTGTATTATGTTTTAAAACTCTGGGAACTTTTTGTTTATCGTATTGATGTGGGATGTTTAAAATTCTACTTCTAATTTTAGATTGACTGTTAGCGTAAGGCGTTACCGACAAACGAAATGAGTGTGTCGCTTAGGATATTATTTGATGGGAATACATAATTACTTTTCTCAGAAACGATATAGCTTCTGCAGTTGATGGAGTTTGCAAAAGGATCAACTTCTCACTAGGGTTAATTTTAGTCTTTCCATTTTGTATGAGTAACTTCCAAGGTAGAAGGACTCACCAACACATATATCTTCAAACACAGCGACTTCCTTCCCTATCTAAGAAAACACAAAAAAAACTCACAAAAGACGTAAAACATTTTTCAGAAATCCATTCATAAATACATAATGAAATGAAAAAATAATAAAATTAAAATGTTTTAGCTTCTATCTTCTTATATTGATATGAATAAGCCAGTTTAAAATTAAGTGTCTTATCACCTCCATCAACTTTTTGTTAAGTAAATCTCTTTGTCTTAAATTAAAATTAAAAACTCAAGAATTTCCACATCATGACACTTCTAACGAACACTTGACATCATTTAATATTAAAAGTTTTCTTGTCTTGAAATGATTCTTTGACCCTAAGTCTTAAAGTCTTCACCAAAAAAGTCTTCTTTTTTTTTGATGAAAATCAGTTGACAACGAAATCTCCCGCCAAATGAACAAAAATTACTGAAAAACAAAAAGAAAAAAAAAATCAAACATCCGCCGACGACGACAGAAAATATCTAATTTGTAAATAATTTATGCGCCCTCCCACTCCACCAAACATAATGACACTACGTCACTGTATTCCTTCTTCCTGTTTTATGGAGATGTAGCTATAGCTAGTTGGAACATAATACATAAGGAAAATTTATTGCAGCGGTGACAGTAATGTAAATTCCAATAAAACTCACACATATACACTATAGTCTAGCGTAAAAAGCTCCTTTTGCTAGGTAAGTGGCGGATTTATAAGTTTACGGCCTCTATAACAGTTTTTGGTAATGTGGGTTTTAACTGATATAAATCATATCTAGGTACACATACTTTGATATTTACACACAAAAAATTTAACAGACGTATGTAGAGACACATAGACTGTGATGCTTTTTTAGTTTCCAACTGAGGTAGGTCAGCGGGTCCAGGGTTCTTACCGAAGAAAGCAATAAAACTCGGGTTTAGAAAGTTCAGAACTCCAGTTCGTTGGACACTTTTTTATTCAGTTGTACTTAAAACTAGATTAACAGATTATTTTCGTATAAATCTTACAATTGTATTATAACTTAAATAAATAACACGGTATTGCATATACGGCTACAGAAGGTGGGATAGGTTCCATAGCCCACACCGAAGTGAAAGCGCGGTACGACGACAGGCGTTGGGATAAACTCCCTAGCCAACACCGAAGTTAAGGCACGGTACGATGGCGGACGGTGGGATAAATTCCCTAGCCTCCAAGCGATTTTTAAGGCAAAAATGTTATTTGGGATTAGCTCCCTAGCGTTATCGAATTGGAGGCGGATTTAATTAGTTTGGGATTAATCCCTAGCTGCAACAACAAGTTGTGGCAAAAATAAGGAGGGGAAGGGGTTTTTTACGGCTTAAAGTCAAAAATTAATTGAAACTTCTAACTGGTGTACTACACACCCACCAGCTTGCTTCTTGGTACTCACTAAGTTTAAAGGATTGAATTAGCAGAAAAACGGAGGATAAAATTTTCCTCATTTGCAGTGACCATTTCACTCTTGCTTAAAGATTCGGCGGTAACAAAGAAGTGTGAATCGAGTGAGGTAGAAAAACACTACCCATTAATTTCATATAAGTCGTTGAATTGTTGTCGTGCGCATTGGTTGTGTTGTGCTGTCGTGCGCTGTTGTTGTCGGCAAACCGGGTCATCAATTCTCGTGGGCGCCTTGAGGTATGTGATGAAATTGTGATCGAGTTGATGATGTTGAAGATGTTGAGTTGGAGGATAGGCGCTGCTATGAAAAGGTGTAACTTCGTTACAAGACCAATTGAAAGTGTCCTAAAATTCGCTTAAGTAACCTCATCAGAAAGGGCAATGGATATGTTGGGAATTAGGTGATGCGGCTTGTGGATTGTGGTATCTATAGCTCTTCTATATATACATAGTTAACTTCTTCTCCTTTTCCTATTAAATATGGACGAGACTAGAGACATTCCAATTTAAAACAGTTATAACAGTTTTTCGCAATTAAAAGCGGGCGTGCGCGTGACTTGAAAAAAAAACTCTGGGTGCCTGATGTATGCCCACCAGCGGAGGGCCCTGGCCCTGCGGGGCCGCATAAACAGTACTTTTATAAACCAAAACTGTTATAATTGGCATTGATAGAGTCACTTCCATTAACAACTTGAAGGTTTTCTAAAGCTTACTGAAAACTTAGTATTAGATGGATATAAAATGATCTCGAAGCACGGATGTTTGTTGATCATTTACTGAACCAATGGGATCAAATTTACCACCACACTGCGAATAGTCCTGACGGTAGGACGATTATGGGATGGTAAAATGGGCGAAGGGTTCGGAACGTTGCCTGAACAAAACACCCATTATAACGCTTTATCCGTCCATGGTGATTTGGCAAAACAGACTGAATAAATGAAAGACAATTTGACAGATGTCCGCTATCAATTGTCAAAGTTCGCAAGTCCCTATTGGAAGACCCTTTATAAGAACTAACGCCAAGGTTTTGATAGATCCGCTCTTGCAAAACATATTTTTTTTCGGTTTTTGTTTTGTATTCCAAGAACACACCCGAGCTTTGATACGGGCTGATGGGGTTTTCATCCAGTTATGTTTTTTTTTATTTTTTATACCAACCACCATATATTTTTCGCTGTTATGACAACGAAAACACCCTCGTCATATTCTATCGTTGGCATTTGGAACATTTGTCTAGTTCAGCTTCAATCAGGTGCCCGTGCCATGTAATCATCTGATATCAGTCATCACGCAAATGATAAGGTACAGAGTACACTACCTATAGGATTTCTCCATCACTGGCTTGGCTATTAACTAAATATCCTATGGAACAACTGAAGAGGAGCGAGTGTTGTTTATGGTATTCGTTGATAGTTAGGTACTGGATTTGCTTGCAAATAGGCAGGAAGGAACATGGATTAAAGGTGATAGAAACGTATTCAGTTGTTTAACACAAAACCCCTTGACTTTCGCTTTCACATTTTATTACCAACAATCAGGCATCAAGGTAGATAGGTATATGTTTCCAGGAATCAGGATAAAAATAAGGGTGCTGCTATGCCTATCTACCTACACATACATATATGGGGGTGGATAAAAAAGCAAAATAACCCCCACACCGCCACCTGGAAGGAAACACTGAACGCTGCTCTTTATTCGAGTTGAGGTGTCGGATGCACTGTGATTGTCTTTGTTTACTTTCACAATGACGATGGCGGAATGTTTATAAGGACGACGATGACAACGACATTCAATATAGGTTTCAGGCAGGCAGGCAGGTTGGTATTTCCATCGTGATGGTTCGAGCGAACAGGATTATTTGTTTTTATTTCACTTTTCCACGTCTGTCCGTCCGTCCTTGGTGTAAAGGTCATGCAGAACAGCAGTGCGAAGTTGCCTTTTTTTTTTGTTTCTGCACATTCTTGCTTTTAATGAGATTAGGTGTATCTGATGTAGTTGAGTAAGTTAATTGAGATGGAAACGGGCGCGTGGGAGTTAATGGTAAACAAGAGCGGCGTAAATAGATTAAATCCTATAGCATTTTAATACCTCGTAAAATGTACGTGAATACCATCTTTATGTAGGTACATTGTACATAATATACTAGAAACTATGTATATAGACGCTTGAGGCTTGACATTTAAAACTTAAATTATTACTTTTTTTCTGACATTTTTAATTCTATAAATTAAGACCGACAGAGATGTCTTAATTACTGAAACTCTAATTTGAAATACTGAAATATGCGGAAAAATAAAAGCCTTACAGCCATATTATTGACTTGTTTCAGAACTAGTTTCATAGGAAAACTAGTTTTATAGAAGTTTGGAGTCCCAAGTTTTGCACGGTTTCATGAATTTAGAGTTTTATGCAAAGCTTTATTTAATTTTTCAAGCTTTAGGTGTCAAAATATTTTTGAATAATATTCGATTCGAGCACCTCCAAACATCTATAGAACTCGGATAAGAAGAACTAATCGGGAAAGATTGACACTTTATTTATAAACAGGCCGCTGAAGAAGTTAAAATGAAGAAGAAGAGTGTTCTTAAAACATAGAAAACAACACACGACAAATTGTCCAGACTAATTCACGATTGATGAACAACAAATTGTTAAGCGATAAACCATTCGACAAAAGAAGCTTTTAACTCTTTTCGGCGGGGTGATGCTTCGCTAACTTCATATTAATCTAGCAAATTAACAGAATAAAAACATAAAAAAACAGAGCACGACAAAATTGAAATTGAAATTGTCACAACTAATTAATGGCAAATTATTGAGCAGTAAACCATTAAATACAAGTAGTTTTGTTTGTCTAAGTTGACACCAAGTAAGCAAAGCAGCAAGAAAAACATAGAAAACAACACACGACAAATTGTCCAGACTTATTCACGATTGATGAACGGCAAATTGTTAAGCGATAAACCATTCGACAAAAGAAGCTTTTAACCTATTAACTTTTAACAAATTATCAGAAAAAAACATAGAAAACATCGCACGACAAAATTGAAATTGTCATAACTAATTAACGGCAAATTATTGAGCAGTAAACCATTCAATACAAGAAGTTTGTATCGTGTTTCTCTTAGTTGACACCAAGTAAGCAAAGCAGCAAAAAAAAAAAACATAGAAAACAATAAAATCGAAATTATCACAACTCATTAACGGCACATTTTCCACCTAACCACTTTTCGAATGGTGAATGTTGCTTCGCTAAGTTGACACTCATGAAAATAATGCAGGAATGTTGCTCTCGAATTAAGAATGATCGCATTTAAGAGAATTTCGATTTTTGTTAACTCGACGTGTATTAATATAATTGTTTGTTGTGGTATGTATTGCCTAATTAATTTTCTATACAATTTTGTAAACATTTTTAGGAAAAAAATTTGGTACGCCAATTTTAAGTATTTATTTATGTGAGGTTCAAAATTGAATTTCAAAGAAACTCATCCACTTTTTCTTGAAATATCGAATTTTCAAACAAATAATCTTGAATTTTTTTTTTGAAAAATCCCAAAACATTTTATTTGAAAATTTTGATGTGCAATATTATTTAAATTTATTACAAAATAAAAAATTGAATTTTAATCGGTTTATCGGATAATGAGAGAGTCGAAAATCAAAAAAAAATGTTCTATAACAGGTTTGTTAATAATAGCTGTATTTTATTTTCCCCCAGATCTTATCCGGATTGGATTTGCTTTTGGATTTGGATTTTCAAATCCATTTTTGAACACACACCCTTAGTACTTCCTTGCAAAAATTAATTTTAATACTGACGGGTAGATGGCTTTCTGAGTAAAAAAAAGACAACGAATACATCAAAATAAATATACAAAAGGAAAAAAAGGGAAGGGTATATAACATTGTTTTCACTGCAGTTATCCTGTTTGTTTTATTATCATGATCTGATCCGGATCAGACCTGTCAGATAATAAAATGCAGCTAATGGTAAAATTTTAAATTTATTAATATTAAGCGGTAGATCGTATTAATTTCGACATACAGACAAATTTGTATCATAATCGTAGAATTTTTTTTTGAGCAAAATTAGATTTTATTTAACGGTTTTTAAGCATTTATTTGTATTTGAGGAACCGATATTTTTGGTTAAAATCTTCCAGATAATGTTAAAAAATCGTATTTCAATAAGTTTAATAAAAATGAGCTAAGTCGTTTTTGAAATATTTAGTTTCCAAAAAAAAGTTATTTTTTTTTTTAAAATTCAAAAAAAAAATGTTCTTAAAACTTTGGTACACAATATTATTCAAAACATATTAAACATTCCTCATATAAAAATGATCAAAATCAGTTAAATTTTTTTTTTTTGGAAAAAACGAAAATCCTTGGGAGGTGCCATTATTAATAACCATTTTTTGGAACCTTTTTTTTTCCTCAAAGGCAGCTTATACCTATTAAAATTCAATCAATACTTGTTGGCTGGCTTAAATTGGAATTGCACTTTACAATAAATACCTTTAGAATCAAGCATTTTACGTGATGACGCCCCTGGACTATTTGGTCGTTCAAACATTGTTCATTATAGAAAAAAAACTCTTTTCACGAAAGCATTTGAACCAATTGTCAACTTGAGACAATTTTAAAAGTGTAAATATTTTTTTCTTATGTATTTTAAATTTAAAAACATTTTGTAATTACATTGTTTTTGAGAAATCAATACATATATTGAAAATTGGGTGAGTTTAATATCTTTTAAATAAAGTCCTAAGGTACATATATATTATTACATAAGTATCTACTTAAAATTAATTTTTTTTTTATATCTTAGCTACTTGAACCGCCACCATAAAGAGCAAGTTCGTGAGATGCAGTCGTGTATTTAACCAGTATTTTATTCTGTTATACGTCTTTGTTAGCAACAATTGAAATTGCAATCAATCGCAAACAAATTAGCTGTGTCACTCTTCCTGTCAATTATTTTTTTTTTTCGTCATTCATAGCCCCTTTAACGTTTTGTTTTATTAATGCAGGAAAATACATTAAAACCCTTTTGGAAATCACTAATCAAAGTTTTTTCAAGCCATTACCTCTAAGCCAGATGATAGTTTCATTGGTAGCAAAGCATCAGGCATCATCAGTATAAAAAAAAAAAACGGAAAAACCATTTGTTCCACTTTCAAATTACATATTCAAAATATAGTTCCGCAATTATAAATGCTTGTTCACTGCTGGCTGCTGTGATTTGTTATAAAACAAGCATTTCAGACACTTCAATTAGTGTAACAGCCACACCCCAGCAGGTCTGGCAGTTTTCAAAAGAAAAATAACCTAACCCAACTAATCCCCTTAAGGATCCCTCCATATTCCATATAAACAAAAACACCTAGGCAGAGAACTCAATTTCAATGTTTAGCATATGGAACATATGCTTTTTTATCTGCACTGCAGGATCAAATGCCATCAAGGAACTCTTTTCCCTGACTTAAAACTGATGGTGGTACAAATTCAGATATCATTCATTCTATGTCCTTTATACCCGCATCTACACGTAGGTATAGTATGTGTGCATTTCCAATTCAAAGTTGTGGAGAAAAAAAAAATTCAAGTGCATATCCTCTCATAAAATATACATCCCCCACGGTTCTAAAATAAATAAAAAAAAAAAAAAACATCACGTCCTTACATAAATTTTGTGTTAATTTTTTCCTTCTCTGCCCCGACCCCTTTTGGGAATTTACGAACACCCGGATGGTAATGGTAAAGGTGGATGCTGTAAAATGGCACGGAGGTGGTGTTTTTATTTTTTTTTATTTTTTACGCGCACTTTGCCTTTCAATGGAATCAATACGCAAAAGGTTGTTACCCTTCGCGAATGCTATACTTCTGTCGCTGAGGTAGACGAAAGAGAGATCCTGATGGAACCTGGAGATGTTGGTAACATTATGTATTTATATAGAAAGGATTTTTCGTTGGCGTACCTATATTTTATTTTTATTACCTAACGAACTGAGAAAAAACCGTTTTATTTTGTATAGGCTTAGTAAATAATGTTGACCGCACAATTGCCGGAAATTGGGTCGACAACGGTTGGAATTACCTGTATATATAGATATTTACAGTTGTTTTATCTCGTTGGTCGAGTGAAGAAGTGTGAAACCCGCATTAAGGATCAAGTATTTAAATGGGTTACCTGTCGAGAAGACGCGAGTGAATGAACTTTGCTTAATGTTTGTGGCTGTTTTTTTATCCTTGTTTCATTTTAATTGAAGCGAAAAAAGTATGCCGATTTATTTTTTGGTTGAGGTTGTTAACTTTGAAAGTATTGTAGGAAATTCAGAAACACAAAGTGCACGAGTGGGTCACCCCAAGTTTATTTTTCGGCCGATGGTAATTATTTTAATTTAGATCGAGAAAAAAAAATTGTCTTTGAATTATAAGCCAAAGGTGTAATTTAATTATATTTATTAAGCATTTTACTGGATAAATTGGAATGGTGGAAGGTATAGAAGAAACATTTTAACTATTCGAAATCAAGGGTGTACCTATGTGGAATTTCGATCAGGCGGAAGGAAAAGGAATCTAAAAACCAGTTCTACTGAGTTTTATATTTAATTCTAATTCATAAACATATTTTATATAAATATATAAATATCGATTTTTCAAAAATTCTTTGGGCAAACTCATAGATTTTTCCCTATAATTCGCGACCTTAGGACAACAAGGTTCTAACTCACATTTTTGCCAAAAATTCAGTTATACATTAGTCGTGTTTTATTGAAAAAGCTATCCATAGTACAGTACAATTTTACAGGCATAACAAATACAACATCGGCAGTTGGATTACGACCGAAAATCTAAAGTAAAGGGTGACGTGTGGTTTTCAAGAAGAAATAAACGCATATAATTTATTGTTATGGCCAAGAATTCAGCTTTATTATAAAGATAAGGATTTGCCATTATGTTTTAAAAATGATTTCGGGCAAGTGGCCGCCGTGGCTGGCTCGAATAAATTCCAGCCGAGAGGCCCAATTTTCGACCACTTTTTACAGCAATTGGGGCCGTATGTCAGCAATAACGCGCCGAATATTCTCTTCCTAGGCGTCAATTGTCTCAGGCTTATCTGCGCGACTTCACATAACCTCACAACTGTGTTAAATCGACGCAAGATAATTCACTCACCAAAAGTTTCCTTCAAAAAATTGATTGTTTCGTGGGCTGTATGGCATGTTGGGACGGTCGTCCAAATCCACAGTACACAAATCTAAGGTAATATATTGCGCAGGTTGTCAGTCAGAAATTAAACATGGCGGCTCGAGTGTCCACGAAAACTGCACATGGCATTACTAGAAACAACAACAAATATAAGCATTTTGACAAGTAAAGAGACACTGGATCAGCCATTTTCACAGATGCGCAGAACTGAACAAAAATTTAAACGCTAATGATATTACCTTTAATATATGTACCTTGGTCCAAATCAACATCCTCCAATTCAGGCACGAAAAAGTCATTAATCATTGCTCTATAGCGTTCCCTATTGAATGTAATATTATAGCCCGCTTCATTTTTGAAGAAATATGGACCAATGATTCCCTCTGCCCATAGATCACACCAAGCAGTTACTTTTCGAGGATGTAACAGCGGTTATAAATTTTCACGATTTGCAAACGTTGTTCAAAAATAAGTCTATTTATTATGAAATGGCAAACCAAATTGAGTCAAGTGACAACTGTCAAAAAGACAAACTCCAAAAAAAAAATATTGCCAGATTGAAAACCACACGTCTGAAAAAAAAACATCCTTTAGAATCCTACCGTGTATGTGTTTTTGACGTTCATTCTAGTCTCGAATTGGATTTTGTCAGTTTTTTCTTAGATATTGGTACGATTGATAATTGAATTGTATCTCGATGGATGTGTTCAAGAAAAGTAGTTATTTATATTTATATTTCTGAGGCCCAGTTTTTCAGTGGTGAGTTAAACCAGAGTTAGTTAACTCTAGAAGTAAATCAACCCACAGTTAATGGAGAAAGCAGTTTTTTGATGGAAACTGCATGCGAATTGACCAAACAAACTCGGTGGATAAAATATCAAAAGCATTTGTTTAGTTAATCCTGAGTTAACTCACCAAATTTGATGAGTTAATTCGGGTTTAACTTTAATTTCACACTGAAAAACTGGACCTAAGAAATCAGAGAACTCCCTATTTTCATAATAATAAAAGCTGTTCCTCACAAAATTTCCTTACTTTTGCTATCAAAAAGTAAGAATGAAATTTTTTGCACTCATTAAACAAAAACAAGTTAGAATGAAAGTGACAAAGGTAAATTTGTAAGTTCTCAGAACTGTAAAGTGTCCAGCTTTTACAGAGAGCAATTTCGTAGCGTTGTTCTTTGGTTCCCTTTTCGTTGCAAAGTTAATTTTGAAGACTGGATATTGTTTGTTATTTTGTTCCTTGATCTGCTTATGATGAAGTTTGCTGGGTGAATACCAAATTGAAAATAAAATATAAGCGGAAAATAAGTAAACTCAAAAAAATTAAAGAGGGAAATTTTGTATACCCTCGCTATCATATATGATATAATTGATCAATTTCAACAAATTTCGATTTTCATTCTAATACAAAATGAACTGCTCTCGAAAGAATTTCTTTTTCCTTTCTTTTCTGACGAAGACCAATTTTCGTTTTCAATTAAATTTTTGAAATCTTAATAATTTTTGAAAGTTGGATTTTTGTGTGACAACACACTTGCATTAAGGCTACAAAGCTTACGCACCATTAAATTAATATTTAAGGTTTGAATGAAAAAAACAACCACTTGAGTGAGCTACCACCAAGTCATTATAGGCTGGAGTTATAGTTATTTCTCGGCTGCCAGGCCGTTCATCAGACTCCGGGATGAGCACCTGAAAAAAAGAGCTAAATCCTTTGAACCCTCGCAGCTAACCACCTGAGGTAGGTATAGGTATGTTCATTTGTTCAAGAAAATAGTTTTTGAGCATAATGTAAAAATATATAAAAAAAAATCACGAAAAAGATGTGAAGTTCTTATACTTATAAATTGAAAGTGGCAACTGGCAAACAATTCCGCCTTTTAAATTAAAGTTCTTTCTCACTAAAAAAGTGTGATGAATTCTCTCTCTCTGTGGAAGTGAACTCCATTTTGAAAAGTGGAATAAATTCTCACCAAAAGTGGAATAAATTCCCAATTGGAGCAGATTCCCGTGTAACAAATTCCCTGTCCCAATCAAAACTATAACACTACGACGATAATCAGATTATGTAGAACGGGTGCCAACACACTTCTTTTTTTTTTTCATATTTTCGAAAAAGGCTCTTCGGATTTTGATTAACATTATAACGGGTGATTTTTTAAGAGGTTTAGAACTTTTTTTAAAAAAAAAACACAAAAAATTCGAAAAAATGAATGAAATATTTATTTGAATCGATAGTTTGAACCTTGCAATTTAATGTTTAAAGATAATTTCATGCAAATGTTGACCGCGGCTGCGTCTCAGGTAGCCCATCCGCTGAGTCCAATTTTGGCATACTCTTTCACACATATCGGCCGGTATCTCACGAATGAATGCATGGATGTTGGCTTCCAGTGCGTCAATCGAAGCGGGCTTGTCCCTATAGACATTAGCCTTGACATACCCCCACAAAAAATAACCTAATGGTGTCAAATCGCACGATCTAGGCGGCCAATTGACCGGCCCGAAACGTGAAATTAACTGTTCACCAAACTCGCCTCGCAATTGCGCCATTGTTTCGCGTGCTGTGTGGCATGTGGCACCGTCTTGTTGAAACCACATATCATGCAAGTCAAGAACTTCCATTTCGGGCAAAAAAAAGTTTGTTATCATCGCTCGGTAGCGTTCACCATTGACAGTAACGCTGCGATTCGCATCATCTTTGAAGAAATAGGCCCAATAATGCCGCCGGCCCATAAACCGCACCAAACAGTGGCTTTTTCGGGATGCATTGGTAGCTGTTGCAATGCTTCTGGCTGATCTTCACTCCGAATGCGGCAATTTTGCTTATTTACGTACCCATTCAACCAAAAATGAGCCTCATCGCTGAGCACAAGCAGCGCGCGATGAACATTTCGAACCGAGCACGAATTTTGATAGTAAAATTCAATAATTTGCAAGCGTTGTTCATTTGTAAGACGATCCATGGTTAAATTGCAAACCAAACTGAAGCTGTTTGACAGTGACACAAGGTACTAAACACACGTCAGCTGTCAAAACCAGTGTTGCCAAAACCAAACCAGCTTAAAAATCATCCATTATATACCTGTAATGATCAAAGTAATTAAAATAATGAGTTTCAAATTTTTGGCAACAAATTAACATAACATAAAATAGACATTCCCCATTTTTTGAAAATGGTCTTATTTTTGGGTTATTCGCGTATGCATATCTTTTAAATGGTTTGACCGATTTTGTTATAATTTAGCAATATTACAAGCTACTTTACAGGGTGATTCGAATAAGGTATGACAAAAAGCATGAGCGTGTAGGTTGGGTCAGAGGTGGGTCTCCCCATTTAGCCGGGAGGGACAGTTTTCTAAAACAAATGACTTAAAAGAGAAAAAAATTATTAAAAATCAACGGTTATTTTGTTTTTACATTAAGCTGTTTTAGGGAATAGTTATTAAAAATTAATTTTTAAACTCAAAATTTTGAGTACCTATACTTACATACGTACTTAAGAATTGATTTTGTTTTAAAAATTCAATGCTTTTATTAAATTTTAGTCAAAAACAGGAAACCAAATCCTTAAATGTCTTGTACCTACTTTTGGACAAAATTAAAAATAACTAAATCTACTTTACTACCTACATACATATATACGTAATGGAAATAGGATCTTTAGAGCAACTTAAGCATCGGATTGGGGTCAAATTAAGAGAATTTAATTTCTTATATTTTCAATTTTCTAAAAAAACTAGAAGAGATTTTAGCATCTGGCTTTTGGTATTTGACTAAAAATTAATAAGAGCACTGAAAATTAAAATAAAAAAAATTACTTAATATCGTAAAATTTGAAAAAAAAAACAAAAGTTTGAATTTTTTTTGTCAAAAATTTTGATTTTGAAAATTAGTTTCTTAAAATTTCTTTCTAAAAACAGCTTTATTTAAAAATAATATATAGAAATCGATTTCTGGCCTGATAAAAAGTTATATCACGGCATTGTAAGTTTAACCGTTGTTTTGTTTAGTAATTTTCTTTCCTGTTTTAATTCAGAGGGGGGATAGACCCCCCTTTTATACGATTTTTTTCTTATGTCGACCCAGCCTACACAATTATTTTATAATAAATAAATAATTAAAAAATAACCAAAGCAGATCAAATCAAAACAGTAGATCAAGCTCATGCGAATCCGAATGTCCCACATACATTTTTCAACAAATATCAAAAAATTGATATAGAAACTTTTCCCAAACTTCAAGAAAAATTAAATACATTTATGTATATGAACCTAAATTGTTTTAAGAATTTATCAATCTACGTTCTGCGAAAAAGATATGGTTTTTATGTATACTTCACTCCATTCCCCCCTTCCCCTTCCCACTGAGTCATCAGAGGCTGAATTCGCCCTTGCTAATACTATCTAGATATTATATGTATTAGGTATATAAATCCGAAGTTAATAAGAAGAAGAGAACTCTTTTCTCTTTTAACGGAAAACAAAATACTTTTACACTTCAAATCCCAGCTCCTGTTTACCGCCATAAAAAAATTCTATATTAACACACGCCCATACACAAACACATGCCACTTAAGGGCTTTTGGTTTAATTCAAGTATAACGTAACAAAAATATGGGTCAACCTCCTTGAAGAAAAACATAAACTAAGTGAAAATGCTTTTGTGATTCGTGCCTCATTAAACTTTACAGAGTTCGACAAAACGGAATAGGTATAGTGGTACTGGAAACATATTTGTTTTAACTTAATCATGGCCATCATTCAAACTTTAACCATTCCTAACTTCTATAACTTTTCTACAAGTAGATCTAAAAGAGGCTGAAAACCGCTCTAAAACATGTCTATTTCTTCCCCTGCTCCATCTTTAATTAAACCATCATACCTCTTTAAAGATACCTACCTACGGGCCCCTGGCCTTCTACTCGTTTTTCTTACCTGAGCGAATAAGAAAAAATGTTATTTATTTTTTTCCCGTAATAGCTCCACCAAGACCACCATCGAAACCGCCAACATTCCAAATCCAATCTCAAGCACATTGCAATTTGAAGCAGTCTTTCTTTCTTAGATATGTATGTTTGTATGCTTCTTGCGCTCTACGCTCTTTTCTGATGTGCTGGAAGTGAAGCTGAATTCTTATATACCCTTCGGCATTAAGAAATTCCATTGAGAAATTTATGTAAGATGGTTGCGATGATGTAGAGAAAATATAGAATGAGATCCAGAAGTTTGTGAAATGGTGGAGAAACCAGCAACTATACCAAACAACAACAACAACAACAAAGAAGCCCAAAGGCTTGCGCCAGTTGGTTTGCTCCTTCTTTTGCGGGCTCATTCGTCAACCCCTCGCTATACAACGACAACGAAATGTCTGTTCAACCAAAAACAAAAAGTAATAGACAATTTAAGGAATCAACTTAAAGCCGAATATACACTATCGTCTATTTAGCGAATTGCTCGGAATTGGGAGAGCTGTAATAAAACCCATCACCCATACTCTGTTAAATGGCGCCCAACATTCGGAAAGAAAAAAAATTATTAAAGGAAAAAGAAGAACATTTTAAATGGAGATAAGGGAAAATCCTTGCGTTGAGTAGGTATTCATAGCAAAAACTAAGATGAAAATATTTCCATTTACTGTAGCAAAAAAAAAAGAAACTGCTCGGCATGGGTACTATAGTGGGTGTGGTGATGTGTGAGCTTCTGTCACATCACTATACCAACAAAAAGAATCATACATGAGAACTTGAAGTAAATTCGGGCGCACTCTGTAAATTTTTTATTTTTTCTCAGTTTTGAAATGATAATATGATGTGACATTGATCCATTTTTTTTTGCTTGTGTGGTATTTGTTCAAAGCCATTCGATGCCTCACCCGCACCCCCACCCCCACCCGCACTAACATGAATGTGTGCGTCTTAAAAGATTTTGGTCCATGTTTCTGCTTCCTTAAGCTGACTTAAGTAAATTGTAAGGAATTGGCGCAAGATTGAAATCCTTTAATGGTATTTTCTATTTTCTATTGAAGACCTGATTTGATTTTTTCTTTGTATACATAAATAAGTTTGTTTATTTATTTTTTTTTCACATACGCGAGTACATACTGATGAATCCTGGAGTGAGGATGTGATTTTAATTTTCAACTTATTTATTCAAATTGTGGGTTGAGTTCATGGATTTGTGTATGTTTGTTTTTGTTTTTTTAATGAATTGAGTTTGAGAAAACCTTTTTGTTTTGCTTATGGATGTGGATATACGTATATACAAAGGCTTTAGGCTATTTCAGATTTACAGCCAGACGCTTAGTGCTATTTTTGTATTTTTTTCCCAAAGAGAAAAGCTTTTAGGTTTTTATAACACAGAACAGTAATGTGAATTGAATACCTAATAGGGTCAGTATTTTTTCAGATTTCTTTAGCTATAGTTTTAGCCTTTTTCAATTCATACTGCGGTAGTTATTTATATTTTGGTCTTGGATAATTTGACATATATTTCAGTCAATAAAGAAGTTATAGACGTCAGGATTAAACAGTTCCAGGACATACAATCAATAGCAAAAGGAAGAGGGAAAGGGTCGAATTAAATTATTAGAAAAAAGAAAAAGAAAAACGCAAACAGTAAAATAAATCATAGTTTTTGTTCTTGTGGATCAATTTGTAATTAAGGATTTTCAACAAATAAAATTTAATTTTAAATCGAATTCAATCTTATTTGTGGTTCAAGTGGATTAGGATTTTAAAGATTTTATATCATAAAACATACATATAAACTAGAAAAAAAAGGGTAAAGGAGCATGTAGCTCGCACCTTCTTTCTCTCATGAAAGTGTGTGGAAATATTTCATTTTGATTGAAAATGAAAAATTAAAACAGTCTGTAAAAACATCTAGCGAGAAGGATGTTTTTCTGAGGGGAATAAGGGGGGAGGCGTTGTGGTGTATTAAATGAAGAAATGAGCATTGGAATAAGCATGGATAGACAAATCTAAGCTTCGCATACGTTTTCTTAGAGGTATAGAACTTTAAGTTGGCAACACTATTTTAACTGGCGGCCATTTTGTCAGCCGTCAAGTGATTTGTTTTTAGTTTGGTTTGGCATTTTAACATGAATAGGCTGACGCCTGAACAACGCTTCCAAACTGTGCCTTAATGGGCCAAAAGCAAGATTGCCATTGATCCCAATTTTCATAAGCGAATTTTGTTTAGTGATGAAGCTCACGAAACTGCTGTATTTGGAGTGATGATAATTCTCAAGTGTATGTTGAGACACCGTGTTACATCCACAAAAACTGATTGTTTGTTGTGCTTTATTGTCTGGTGGAATAACTGGTCCGTACATCTTTAAAAACAATGCTGGCCAGAACGTTACAGTCAAAGCGGTGACCGTTATAGAGCCATGATTACTGACTTTTTCGTTCATCAATTGAACAACATGTCACATAGCTCGTGCCACAATTGATTTATTGAAGGAAACGGACCCGTAAATTGGCCTACAAGATCGTGCGGTTTAACGCCGCTTGACTATTTTCTGTGCAGATATGTGAAGTCGCTAGTCTACGCCGATAATCAAAAAACAATTAACCACTTAGAGGACAACATTCGCCGCGTTATTGCCGATATACGGCCACAATGTTGGGAAAAGTCATCGAAAATTGGACCTCCAGATTAGACTACGTCCGAGCCAGCCGTGGCGGTCATATGCCAGAAATCATATTTAAATTATAATGCCACAAGCTTATCTTTCAAATACAGTAAATTTTTTGTCAACTTAAAAAAAAAAACAAACTTTGTTTTATTCCATTTCAAAGTTATATACCTCTAAAAAACAACCTTTATATATAGATAAATCTTTAAGCTACTTTTTGTAATTGAATACTACTTTCTGGATTTTAACCCACTCTGAACAAATTTGTTGAAATATGATCAAGTCCAACCTTTATTACTGTCCCAACACAGAAAGAATTTTTGTAAACAAAAAACACTTTTTTGTGTTTATCCCATTTCACTCTATAAATATCAAATTCTTAAAAATAACCTTTCAAACACAAACAGAATTTTTAAAACCAGATAACTCTCTTTTGTTCTTACCCCCATCACCCTATAAATATTAATTATTTGAAGAAAAAAATTGCTTTAGTCATCGCCTAGAAAAAACTTTTGTTATACAAAAAGAATTTTTGAAACCGAATACAAAATTTCATTTTTACTCCATTACACTCTAAAAATTGTGTTTTTTTTTAGACGTGTAGTTTTCAATCTGGCAATACTTTTTTCAAAGTTGGTCTTTTTGACAGTTGTCACTTGATTTATGCTCAATTTTGTTTGGCATTTTATAATGAATAAAGACTTACTCCTGAATTTGTGAAATTGTGCAAATCTATTACCAAAATAATGGTTCGGTCCACGCGACGCAGAGTCGGTAATTCTAGCAATCGGCGCACCCTCAGAGACGCCATACACTGCGCACCGAAGACGCTATTGCTGCTGTGGAGCAGAGTATAGAAAAAGACCCGAATGAGTCCATCCGCGATCGCGTGCCATGATTAATGACTTTTTCGTGCCTGAATTTGGTTCCAACAAGACGGCGCTATATGCCATACAGCCATCGAAACAATCAATTCAATTTGTTGAAGGAAACTTTTGGTGAGCGCATTATTTCGCCTCCAAGATAGTGCGATTTAACACCGCTGGACTATTTTTTGTGGGGTTATGTAAAGTCGCTTATCTACGCAGATAAACCCGAGACGATTGACGCCTTGGAAGAAAATATTCGGAGCGTTATTGCAGACATACGGCCCCAATTGCTGCAAAAGTGGTCGAAAATAATATATAAAATAAAATAATTTTTATATTTTTACCACATTTCTCCATACAAATAACAAAATTCAAATAAAAATAAATTTCTTTTTTTTTAATTTTTACCCTGCAAATATTAAAATTTTGATAGAGGATTCCTCCCGAGCCATTTCGTAAGAAAACCTTTTTTTAGCAAAAAAAGAATTTTCTAAATCCGACATTTATTTTATTTTTACCCAATTTCACTCTACAAATAATAAAAAAAATTGAAAAAGAATATCCCTAAAGCAATTTGGTAAAACGATTTAAAGCAACTTGTTAAAAGCTTATTAAGAAGATAACAATTTGTAGTAGGTATTTATAATAGTGGAGTTAAAAATTGAATTTAGAATCTTCGGAATACAAAATTAAATTTAAATCGGTAAAGCAGATAATGAGAGTCGAAAATCAAAAACATTGTTCTATTAGAAGTACTGTTATTAATGTCTTAGTGAAAAACTTAATCATTTTAAATGGTAGAATGTACTAATCTGGGTAACAGTATTTTTTTCATCAAAATCGTAGTTAAGTCGTTTTCGAGCAAAATAAGCTTTTTCTTATCGTTTTATCTAAAACTTTTTATGGTAGGAACCGATATTTTTGGTTATAAGAATATTTTTTTATTTAACATCTTGTAGAAAACATTAAAAAAAACCGCAAAGTTTATTAAAATCAACAAAATCGTTTTCTAAAATAGTGAGTTTTCAAAAAAAAAGAAAATTGATTTTTTTAAATGCAAAAAGTATTTTTTTATGAATTTGATTATTTTATTTATACTTTATAGAATCTTTCTGCATATTAAATTTGTTAAAATCTTTTGTACTGTTTTCGAGAAAATCCAAAATTTAAAAAAATGGAAGGTGCCAATTATAATCATTTTACTACGAGAGCCTTTTTTCCACAAGATTATTTCCCACAGCTACCATCGCTCTGTGAGGTTATGATGACACTTCCTCTAAACTTACGATACGAATAGTTTCAGCACATTCATAATTTTGCAGGCAACATTATATTAATCCCCCTATTCGGCACATATGTGGGTGTAAAGGCACATAATGACATTCAACATAGGGCACTTAAAGAGCCATAAACTAGATCCAAAATCTCAATTTACTGTCCATAATGTCTTGTTAATAAATACCTACTGCTGGTAATGGACGTATATATTTTTCTTAGGATTCATTATTTATGGAATTGAATTAATATTTACGCATCGCATTAACTCAGCATTATTGCTGCAAAAAAAAAAAAGAAAAAAAATAATCACAATATTAGATCGTAGAGATAAATAATTCCCTTTTCGTTATAATTGGTTGTGATAGTAATAATTTCTTCGTTCACGGCTTTAAAGAAGCTTTAACCGAACAAAAAAAAGCATTGCTTTATTTTTTTTTAATTTTTAGTTTGGAAATTTGCTTTTCAAAAAATATTAATTAGTCTCTGTTACTATACTCGCCGAGTTAAACTCTCGATATTTTAAGTAAATGTTATTTAAGCGAGTCGCAAACGGTAATGCCAAATAATCGCATTCGCTTAATTTTTTGGATTGTGGTGGATGGAAATAAGGCCGCGGATGGTTTCGTATGTCCGCGATTGTGAAATGAAATAAGATAATTTCATTTTTCCATCGAATGCTAATTTGATTTAAAAAATGAAAGAAGGCCACGCGGCCTAATTTAAATTTTTAATCGCGACCTAATATTATTTTGAAAGTGAAATAAGGCCGCGCGGTCTAATTTCGTTTTTCATAGTGCCCTCTGATTTCATTTTTTATCGCGGTCTTAGTCCGTTTGATTAAAATCGCGTTAAATTGTATTCAATATTTTTGACACTTATGAGGTGAAAACGTCGAATTTTAATCTGGGTTATAATGTTATCGAACATTTAATCCAATTCGCACTTGGACTAAGGCACATGCGATTTTCTCCTCATCCAGAATATTGAAACTATAATATAGAGTGAGTACTATTATTTGACTGACGCGACGGCTAAAAAAAAAAAATATGGATCTTTACGTGATGGGATGTAACTTTGTACATAAAACTGACATTGTTAACTAGTGTCAGCCAGGATCGGGATTGATAATGTCTATACCACGCTATAAGTTTCTACAGTAGTAACAATTAACAAATGGCTTATTTCATTTTGAAAATGAAATAAGGCCGCCCGGTCCAATTTAATTTTTTGATCGCGGTCTTATTTCACGCGGCCTTATTTCACGCGGCCTTATTTCACGCGGCCTTATTTCACTCAGCCTACCATTTTTTTTTTTTGTTTCAACCAATCACTCTGTACAATTAAATCAAAATTTCAAAATCTTCACTTAGCCCTTTTCAATGTGCTGAATAAATATTATGAGAAGTCCAAAAGTGGTTTTCGTCATGCCGTCTGTCGGTCTGTGCGCCTGTGCGTCAATTGTAATTTGAGCTAGAGCTTGGGCCGATTTACATGAAATTTTGTACAGAGCACTTTTATGTAAATCTCTAAAGGAGAAATTCGAATTTTTGTTTTAATTTATCTACAGGGTGTTTTTTTTAGACGTGTGGTTTTCAATCTGGCAATACTTTTTTCGGAGTTGGTCTTTTTGACAGCTGTAACTTGCTTTAAGCTCAGTTTGGTTTGCTATTTCATAATGAATAGACTTACTTCTGGACAAAGTTTGCAAATCGTTCAAAGATTATTGGATTTCAAAATTTAAAGAAAATTCAAACTGGCAAAAAAAATCAATTTTTGCGTTACTTTTGACTTTTTTTTAACATTTTCTCGTTAAAATTAGGAATCATAATATTTAGTGTATTTTTTATACGCACTTCTTCGTTTTAAATTAAAGAGAGAGCACAAAAACACGACATGTTTAACAGTTATAATATTTACTTATTATTCTGTTTTTATATGCCCTTAGTTCATAACCGGAGAGGTTTGTCGCCATTAACTAAGCGGAATTGCTGTTGTATTTTTCATAGAAATTATTATAAAAAGCACACATATTATTGAACCGTTCACATTAATCCTCACGGTGTGTCTGTATTACAGTTGTTAACTAAAAGAGCAAGTTCGTGCGATCCAGACGTGCAAATTTTTTTAACTCATCTCAATTATTTAAAATTAAATCCAATCGTCAATATTCTCACGTTCGTCTCACATTATTAAACTCGCTGATTCCGAGTCATAAGCAGAATACAGTATTCATGACGTTTCCATTTTATTCCTGTTATACAGTTAGAAAGTTCTCTACTTGGGTATTTGCCGTGTCTGTCACTGATGGAGAATGAGAGAATGGATCCGGTACCATTCTCAGTTTGAAATTTCAATTTCTTGAGAATTTTCTTATTCACAACGAGTCGCGTATAGATTTGCATTTACCCGTCAGATTCCTTCCAATTAAAAAACAAAAAATTTATCTCAGCGTCTTTATGATATACGTATCTGCCAGACGAAATTTTCACGGTTAATTTGAGGCATTCCCTGACATTATTGCCCGTACATTGCCACTCGTAAAAGTAATTTTAAATTTTCTATATTTAGAATACCTGCTGGAATCGGATCATTGGGTTTCATAATTAATGATCTCTTAATCAAGACCAAACACAAAGTTGAAACCAACTATATTATGTACATATATACAAGCCACCGACCGACATAACCCAGCAATCGAGTATAGCCACATAGAGAAGTCAAATAGCGCAACAACCACAGACACAGCATGAAGCTCAATTTGCATGACGTCCAATAAATGTCAAACTATACAATTATTATTATTATTGTGTGTGTGTTGTAGTACTTAGTCATGAGGGGGATGTTTTGCTTTTTTATGAAGATGAGGATAAAATTTCATAACTTGCAATTAAATCTCCGGAGATTCTTTTTTTTGTTTTTTTTTTTTTTTTTAACCCCTGAACTGTGCATATAAACTAAGTTGTTCTTCCTATCTGTCATTTTGACAGGTGATGGGTCAGGGTGGACATGGAAATGGACACGTTTAACATGTCATTTGTTTTGTGTCGTGGGTAGATTTCATTTATTTTGTTGTTATAAGTAATTTAGCTTGACTTTTCAGAAACAAGTTGGTTCAACTGTAGGGGAGAGTAGGCTGCATTCGGAAAGAGTTTTTTTTTTATAAACTCAGTGGCGCAATATTTTAAACAGCCTGATGTTAAGGTATAGTATGATACTACTGAACAATATTATTTACTAAATTTCAAAGACTTTACTAAAATGTTCTTAGTTTTAAATAAATTTTAACTGGTATCACACTAAACCTATTTTCTCACGGAACTAGAGCTAAACACGCCTAAAAGAGTGCCATATTGTGCAAAACAAGGCAGCAAACATACCTTTTTCACATTTCTCATGATACTAAAAAGACAAATAGCCATTTGGTGATTTTGACATTAATATAATAGGCGTGTTTTTTTTTTTGAAAAAATGAATAGCCAATTCAGCAAATTTTTATACGCAAACAACAACAAATCGAAAAATTAATATAGTTTAGGTCAGTAATCAGGGTGAACATTGAGTGGATATAAATCGTTGAAATGTTCAGATGGCGCTTAATTCGGTTGCAGAAAAATATTCGTTTCCGAATGGTTGGTATCCATAGTTTTTTTTTTTTTTTGATTTACAATGGGATGTGTTCTTAAATGCATCCCGGTTAAAAAAAAAGTTGGCTGTTTACACTTTTTTCTCATTCATGCGTGTTATGTTAAGGCATTTCATTTCGAAATAAAAATTTACTTTTTTGCGAAACTTGACATAGCTTGACAGATAGGGGGCAAACTTTATTTTGAAGAATATTTCGTTACAAAAGTCACCAGAAAGGTCTAAACTTGCAGTTTTCAAAAAAAAAATCTCTAAATTTTTGGATTCTTAGAGGTTTTTTAATTGAGCGTCATCGTAGCCATTCTTCGATGGAATTTGACAATTTATGGCTTGAAAGATAGGGGTCAAATTATATTTGATCGCATATTGACAATATTTCGTTCCGAATGTCAACCGATTGCCTTCAAAAAAAATTTTTCCCGAGCAGAAAATAAAATGGAAAAATTTTCGAATTTTTCACAGGTTTTTTAATGTATTGACATCGTAGCCATCCTTCAGTCAAATTTGACAGTTTATTTACATTAACCGCGACTGGTGTCGGAATAGGACGAGACTAGAGACGTGCCGATGTATAACAGTTTTTCAGAATTAAAAGTGGGCGTGCGTGAAAGCGCTTCGTGCGATTTAAAAAAATAACTCTCGGTGCCTGAAGTTTCCCCACCGGTGGAAGGCTCTGGCCCTGCGGGGCCGCATAAACAGTACTTTCATAAACCAAAACTGTTATAATTGGCATGTCTAGAGTCACTTCCGTTGGGATATCTGCCTTTGTTTTGAAAAGAAAAATCAATCTTTCTAAATTCAATTTGAACCAAAAGCGTTGGCACATTTGGAATTTATATTGTTCACTGGACATTAACTATGCCCCATGCAAGCCAATGCAAAAAGGTAACTAAGTAGGTATAATATTCCAATTATTAATCTATATTTTTTTTTTGTATTTGGAAACTTAACATATCTACTTAACGCGCTAACGACCAAACCTAGAAGTTGAAGTCGATGAAAAGATGTGTGAGTCTCGACTTGAAACTCATTGTTCTTTGGTGGGATTTTCTTCTGTGAGAAAATTTAAATTTAGCCTCGAGGGTCGAATAGCCCGGGGCTGGAAGCTAGACTGTTACTTGCCGATTATAGGGTTGCAGAACGACTTAAGACGCTTACATTGTATTTTGAATAGGATACTTAGAGCAACGCTTAGCAGGGATATATGCCTCTTCTAAGACATAGGATCGCGATTTTTGAAGATGGGCTATATGGAGTTTATAGCACTATCATCGCTTAATAATAATTAGTTGATATTTTGATGCATAATGCGCCCAACAACAAATCTCCTCTATATTAGGTAATTCATCAGAACCAGTGGCCTTGTTATTTCTCAACCTTTTTATAGCTTTAGTGTACCTCTTCTATAGAGGGTGTTGAAACTGGGTCTTCGTTGCCAGGAAGTGGATTCTCGCCTTGACCTATCACTAGCTATATGTCACGCGCATTAAATAGCTACTGGAAATGCTGCTTTTACAAGATTAACTGCACCCTACTGTGCGCTTCGGTATATAGATTACGTTCACTTTTTCGAAGCGACTGTTTCGATCTCCTCAAGCTGGGAAATTGGATATACTTCCACTTCATATTCTACGCAGGATATTCCTCTCCCTTTTTATGGTTCGACAACCTTTTCTTGCTTGGCTGCTCTTTTTTTAGTTTGCAGTATTTATTTTCGCCAGGCTCCTCTTCTGTCACCTTTTTACGGACGCATTCTTCATCATAATACAACCACGGATCTTTTCTTTGAGGTTGCTGGAAGTCTACGGTGGCTTTAGTTACTTCTTTTTTGAAGTCGCGTATCTGAGACCAATGATTGTTAACGGCTGTGGTAGGTGAACACAGAGTGGAGAGCTTTTCACTGAGGTAAATTCTGTAACCTCTGATGGACATCTGCATCAGGCTTGCTTTAGGGTCCAAAGTCCAACCTCTGGGCGGTTAGAAATTTTCTTCCGTTAAATAGTGGAGTTTGAGAATTTTGACCAAACAAGGAAATGGTCAGAATCATTTTTCGCTCCACAAAATGTGCACAAACACAAGGTTAAGATGTTAAATACGTGCCTTATTGCGACTATAGCTCTTATGATCCTGCCAGAGTGCCAGGTTGCTTTGTGGATCCTTAGCCTTTGCTAAGCCGTTATATGCAATCATTATATTCAGCGTGGAGGCTGAGCTCACCAAAAAATTAGGGCAATGATGTTTGCATTTCCGTCTTTAAAGTTGAAGTCGCACAACTTTTTCATTGTACTCCGGATAAGTTCCGTATAGGCTCAGTTGATCAGTGGGTCATAAAAATCCTCCTTGATAGGGTTTTCAGCTTGCTCTTGTCTGTTCGATTACATGAAAGAAAAATATATGTACACGCACCTCTTTTTGGATTCATTGACATTGTGCATATTGCGGACAGTCTTCGTCATCTATAGCCTTATTTTGTTGCAGTAAAGTTACATGAATTTCTTCGAATGCGAAAAAGCCCCGGTGCCCCACTTCACCCTTCATTAAGTCTATTTTAAATTACTGCGTAGTCTATCTTAAAATTAGACGAGTACACTGGTACTCGGTTTTGCAAATCCAATCCAGGCCGGTCGGTCGGTCAGTTAGCCGCTCTCACTTAATTTTGATTTAAAACAAAACGAACGAACGAACAAACGGAGAACGGTTTTGTTCAATTTAGACTATGATCTTCCGGCTTCATTTTGTTGAGTGTTTGTTTGGAATTCAAGGGGTTGTTGTCGCAGTTAGGGTAATCATCAGCTGGTGTGTACATAACAAATGAGTATTAAATTTGAAGATTTAGGGCAGATGCATAACGTGTGTGCATGTGTTGATGTGTATTTTAGTGGGATACGAAAAAAAAAACACACACACATATCACGCAATATTTAAAGCTTGTCCGAGCATTAAAGTCAACACAATCAACAGTTTAAAACTGCTGCATGAGTGGCATTATAATATATACACGAAAGTAAAACCTTGACTTTGTTTGCCTATAGTGAGTATGGTGATTGCGAGAGATGCGAATTTAATTATTGTCTGTCGGACTAAACCACCAGCAATATTATCACATAATCTGCTCTATGTACACTTTTGTAATCGAGTGAATTAATGGTTGTGTTTATAATTAAAACATCAGATTCATTTTAGACCGTGACTGTGAATTATAAGTAATTTGCAAGGCTAAATTAAGCAACCACAAAAGGCTGATTGAAGAGGTGACTGTGACACCTACAAACGTGTTATTTATCTCAATTTAATTGAACATTTTTACAATGTCTTTATAACCCCTCCTGCTCACGTAATGGACCGACTTTGGACAGGGCTATACTAATTAGAGAGTTGGTTATAATGACCATAGTTATTTTTGTACATTACATTCCTACTTAATGTGTACAAATTAAACAACAGACTTGACTGTTTCGGATCGAATTTTTTCTAACCCGATTCGATTTGTTTGTGTCAATTGAAAGGAATTCGTAAAAGAATCGATTTTGTGTGTGTGTGTGTAACTAGATAGCTGTAATTAATTATTCTTGTAGTTATATTGACTAAAAATATTGTTAATTATGTAGAATCCGTTGTTACAAAAAAAAAAAACAATTTGCCTTCCCAAAATTCTCCGGCTTTAAATTTGACGTATGACGTAGAAATGTGACATCTTTAAAGTGTGTGTGCAAATTGGTGTGAAATCTTGATAAAAATGCAAAATTTTGTTTGACAGAAAAGAATCGATTTTGTTTAGAAAAAAATCCGAACAAAATCGGATTTTCAAGTCAAATAATTTTTCAATTGCATCTTTTATAACACCTACATATATTCTATTAGGCCCAGTTTTTCAGTGCGAGATTAGATTTTTTTTTTTAGATTTAGATTCGATTTATTCATTAGAAATAAAAAATACACATTTTCTTTTATACATAATAATCATAATGAATAGCTAGTGACATGAAAAGATTATGTCGTCGGCCAGAATGGCTTTAAATTTAGTTTACAAATTACTTAATTTTAATTATTGTTATTTTAAAATAAATCAAAAATAAATTAAAGTTAACTTTGTTAAAAAAAAAAAAACTTTTCTTATAAAAAATAAAATTTAATTTAAAATTAAAATAATTTAAAAAGAAACATTTATTGAAACAAAAACTTTTAGTTTAGCTAAAACGAAAACAAATATGCGGAACGCTTAAATTAACTATGTATGAATTTTGAAATTTTTAGTTTATTAAAATAACAGATGTTTAGAAGCTTTCCCTAATTATTCTACATCGGTAGGACATTGCCTCTTTACAGTACGCCACCAGCTGCATTCAATTCTCACCATTTAGAGTTCTCAGTACTTCATTTTCTTGGCAAACTGGGCAAACTCTTAGGAAGTGGCCAATATCTTCCTTTTTGTTCAAGTTGCACAGACTGCAAGTTATTGCCAAATCACTGCGATGTGGAACAAAGTTGAGTCGCAGCATCTCTCCCCTCTAACTTTGAAAATAGTGCTTATGGTTTTCGCTGTGAAATTCGGAGTGAAGTAGTTCTGCTCATTGAGGTTGTAAGTGACTTTTGAGTAAAAAGACCTTCCAGTTGAAGCTCGTGCTCTTTCTTTGAACGCATACCTACCTTTCATTCTCATCAATTAGTTGAATAACTTCATAAAGTGATTTCTTCAGTCCTGATTGATTTGTTCCAGTGTTGTTGAAGGTGATACCACTGTCCGCGGCTAGCTTTGTCCAATCTTGATACCAGCTTTTCTGGAATTGAACCGCATATTTCCAGACCAACTTTGGGAGCCTTGTATCTTTCATATTTGTTATCCTAATCAGGTAATCCGCATTCAGCTTAAGAGTTGAAATAAAAATTGTTGACAGACCGCTTTGAAGGTAGTAGGTACATATATTTTGGTGTACTTATTGGTAGCGAGAAGATTTTTCTTAGAAAAAAAAAAAACAAAGTATGTTTTCCACAGCATCAAATTTGAAGGTGCCCCATACTTGCGCTCCATAAAACAAAACCGATTTCGCAGTTGCATTGAAGACCCTGTATTTTGAGCTTAAAGCAATATTATTATTATAAAAAATCTTTTGCCAATTTGCACATACATATAGCTGTTTTAGCTTTTTCCGATTTCAATTTGAGACGATTTTCCGTATTTAGGTTGAAAGTTAGTTAAATGCCTAAATAGGTATATTGTTTTACTATCTCCAGGTCAATACCATCAAATTTCCACTGCTCTTCTCTTGAAGCTCTTCCACTTCCATTTTGAAAAATCATTACCTTTGACTTGTCTATGTTTACTTCTAAACTCCATGTTTTACAATATTCAGCTAGCCTATTTATCATCAGCTGAAGCGAAGTTGCAGACTCTGCTAATATGACTATATCATCAGCGTACATAATAACTTAAATTGCGTCGGCACCAATTCTGACTCCACAAGATAACCACTGTACCAGGTCTTCTAGATATAGTGCAAATAGTAAGGGACTAAGATTGCATCCGTGCTTGACACCACGGGTCATTTCCAGTTTCTCAGATTTGTCCTTTCCGTCAAACACATGCGCAAACGATTGTTGATAAAGTTTCTCCAAGGCATTTATAAATTTACTTGTCACTCCTAAGTTATGTAGTTTGAAGAACAAAGCTTTTCTGTCAATTGTGTCCAAGGTTGCTCTAAAATCGACGAAAAACGCACAAAGTTTCTCGTTGTTGCTGAGTTTAATTCTTGCCAATCCATTCAGAACGAAGATATTGTCTACCGTCGAGTAACCCCTGTGGAATCCTGCTTGGTACTCACTTAAAATTTGGTTTGTTTTTACCTAGTTGTTGAGCCTTTCGCATAAGAGAGAAGTGTATATTTTAAGCGAAGCATTTAAAAAAGATATTCCTCTGTAGTTTTTGGGATCGGAGGGATCTCCTTTTTTCAGTAAGGGCCAAATTAGAGCTTCGTAAAAATGATCTGGAGGCACGCTGAAGTTAAATATTATATTTAAAGCATGTGCTAATTTTTCCTTAAACCCAGGGGAGTTATATTTGAATTATTCTACGGGAATGTTGCGAGATTAAAGTTTAGCCCGTGTTAACTCATCAAATGTGGTGAGTTAACTCAGGATTAATTGAACAGATGCTTTTGATGTTTTATCCACCGAGTTTGTTTAGTCGCTCCGCATGTATTCTCCAACGCAAAACTGCTTCCTCAGTTAACTGTGGGTGAATTTACTTCTTGAGTTAGCTAACTCTAGCTTAACTCACTTTTTCAGTGGGCCATAGTGAATTAAAAGCGTTAGGCAATAACGCCCAAAGAAAAAAACGGCCAAATCGATTTGGAAATATCGCCCAAATTTGAATTTTTCACAATCTCAAGTTAGTAATATCGCTCAAATATTTTAAATATAAATTGTTTTTGTAAAATTTGGGCGTTGTTTCTTCAATTTTGGGCGATATTTCGCGGCGCATAAACAGTGAGGTATTTTTGCATTTAAAGAATCTGGATTTAAAGAAACTTAGCATACACTACCACTAACGTTGCGTACCTAGCCCAAATTCTATAGTGTGCCCTAGCAGGGGGTTGTAGGGGGGGGGGGCAGCTGTTAATACGCCGTTTAAAGTGAAATAAAGTTGATTTGATTTGAAACGGTATTGTTTCAGTACAATTATGGACAAGATTTTGATTTGGGCTTTTTTTCCAAGCATTTGGGCGTTATTTCCTAAAATTTGGGTGATAATTCCAATTTTGGGCGTTATTTGACTTTCAAAATTTTGATTTTGGGTGTTCTCTAATTTAAAAAAAAAAATTTTAAATTGGAAATAACGCCCAAATCGAGAAAACAAAAAATAACAACAATTGTTCAGAATGTTTGTAGGCGATATTTCCAAATCGATTTAGGAGTTATTTCCTTGGACTTGAAAATTAACTTAATTGAATTTCAAATGAAACGGTTTTAGAATCTATGTATGAATATAAAGGGTTTTTCAACAGGGACGCTACAAAAGTAGTGCAACAGGGACAGCAAACGACGCCATATTTCTTGCCGCTCTTTTGACATTTCTCTTCAGTAAGGTTTGCCATTTCATGATGGAAAGATATACGAGCCAACAACGAATAGAAATTATTAAAATTTACTACCGAAATTCGGAGTCAGTGGCCTCAACGTTAAGAGCGCTACGTCCAATTTATGGTCGTCATAATCGTCCTATAGCAGATCAACAATTGAGCGTCTAGTGGAAAAATTTGAATCCACTGGCACAGTACAAAATTTTCCCGTGCCAGTGAGACAAAGAAGTGCCCGTAGTGTCGAGAATATTGCTGCCGCTGAGGCTTCAGTTGCAGAAAGCCCAAATGTGTCTCTCACACGTCGTTCTCAAGCGTTGGGCATTTCTGTGACGTCGTTGTGGCGAATTTTGCGAAAAAATCTTGGCCTACATCCTTACAAGATTAAATTGACGGAAGAACTGAAGTCGCTTGACCACCAGAAGCTCCGTATGTTCGTGAATTGGGCTGAGCAACAACTTGAAAATGATTCGGATTTTCATCGAAAAATCATCTTCAGCTATGAGGCTCATTTCTGGCTGAATGGCTTCGTCAATTAACAAAATATGCGGTATTGGTCAGGCAGCAATACACACGTACTCCATGAGTCATCATTGCATCCCGAAAAAATTACGGTTTGGTGTGGTTTATGGGCCGGCGCGGCGGCGTCATTGGTCCGTACTTCTTCCGTGATGATCAAGACCGGCACGTTACTGTGAATGGATACAGCTACCGTTCAATGATAACCGAATATTTTTGGCTCCAATTGGATGATATGGACTTGCAGGACATGTGGTTCGAACAGGACGGCGCCACAAGCCACACAGCGAATGTCACAATCAATTTATTGGAAACCAAGTTTGGAGAACGTGTTATCTCTCGAAATGGTCCAGTCGCTTGGCCGCCTCGGTCGTGCGATTTCACGCCGTTAGACTATTTCTTGTGGGGCCACGTCAAGTCTATGGTCTATGCCAACAAACCAGCGACGATTGATGAACTTCGTACGAATATCGAACGTGAAATTGCAGCAGTATCGGCCGATTTATACTTGAAAACCGTCGGAAATTGGGTTCAGCGTCTGGACTTCTGCAGCGTGTCCGTGGTGGCCATGCAAAAGAAATCGAGTTCCATACATAATGGCATCGAACGTACTTTCACAGGAATAAAGAATTTCATTGATATCCAAAACCGTTTTTGTTTTATTTAAAAAAAAAAAAAAAACGATACAATCCTAAAAGTCCCTTTATATATTTTCTAAAATAAATTGTTACACCTGTCAAGTTTGCATAAAACTGGGTCCCAGAATTATATAACCAGATTTTCAACAATCCCTCATGCATGCAATATTTTTCTGACAAAATATACCGCCTTGCTGGTGATGTTTTCCAAGCATATATATGTATATGTAAAGGTAGGTGCATTATTTTTATTACACCTCTGGCCATTGCCTTTTGACTTAAATCTACATTCCAAAGTGCATGGTTGCCTAACTTTCCCTTCCTTTATCTCTAACACGCAAGTATAAGTCAAAAATGCAAAAATTCTATAAAACGTGTGGGCTTATAGGGGGTATCGTCCATTTCTTGAACCAGGAAAATTCAAGAAAACAATGAGTTCAAAAAAACGCCTAGCAAAAAAAATATATACTAATTTGACAACCATTGTGGTGGTGAACATAATATTCGTTTTTTTTTTTGTCTATCTTGTTTTTCTCAGGGAAGTGAAAGCTGAAAGAGGCCAAGCGAAATCATAATGTTCAAAACTATGCCGTGCGATATAAATAGAGCAGTGGGTAGTGCAACAACTGTTAGGCTTTATAGAGATTCACTATTGTAGCCCTATCTTTTTGCGTCCATGCGAAAGGAGTGGCGTATTCTAAGACTTCACTGTGGTTGAACAAAAACACGCAACACAATAATAAGAAATGTTCTCTGGTGTGGGACTGATGTGCTGTACATATAGTGTATGCGAATTACACAAAGTGAAAAGCGATAATTTTCTGCATGAAAATGCGGCGATCATTGTGTTGTGATTTAATGAATCTTTTGTTTGAATTGCATATGAAAGTACAAACATACCTACTCTTGGCAGTGACAGGTGAAGTGAGGAAGAAGTGTTCCTAATATAATAGTTTATCTATCCAGACGAGTTAAGATTTATGCTGTGGCACACTATAAAGTTTGCAAACTATATTAGCTTTGGGATAGGTTAATGTCTGGAAAAATATATTCTCAATGACAAAAAAAAACTTTCTAAATGAAGAGAAATCTGAACAAAACGTTCAAAAGTTCTTTAAACTTTTGTAGGGGTTCTATGCCGGGTGCGACGGATTTTAAACAAATATATTTGGATAATACCTACATCGCCCATTTAGATACACATGATGGTTTAATGAAGTGAAGCTTTCTTAACGCAAGCTCTCTCTTCTCGTATCGATGTTTTCTTAAGGCAAATCGATTGCCGTACTTATTACAACATCGATACACTACGCCGCCGGATGCTGCGCTGGTGATGGTCCAAAATTTTTCAAAAAAGTTGTTTTTATCGGCACTTTTTACTTTTTGTATCGTAATTTTTTTGTTGCGGCGAATAAAAAAGAAACAATAAATGACGAATCGAAATCGATTGCCGTACTTTTTTCCTAAATCACACGATTTTTACGACTTTGGAGCTGTCCTTCCAAAGAAGATATGATATATTGCAACTGTCTGGAAAATTCAGGATCATAATAAATATTTACCAAAATATTAATTATACAATATCTACAGTTTCTATAAGTATTCAAAAATGGTAGCATTTAATTCAAAAATAAAACCACTATCTCCCACTGCGCTTTTGACAAAAAAAATTGCTAAGCTTTATCGAATGTGTCGGAGGCTCTGCATTGTCTTATGGTAATTTTAGGATACTGACCCCCAATACCAACAGCCAAGCACACACAAACTTACAGGACTTTCCATTTTTTTGTTCGGTTTGTTGGTTTTGTCACCAATGACGATGGTGAATCGATTTATCTTCGTTTTTCTATATCAAAAAGGCCAATGTAAAGGAAAAAAAAAAACAATCTCAATGGACCAAATTGAATTTTTGGACAGTTTAGTGGTTCATTTATACCAACAAAAAAAATGTTTTCAGAGTTTCGTTGTGGATATAGTGCATTTTCCCTTTTTTCTCCACTAACACCAACAACATTATATGAATAAGAAGAAGTAAAAACTTTTTCCATTTTTAGGGATTTAACAACGTCAAATGAAAATATTTTCTTGGTCGTAAAAAGTATTCCAATTTCCTTAGAAAATCAGTGAATGAGCTAAAGCCCGTTGAGTGTGGGGTGTAAATGTTCTAGCTTGGGTCTTTAGCTTCTGTTTTAGCTGTTATAAATGGCAATATATTTACAACCAAAACTTATATCCTTGGAATGTTCTTAAATTTTGATCCTTTCTTCCAAAATAGAGAGCATAATAACATTGCCACGTTATCGTTGTTGGGCAAAAACTATTTTTGTTTGTTGTATCCTCTTTTTTAAGACAAGCGGTCGTTGCCTTAAAATGTTACACAGTGAAATATTTGTAGAGAGAAACCGGAAAAATATGTTTTTTTATTTTTTATAGAAGTTTACAGTTCCTATATGTGAAAAATAAAATTTTACATTATAAAGGTTGTTTTTTTTTTTAGAGGTAAAAAACTTTGAAATTAAATAAAACAAAGATTTTTTTTAAATTGACATGAAATTTACTTTATTCGAAAGATAATCTTGTGGCATTATAATTTTAATATGATTTCTGGCATATGACCGCCACGGCTGGCTCAGACGTAGTCTAATCTGGAGGTCCAATTTTCGATGACTTTATAAAACATCTGTGTCCGTATATCGGCAATAACTCGGCCAATTTTGTCCTCCAAATGGTCAATAGTTTTGGGCTTATCAGCGTAGACTAGCGACTTCACATATCCCCACAGAACAAAAGTCAAGTGGCGTTAAATCAGACGATCTTGGAGGCCAATTCACGAGTCCGTAACGTGAAACTATGCGGTTACCAAACGTTTCCTTCAATAAATCAATTGTGGCACAAGCTGTGTGACATGTTGCGCCGGCTTGTTAAAACCACAACTCCTGCACATCATGGTATTTCAATTGATGAACGAATAAGTGAGTAATCATGGCTCTATAGCGGTCACCATTGACTGTAACGTTCTGTCCAGTATCGTTCTTAAAGAAGTACGGACCAATTATTCCAGCAAACCATAAAGCACACCAAACGATCAGTTTTTGTGGATTTAACACGGTGTCTCAACATACACTTGAGGCTATTATCAATACTCCAAATACAGCAGTTTCGTTTGTTGACGCAACCATTCAACCAAAAGTGAGCTTCATCGCTAAACAAAATTCGCTTACATGCCGCCTCCACTGGGCATCAACGATGTCCAACATCACAACCACAATCCAATCCACAATCTGACTTGTATGGATTATGTCACTACATGACATGGATTTTTCTGCCTCCATTGGATTTTTTAAAGACATGTTCATAATCCGAGCATCGTTCATGCCCAGTGGAGGCGGCATGTTATGAAAATTGGGATCAATGGCAATCTTGCTTTTGGGCCCATTTGGGCAAAATTTGGAAGCGTTGTTCAGGCGTCAGTCTATTCATGTTAAAATGTCAAACTAAACTAAAAATAAATCACTTGACAGCTGAAAAAATGGCCACCAGTTAAAATAGTGTTGCCAACTTAAAGTTCTATACCTCTAAAAACACACCCTTTAGTATACTACCTTTTTGGCAATTTTACGGAAAAGGGTTATTAACGTTAGATAACTCCCACAGAAATTGTTGTAGCTGATTTTAATCAATTTCTTCTAAAAAGTTATAAAATATACCAAATTGTGTTGGTTGAAGTCTTTTATAAGCGTAGTACCTAGCTATGTTTTTGACCAATAGCGTGAATATTAAAAAAGGATGGCGCTTCTAATTAGCTCTTAAAAAAAACATCTGAGGAAAATCTTATTTTAACCACAAAAGGGCTTCTGCGATTTTGATAAAATATTTTCTGCGTGCTAAAACTTATTTAATTTATTATTTAAGCAGGAACACAGTTTACCAAAAAGCTGTTATTCAACAGAACCTACCTCGCCTAGAAAGAGTTTCGAATTTGGTTTTTTCATTATCCGTTGAAGCGATATAAATTAACTATGCAAGCTTTTGAAAATTTTCAAAAAATATGTTTTAAATTAAAAAAAAAACAATTCACATTTATTTATTAAGAATGGGTGTATTGAAACGAGCTGTCAGTTTTAAACGTTGACCCCTACAGAGGAGACTCCTCTGAAATTTGTACGCAGCTAGGCAAAGACTAACTAACGGGTGATTTTTTAAGAGGTTTAGAACTTTTTTTTTTTTAAAACACAAAAAATTCGAAAAAATGAATGAAATATTTATTTGAATCGATAGTTTGAACCTTGCAATTTAATGTTTAAAGATAATTTCATGCATATGTTGACCGCGGCTGCGTCTCAGGTAGCCCATCCGCTGAGTCCAATTTTGGCATACTCTTTCACACATATCGGCCGGTATCTCACGAATGAATGCATGGATGTTGGCTTCCAGTGCGTCAATCGAAGCGGGCTTGTCCCTATAGACATTAGCCTTGACATACCCCCACAAAAAATAATCTAATGGTGTCAAATCGCACGATCTAGGCGGCCAATTGACCGGCCCGAAACGTGAAATTAACTGTTCACCAAACTCGCCTCGCAATTGCGCCATTGTTTCGCGTGCTGTGTGGCATGTGGCACCGTCTTATTGAAACCACATATCATGCAAGTCAAGAACTTCCATTTCGGGCAAAAAAAAGTTTGTTATCATCGTTCGGTAGCGTTCACCATTGACAGTAACGCTGCGATTCGCATCATCTTTGAAGAAATAGGCCCAATAATGCCGCCGGCCCATAAACCGCACCAAACAGTGGCTTTTTCGGGATGCATTGGTAGATGTTGCAATGCTTCTGGCTGATCTTCACTCCAAATGCGGCAATTTTGCTTATTTACGTACCCATTCAACCAAAAATGAGCCTCATCGCTGAACACAAGCAGCGCGCGATGAACATTTCGAACCGAGCACGAATTTTGATAGTAAAATTCAATAATTTGCAAGCGTTGTTCATTTGTAAGACGATCCATGGTTAAATTGCAAACCAAACTGAAGCTGTTTGACAGTGACACAAGGTACTAAACACACGTCAGCTGTCAAAACCAGTGTTGCCAAAACCAAACCAGCTTAAAAATCACCCTTTAGAAACTGACTGTTTCTCGAAGAAAGAAAAGCTAAAACGATTTTTGAACCTCTAAGCTAGACCTCAAAGCCTGAGCCGATTATGATAATTTTGCATGTTGGGTTCGAAATCAGATCATCCTGGCGGGAATTGCGAATATATATTACTCAATTTAATTGGGTAATTTGACTATAGTTGGCAAAAGCAAACCAATGACATTGGTACATCACCCTCCAAATTGATTTTGGTCTGGTTTTTCAATGTAAAATATACCCATGTCCACTGTGCATTGTGGCCTTCTTCTCATAAATTAAGAAAAAAGGATTTTGGAACACTTTTCCACTACTTTCCGATAGCTCCAGGATAATACCCATACACACAAGCAATTTACACAAAAAGGTAATGAATTCATGAAAAGAAAAAAAAAACACGAAAAATGTCACCACATTAAATAATGAAAAATAGTATAGACTAGAAAAAGACTACAAAACATTGTAAATAAAGGATACACCCAGGGAATCCCCTTTTTTGATATCGTTTGCTCTTTTTTTTTTGATTCCTTATATAGTTATATAGTTGTTGTTGTAATATTTCCTTTGTGCAAAGAAAAAGGTTAATGGCCGACTAACAGATGGGATGGTATACTGCACCTGAAGGTAAGCAGAAGCACTGAGCAATATGAGATGAATCCTTGCCGTTGCGTTGTAGTTATATAGATACAAATATAAAGTTTGATGAAAACGTGATATTCATTGTTGCTTTGAATCCCTAAATGGCTTCTGCAGTCTAAACTCCATGGGTTATCTAGAGCCAGAAGATGATGATGATGATGGCGATGGAAGTAGCACAGAACCATCGCCATGGGAAAACAGGATTAAGATCGGGCAGGCGATGCATGCGTTAGCGTTAATGGAATATTTTGCATGATGGTAGGATTAAGAAAATCTCAAGTTTGATGTTATATTTTCTATGGGCGGGTGATGCTGATGGTTGTACTCAGATGGTTTTTTTGTAGATGTTTCCTTTTGTATTTGTATTTGCCGAAGAGATGACGACGATCGCTCTAAGGAAAGCGGTTACGTTTGTTGTATAAGTTTATGTGTAGGTACCTACTGTATATTATTTGCAATCTCAAGCTCCAAAGGCGGCTTTGCCTTTGCTTTTTATGTTGTTCTTCTTGAAGTTCAGTGTGAAGAACATAGTTGCGTTTGACTTTGAGACTAAATCTTTGAAGAATAACATCATCATCATAATCACCATAACCATGCAAGAATTGTTTCGCAGACATATTAAGAGAGGGAAATATAGTTTTTTTTTGTACTTTGCAATACAGTCTCATGTGCATATTAGTTTTGTTGGTATAAACAGTATAGATACCTGGCCATACAAATTTAACAATTTAAATTATTTGTATCGAAACTAAGAACTGTTAATGTAACTAAATATATTTACAAATACAAGGAATCTGAATAAAAATGAACAAATGAAAAATAATAAGAAAAATTTTATGTGAGAAGAACTTTTTATTTTCTTTCTTGGAGGGGACCTACAATTTTCTGCCAATTTGGGACGGCTTAGCAGAGAGGCATTTTTCATGACCAGAGATGCTCTTGGAATCTTATTAACTTCCTCGCAAGAGTGCCTGCATCTTATTTAGTTAAATATGAAGTTTAAAAAGTAGACAATTTCTGTATATGATTTTTGCTTCAAGTTGCCTGCAATATGTCAATCCAATCTTATTATATAGGAGCGAAAAACGAAATTTTGGCTGAGATATTGATACATATGTACCTACTTACAGCCTTGTTGAATTCGAAAAAAGTGGGTCTCGCAAAAACGTCCGTTTATCTCTGTCTGTCAGACTTGTATGTCTGTTCCACTGCAGCCTAAACGGATAGGTAGATTTTTTTAAAAAAAGTATTTTTAATTTTTTTTGGACCAAAAGTAACGGTACCTGTAATACAAATTTTGTTGAGCAATTTTTTTGAATAAAAACCAAAGGGGTTGAGCTAGTATAAATTTACATTTATTCAAAAGTACTGGCGGAATTCCATTCCATCTGGACCAGATGATTGATCATCATTTAACGATGAGAGAAGTTCTAAAATATAACACTGTTGCACAGGGATATTACTGCAATAAGTTTTAGCATATATGTATGTACATTTATAAAGTAGTTTTCGTCAACATGAAGAGGCATATGTCCATAAAAGAATTACGAACATTTTTTTTGCAAAAGCATTACAAATACCAGTGGTATCATTTAACGAACAATTTTTATATATAAAATTTGCCAGGTAACCATCCGATTTTTTTTAAATTGCCAAATTTCTAAAAATTTCTAGGGTCCTCTTTTAAAGAACTACTCATTTCGTTTACATGGTTAGTGTATAAAGTTTTGGAAAGAGTTTTAAATTCCTCTACAAGGGCATTAATATTATTATTAGAATATGGCCGTCCTCATCAATACTGCAGACGATGGCAGAAAAAATCTGAAAACACAAATTTAAAACTGCAAAATTCGGTTCTTTGGTATTGCAACCAACTTTCTAAAAATATCGACTTGAAATAGAAAGAAAATCGTTAAACAAAATTGACTTTACTACATATTAAGTGGATCTTTAGAGATTGAAATAAATTAAATCTTATATCTGTAACTTGCAGTTTTTTTCAAAAACTAGAAGAGATTTAGGAATCTGGTTTTCAAAATTGAAAAAAAAGTATTAACAATTTTTTTTTTAATTTTCAGTTTGAGATTTTGTTTAAACTATTCACTAACAGAATTTAATTTAAAGACAAAATTACAGAATGGAATTCTGACTTTAAAAATAGTATAATATGACATTTTGAGTGTTGCCGTTGTTTATTAATTGTTTTAGTTTTTGCTATTTCATGTCAATTTCTTAGAAAATTGACATTCAAGCCTAAAAAGGGGGAAATTTACCCCTTTCCCACCATACAATTTTGTTAGTGCCTCAACTCAACCTAAATGTTCCACCCTTTTGTCGCGTCTTATGCAAAACACATTGGGGCATATTCATAGTCACTTTTAAAATCCAGTTTATCTTAGACTGGGGTTTATTCAATGTTATTTAGATAGGATAAACCCAGGTCTAAGATAAAATGGAGTTTAAAAGTGACTATGAAAATGCCCCATTGTATATCACATGAAAAAAAGTCGAAGGATCTTTTATATAGCAAAATTTTTATGTTTTAAATTATTTTTCAACATAACAAAATTGTTTTAGGGGCTTTCGACCCCCTAGAACATTGTAATGACCACTCATATCAATACGAAGTTTTTAAAAATGATAAAGAACATGAAAATAAAACAGAATTCAGCTATATTAATGAAAAACTGTTAAGGGCCTTTTGACCCCCCTTTAAAATTGTAAGCGGGGCTTATGTAGATTTTAAATTTTTAATGATTCTTAAGAACATCAGAAATAAATTTCAAAACTCTATTGTGGATTTTTGACCAAAAAATGTATGACCCTGTGCAAAATAATAGCGTCTACCCATTTGGTACTTGCTTTAACCTTCATCAAACGAAGGAAAAATTAAAATTTCAAAACTTGGTCCTTCGGAATTTTTTTTTTTTTGTAAAACGTTGTCTTTCGAAACTATAATAATATAATATAATAAATAATATGTTGGTCAAATGGTGCCTGCCAGAGTTATCGAGCATTGTTACCGCAATTTGGGCAATTTCAGTAACATTGAAGTGCTTCCAGGTTCAGGGTCTTTGGATAAAAATCTAACAAAAACATGAAGTTTAAACGAGACAAATTAAATCACAATACAGTAACGAGACATTCGAATTCATTGATAGTGTTCACATTGGACTCACTCCGCGCGACTCATATTGACATTTCATTGTTTTACCTCACTCCAACTCATGATGAGAAAGAGAGACTCTAGTGAGGCAGGATTTTTTCAAAAAAATTAAAAATCCTGCCTCACTTTCTCATATAGTTGTGTAAAGTGAGATAAAAGAGAAAGATGTCAAAATGAGTCGCGCGGAGTGAGTCCAATGTGAACACCGTCATTGATTATTTTTTATCTGAAATAAAGGGTCCGCCATCTAACTTTTTTTTTTAACTAGTGCTTATTTCGTGAATGGTAACACTTAGCTCATGTCTGATTTGACAGATAATTAGTTTTATCCTTCCGCTGGACGAATATGGTTGCGTATACGCTTCGCTAAGTGGGCCTGCGATCGACTTAGAGAAGATGCCGATTTTGCCAAAAAAAATCATCTTTTCAGGTGAAGCTCATTTTGATCTTGGCGGGTAGTAAACAAGCAAAATTGTCGCATTTGGGGCACAGAAAACCTGCACGCATAAATTGAAAAGCCGATACACCCAAAACCAGTCACTGTTTGGTGCGGATTTCGGTCCAGAGCCATAATCGGGCCATTTTTCGAAAATGAGCAAGGAGTGGCCGTTACAGTCAATGGCGATTGTTATCGGGCCATGTTGAACAAATTTTTGTTCACAAAAATTGAAGAGGAAAATATTGGCAACATTTGGTTACAACAGGACGTCGCTACGTGCCACACAGCCGAAGCTACACTCGATGTTTTGCGCCATTTTCGAAAAAAAAGGTAATTGGGGGACCCTTATTTACATTAAAATGCCAATGAACTTTTGACAGAAAGCCACTGCATAACTAATTAGTAATTTACTTGCAGCTATTATTAGATATATAATTTAAAATCTGAATTCTTGAAAGTATCCTGCTTACATTATACACCTATACAAAAAGCGACTATAACTGGTATAAGCTCAAATTCCCAAAAAAAAGCTATTATGATTCAATTCATTCAAGTTTCATTCCAATTTGAAACCAATGCGTCTGTAGCACCCAAATCTAAAGAAAAAATGTTGTGTATTTACTCATATCCGGGTTGATACTCACACACACATTTCCAAACAAAATACCGAACCACCTGCACGAAAGTTCAAAACTTTGGCTAAGAACGAACCTCTCTATAGTTGATTTAACACAAAGCCACCCGCACCTCTTCAATTATTTTCTTTCAAATAAAACTTTTCCATCAATACTTTCCAACTTCCACATCTTTTTATCCTCGTAACAAATGGCTCCTAATAATATCTGATATCTGATCAAACACAAAGAAATAGGTAAAAGTCTTCTTTCAATCTTTCATAATATCGTCTTGAGGGAAAATTGGCACAATTCAATAATTCAATTATATCACACAATAGGGATTCTCGAATTCTCTGCCTTATCTCGAATAAAAGAACACTTGCTACCACTATAACGTCTGCTTGAAAAAACAAATAGAAGAAAATATCCTTTCTAGCATGGGAAATTTTATCTCACAAGTTCTCATAACAGCATTCAAGCTTCCTGGACTTTATTTCATTTGATTTTGTTAAACCTAAAAATCACATGAAGAAAAAAAAAAAACTTCCTTTTGAGAGAAAGTAGCAATTTTATTTGAGGAGGTTTCAGGTCACTGACTTAAGTTCCTACCATGAAATGTGGTTATTGGGCAACTATATAGGAGATTCACTGTTTCCATTTTGATTCTTCCCTCTCGCGTTCCCCCTTCTCCATTTTTCATAATTCTTTTGTGCTTACGTTCAGAAAAATCAAAAAAACACCGAATAGTAAAAAGAAATTTTGCAATAAGGCGAAAAAGAAAATTGTAAATTTATAGAAGAGGAACGAAAATAAAAGCAAATTGCCATTTCAATTCATAAAGTCAAAGAACCATCATCGAAGAGAGAACAAAAAACAAGGACGAAGAAAATAAAATATGAAGAAAAAAAAAACACGAATCAATAAAGCGTTTACCCGATATTCTATAGCATACCAATATCCGCCTCCATCAACAAAGACTCTTTCACAACTCTCTAGGACTCAAACCAACACCCAACAAACCCAAGAGCGCACCCACATAAAGCTTCCAAGGATATACACATTCCGTTTTCAACTTTTCCATCACTTTGACGAGTGGAATGTCCGTTTTTTAATCTTTTATTTTTTCATATTCTTTTTTAACACATTTTCCACGATAAAAATGTTTCTTTTTTTGTCATTAAAACGATTTTTAAATCTTTATTCCTCTGTAGTTTGGATAAAAGCGCATTGAATTTTTAAAAATAAGAACTTCCAGACGTATAGTCATTCAAAATGTAGGCTCTTTTGTGACCGAAAGAGGGAAACGGCAAACAAGAAGATGAAATTTCCAACTCCACTAACGAATTTTTGAATTCGGTCAAGCCGTAGTTCATACTGCCTTTATCCTATACTCAAGAAAAAAGTAAAAACCGGAAAATATATTGAAAAGAATATTCAGTGCAAAGCAAATCTACAACTGAACGAAGAACAACGAAGGGGAGGCACGACGATGGTTGCTGGCATAACCTAGTTTTGTTTTTTATTTATTTTTTTCTGCAGACGGAAATCGGATTGCAACAAATCTATTTTTCGTCTGTTTATTCTTTGCTGAAGTAGTTTCACAAATATTGCATGTAAGCCTTGAAAGCTCTAAACCGTGAATGCTTATACCTCATTCACAGCCATAACTGTGTGCAGAAAATATGTTTGATCCTTTTACTATTTACAATATATGCCAAAATATTCAAGTTTAAACGCATGGTTCGGTCGAACGAACTTGTTCTGTTCTGCAGGTTTCTTGACTTTCAATTTCAATGACTTTCAATTGACTAAAAAGTACTGCAGTTAATTAACTTTAAGTTAGTTTACTCTTTTTAAACTGCACTGTACTAACATTATTGTTTGTTTGACGGGTGTTTTTTTAGAGGTAGAGCTTTAAGTTGGCAACACTATTTTAATTGGCGGCCATTTTGTCAGCTGTCAAGTGATTTATTTTTATTGCGAATTCTTTCAACAAAGCAACAGGGTTCGAAGTAGATCGAAATAAAAATCGCAGTGAAACCAAAATTTTCGAAGTAAAATTTTAATTCATATTAAAGGCTACTACATTCAACACTTTTTGCAAAAGAGTGGCAAAAAGTGGAAAAATGAAAATCAAAAACATACTTTAGAGATCCCTGTTTTCGAACAAATTGTGCTTAATCTGTCAAATCAATCTGAAATGACAGATCAAAAATCCTTTTACCCACACAGGCATCTCTAAAGGTTGGTTTCGTTCTTGGCATTTCCACTTTCGAGCAAAAAGAATCGAAATCGAAAATAGAAGTAGATTGTTAGCAAAGCGCAGTGATGCAGTAGATTTGATAATGTATGAAAAAGCGAAGTAGGTCTACTGCTTTCGCAGTAAAGTCCGAACGCTGCAAAGCAATCGAATTTTTTCTAAACAGAATCGATTTTTTTCTGAGCAGAATCGAATTTTTTCTGTCAATTGAAAGGAATTCGTATTTCGTAAAAGAATCGATTTTTTTTGTTTGATTGTGTTTGTATTACTTAACAGCTGCAATTGACACAAAACGTGAAGAAATTTATCACAAAACTATTAAGGTTGGGAGAAAAATTCTATTTTAATGACAAAAGAAATTAGCCATCTTATACGGGAGGAATTTGTTGGTGCACTTTATTTGTTTGAACTTCTAATTGCATATATATCTTTAAAGAAAATTGTTATTAAAAAGTTTTCACTTGCACTGAAAGTTTTTATCACGTCTTTCACTCGCGAAAGCTATTTTATTGGCAAATTTTTGTTTGATAATATGAACAACGCACAATAAATTATTTTTATAGCTATGTATGTAGATTCACTAAATATATATTAGGCGTGTTTTTTTGCAAGCCCGGAGAGATTTGGTTGAAAAAAAAAACGACATCGGGGATTAGCGACGCCATTACAGAAACAAAATGGAGTTTCCATACAAACTATCGATAACAAGTATGTAATTCACGCCGGTAACACAGTTTTTCTTCGTGCTTAAGCTAAGCGCCGAGAATTCTCCGCGTTGCATTTAAAATGTAAATTGCTATACAGCACCTCGTTTTTTTCGACCATTTTCCTCAGGGCTTGCAAAAAAACACGGCTATTGTTGAATACTTTGTTAAATTATATAGAATTCGTTGCAACCAACTGGTCTTTCAAAAATTCCTCGACTTTCAATTTATGACGTATTAGAAATGTCAAGTCTTCATAATGTGTGTGCAAATCAGTGTGAAATCTTGCTGAAAACGCAAGATTTGTTTTGACAGCAAAGAATCGATTTTGTTTAGAAAAAGTTCTGAACAGAATCGATTCTTTTGTTGAAAGGAATTCGGCATTAGTTTGGTTCGGCATTTCAACATGAATAGACTGACGGATGAATACCGCTTCTAAATTGTGCCCAAATGGGCCCAAAACAAGATTGCCGGTGATCCCATTTTTCATAAGCGAATTTTGTTTAGCGATGGAGCTCACTTTTGGTTGAATGGATACGTCAACAAACGAAACTGCTGTATTTGGAGTATTGATAATCGCCTCAAGTGTATGTTGAGACACCGAGTTACATCCACAAAAACTGATTGTTTGGTGTGCTTTATGGTTTGGTGGTATAATTGGTCCGTACCTCTTTAAAAACGACGCTGGCCAGAACGTTACAGTCAATGGTGACCGCTATAGCGCCATGATTACTGACTTTTTCGTTTATCAATTGAACAATCATGATTTGCAGGAGCTGTGGTTTCAACAAGACGGCGCAACATGTCTCACAGCTCGTGCCACAATTGATTTATTGAAGGAAACGTTTGGTAACCGCATAGTTTCACGTTACGGATCCGTGAATTGGCATCCAAGATCGTCCGATTTAACGCCGCTTGGCTATTTTCTGTGGGGATATGTGAAGTCGCTAGTCTACGTCGATAAGCCCAAAACGATTGATAACTTAGAGGACAACATTCGCCGCGTCATTGCCGATATACGGCCACAGATGTTGGATAAAGTCATCGAAAATTGGACCTCCAGATTAGACTACGTCCGAGCCAGCCGTGGCGGTCGTATTCCAGAAATTATATTTAATTTATAATGCCAGAATATTATCTTTCGAATAAAGTAAATTTTATGTCAATTAAAAAAAAAATCATCTCTGTTTTATTTCATTTCAAAGTTCTACACCTCTAAAAAAAACACCCTTTAGATGTTATACAGTTGTAATTAAAACTAACACTACGATGATCGAGAACTCCGAAAAAGTGGGTTTTTTCATGCCGTCCGTCGCGTCGGTCTGTGCGCCTATGCGTCCGTCCGTCTGTGATTCCCTAGAGGGAATCAAATCAAATTTTTGGTTTAGTTCACCTAGAACGGGTAGCTGCTATACAAACATTTTCAAATTTTCTCAAAAGTGTCTCTAACGATTTTGATTAAACTCCATACGTGGAATAACGAAATTAATTGTTAGAAAACTGGGTTTCAGGTTTTTGGCGAAAAGGGAATAGGCATTACACGTTTTTTTTTTTTGACTTTTGGGTTATTCGCGTATATCTTTTCCATGGTTAGACTGATTTTGTTATAATTTTGCCATCTGGTGCTCGTCAAACATTTAAAACGCAGAATTGTTGTTGTATTTTAAGTGGAAATTATTTTTTAAGCGGGTATACATGCACTGAAAAACACACCTATAATTTTTTTTACACGAAACCAATACTTTAATGTACCTACTTAAACAACTATCATAGTTAACTGCACCATTATATCTCTATCAACAGCAAGAAAATTATTACGCATCAAATAATTTCAAGCAGCTCCCTTGATACAAACAACAAGCTCTCTACATAACTCAATTTCTAGTCATTATATATAATATGTATATCTTTTCCTTAACCTCATTTAACTGACCAATTATTATTTTTGCTATCCGACTTAACATCACACAAAAATAAATGAGTTATTCAATTTTTCCGAATGAATGTTTCCAATGACACCCCATAACTATCCAGCCAGCCATAATATTTATGACGCAACGATTAAGACCGAATGTAAACAGAATTATATTTCTTGCTTAACCTTTTTTTTTTCCTACATAAGTTGCACTTATGTCATATGCTTCCTCAAGTGTAAACGGAAAATCTGTGCTTGTGCACTAAATAGAAAAAAAAAACAAATTCTCAAAAAAGAGGGTCAAGATGCAGTGCATCCTAGCCAGAAGGATATTTACAAAACCAAGCTCAGCTGCTTTGTGTAAACTTTTCCATTTTAAGTACAGAAACCTAGTTTTTCTCTCTGAAAAGGAAAAAATAAATACAAAAAAAAAAATGTAAAAAAAGATTCTATGTATACGAAGCAAGAAGATACAAAATTGTTTGATGGAGGAGATGCTGGGGTGGGCGTGGGGTGGATCTTGGGGGGTGTACAAATGCTGTCTAAGTAAAATTGTTAATCCGAGCAAAATCTCATCTTCACTTTTAATTCAGCAGGTTGGTCGGTCGTGGGGTCGTCTTTATCACGTTGTTGTGGTTATAAGAATCGTTTAACTTTAATAACTCACTTAAAACGGCCGACGACAACGACAACGACGACGACGACGACGACGACGACGAAAGCGACATGGACCGTTTGACGAAAGTATCTGTGGGTTCATCTAAATAGGTCATTAGACGGCAGATGAGGTAGTATTTGGATTTTTTTTTTTATATCAGATGAGATACAACTATTAATTTTATTGATTAACCTTGACAGAGTGTAGTGACAGCGATGAGATAAATCATAAAAAATGTCATGACTTGGATATTTAATTGATTTGGGCGGACAATTTAATATACATAGCGCAGTAGGGGTGGTGGGCACTTTTATCTTTGAAATTGAAATTCAAAATTTCATGGAAAATACTCTCATACATAAATAAAAAAAAGATACTTGACACCGGAAAAATCTTGACAGATTAAGTGAAAGGCATATCTTTTGTAGGTTATGTGTCTCCCTCTATATAAAGCGTTTTTTTTTCTTCTTTATATTGCTTTTGAAGATCCATGAAAACCTGCATTTTATGGGGTACTTAGCTTACGTGACATTCTCCTATAGAATATGTGGGACAATGCGGATTATGAATGTTATAAGAGGAATGTCAGAGTCATGAAGGGTGTACCTTTGAGGTTAAAGATGATTGAGAGGATGTAATATGTTCTTGTTCCAAAAAGGAGATTTTTTCAAGTATACCTATGCGCTATATGAGATAGTGAGAACTTAATAAATGTAGGTACTGTGCTTTATTTTTATTCCTTTGATAATAAATGATATACCCGTCATAAAATCTATTACTTTTTAGATAAATAATTTCGTTTTAGTTTTTTTTTTTCTGAAGACCAATTTTTTGTATTTCTTTAGTGAAATTGCTTGGAAGTGGCAGATTTTATTGATGCGGGACTTTCACTTTATTGGGAAGAGGTGCAAACAAAGGGGAAGCAGACATCATTGATTGGGGATATTTATAGACATTTTTCTTCACATTTTTGTGTGCCATTGAATTTTTCTTTTATTCCCAACGTATGCCTACTTAAATACCACAAAACCTTGTTCACACGAAGAGTCTTGACATAGACGCTTTCAATGCTTGTTTCCGGCTTGTATGTAGCTTACGTTTTGCTGGTTTTACAGGACTGATAGATTGGAAGTATTTCAGTCCATTAATGACAGAATAGTATATTAATGGTCCGAAAACTGCCATTATTTCAAACTTAAACAAAATTGCAAGTGACGTTTAATTTTACCATTCTACTGTAATCGTATAAATACGTGCTGACACCATTTTGACAATATGACAACAAACAATGAATAATGATTTTGCTCATTATTGCCATTTCTTCTCGTCTTTTAATAATATTTTAGCTTTTTGAGTAAAAAATAAAATTTTAATGCCGGAGCATTAGAGCACCTGTAGAGCCTTCGTGTAAATGTTTGTCATTATCACTTAGTTTTCCAGTTAACTGGCAGAAACACTGCCAATCTGTTAGTCTTGTTAATACAGCTTTGGTTTCAATAGGTAACCATAAACAAGACGTAAGCTGCACTCATTTGTAGTAGCACACAAGCTACAACGGCGGGCTTACAGCAGTGTAAGTTGTCAGTTTCAAATATTTATTGAAAATTTGGGTAAAATGACTGAAGCTACAATTATACGGCCAACACACATGGTCAACGTCTCGACTCTCTAACGTAAAAATGCCGTCGAATTACCCAAGTTGTAAAGTCGTTAACTCAGAATACTGTTAAATATCAATGACATTGGCGTTGTGTTGTGTGACCGTGTGTAATCCCCCTGTCAACGTAGTTAGGAGTAGTTGTGACTATATCACAAAGTTGAAACAGACAAATTTTCTGCCGCGTTGCCCTTCATATGAATTAAAGATGTATGAATTTTTAGAAAGAATTTGATAGATTTTAGCCGGTAATTAAGCAGGTTTCATTCCTCAGGAATCAAGATATATCTTAAGCTGATGATTAATCAGCGTTTCCATGACCGTAGAAAGAAGGGAAGTAAGTGCAATTGGACGATAATTAAGGGTAAAAAATTTGCCTTTTTAGGGACAGGCTGGCGCTGGGCAAATGATGTTTTATATCCACTCGGGAAAGAGACCAGTAGAGTAGGAGAGATGGAAAAGCTTACGCAGTAGTTTTGCCAGTTTAGAAGAACAACTCTTCAGAACAAAAGAAGGGATACTATCCCGGCCATCTGATTTGTCCACATCGAGATCTTTCTGCACTCTTCAAACTGTACAAGTACAAGAAGATTGGTCCCATGAAATCGTTTACACAAGAGGAGTCATATCACTTTCTGACAGCTCCGAATTAAGAGCAAACTGTGCTGCAAGAAAATCGGCCTTAGTGATTGTTGCAGATGAGTTTTGGAATTAAAGATGAAGTAGTATTTCGGATGTTTTTTTTTTTTACAAAAGAACATTGCAGTATTTATTTTTTGCCTTAAATTTTGATCATGCAAGAATTTGGTTCATCGAATAGGTATGACCGTCACAGGTCTTTCTAGTTTGCCAGTTGGTTTATTACCAGTGGGGAAAACTATATGCGTTTTCTTTCGCAGAATAGCGCAGCCACGAATAATTGTTTACATTGAATTCACCCGTTTCATAGATTTCACTTATCGGATATTGGGAAACATTTTTTTTTATGGAGTTGGAGAGCGCATCGAATTCGTTTGAATTTATTAATCAAACTGGGGCTGCTATGAATGAAACATGTATGATTGATGTGCTTATGAACGCGATGAATTTAAACCAAAAGACTTTAAAGTTTGTATTCAAACAAGGACCATATTGAGGTTGAAGCTGAAAAGCTGAGTATACCTACATCAATATGTACATAAATTGCGAGACCATGGTGTGAGAAAAATAGAGACACTTGAGCTATAACCCTGCAGGCTGCGATGAGCTCCTAAGTAATCAGAGTTTTCACCTACCTGAATTCACTTAAGGTCCAGTTTTTAAGTGCGATATTAAAGTTAAACGCGAGTTAACTCATCAGTTTTGGTGAGTTTATTGATTAAAGTGAATAGATGCTTTTGATGAAAAACTGCCTCCTCGGGTCATTGTGGGTTAATTTACTTCTGGAGTTAGTTAACTCTGGTTTAACTCACTACTGAAAAACTGGCCCTTACAGCCATATTATTATCCGGTTTTAAATTAATACCTTGGTTAAAGGTGAGTTAAGTCTCAAAAGTTCAACCCAAGCGCATAATATTCACTCGATAAACCAGTTAATATACCCTATTTATTAAACCTTGTCACTTTTAATCCGATTCAATTTTAACTGCCCTTCAGGGAGCTGTTAAAGTAGTTCAACCTCATTTTAGCCAAGCAAAGTGGCATTTGAAGTTTTTACGCACGTGCACATACATACACAGTTTTGCTTTTAATTACACAAACAAACAAACAAAATTGTGTTCAAACGGAAAAAGCTACAGTAACTTGATTTTTTTTTTTAAATTTCGAACCATGAAATTTTAAATACAACAACAAGAAACAAAATATATGCTGGAAAATGTCAAATTATTGACATTCCGTATGTTTATAATCAAGTTTAAACAATTTTACATCTGGTTGTTATGCATTTTTAATCAACCGTGTTTAATGCCCGTTTTGAGTGAATTTTATGCACAAAAGTTAAATTTCAAATGTTTAAAAAATGCGAATTAATAGGACAGATTCGAAATTCACTTCAACCTTATTTACACCTGGAGTGAATAATATGGCTGTTAGAGTAATAATTTACTTAGCTAACTCTAGTTTAACTCACTACTGAAAAACTCGGCCTAGGTGAAACATTATCACTCAGAAATGTTTGTTATGCAACGTTAAAAAGACTCGCCAAGAATAATCTTGCTCAAGTCATACATAGATGTGTATCTAAGAATAGATAAAGATGATTCTCATCGGCTTTGTTGGTCGTTTTGATGACGAAAATGAAAAAAAAAAAAATTAATTCATTTACTTTTTCCCAACGTTTCGACGGTGGTTGCCGTCTTCTTCAGGGGATCTTTATTTGTAAAAAAAGAGAAGTAATTACATAAAAGTGTCAATGTATGTAGGGCGGACGTGGTATACACTTACATTAAAGTTTTAAACAATTATGTATATAAAAAAAAAAAAAAAAACAAAACAGTATTTGGAAATATTTAATAATTTAAACTTGAATAATTTAAGAGCAAATTAGTAATTAAACACTTCAGATGAAGTTTAGTCCAATGAGTACAATCAAGTTTTGGATCTACTGTTGGAAACTAAGGAGCAGTAAACTGCTGAGATGTTTTGTGTGTCTTATTTACGGTTCATGTTGTCCTTGTTATTGATTATGTGTAGTGTTTCTAACGTGTATCGTTTGGAAGTGTGTTTTTCCGTTGCCAAGATCTCCACACCATCAAAGTCCAGTTGGTGGCCAGTTTCAACGCTGTGGCAAGCCAGTGCTGTCTTTCCAGAATTTTTTGAACGAATGTCCGACTGGTGACCCGCCATTCTCTGTCGAAGGAGTTGGTCGAAACGACCAACAAAGCCGATGAGAATCATCTTTATCTATTCTCAGATACACATCTAACAATCAACTTGGTCAACAAAATTCACCAAGTCATACATATTTCACGAAACATTTTACAAAATATTTGTAGCTGGTGTTTTTTTAGACGTGTGATTTTCAAGAAGACATAAAACGCATATAAGTTAATGTTATGGCCAAGAATTTAGCTTTATTATAAAGATAAGGGTTTGTCATTATGTTTTAAAAATGATTTCGGGAAAGTGGCCGCCGCGGCTGGCTAGAATAAATTTCAGCCGAGGCTCAATTTTCGACAGCTCCAATTGTTGAGTGCGATGGCGGATGGACTCATTCTCGGTCCATAGTAGCAATAGCGTCTTTGGTTCACACTGTACGGCGTCTCTGAGGATGCGCATTATCCACTAGAGTAACGTGGTGCAAAATTGATCCATGGGTTCCTCGAATTTATGCGATTTTGCGATTATATCGACCGAATATTGGAAGCAGTGCGCGATGCGTCGTGTGAACCGAACTATTATTTTGATAATAAATTTGCACGATTTACAAACGTTGTTCAAGATTTACGCCCAATTTCTTCACAGAAGTACTAAGCCAGCCTAGTATCCAGTCCAGCTAGACCAGGTACTAGCAGCTCTGGTACTCGGTCCTAACGAAAAGTAAGTACCTGAGCATTTCTTCACATCACTAGTACAGGATCTAAATACAATAAGCGGTATTAGGACTTAATACGTCTAAAACTGGTCTAATTCAGATTTTGACACTATTTTGGCATTTCAAATATTATTTTATTTTATTTTCGAATGGATTGTCTATTTAAACAAAAGAATTGACATATTATCCATTGTTCGATATTTGTCTCTCCTGACAGCAGCACCAATAACTATCAAATTTGTTACTCGAATGGGAATTCAATAATTTTCCGGACTTCGATGTATGTAAGCAATTAATAGCAAAACGGTCGTCGTGATGCATAGGGAGTTTGAAGATGAAGAATGGCAATGCAAATCTACCGAGATGTACAGGAGTTATCGATCAGTGGTGCTGTGTTCTAAATCAACTTTATCTTTGTTTTTGATTTAAATAAAACATTGCGTGTTATTTTTCTCTTGGTTTTTTTTTTACATTTTTCTGTGTGCTTCTGTGTATGACAGATTTGGAGAAATATCCTTTATTATGTACATTTCAAGTTCATGCAATCGATATTGAGCAACGAATTCTTTGAAGAAAATAAATGAAATTTATCAAATTCAGGTATTAGCGCCACTAGACTGCCGATTTGAAAGTCCTAGCTAGTACCGAGTCCTAGATAGTACTCGGTATCAACTTGACAGAACAAGAGCTTAGTACTTATGTGAAGAAATCATTTGGTACCAATTTGAGTACTAACAACTGGTATAATAACCAGATACTAGCTGATTTTAAGGAGTCAGCTAGTACCGAGTCCTAACTAATACTTAGTACCAAATTGACAGAACTAGGGCCTAGAACTTGTGTGAAGAAATGAGTTGATACCGATTTGAGTACTAATTTTAGGACTAGTACCGGTATCAGCATTAGGACTCTGTGAAGAAATTGGCCATTAGTCTATTAATTATGAAATGGCAAACCAAACTGAGCATAAATTAAATGACGGCTGTCAAAAAGATCAACTCCGAAAAAAGTATTGCCAGATTGAAAACCACATGTCTAAAAAAAAACACTCATCTTTCCGAGAATTTGCTATAAGCCCAAACACCACATCACAACCAAAACTCAAAGTTTTCGATCTACTGCTGCTCGGCCATTTAATTTAATGATTCTGTTTACCTATTCCGGCATATAAAGTTTTATCGCGCCGGGATAGCACAGGGTATAACATTTAAAGAAAATACATTAAAAGCTATATTTTTATGTTGTCATTAGACAACGACCGACCAACGTGACGCACGACACGACGATGTCGTCGTCATCATATAGCCAGGTTGGATGAAACTTAAAGTGGACTCCCAGACAATTACACACTATACCCGCACTCACCTCTCTACAACATCAACAACACCCAACCGCCCCTGCCAACATGTAGGCCCTCATGAAAAATGCTATTAGCATATTAGTTTATAGGAGTGAGAAACGATGCTCGAGCGGACCTGCATGGCATGTACTCCTAAGGAGCTTTTAAGTGGCACAAGGATAGTGCCTCTTTAGAAGAAGCAACAACCAAAAAAAAAAAAAAAAAAACACTGAATCTTACATTAAGATTTCACCGAGGACGATGCGACGGAAAGCAAGCTTCATTATTATTTTCTCGCAAAAATGTCTCCGTGTCTATGGTGTGTTTTTTTTTTAATTTTTTTTTGATTAAGTTTTGCCTCTCTTTTAAGTCCCCATGTTCCTCCTCCCTGGACAGTCTACGTTAGTTCCACTTCTTGAAAGCTAGAATGTCATTAAAGATTGCCAAGGCAAGAGAGGATGTTTTACATCATTGGTCTATCTATATGGAGTATCATTCTTCTCATCTCGTAAAGAGCCTCTTAGGCATTTGAATTTAAGGGTGATCTGATGAATGTCTTGATGAAAGTATGTCTTCTCGTTTGTAAGGTGTTTGGTAGGTGTTATGTTCTTTAAAAATTTATATCCATCTAATTTGTTATTGAAACAAAAATGTCAAACCAATTGAACTTGTTCACTTACAGAACGAAACCAGTGACAAAACACTATATTGTCATCTATTTCAAAACTTTAATTGAGGTTACATACCCCGGAGAATAGAATAAGCCTGACATCAAAAGTGACATTGTATCCGATTTTGAAGTTTTCAATCTGAAACGTGGGAATAGGTTCTGTTTCTATTTTGGGATCAGAAAGTTGTAGGGTAGAAAAAAAGGTTTCTTTTTTTTGTTCTGTTATTTGGAACTCATGTTTTTGTAGTAAGCGAAACATCGTCGAGAGGCATAGTTTGTTTAAATTGGGTTGCTATTGTTACATTGGTTGTTGTATTCGAGGTGACATATTTTCATTGTACCCCTAGAACAATAGAGAAATTCAGGTTCATACCTTAGGTACCTACAAACATTGCAATGCTTTAGAATAGAAAATCGTTGGTACTGTTTTTTTTTTTGTTTTATTATTATTATGACTAATAAGAGCATTGACTTTTCAAAACAAAATTAGTACTACATTATGTAAAATTTTGAAAGAAAATTAGTTTGAAATTTTTTTTAATTTTTTTTTTTTCAAAATTTTGAATTTCGAAACCAATTTTCCAAAAACAAAAATACCTAAAACAGCTATTTTTAAAAACAAAATAAAAGAAGAAATTTCTGGCTTTACAAAAAAAATATATCATGGCTATGTGAGTGTAACCGTTGTGTTTTTAATAATTTTGTTTCTTTTTTAAGTCATTTTTTTTTAGAAAATTGCCCCTCCTGGCTAAAGGGGGGGGGGGGGGGGGTAGATACCCACTCGAATACGATTTAATTCTTGTCTTGACTTAACATATACGCTCTAGTTTTTTGTCACACCCTACATCTAGTTGTGTAGACGGTGCTTGTTCATTTAGTTCAAGGCCTTAAAAGCAACTAAGCACTTAAGATATTGGTTTAAGTTAAAAAGTCCGATGTACAATTTGGAACGTATTTTTGAAAAATTTCTTACAAAATCAAAGTCTTCAATATTTCAAAATTTGAATGAATTGATGCATGCATAAAATTCTCTGTGTACTTTTGCCTCATTTGTTTAAATAAAATAAATGTAATTTGAAGCTGAATTAATAGCAATCAGGGAAGCATGCAAGATATTCAAACAAGATCCGAGCACAACACCGGATTACTGCTATCCTGACATACAGTCAGGCAGCTGTTAAAGCCATTGATTCGGCTATATCATCCTCTAAATTGGTCCAGTAATTCCGGGAAGAACTATTAAGCCTTATGTCAACCTCAGGGTCACTATTATCATCGAGGGAAACGAGTTGGCTGACGAACTGGCCAGGCAATGATCAGCCCTTCATAGCTCACTTGCGGAAAGAGTATTCCGCAAAATATTCTCAATTTTTCTTACTGAATCCAATCGCAGGTGGGAAGGTTTTACAAACTGCGTCTTATCCAAAAATATATGGCCCGTCTATAATAAATCCCGAAAAACTGACATGCGATACATAGCCAGGGTTGTTGCAACACGTTCTGGTCACTGGCCTGTAGGAGAACATGCGGCGAAGCTGGGGATTCCGTACAATACTTTTTGTCGTAGTTGTGGCGGGGACCATCAGGAGAAGGAAATAGTAGAAGACCTACACGAACTTTCTGAGATAAAGATCAAAGATTTAATTGCTTTTCTCAACGCGATGAATTGGATCTAGGTGCTTGGTCTAACTTCGACTTTTATTCCTTCACCACATCCGTTTGAATTCTTAGACAGCGCGTAAGCTGAATAAGGGTGTCTAAGGACCCGTTAGAATGGTATATCCGCAAATCCCTTGAATAAAACCACTTTCAACCAACAGCTCAATACGAGTTATGGAATCAAAATGTCGCGCTCCGGCGCTAATTGGGTAACGGAGCTATAGATTGCTCTGAACCGCCATCTTTACATACCTACCTACCTATTAACAATTTAAAATATGCAATTTAATTAATATACTTACTTGTTACAATTAAAAATTTGACACAGACCCCCATACTCTGATAACTAATATAATGATTATGGACATGGAAAATGCGGTAAGAAAATTTCTTACATTCCATGCAAAGCGCATCGGGTAAACATATTCGTTTTGAAAAAGCATGCAATGCAAGTGTGTTGGTAAAAGAGTTTTTTTCAATATTCTGGAAGTATTGTATGTTTTCTTCTACGACAGCACACAACGTTTTCAAGCGTTCGCTGTCATAAATTTGACAGAATATTTAGAAGCTCAAGAAGTGAACGTCATTGATGCTTTATTGTATTGATTCGAAGCACATCAGTATCATATCAACAAATGAACGATGATGACGACCAAATCTATGGATTAATAAAAAGTTCATCTTCATTCGCTGAGATCAGTCCATAGAAAATAATTTTCTAAAAGATCACAGAACGTGAAGAATCCAGAAACCGCTTTCGATTTCAAATTCCAAACATTTTATAGAAGAGAATTTAAAACGGCTCTGCAAGTTTGTTCCACGTGTATTAAAATTAACACAATTATTTAAAAGATAATTTTTCAACTTTCAAACCTTTTCAAAATATTTTTGAAATTCCAATTGACAGAGAGGCAATGCCATAAAAGAATCGGTGGAATCCATTGTGAAATTAGAGCCCCCATTTTTTTTAAAAAAAAGATCCAGAATCTTTCCTTTCTGAATTTCAAATTATTATTGATTCATGTACAAAGTGTGATTAAGTTAAAAAGTGTAATTCCCTTCCTTCCCCCTGTGACGTCAGCTTCTTGTGAACGTTCATTTAGTAAATTAAAACTAGTCGTCGAATAATGCTCTTAACTAAAACAGCAATAAATTAAAATTACACATTAAGTAGTCTAAATTTTATATATTAGGTACTAGTTCGCCCGCCCAGCATCATACTAATTGTTTTTTTAAAACGGATGCTAATTCTACAGTCAAGAAATTCCTAAAATAAATCGGCATATCAATGAAAGTCACCCATACGTCCTGAACCCTCGCTACGCCCCTGGCCCAAATTTATAAGAATCACTGTCAAGCATAGAGATTCTCTTTGTTACCGCACTACACGTATGTGCAATGCATTAGCTGGTTCCCTCCCATTTTTGTTTAATCATTTAAAAGAAAGTCAAATATTTGTGGAAGCAATCTAAATCTTAAAAAATAAAAACGAAGCCGAAGCCTAGTCGTTAATTTGATTTTCTAATCATAAAAATATGGTAAAATAATGCCATCAAGTTTATCTTGTCATCAGAAAAACATATTGTATAGACTGCATCAGTTTTTCGTTTTGAAGAGAGGAGATAGTAGATATAGTAGAAGGTATGCCTTCCACTTTCACTGTGTTCCATATTAGTCTATAACACATTTATTTCGGTCTTAAATTGCTCTTTTACGTGTGTAAAACTAATTGTTTTCGCAACAAAATAGCCTTAAGTACAAAGATGTTCAATCCGACAATAAATTTAACAACGACAATCAAACAAAAAAATTGAAAAAAAAAAAAAAAATATATTAACGACGCCTCACAATCAAACAGACTTTTCTCTCATCAAAACGAGTGCTTTACAATTGACTTGATTAGCTACAGCTAAAGTGTTGTTGAATCAGAAGTCCACTGGCTGGTAGTCAATTTGAAGAGGAAGTTCTCGGAATATGCAGCAACAGTATTTGATTTGCGCCAGTTGGCTTGCATACTATTAAGCGTTAAGTAGGGTCGTCGTATTCCTGGTGTTTGGTTTTTGTTGTCACACCGCACCGTCAGCCGTTGAAGGTATTATTTGTGTAAAATCATTTAAAATGTATGTAGAACCTACGTAACTGTTAAAAATATTTAACTTTCCTTTATTTCATCTGATCATTTTGAATTCACTTGATTTAATAATGTTTCATTTTATCTTTCAGCACAGCGACAGATATGCCATCACCAATTGCAACAACGATAACAGCGCCAGCTTCAGCAACACACATCAACTTCTATGATGAACACAGAAAATCACCTCCTAGCAACCATTTGCACCATCACCATCAACATCATCATCACCAGCATCATCAGCATCATCAACACCATCATCAAACCCAGCAACATTATTACCACCTTCAGCATTCACCGTTCATGGATCGCAGCCCTCTACCGCCGACTGCACCCCAACCGCCATCTCCAATGTCTTCCGCAAACCTCTTTCTATCTTCGGAGACTGGCAGTCATAATTCTTCACCAGCAAAATCGTCATCACGCCTCCAATCAACTTCTCACTCGCATCATCGAGTGACAATCGATGATTCCAATCTACCGCTGTCAGCCTCATCGACTCATCATCAGCTGTTGGCCATTTCATCTAATGACCCACCATCTGGCGGTTCATCGCAAAATCAATTGGCCAACATAGGTGATAGACAGACGGGACACTTGGCACTGATGTATCATCATCACCAGTTAACAAGTTTTCCAGTCCTGCCAGCTATTAAGCGACCACCTCGTCGATTAAGCTATGCCGAACACCGATATCCACCGATTAAAGCGTAAGTATATACGATTATTTCAAACTTTTTTTTATAAAAATTGCAAATATCAAAATGACATATTGAAATAATTCACCTGATGAATGTTAAAATCCAAGAAAAAAAAACATAGATTTATACCAATCAGCGGAAAATTAAAAAAAAAAGGATGTTAAACGTGTTTATTGGTATATGGTCTTAACCCTTATAGCGAAATAATATTTATGTGTAAGTACTTTCTAGTGAAGGCTATCAGTTTGGTTCTATGCAGTCAGGTTGATTGGTATAAAAACAAAATTTATCACCTATACAAACATTTTGTTAACTTGTATCTAGTTTTTGTGGGGCTTAATTAATTTAATAAACAAACACGTAACAACATTTTTTTGTTCACATAACTCTTGATTGGTATAAAGTGGTTTAACTGGTCTAGTGAACAGCAAAATAGAGCTGATCAATCCGTAACCTTTCTTTTCAAAATTATTTTATAATTTTCGGTTAGTACGTTTGTTTAAATTCTAATCGAATCTAAAAATCTGATTGGTATAAACTTAATATTGACTGTGTACGTGACAAATGTTAAGTCATAGCATTTTTAACATGTGTTATTTTGGTATTTTGAATTATCAAACGGGCTCCATCTTGTAAATAGTAGATGAAAACAATTTCCCTCTATTTTTGTTCATTTATCCGCTGATTGGTATAAAATAAAAACTACATATGTATATGAATATATATATTCTCTCACACACATCAAATACTCACTGTTTTCGAGCATTTAAATAATATGTATACTTATGTTCATGGGCACAGCTAATTTATTTCAATCTTTTTGCCTTAAAAAGGGAAAACAGCGAGTTATCACTTTCAGACTCATTGGTTATGCTAACAGCATTGCCGTTGCTGCTGTGTATAGTCACATCCCCTATACTTGCAGAGGAAATTTCAATGAACAAATTAGATTTGGTTTTGGCTAGTTTGAGTCGGTTTGTGATCGGATTTTCATGATTGCTTTGGTTAAGTGTATTAATGGTAACCCTGTCTGAAGCTTTTATTAACTTGATGATATCCGCGAAAGATTTGCGATGGTTGTAAAATCTGTGTATTTTAAAGGAAAAAACTATTTGGTAGTGGCTTCAATTTCAGAGAAAGTTATCTATATGTATCTTATGGAGCAATTTCTCTCCTCCTTTGGTAGATAGTTTCCAAAGTACACAAATGATAAAGTTCAACTAAATCGTCTCAAAGCTAAATAGGGTTCTTTGAAATTGAGCTATGATGGCGGTGTTAGTATAGAGTACCTATAGAGTATTTGTTTCTCATGTTATAAGGAAAGTATAGCCAGAAGAAGTCTATCTTCCAAACTTCGATATGATATGATTGTTATTCGAATTGCATCATGCAGGTGAAATAAGATAATACAACATTCTCAAGAAAGCTTCGCATCTAATTACACTTCAACATAATGTTACAAATTAAGGGTTTTCCAATAAGAGGTGTTATTTTGATATTCAAAGAAAAATTGCATTTTTTGAGATAAATGATCGGATGTTTATTTCTTTATAAAGAGGAAGGTATGCCGTTAATAATGGAACACAACATCAGCCAAATGGCCGCCACGACCACGCTTACAGGACCATATCCTTTTCATGAAATTTCCCATAACCAAATCGCAAAGTGGCTGCCCTATGTCCTCGATAGCCTCACGAATTCCATCTTTGAGGTCTTGAATCGACGCTGGGCTGTTGGCGTAGACCTTATCTTTCACGTGGCCCCAAAGGAAGAAGTCGCAAGGTGGTAAATCACAAGATCTCGGTGGCCAATTGTGATCACCTCTTCGAGAGTTAACACGGTCCGGAAACTTTTCCCGTAAAAGATCGATGGTTTCATTGCTTGTGTGGCACGTAGCGCCGTCTTGTTGAAAATAAACGTTGTCCAGATCAATACCATCCAATTCCGGCCATAAAAAATCATTAATCATCTCTCGATAGCGCAATCCATTGACCGTAACTGTTGCTCCAGCCTCATTTTCGAAAAAGTAAGGTCCCATGACCCCGCCGGACCATAAACCGCACCAAACAGTCACGCGTTGAGGATGGAGAGGCTTTTCAACAATAACTCTTGGGTTTTCCGAGCCCCAGATGCGACAGTTTTGCTTGTTGACGTAGCCTCCGAGGTGGAAATGGGCCTCATCAGTCAAGATGATTTTTCGATGAAATTCCTATTCATCTATAACACTATTCAAAATAATTGCAGCTCTAAAATATTTACCACCCGCGGGGAATATCCTTAGCTGCACCTTCTTTTTTGTGTGGAATTTAATGTAAAACTTCTCGCATTAACTCCTGTTGCACATATTCCTACCACCTGAGCTAAAAATAAACAAAATACTCGACATTTTACAAAAAAAGAAAACCGAATGCAAACTTTTGCAACACAACGTGTGCCATGTAATTAATGCTGGCTGTCATTATTATCCTGCAATCATCACGAAAAACAACAATTAAAACAAAACAAAAAACAAGCGCCCACACACAAAGGAAAATATGGTACGCGCAGTCTTTGTGACACTTAGATCAACCCCTCTCCCCGCCTAGCTGATGGCTCAGCACACTCGTATAAGGTATACAAATGACAATGATGTATGATGGGGTTGTTGCACGCGCACTTTAATAAACTAACTGACTGTGTTTTCAACTTCATCAGCAGCGTCAGCGTTAGCATCATCGTGCACCGACTCAGCACAACTTGTTGTATTTGCAACACAAGACTGGTAGTGGTAATGGTAAGTGGTACTCTCAGGAAAACAACGCCCTACCGTCAAAGCGTCACTGTCTAGAGGGATGCATTCACCCCTTGCTAATGGAGCAACAGGAATTATTCTGGGAATAAATCACGTATACCTCACGTGAATTGTTTATAGTGCGGTTGTTCTACTTGTATACATGGGGATGGGGAGGCTTATATGTGCCAATGCAATTGAAAGGATATCACCAGGATTAATTTTCGCCTCATCCAATCCAAGGGACTAATAGGTGAATCTGTGGCAGGCAATCTGGTTCAGAGTTAGAAAACGAATGACAGTAATTGGATCTAATAAGGTTACTTAGTTTCTTTTTTTTATGAAGTGCACGCACTAAAAAGGGTTTGACTACCCCTAAAATGATTAATACTGTGCGAGCGTTTGGGAAACAGATAAAGGTTCAAAAGGAGATACCCATGGACCACATTCGTGTGGTGCGGTTCAAGAAGGTATATCTGTGTATACCTAAAAGTGCTATAATATTGGAAATATTTAGGGAATAAAAGGAAGTGAAACTTGCTAATTTGTAAGGGTTCGAAAGAAACTGATTCATCAAAGAAGAGATTCGTCGATACCAAGAAAGAGTCAACAATTTAGACAAGAGAGCTTGATATCGAATTTGATCAAATCAATGCTTTTAAAATATCAATGACTTCATGTCAGCAGAGAAACCAAATTATTGATAACAATTTATTGTTTAGAAGTCAAAATTTTTATTATTCTTCTGCGAGGTACTTGTTCTTTTAAAATTACTTTCGCTTTACTCTGTCCAACAAAAAGGCAAGATAGGACGTTTGCCTCTCATTCTGGGCTACAGTTGATTGCATAAATCTGTCCTTCATTAAAGCTTTCACAGGGTTGTCGTAGTAAAACACGATAACACTCATCATTAAAAGCTTTTTCTTAAAGCTCGAATATCAATGAAGAAAAATGCACATCAAGCAGCAGCCAATCGCCATTGGCCACAGCAATTCAGTGCACACTAGACATGGGTAACTCAGCAAAATTTGCTGCGCTGATACACTAACTCAAGTGCACTTTACTGTATCAGCGTAACTCACTGACTCACTAACTCAATAGCGCAATTTTTTTTTATTGCTTCGTTTGATACACAATAACCCACTAACTCAGTTGCGCAGTGCGCAGGTCGTCTGTACATTTTTTGCGAGCTTTGTATGGCGTCAGATAGATAGATAATTTCGCTTTCTGTATGTATTATTTATGGGTGGTGGAAAGATGTTATTTGTGAAAAACGTTTGTGAAAAGAGTGGCTGTGTACAAATGACATCGGAAACAAGAATTTTGATTTGAGAATTGAGACATTTGGGAAAAGGTTGTTACGTATACAATTGAGCAAATGGAGTTACAGATAGAGAAATGTACGTTACTGTGTTAGTGTGTTCCAACAAATAGACATGAATTCTTGTATGGAATGGTGTCTGAAAATATATGGTGTGTTTATACCTACTTTTTGACCAATTGAAGAACATATTGTATTCACAGTGCGAAAAGCTTGTTTAAGGTCAATCTTTTTGCAACCGTAATGGAAGAAAGATTTTCCTTGAAAATGAGCTACGCACTGGCTTTTTTTCATTTGCATCATCGCATCGTTCATCTGTTTGTGTGGCGTGGCTAGCGCTGCGCTCCCACAGACAAAAAGCGCTATTCAACTATTGATTTGGAGAGTTGACATATTGCGTATGTTGGCGCTTTTGAGTTGTTGAGTTGCTGAGTTACACACTGCTGTATCAGCGCAGATAACTCAGCTACTGCTTCAACTCACTGCGCCAACTCAGCGCTGCGTTATACATGTCTAGTGTACACTCAGATGTGCCTTGAATAGGACGTTGGGTCTGTGTCAGATGCTATTGGAAATTCAAGGGCGGGCAAACACTTTTTGTGGAGGAGTTATTTCAGTTTAATATGGTGCAATAATATGGTACGCTACTGATTTTGAAAAAGCTTTACCATAAGACGTGTACCTACGGCCTATTTTTGTTGGACAGAGTATAACAAACTCCAGAGTCTATATAGAGCGTTAACCTCGGGTGGCTATTCATTTGAAAGTAATATTTTTGAGGTTTCAATATTTACAAATTCGGCTCCAAATAAAAGCTAACAAATATGTCCAATTTTATTATATTCAAAAAAGGGATTTTTCTTATACTTTTCTGCCGATAAAATACCTAAAGCACTGCGCCACACAGTGACCAATATTAGATTTTGTTTGTTGCAAAAAATCATAGATCTTAAACGGGTTAAGATATCCTGGCAATTTTTAATTAGCTTGAAGGAAATTTTCAAGGTTGTAAAATTGGTGAATTTAAAGAAGAATCTCGTGTTTCAGAAAAAGAATTAACATTATCTTTATTTCACCTAAAAAATGGTCAGCATACATGATTTAAATATCTAATCTCTATTTCAGACAAAACAGTGGTGAATGAAAGTAAACGAATAATATTCAAAAATATTTTAGTAGTTGTATCAAGAGTATTTTTCTTATTTTGTGGTTCACCAATGGATTTGGCAATAGATTTGGAAGCTTTCAAGAAAAATGTTTCAAAATCATCAAGGAATATAAACACTTTATTTAAATTACATATTATAGTATTGTCAAAAGTGCACGATTGTAGAAGTACATATGTACCTATAGGTATGCAAAACAGCGGATAATAAAAGTAAAATGACTATTATTTTTTTAACATTTGTAGCTTATCAGTGTGCAGTACAACTGTTTCAGTTATACATACCTAGATATTTCATATGTCAAACAGTGGAGCAAAACATTCCATTTCCTATAAAATTTAAGTCAGACATTAACGGAGTTTTTATTTAGATCGATTAAAAGTAAAAAAAATGTTTCAAAAACTGTATTTTTTCAAATACATCTTACATTAAAAAAAAAAAAACAATACAAATCTTTTTTTTTGTGACCAATATGAATAATGTATTTGACTACGAAATGTGCACCAGAAAGTTGATTTATGTAACCATCACTTTTGCATAAATGGTCCTATGTGGGCCGTTTCTCTGGGTAAATTTCAGTAAAAAAATACTGTCGTCTGGGTATCGCCTGGAATCCTTTGGAGGTAGTATTGAATCGGCTTCATCTTGGTTTCCCGACACAAGACTGTGACTTTTCTCATCTCTATCAAAACAGTTAATGATCAAAAAGAAACCAAAGCGAATACGGATGGGAAGATGTTTAAATTTAATAAAACAAGTTGTGCTTTAGATATCAATGGATTTTGTTATGTTATTTGAAAGGCATATCAATGACAGTAGGTACATGTGTGGAATATGACTTCATTCAAATGACCGCCGGCCGGCCGCCCGCCGAGGCTTCGCATCGTCGTTTTCGATTAAGTACTCCCATGCAAAGCTTCGGTGTTTTCGGCCGATCTTGGGTTTCGTTAAATCACGGGTGGGTATTAGCTGATTGCTAGGACAATATGATGTAAACCGTTAAATGGACGCGAACACACAACGCGTGCATCGTTGGCACAACATGTTTGTATAACAAATTTTTATCATTTGCACTTGTTGCTCGACGCTGTAACTTGAAATGGTCACTCTTCTTTAATCTAGTGCTGGGGGGTGATAAGAAAAATCCTTTTCGTGGGAATCTTTAACTCAAAAAGGACAAAAGGAAACTCATTTTATGAGAATAAATTTTTTGTAATTTTACTTGGAAAGAGAATGCCAACCAAATTATAATCGATTCTATTCTTTAAGAATAATTTGAAAAAAAAAAAATGCGAAATCAGGTAAAAGAAATTAAAGAATTAGTTCTTTGAACATTTCATAAGACATGAGACATATTACAAAATATAATTTCCGAAGGGAAGGTGAATACCTATATTATCATCGAATGCAATTCCTGAAAATATTTATGGCGAACATTTTAAGAATTTTTTGAAGGCAGTTTAATTGAGACGGAAAATAATTGATGAAAACATGTTTATAAAACTGCCTTCAACGAAATTATTCCTTCTCAAAGAAGTCTTTGATTCAACAGAAATAATAAATAGCAAAAACAATATCTAAAACAAAATTCTTTACTTAGAAAGCAAATTTTTTAAGTAGCGATCACATCCTTAGTTTTTGATATTCTTCTGAGAAAAGTAAACCTTTCTGGGAAAAAATGAAATCATATTTATTTATATGCAAGAAATTTAATTTATTTAAAAATAAACTCTAATTACGTACATACTAAATGCTTAACTTTTTCTTATGTGTGAAATAGAAAAGGAAAAAAGAAAAGATTTGCTGTAGAAAAATTGAATTTTCCGACTAACTGAAGGGATTTTTTTAGTAAAAATTCCCCACCACACTGTCTTAGTGTTTAAGAAATAGGAAAATTAACAAAATAAACTGCCAAAATCTACAAAGGCGACGTGAAGTAGGGCCCTACGAAATAAATCCAAATATCCAAATATTATTTTGCTTTGAAATAAAATAAAAATTCGTTGATGTATCTCACTCGCAACCTTTTATTCTATTCCTTCAAGGTGTCTTATTATTCTCTTATTTCTTCTTCTACATATAAAAACAAATACGAACCTACACGTATGTACATACTTACATACTCATCTATACGTATGATCGATGAAGTGAAAGTTTCCCGCAAAATATAAAAATCCCCTTAAACCCGCACTTTCTCCTGTTATATAATATAAGATTTTTTTTTGCTTTACTCTTAGTCGTAAGTGCGTCTTTTCAAGTATGTGTTCGTATACGTAATTCTTTAAAAATAATATCCTTGGTTTTGTTCAATATATTTACAGAGGGGATGCACTGGCAACACTTTTCTCAGCGCTCTACGGCAAACTATTGGTAGTGATGGGAATTGCTTTTCCAATGGCTGAAGTCATCTCGACGTACATCCCGCCATCATTCTATGAGGTATGTTTATATATATATAAAAACAAAATAATTATATTTATGTATACAAACGCTATATGTGCTATTGCATCCACTCCACATTCTAGTAGGTATACGTACATATAAATATTTAAAACCCAACGCCATCACTTAAAATTATATTTGTTTAAATACTTTATACGCTCCATAAAATATCATGGAGCGTCTGATACTCAAATGAAAGTGTTGGAGTGGAAAACTGAAGCTTTTCAGATACAGCAAAGGATGGCGACATGGATTATCATCATCGTCATTTGCAACACCATGATGCTTCTCAATATGAGCAATTAATCGAAAAGCAACATCAGAAAAACATTTCATATGGCCAAAAGGATTATTGTTGAAGGGCAGCAATAAGAGCATAAAGGCTTAGGAGCGATGCAAAGAGTAATTTAAGATTGGAGTACAGCTAAGTACTCAGGGAACCGAAAAAGGAGGGGGTTCATGTAATTTATGAGAGCTCTATTACTTTTTTAAATTGCTATTGATTAAGCTGTGCCATAAACATCCTATGGACTCATTCTGAATACTTCAAAAATATGTAAAGCCGAATAAAGTGTATAGAACCATTGAAAGAAAGTGGATTAATCTTGCAATTGCCATTAATTTTTTTTTAATTATTTTCTGTGGTAAGTTTCATTATTCTAACAATATTGAAGCTTATATTTTTATGACATTTAGGTCCAGTTTTTCAGTGCGAGATTAACTCATCAAATTTTGTGAATTAACTCAAGATTAACTAAATAGATGCTTTTGATTTTTATCCACCGAGTTTGTTTAGACGCTCCGCATGATTTCTTCAACGAAAAACTGCTCCATCAGATCACTGTGGGTTAATTTATTTCTAGAGTTAACTAACTCTGGTTTAACTCACCACTGAAAAACTGGGCCTTGCCATCTGACCCAGTAGTTGTTTATGGTCCAACAGCGTGAACTTGTGAGTTATTTTTTTCTTTATTTGAAAAATGAGAAAATATCACTGACATAAAATATCAATTGAGAAGTTTATATTTTAAAAATTTCAAAAAACTCCGGATTTTCTTAAACATAAGCACATACAAATTCCTCACTTTTGGTTCCATTGCGATGCCGTTCCGTAATTTACAAAAAAAAAATAGTTTAGTTTTACTCAAAAGAGAAATTTCGAAGAGGAAAGTGGTAACATTACTTAAAATCTAGTTTCCCATTGTTGGGATTAACAAATTAATCAAATCAAGGAACTTAAAATGTAAAAGTTCTAGATCAAAGAAAATTTATATAACTACCACATTAAAGTTTAGTTTATTATTAAGTCATATATTAAGTTATGATTCCTTGGAGAATTTAATATCTGATTTTTCCAGCGAGAAAGGAAGCTAAGTACAACCTTTATTTTTTTTTTTCAAACACAGAAAGAATTTTTTATTCCATAGCTACTTTTTTTTTATTCCATTTCACTCTAAAAAACGCTATTTTTTTTAAATCACCTTTCAAATCCAAAAAAAAAAGAATTTTTGAAAACAGATGCGACTTTTCGTGTCTACCCCATTTTACTCTATAAATGCCAATTTTCTGAATAAAATCCCCAAGGCAATCCACTAAAATCAACCTTTCAAACACCAAAAGAATTTCTTATCGACATTTTTTTCCCCATTTCATCCTATAAATAATAAAAATTTGAAAAAATATCCCTAAAGCCATTTCCTAAGAAAAACCTGTAAAAAAACGAATTTTTGACATCGGACATTTTTTTTATTTTCGCCCTATTTCACCCTACAAATATTAAAATTTGAAAAAGAATATCCCTGAAGCTATAGCCTAAGAAAAACCTTTTAAATAAAAAAAAGGATTTGCTAAATTTGATATTTTTACCCCATTTCACCCTACAAATATTAAAATTTTAAAAAGAATATCTCTTAAGCCATTTTTTAAGAAAAGCCTTTGAAACAAAAAAACATATTTTCACCCTACAAATAACAAAAGTTGAAAAAGAATATCCCCAAATGCCATTTCCTAACTGCCTACAGGGCCGATCCATTTGTACAAAAAATTCGAAAAAATGAATGAAATATTTATTTGAATCGATAGTTTGAACCTTGCAATTTAATGTTTAAAGATAATTTCATGCAAATGTTGACCGCAGCTGCGTCTCAGGTAGCCCATCCGCTGAGTCCAATTTTGGCATACTCTTTCACACATATCGGCCGGTATCTCACGAATGAATGCATGGATGTTGGCTTCCAGTGCGTCAATCGAAGCGGGCTTGTCCCTATAGACATTAGCCTTGACATACCCCCACAATAAATAATATAATGGTGTCAAATCGCACGATCTAGGCGGCCAATTGACCGGCCCGAAACGTGAAATTAACTGTTCACCAAACTCGCCTCGCAATTGCGCCATTGTTTCGCGTGCTGTGTGGCATGTGGCACCGTCTTGTTGAAACCACATATCATGCAAGTCAAGAACTTCCATTTCGGGCAAAAAAAAGTTTGTTATCATCGCTCAGTAGCGTTCACCATTGACAGTAACGCTGCGATTCGCATCATCTTTGAAGAAATATGGCCCAATAATGCCGCCGGCCCATAAACCGCACCAAAGAGTGGCTTTTTCGGGATGCATTGGTAGCTGTTGCAATGCTTCTGGCTGATCTTCACTCCAAATGCGGCAATTTTGCTTATTTACGTACCCATTCAACCAAAAATGAGCCTCATCGCTGAACACAATTTTTCGATAAAAAAGCGGATCCTCGGCCAGCTTTCCAAGAGCCCATTCACCAAAAATTCGGCGTTGTGGTAGGTCGGCTGGCTTTAGTTCTTGCACCAGCTGTATCTTAAAAGGCTTTACGCCCAAATCCTTCCGCAAAATTTTCCACGTAGTGCTGTAATAAAGGCCTAACTGCTGGGAACGGCGCCGAATCGACATTTCGCGGTCTTCTGTCACACTAGCTGATACGGCCACAATATTTTCTTCACTACGCACAGTACGTAAACGTGTTGGTGGTTTAATGTCCAACAAAGTAAATTTGGTGCGAAATTTGGTCACAATCTTCCGAATAGACTGCTCAGAAGATCGAGAATGCCGATCATAAAATGGAAGCAGCGCGCGATGAACATTTTGAACCGAGCACGAATTTTGATAGTAAAATTCAATAATTTGCAAGCGTTGTTCATTTGTAAGACGATCCATGGTTAAATTGCAAACCAAACTGAAGCTGTTTGACAGTGACACAAGGTACTAAATACACGTCAGCTGTCAAAACCAGTGTTGCCAAAACCAAACCAGCTAAAAAATCAACCTTTATATAGAAGAAGAAGATGTACAGTAGGTTCATATGTGAGCTTTTGATAATGAGAGATTTCCAAATGCGAAATTTAACAGTAGGGGATTTATTTTGAAAATGCTTAATTTCTATAGTAAGGATTGGTATTTGTGGTTAATCGAACAATCGAAATTTACATAAGAATTTTTTACATCGATTTAATTTCCTAAGATGCGACTCTTCTTTTGAATTAAAACATGAAAAGCACTGTCGTATTCAAGTGATTGAGAGCTTACTCAACGTAAGTAAGTACGTTCAAAATCATAAGTTCCATATCCGGCCGAGTGTAAATTCCATCATTTTCCACGCTTAAAATATTTAATGCAGTCAAATTAGGTTTTGACATCAAACAAAAGGGAGGAGATTAGGCGAAATTTATTTTGAAATTTTTTCGAGAAATAATAAAATGTCAAATGCAGCCTGTTACAAATTATTGTGATGTACCACCCAGTTTAAACTATAGTTTGTCCGGTTTGAAAACAATTTTGAAAGAGTTGATTCTACGCAGATTTTTCCAAATTCTTTAATTCCACTTGAAACATTGAAACCCATATAATAGTTCTTCTTTATATGTTACAATATCGTTCAATAACCCAATATTTCATCAAGTCGAATTCAAATCTAAATGGGTTATGACTTAAGAAAACTTTCATGCTTTTGGTTATAGGTGAGTGTTTCTAAAGGGTTTTCCAATAAGAGGTGTTATTTTGATATTCAAAGAAAAATGGCATTTTTTGAGATAAATGATCGGATGTCTATTTCATTATAAAGAAGAAGGTATGCCGTTAATAATGAAATACAACATCAGCCAAATGGCCGCCACGACCACGCTTACAGGACCATATCCTTTTCATGAAATTTTCCATAACCAAATCGCAAAGTGGCTGCCCTATGTCCTCGATAGCCTCACGAAATCCATCTTTGAGGTCTTGAATCGACGCTGGGCTGTTGGCGTAGACCTTATCTTTCACGTGGCCCCAAAGGAAGAAGTCGCAAGGTGTTAAATCACAAGATCTCGGTGGCCAATTGTGATCACCTCTTCGAGAGATAACACGGTCCGGAAACTTTTCCCGTAAAAGATCGATGGTTTCATTGCTTGTGTGGCACGTAGCGCCGTCTTGTTGAAAGTAAACGTTGTCCAGATCAATAGCATCCAATTCCGGCCATAAAAAATCATTAATCATCTCTCGATAGCGCAATCCATTGACCGTAACTGTTGCTCCAGCCTAATTTTCGAAAAAGTAAACAGTCACGCGTTGAGGATGGAGAGGCTTTTCAACAATAACTCTTGGGTTTTCCGAGCCCCAGATGCGACAGTTTTGCTTGTTGACGTAGCCTCCGAGGTGGAAATTCCGGATCATTTTCATGCATTTCAATGACCCAATCAGCAAAGACACGACGTTGTTGATGATCAGCCGGCTTGAGTTCTTGTGTTAACTGAACTTTATAAGCCTTAAACCGAAGTCTTTATGCAAAATACGGTGTAATGACGTTTGTGGAATGCCTAATTCCAAAGAACGACGAGGAATGGACAAACCCGGGTTTTCTTCAACACTTTGGGCTACAACAGCAATATTCTCAGTTGTTCTTGAGCGACGTGCACGGGTTTTATTCTTCACATCACTAACTTGTCCCAACAGCTCAAATTTGTCCACCAATTTCTGTATTGCGGTCCGACAAGGTGCTTCACGACGACCCAAAAATGTTTTAGTTTTACGAACCGTCTCTGCCAAATTTTCACCATTTTTATAGTGAATTTTAATAATTTCAATGCGTTGTTGAAGCGTTTATCGTTCCATTTTTATTAATGGCGTAGTTTCTACTTGTCAAATGTCAAAAATGACAGCTTCAAAAGTGACAGCTACCGACATAGCGGGCTATTCAAAATAACACCTCTTATTGGAAAACCCTTTATTTATTAGGTTCTCTCATTGGTTTCAATTTAATTTATATAACCTAATACACTTGCTTACAACAACAAAAAAAAAACAATCAACATCAGAAAGCAATTCTATAATCACACAGAGATTATCAAAAATACATTCTACCTTTTTCTCGTATCTTTTGGATTAAAATTGACAAAACTACCTTAAATCCTCTGAAATATGTACTTTTTGATTGCTGAAGCATAGATGGGTGCGTTCAGAGGTTGGCTTTCCTCTTTCCTTAACATGACTTGGCACCGGAAATTAATCACTTGAAATCAATTTAAATCTCAGACACTTCCACTGTGAAATCACCCCAATGCGAATGTACTACTGTATACCTTTTACCCTATTACCTTATAATTCCTCCACACTCAACCTCCATCGAGACAAATAGCTCTGCTCAAACCAGCCCAATTGCTGATACTACCTCGAAATGAACGAACTTTCGTCAGAATGAGGGTGTGTTCGAGTCAGTAAATCATGTGCATGCCCCCTGAGTGTGTATAGATATAGACAGTTTATTCCACCTTTGGGATGCTGCTGCTGCATTGTCCTTGCAGCACAAAAAACACATGCATGGACGGCCACCATCAGCCAAGGAAAACTCCAGACAAATTTCTATTCCGAATGCAAACCGTTAGTCGTAAAACGAACAGAGTCAGGGTCGTTCGACTGGATATAACACTTTCACTTGCTTCGGGTTTATTGATGTACATGAGGTTGGCAACGCCATTATACAGTGGCAGGATATTTACCTTTGTAGGTATATCCTTGGGAAGCAAAAAATTGACAAACTTTTCCTGAGCTTTTTGTTCAATTTTCCTAACCTATCCTCAACTCAACATTCCCTTTTCTTTTTTTCATTTTTCTATTTTTTTTTTCATGTTCAGATTCACTCACATTACGTATATAGATACATAGCTGTAGAGTTTTTTTTTGTTTGCAAATATGCATTTCAAAATGACGGTATTTTATTATTTTTCTGTTTGTATCTTTTCAGGTGTACTATCTGTATCTGTATATTGGCAGCATGCTGTTTCTGTTCTTCATGTACGCCACATTGCTTTGGGGTCGACCGAAAATTCCGTTAAGTATAGGTAAGTTGAGTTCGTTATAACATTAAGGATGGTTCGCTTGCTACGCGAAACAGTGTATCTCTCTCGGTAAACGGTAGCTAGAGCAATGCTCCTGCGAATATAGTGTAAAATGTTTGAATTTTGTTAGTCATTGCTGGATTAATAGATCCAAACTAAAAGTTCAGTGGGCCCTATTACAATAGTTAACAAAAAAAACTTCTGAATTAATAATAATTTGACCAATTATTTGAACTATGATTGTTAAGTTAAATCGGGCTTTTTTGGTCACTTCCTTTCATATGCAAATAAAACTTTATTTCATACTTTTCCCTACGTTTCGTCGTAATTTCTCGACTTCATCAGGGGTAGTTTATTAAATCTGTATATAGAAACTTACGATTAACAATTTGGGTACACTTTTAAATTTGTTTATAAATTAAACTTACATGAATAAAACTTTTGTTACATTTAATAATAATTATTGAACGATGACAATTCTTAATTTTTGAATTTTCTAAAATAAAAATGAATTATTTAAAATTATTTGAAAATAAATAAACAAAATTAAATAAAAAACCTACAGCACAGCACTTGAGACAAACTAAATGAAAGTAAAGCAATTTAAATCGAATTGAAAATTACACCGCTCTTAATGCAAGAGAATAACTAGCTATTGTGTTGTCTCTATCTTCCTGTGTATTCATTGTTTTGTCTATATTTTGTTGTATACGTAGACTTTCAAGTGTGTACCTATTATTTGTTCTCTTTTCCTTGTCCATTATTACTGTGTTATCAAAGTCTGCGGAGTGTCCAGTTTCTAGTATGTGCTGTGATAACCCAGTGGATTCTCTTTTGTTCCGAATATCAGCTTTGTGTTCGATTAATCTCGTCTCCAGTGATCTCTTAGTTGTCCCAATGTAGATCAGATTGCACGTCTCCCCTTCCTTGCCATTGCACCCAATTTTATAAATGATGTCATGTTGTTGTTCTTTTTCTATTTTGGTTTTTGTGTTGGTGAATAGTTGTCTTATTGTTGAGTTTGATTTGTGAGCAAATGTCACATTTTCTTTATTTATTATTTTATTTAAGTTTCTCTTATCAGTAAGATTTGGAATGTATGCAATACCATAGTACCGCATAGTGTTGCCAACTTCTGGATTTTGTTGAGAATTTTTGTTTTCGTTAGTTCTATTGATATTCTTGTTAATTAAATTATTTATTAAGTAATGTGGAAAATTGTTCATGTGTAAAATTGTTTTAATTGTTTTTATGTTTTCTTCTTTGAATTCTGTATCGCTTATATTTATTATTTTGTTGATAAAATTGTTTGCAGTGTTAATTTTTTGTTGTAAGGGTTGAGTAGAGAGGAAATTAATCATTCTGCCAGATGCTGTAATTTTAGAATACCAGTTAAATTTAATTTTATTTCTTGTTCTGTAAATTCTGATGTCTAGGTAGGGTAAGCTTTGGTTTTGTTCTATTTCAACTGTGAATTTAAGTTTTGTGTGGTAATGGTTCAGGTAAGTCAAGATCTCGTCCTTATCTTTTTCTTTAATGATAGCAAACACGTCGTCTACGTACTTGGTGATGAATTTGATGTTAATTTGTTTTTCATTTTTAAGTTCTTCTATTGTTTTTTCTATTAAATCGTCCAAAATGATGTCAGCTATTGTGGGGGAGAGCGGATTTCCCATGGGCATACCAAAAGTCTGGTTGTATATTTTATCTTGGAATTTGAAGTAGTTGTTATCTTTCAGACAAAATTCTAGAATTCTTAAAAACTGTGTTTTTGGTATTTTTGTTAAGTTTTTTATTGTGTCCCACTTCTTCATTATTATTTTTATAGCGAGGTAAGTCGGAATGTTCGTGAAGAGTGAAACAGCGTCAAAAGAAACTAGAAAATCATCTTCCTCTAAAACAATGCCTTCTAATTGAGTTTTTAGTTGAAATGAGTTCTTAATGTTAAGATTTTCGTTTACTATGTTTTTCAAAATTTGTCCTATGTGTTTTGATAGTTGATAGCATGGAACGTTTGTCGAAGAGGAAATAGGTCTCAGTTGTAGATCTGGCTTGTGTATTTTTGGCAAGCCATATAATCTCGGTGCTGTTGATGATGAAGAGTACATTATATGCTTTTGCCATTGGTCGATGTAATTATTTTTGAAAAGTTCATTTACTAAGCTGTTATTGGTTTTTTGGAGTTTTGTTGTTGGATCGGTTCTAACTGTTTTGTAAATATTTTTATCTTCGAGTAGTATTGACATTTTGTTAAAGTAATCAGATTTGTACATAATAACAGTTTTATTGCCCTTATCTGCCTTGGTCACAACAATTTCGTTTTTGTACCGTCTGAGGAATTTTTGCGTATCTTTATGTATTTTAAGTATGAATTTTTCTATTGTTGTATTTTTTATTCTTCTATTGTGTTGTAAAATGCGGTTGGTAACTCTAGATCTGGTTATTTCCTTTTCCCTCTCATCTTCAAAAGTTCTAATGCTTTGCTCGATGTCAGCAATTACATGTATCGGTGAGAAATTCTCGCGTGTCACAGGGATTGTGAACTTTTCTCCTAAGGAGAGTAACCATTTAACCTCTTTCGGAAAAGAGATGTTAGTTTTGTTTACAAACCATGTGTCATTGAAAACTACTCCTAACTTGTCTAGCTGTGTGTCTTTTAATTTCTGTATTTTCAATGAATGTGTTTGTCTGATGCCTTGACTGATTTGGTCATACCTATATTTTTGTTTTGATGTAAAATTATTATATTCTATAGCATTAAGAACTGACTTTATTTTAATATCGATGTGAAAGAGATTTTTCTTGACTGAGTTAATGTTGGTGTTAGTTTGCTTTATTTCTAAGTTTAATATTTGTTTATGGAATTTGTATTCTATTTTTTGCAGTTTTTGGTTTATGGAAGTTGTTGTGAAATTATTTTTGATATTTGAAGTAGCATTAGTGATATGTTTTGGTAAAATTCCGTATTCTCTACAAGAGAGTAGGAATTTAAGTCTCTCTTTCTGTTTCATTAGTCTTTCTGTTTGCCTACTGTAGTATTTTAATGTTATGCATGTTTCTATGTCGTATTTAATTTTAATGTGGTTGAAGAATTGTTTCATTGTATTCTGATTTAATAGAACTGTGTTTAATCGGCAGGCCCTCCGATAATATAAATTGAATTAATAATAATTTGACCAATTATTTGAACTATGATTGTTAAGTTAAATCGGGCTTTTTTGGTCACTTCCTTTCATATGCAAATAAAACTTTATTTCATACTTTTCCCTACGTTTCGTCGTAATTTCTCGACTTCATCAGGGGTAGTTTATTAAATCTGTATATAGAAACTTACGATTAACAATTTGGGTACACTTTTAAATTTGTTTATAAATTAAACTTACATGAATAAAACTTTTGTTACATTTAATAATAATTATTGAACGATGACAATTCTTAATTTTTGAATTTTCTAAAATAAAAATGAATTATTTAAAATTATTTGAAAATAAATAAACAAAATTAAATAAAAAACCTACAGCACAGCACTTGAGACAAACTAAATGAAAGTAAAGCAATTTAAATCGAATTGAAAATTACACCGCTCTTAATGCAAGAGAATAACTAGCTATTGTGTTGTCTCTATCTTCCTGTGTATTCATTGTTTTGTCTATATTTTGTTGTATACGTAGACTTTCAAGTATGAAATAAAGTTTTATTTGCATATGAAAGGAAGTGACCAAAAAAGCCCGATTTGACTTAACAAAAAAAACTTCTCTTTTAGGTCCAGCTGGTGTTTTCTTAAAAGCTAAAATCCAGGAAAGGTAGACAAGCAAATGGCCAAAGTTCAAATAAATTTCGATAAAACTTCGTTTTGGAGAGTTTCGGTTTGAAGTCCTTAAGTTTGAAGCGCTTTGACCTCGCAGAGACAAAATTCTGTTTTTGTGAATATCTCAAAAAGTGTGTGTTTTTTTAGTGTGTAAACATCCATGACGGCGGCAATGTAAAAAAAAAAATTGTGTGAGTGCCGGGACTCACGGTTAAAACGTGCGCGGATCCAAAACGGACTTGTTTTTGCTTGGAGGGGATCTTAAGATTTTTTTCACTGAACGCACCCATCCTAGTATGCAGATCGTAACGTTGCACACCGTATCGTTGCACGACGTAACGTTGCACACGAACGTTCATGTTTTTTTTTTCACTCTACCGCCAGCATAGATGTGTACACATCAATAAAAACGTGAACTTGCCTCTGTGCGACGTTACGATGTCACACTTTAAGGTGTAGCACATTACATTATGGAAGTCAGCATAAGTAAGATATTGGGTACGTTCAGTGACAGGAAATCTGAAGATCCCCTTCAAGCAAACTAGTCCGTTTTGAATCCGTGCACGTAGTCAACAACGTATGGGCGACTTCGCATACGGATCCAAATATGGATCTTAAAAACTGCGCTTAGACAAAAGTTGATTTTTACACATATTAACCGTGAGTCTCTGCACTCACAAAGAGTCGAAAATACCTTAAATGGACACTTTTGATTCTTCTTTTATATAGAAAATGAATCCAAGGGCGTACGCAAGCGGGGCATCTTAAAAAAAACCATTCATCAGAGCAAACCCCACTTTATTTAATGTGTTGATTTATTACTTACTGCAAATAAAAACCTTAGGTAGACTTACTTCACGGGGATTTATTTCACTGCATCGTTTCATAAAACAATTTCGATTTTAAAAATTTGTTTAAAACCACAATTGCCTCTTGACGAACTATCGGAATGCTGTGAAATTTGAACTCTTTATTATTTTTGAAATATGGCAACTAAAACTGGTATGCACTAATTAGCATTAAAGACGCCATCAATCTGGATTTGTTCGAGGATTTTTGGACCGACCAATATCTTTGTTTAAAATACTATGAGGTTGCCCCATCCCCTACTGCTTGTTTTTTTTCAAGCCCGGGGGAAATTGGTTCAAAAAAACCACGTCGCGGCTTAGCAATTTACATGTTGAACTCAAAACGCCAAGTGTTGAGAATTGTCGGGGCTTAACTTAAGGATGTAGAAAAACTGTTGTTCCGGCGTGAATTACATAGTTGTTATCTATAGTTTGTTTAGAAACTCGCATTTTTTTGCTGTGATGGCGTCGCTAATCCCCGATGCCACTTATTTCGACTGCGAAACTGGGCCTTAGAATTTATTGAAAGTGTTACTTCATTTAAGGGCAATTTCTAACTAAAGTTCTGATTAGTTAATCGACACATTAGTATTACCAAAGGGTCATATGACCACAGGTGAAAAATCAGCTGTCCTTTGACTCACCTGAACATGGACTTATAACCCTGTGCCAATATTTATGTGCTGATTAACTAATCAGAACTTTACTCAGTCATTGTGAAACAGACCCTTATGAAACCCAGCCTCACGCTACTAGCGTGAAGACCAGATACCAAACAGTCAAGATCTATTGGTCTAAAAAAAACTGCTATACCCTTTAGGTGTTATTAAGTTTTGAGGTAATTTTGCTATAAGAATAAAAAAAAATCAGCTTTCACGTAACTTCCCCTAATATCTTCCTAATCCGCTACTGTTGAGATACTTCTCATTTATGTTTCAGCAACAGAAAAAAAAACACGTGTGTAATTGCATTTCATGTGACTATATTGTATGCCAGAGGGAGTTTTCAGAAACCAAACATGATAGGGAAAATGTTGGTTTGTTTGTACTCCCGTTTACATTATGTTATGGCAGGGTGCTTTTTCGCACAAAAATAAAAATGAAATAAGTTTGAGAGTACAGAATCACTTTTTAAATGTCGGAAACATTTGTTTGAAGTTTATAGAGTAATTTAGCAAGCAAACAATTTGGCATCACTTTAACACAAAGGGAGTTAAATGTGAAAAAATGTATTTTCAAAAATTATTTCGAAGGTAGGTACATAGGTTTAGGTTTCTTGAATGGTAGGAACTTGGAATTTTGTGTTAATTGGAAGCTTTTTTTAATTAAGGCGGTATTTAAACCACATTTAATTTGTAACATTATGACAAGGAACCAATTTATGATAAATTATTTTTATAAGCCCTACCAATTAGCTATACCGGAAGAGTTAAGCTAAGTACATACGATTGGCAGATAATACAATATTGTCAGACCAGTCAGTAAAATATGTCCCAAATGCCTTACAACCGTGTGAACTAACAATTTTGTGTGACAATATTGACAGAAACATTATTGTCAGCCATTGTTAGACGACGACCTGACAATAAAATTGTCAGGTACCTATGTGAAAATCGTCTGAACACACGATTTTTATTATTGTCAAACGATTAGGACATTGTCAGACTCGTTTGATATTGTCATCAGATATCTTTGTTCAAGATATCTGATAATTGCTGAAAATTTCTTCATTGTCATTTATAATAAATCTAGCTGCGCGGACGGAAAATCGAAGTTGTTTTAGTATTTCGTATATGTAGGATGCACCTTCACAGTCGCCAAAGCCACCATCTCCCACAAAAAAAGTCATACCGAAAGAAAGTGGAGAGTGAATGGACTCAAAAGCAATTCCTCCTCTTCGCTGTTTTGCAACACGTAGGCAATTAAAATAGTTGCAAGTTCAATATTTTCCATTTTTATTTATTTTTTAATTATTAACACTTTTCATATTTCTGCGCTGACCACTACCTACATATACGGACAAAACTTTTGTGTCCTGTCAACTGATCGACCAATTTTTCATAAACAAATATCTTCAAACCATGTGAACTGACAATTTTCACCCTGACAACATTGTCAGAAACGTCATTGTCAGGCAGTTGTCAGATATCCATCTGGCATTGAAATTGTAAGACGGTGTTCACATTGGACTCACTCCGCGCGACTCATTTTGACATCTATTTCTTTTATCTCACTCCACCTCACTGTATGAGAAAGTGAGGCAGGATCTTTTGATTTTTTTGAAAAAAATCCTGCCTCACTAGACTATTTCTTTCTCATCATGAGTTGGAGTGGGATAAAACAAAGAAATGTCAATATGAGTCGCGCAGAGTGAGTCCAATGTGAAAAACGCTGTTCATTCTATTGCATTAACTGTCAGGAGGCTAGTAATCGAATCCATACCTCTGGCATGATAGTCCTTCGCACTAACCATTGCGCCACAGCTACTACAATGACTGTAAACTTTCGGTATTTAACAATTTCACCCTGTCGATTTTACAAATTTTAATTTGTATAGGGGTTTTTTTTTTTAGACGTGTGGTTTTTAATCTGGCAATACTTTTTTCGGAGTTGGTCTTTTTGACAGTTGTCACTCGTTTTATGCTCAGTTTGGTTTTCCATTTTGTTTATAATAAATAGACTTACTCCTGAACAACGCTTCCAAATTATGCCCAAATGGGCCCAAAACAAGATTGCCGTTGATCCCAATTTTCATAAGCGAATTTTGTTTAGCGATGAAGCTCACTTTTGGTTGAATGGATACTTCAATTAACAAAACTGCCGTATTTGGAGTGATGATAATCCTCAAGTGAATGTTGAGACACCATTACATCCTCAAAGAGTCCCTGTTTACTGTACTGGTGTACTCTATGGGCAGAGGGAATCATTGGTTCTTATTTCTTCAGTTACAGTCGCAATGAGGATCGCTATAGAGCCATGATTAATGACTTTTTCGTGCTTGAATTGGGGGATGTTGATGTGGACGACCTTTGGTTCCAACAAGACGGCGCTACATGCCATACAGCTAACGAAACAATCAATTTATTGAAGGAACATTTTGGTGAGCGCATTATCTCGCGTCGTGGGACTTTGGCGTGGCCTCCAAGATCGTGCGATTAAACACCGCTGGAGTATTTTGTGTGGGGCTATGTGAAGTCGCTTGTCTACGCAGCTACGCCCGAGACGATTGACACCTGGGAAGACAATATTCAGCGCGTTATTGCTGACATACGGCCCCAATTGCTGCAAAAAGTGGTAGAAAATTGGGCCTCTCGGCTGGAATTTATTCGAGCCAGCCGCGACAGCCACTTGCCCGAAATCATTTTTAAAACATAATGGCAAACACTTATCTTTTTAATGAAGCTAAATTCTTTGCCATAACATTAAATTATATGCGTTTTACTTTTTCTTGAAATTGAAACCACACGTCCAAGAAAACACCCTATATATTTAACAACCAAAATTGACAACCCGCTGTCAATTTCACAACAATGCAATAATTGTGATAATTTTAATAACTTTATTGTGAAAACGAAAGCAAACGCTGTTAGACTTGCAATTTAATGTCAATGAGAGCGCATTTACTGTTAAATACACAAATTTGGAAGTATTTATAAATTTGACTGCCACATTGTTTTAAATTTACAGCGAAGATACTTTTTGGTGCGTATATTAAAAATGTATACATAATGAGTATTAGATAATAATAAAATTTAAAAGGAGCATAAAACTCATTCTTTAAATTGCTAAAACAACTCCTAAAAATATTTCAATCTCAAAAAGCCGTCTGAATTATAAAAAAAGAAAACTATTTATGGAAAAAAACTCAAAAATCATTCAGCAGTTTTCCTAAAAACTAATTTTTAAATTAAATGGGATGCCATTTTTATGTACACCTAAAAATGAATTTACGTTCCGTTATTGTTAGAGCTGAAAATAATCCAAAAAACTTAAACTTCACAAAATATCAAGAAAACCCGCACAATCGTTTAGGTTGTAGGTTGGGGTACAGATATACAGCCATATAGACAGACATAATTTCGTGACCCACTTTTTACGTCTTCTCTATCATCGTAATGGCATGTTTCATTGAAACCTCGAATTCGATTTAAAAACTGAAATATGTATCCATACTCAAGAAGAAAACTAAAATATATGAAAATTAGGCGGTTTTTCTAAAATCCTATTTCTGAACCATCACACTTCTAATAGGAACAAACTTTTAAAAATTTCAGCAAAATTGGTTCAGTAGTTTATACGATTGATTTTGTTGTGTCTCTTTTGTATCAGTTTTTTTTTCGCATCAGCATCCAAGGTTTAAGCTTAGAAACTCCACGAAAATACGAAAGAAAAAACAAAGTTTTAATCATTTTTTGTTCGTGCGATTAGTTCTTCTGCAGATATGCAGCCGTATTCTTAAAGAAGAGAATCGTGAGTTAACGAACTTGAAATCAGATCGCAGAACTCGGCACTTTAATTTACTGTAAATCTGACAGAAAATCAATTTTGGTTTTCTTTGAAAAACATATTCAAGACAAAAAAGATTGTTCAATGCAAAAATATACTGAATTTTATGATTGGAACTGGTAGGTGTCTTGAGAAAACCTTTTTCCCATGAAATATTTCTCGCATCAAAGCTTGTGATGCTTTTTTATCGAGGCTGAGGTAAGCCCGTCGTAGTCCAGGGTATTAACTAAGAAAGCAAGTAAAACTCGGGTTAAGAACGTAGAACTCCAACCAATTACCAGTTTTATCAATCTTCAATCAGTACTTATTGCGTTTAATGATATGGATTACAATTGTACAATTCTGTTAAAACTTAAACTAAATAACACGGTATTTCATATATCGCAAAGCTTCGTTCCAGAGCTACAGGAGTAGACTCGGCCCACGTTACGCCCTTAGAAGAAGTGCGTCAGGGACTAAACGGTAGGAATCTAATTCCTGCCCAAGGCTAACCCAAGGGAAAATTACTTTGACCCAAGATCTAACTCAGAAGGAGCAATCAGGGAGAACAACGGTAGGAATCTGATTCCATCCCACAACTCACAAAGGCGAGAGGGGAGTTTTAATATCGGCGGAAAGGGGGATCTTTTTAGGTTTAACTTTAACGACACAAGAATGTATTCATTAAAGGAACCTGAGGTTATTGTAGATGCTACAATCCAACAACAGTCGGTAACTTCTTCTCTGCTTTTCTTATTTCAAAGAAATAGAACACTACAAGTCGATGAGCTTCTAATTATACAAATTTCTTACGTCCTCTTTTTATATTTCTCGCTACAATGCAGTGTGAACTATAAGACTATAAGAGAAATAAATAAAATGAGTAATGACGGTGACTTCGTCGAATTGTGTGTATCATCGGTGGGTGGTGGGCGGCTGGTATATATGTTGGTTTGGATGTTGTTTCAGGGTGCTGGTGGTTGGTTTATGTGAGTGGGATGATGATGTAGGGCGCTGGTGGCAGTTCGGCCGGCGCTGGCCGGCGATTGGATATTTAATTCAATTTCGGGTAGTAGGTGGGTTATTGTATTTCGGTGGGTGCGGGTGGAAGTGTAACGCTTCGTTACAAGTTTCCTCGGATGAAATATTTCTTGCGTGATAACGGGTGATTTTTTAAGAGGTTTAGAACTTTTTTTTTTTAAAAAACACAAAAAATTCGAAAAAATGAATGAAATATTTATTTGAATCGATAGTTTGAACCTTGCAATTTAATGTTTAAAGATAATTTCATGCAAATGTTGACCGCGGCTGCGTCTCAGGTAGCCCATCCGCTGAGTCCAATTTTGGCATACTCTTTCACACATATCGGCCGGTATCTCACGAATGAATGCATGGATGTTGGCTTCCAGTGCGTCAATCGAAGCGGGCTTGTCCCTATAGACATTAGCCTTGACATACCCCCACACAAAATAATCTAATGGTGTCAAATCGCACGATCTAGGCGGCCAATTGACCGGCCCGAAACGTGAAATTAACTGTTCACCAAACTCGCCTCGCAATTGCGCCATTGTTTCGCGTGCTGTGTGGCATGTGGCACCGTCTTGTTGAAACCACATATCATGCAAGTCAAGAACTTCCATTTCGGGCAAAATTTTGCTTATTTACGTACCCATTCAACCAAAAATGAGCCTCATCGCTGAACACAAGCAGCGCGCGATGAACATTTCGAACCGAGCACGAATTTTGATAGTAAAATTCAATAATTTGCAAGCATTGTTCATTTGTAAGACGATCCATGGTTAAATTGCAAACCAAACTGAAGCTGTTTGACAGTGACACAAGGTACTAAACACACGTCAGCTGTCAAAACCAGTGTTGCCAAAACCAAACCAGCTTAAAAATCACCCGTTATAATTCCCGCATGAAAATTTTCTCGCATGCCGTGGCCGTTCCGGAGTAAAACTACAGCTGCAATTTACGAAAATTTCATTAAAGAATGAGTAGAATATAGTGCTTTATTGCACTTTGTACATATTATGTCACAATATTAAAAAAAAATCAAATTATATTATTAAAACAATCGATATTAATGTGCTTCAAAGTAAAGGGTTTTCCAATAAGGGGTGTTATTTTGATATTCAAAGAAAAATGGCATTTTTTGAGATAAATGATCGGATGTTTATTTCATTATAAAGAAGAAGGTATGCCGTTAATAATGGAACACAACATCAGCCAAATGGCCGCCACGACCACGCTTACAGGACCATATCCTTTTCATGAAATTTTCCATAACCAAATCGCAAAGTGGCTGCCCTATGTCCTCGATAGCCTCACGAATTCCATCTTTGAGGTCTTGAATCGACGCTGGGCTGTTGGCGTAGACCTTATCTTTCACGTGGCCCCAAAGGAAGAAGTCGCAAGGTGTTAAATCACAAGATCTCGGTGGCCAATTGTGATCACCTCTTCGAGAGATAACACGGTCCGGAAACTTTTCCCGTAAAAGATCGATGGTTTCATTGCTTGTGTGGCACATAGCGCCGTCTTGTTGAAAGTAAACGTTGTCCAGATCAATACCATCCAATTCCGGCCATAAAAAATCATTAATCATCTCTCGAAAGCGCAATCCATTGACCGTAACTGTTGCTCCCGCCTCATTTTCGAAAAACTAAGGTCCAATGACCCCGCCGGACCATAAACCGCACCAAACAGTCACGCGTTGAGGATGGAGAGGCTTTTCAACAATAACTCTTGGGTTTTCCGAGCCCCAGATGCGACAGTTTTGCTTGTTGACGTAGCCTCCGAGGTGGAAATGGGCCTCATCAGTCAAGATGATTTTTCGATGAAATTCCGGATCATTTTCATGCATTTCAAGGACCCAATCAGCAAAGACACGACGTTGTTGATGATCAGCCGGCTTGAGTTCTTGTGTTAACTGAACTTTATAAGCCTTAAACCGAAGTCTTTATGCAAAATACGGTGTAATGACGTTTGTGGAACGCCTAATTCCAAAGAACGACGAGGAATGGACAAACCTGGGTTTTCTTCAACACTTTGGGCTACAACAGCAATATTCTCAGTTTTTCTTGAGCGACGTGCACGGGTTTTATTCTTCACATCACTAACTTGTCCCAACAGCTCGAATTTGTCCACCAATTTCTGTATTGCGGTCCGACAAGGTGCTTCACGACGACCCAAAAATGTTTTAGTTTTACGAACCGTCTCTGCCAAATTTTCACCATTTTTATAGTGAATTTTAATAATTTCAATGCTTTGTTGAAGCGTGTATCGTTCCATTTTTATTAATGGCGTAGTTTCTACTTGTCAAATGTCAAAAAATGACAGCTTCAAAAGTCACAGCTACCGAAATAGCGGGCTATTCAAAATAACCCCTCTTGTTGGAAAACCCTTTATAATTTACATTTATGCACATCGTCTATAAGGACATTTATGATGGCAAATTTTTGAGTGCGTAATACTTTAAACTTGTACTCCTTCAATTTTATTTTTACACCGCACGGGTTTACAAAACTCTTGAACCACTTTCATGCAGAAGTGTTATTTATTTATCACAAATTATGAACATGTGAACTTTTAATTATTTCAATTTGCAACTTCCTAAAAACCTCGAAGCTACACCATTTCACTCTAAATCTACATACCTATACAATTATACATACATTCTCGTTTGTAGCTCCCTGTTTTTTTTTTGCTTCGGCAAAGAAGAGCACTTTCAGCAGAATAATTTAATTTTAAATAATAATTTGTCTCCTCTCCTCTCCAGGATCACCAACGAAATCTTCATCATCGAAGAAACGCAATTCAACTAGTGCCTCATCGGAGAGCATGGATGAATCGGATACGGAAAGTAGCAACTCAACTGATAGCAAGCCAATTCCAAGCACAATACCATCAGCGCGTAGGCCATCCCTGTTGGCCCCATTGGGACGTCAACACCACTATGGAAGTTTCTACTTAAGAATGGGAGCTGTGGGTAAGTTTCCATTCCATTTTCTTTATAATGTAAAAAGAAGTTTTGTGTGCCAGTGCCAGTAGTAGGTATATGATCCTCTTATTACATATGCAAGTGCACGAACTCCAGTCTTCTGATTCTGATAAAATCAAGAGGGGATTACTTATCCTCTGTTTACATCACTTCAAGTTCTGAATAATAATTATGAATATGCGAGCCTGGGAATTAAATTGAGAATAGGATTAAGATCGGGACAGGTTTGCGGAAATTTCCAAGTTAAAAACCTTAACTGAAGGAAAACATCAAGAAATAAATATTTTCTACTATGAAAATGCTACACCTGAGTGGGTCTAGTAGAATATAAGGTAGACAAAGGAATCGCACTTTCTTGCTCTGTAAAATGAACATGCTTTTTGCGTAGGCATTAACCATATGCGGGTTTTTGTTTTATGAAGGGTGGAACGTTGGTAACAGTGAAACTCAGTTCAGACTTTTTTTTTCAATCTCATGAAAGCGCCAGAGGATTCAATTGTTTTTTTTTTTTGGCGCCCTCTGTTGACTTTCTCTTAGTCTCCATTTACTCAAAAAGTGCCTAATTTTTTCCTCCATCCTATACATACCCTTAATTCCAAGCAAAAAGGAGAATAAAATTAAGGGACGCACGTTTGAAGTTTTCCATGGAAATGGAATGAATAGTTTAAGAATAAAAAAACAATTATCCTAAGGAGTTTCTTCCACCAGGTGGCGCAAAATTAATCATCCAATTTTGTTTTTGAATTACTTTTTTACTGAATAAAAAAAATGATTTTGAGTGATGGAAAATCTTTATTTGGACCTTTAAAATTGTGTCTGTTAAGTGGAAAAGATGATATCCGTCAAGCTGCCGCCAGTGTTGATACACATTTGTGCCCGTTTTATCGTGCATTTGCCATGACTTTCTACAAAATTTCCGGGTATAACTGTTCGAATTCCTGTAATTTTCTCCTTAAGGGCTGCGATTGTCTGAGGCTTGTTGGCATAACCCCCGGCGACTTTAAGTAGCTCCAGAAAAAGAAGTCTGGGATGGTTAAATCGGGCAATCTTGATGGCGATACCAAATCGCCTAAACGGGAGATTAAGCGGCCAGGAAACGCTTCCATCACAATATCCATTGTGGCTTGTGCTGTTTGTGCGGTTGCACCGTCTTGTTGAAACCACATGTTCACCAAGCCCCGCTCCTCCTATTCCGGCAGTAAGAAGTCATTTATCAAGGCCCTGTAGCGTTCGCCAGTAACAGTGACCGTATTGCCGATGCATGGCGTCCTAAAAAAAACTACCCAATCACTCCTCCCGCGTGGACGCCGCGCCGCACCAAACAGTGGCATTGAGTGGATGTTATGGCTCTTTGTGTATCACAAGCGGATTTTCAGTGCCCCAGAAACGCAGAATTTGCTCGTTGACGTAACCCAATTTGGGATGGCTTGACAGCGGAGTATAGCGCTCCATTGCTTGTGTGTTTGTATACTTCAGCTGTCTAGTTCACAAATGTCAAATATGATTGACGTACGACTACATTTGCAAAAATTATAACATCTTCCGATAGGATGATTAATTTTGAGCCACCTTGTACGTATATGAACTTAAAGTTTGCCTTTGCCAAAGTCTCTGGCATGGCCTTAGTTATGCCCTCTGCGCTGACAAATTAGGTGTTCCACGATGTGATTATCAACTTGAACTCCATTCAAGGGCCATTCCTCTTCCTGAATAAGAAATAGAAATGCAGAAGGTGGCAAAATTGGGCTCTTCCGTTACCTACATACATATATTATACTTTTCTTCTCCAGGAATATTTTTTGCTTGTTTCTCTTTCTGTCCTTTTGTCATTTTCTTTTGTGTATAATTGAATTAAAAGTGTGAGTATTTTGTTGTTGTTTTTAATTATTTGAAGAAGCCTCAGCCCTCAGAGAGTGAAGGTTCCTTCCTTAACCATCACCATAAAACTTGCATAATAGAACAGGAAGTTAAAGCCGGAAACGAAATGTAAATTTGTTGCGGAAAGCTCCTTTGGGAATACGATTGGTGTGGTAATTAATTATGTTTCCGATTTCATACTTGGGAAAGTTTTTGTGATTTATAGAATCAAAAACAGAATAAGCGTGTAGAATGGCAGCGCATCTTGGTGGGCCCTTTCCTCTTTTTCTGAAAAGATAAAAGTTTCAAGGATCAAGTGAATATGCATTCTTTGGATTAATAGCTTCGCGGAAAATTAACAAAAAAAAGGGAAAAACGATTTATGGTTTGAAGTTTAAAGTTTTTTAAAACGTCTTCATGGGATACTTGTGCGCATATAGTGCTTAGAACTTATACCACAAGATTGACGTTTCTACTGTCAAAGTTGAAGTGCGTAAATTTTTATAAGCTCCTGCAATTTTTAAAAAATTTAATCAAAATCACTATTTTTTTTGTATTATATTGCTTTAAAAAAAAAAAAAAAAAAACCAAAAAGCTCCTGTTTAAATCAGCACTAAGATTACTTACTATATTTAATATCAAGGTAGGCACTTCTTATTAAATACAATTTTGGAAACAAAATTCTTTTGGCGAACACCGGTACTTCTTTATGCATAAGAAACGGGGGCTTGCGGAGACTTCACCAGAGTTTGACATAAGCACAAAAAAAAATTTTCAAGCTATGACGACTGTGGGGAATCTATCGATAAATCAATTAAAACAAATCATCCACGATTCCTTCCTCGAACACTTGAAAGGGCTAGCCACGAAAGCTGATATCGAAGCATTATCATCAGAAATCAGTTCACTTAAAATTACAAATAACGATTTGAAAGATAAACTTAAACTGATGACGGAAAGATGTGAGTTATTAGAAACACAATTGGAAATCGTTTCACGTAAATCCACCGAGAACTCAATTGTTGTACACCTTCCTTTAGACGGAGTAACCAATGCAGTTGATTTTGCCAAACAAACTTGCAAGGGGTTGCTCAAGTTAAAGGAAGACGAAAATATTCACGTAAAGAAATCCAGAGAAATACTGAACACTAAGTCACAAAGAGGAACTGTCATATTAGAACTTGATTCCGTCGAGGTCGCAGATAAAATTATGGCTGTTACTAGCCAATTGAGAGGTTCTGGCATCAGTGTAGTCCGTGAACAATCGCTCATGTATAGGAAAAAAAGGCAAACACTTAATGCAATTAAAACCAAATTACTTGAGATAAATCCATCGGTTAAAATAATAACTAAAGGCGATAAACTCGAGATAAATCAAAAAATGTTTGTTTACAAACACGCACGAGGTTTACTTGTGAAATCAACGAACGAAATGACATTTATTAAACAAACGTTTGGAGAACAAGCATGGGAGTATTTTGACTGCAGCGGGGGAACTGAGATGGTGTCAATGACAAGTTCAATTGGTCCTATACCAGCACCATCTAGTAGTCAACTTACAAATCAGATTTCAAATGTTCAATTATAGGGTGTATCTGCCGTCTGTCATAAAAATAACTTTAATTTTAATCTCTCTAATTTAAAAATATTTTCTTATAATGTTACAGGTCTTAAAAGTAAACTTCTTTTACCAAATTTTTTTAATTACATTTTGAATTTTGATGTTATTATTCTTTTAGAAACATTTGTAGAAGAAAAAAATGAACAAAATTTTACCAAATATTTTAAGGGTTTTAAAATAATGTGTATGCCCGCTGTAAGAAATAATTTGTATGGTAGAGCTAGTGGTGGCATTTTATGTGGCATCAATTTAAGTAGTTTAGGTAACAATGCAAAATTTAAGAGTATTGAAAACAGAATTGTAATAGAAATCTCTACTAATTCGAACATTAACTATAATATTATCCCATTATATCTCAATTGTAATAACTGGCGGAATGAGTTCGAAAGTCTCTATAGTTTTTTAAATAATAACTTTTTAGAAAATATTATGCTCATTGGGGACATAAACGCGCGAATTGGTAACTATCAAAATCCAAATTCATTCTATTCTCAATATCAAGTTGATTTTAATGTATTTAGAAACTCTAAGGATGGTACTCTGAATAGTAACGGAAGTAATTTCTTAGAGCTTATAGAAAACTTTAGTTTGTTCGTCCTTAATGGGGTGTCTAGAGCCGACGTTGGGGGTGAGTTCACTTTCATAAGTGGCCAAGGACAATCGGTGATTGATTTATGTGCAGTGTCAGGTGAATGGTTAGTTTCGGCTGTTGACTTTGAGGTTCTTGAGGCAAATTTTTCGGCTCACCTGCCAATTCTAGTAAAAGCTTGTCTATTATGTGAAATGCCAACGAGGTCATCGAACGATTTCGAAAGGCTTAAGTGGATCGAGAACAAGGCTTCACTATTTAGATCGCTTTTGAATCATAATTGTGACTTCCTCCCTTTTCAATCAACAAGTTCCATTGACCAAATCGCAGCTGGTATAACAGAAGCTATTAAGCTTTCAGCACCATATGCTCAAAACAATGGAAGGGGTTTCATATCCAAAAACAAGTGGTTTGATAACGAATGTCATATCTTGCGGAAAAAATCGTTCGCGTATTTTAAATTGTTTAGGTCCACGAATGCTATATTCTTTAAACTATTATACCTCCGTTTAAATAAAGAGTATAAAGTCCTTTGTTCTACCAAAAAAAATTGCTTTCTCGAAAATATGGCATTAAAATTGGGTACTTGCAAAAACTCTAAGGAGTTTTGGAATAACGTTCGGGAGCTTGGAGGACGTTTTCGTTCCAGCAACAGTATTGGGTCACTTCAGATTGACCTTCTAGCAGATCATTTTAAATCACTGTTATCAGCGAATGAGAGTTTTCAATCATTTAGCTACGCGTGCCCTAACACGGTCGTGGATGAACTGGATACATCGGTGTCCTTAACCGAGCTTGAGACAGTACTTTTAAATATGAAAAATAATAAAGCTCCGGGAATAGATGGTATTCCTGTGGAATTTTATAAAAATGCTACCCCACAGTTCAAAAATTATCTAGTAGAATTTTTCAACCGCATTTATAATGATTCTTCGGTACCACTTAACTTTAACAAAGCAATCATTTTTTCTATTTTCAAAAAGGGTGACGCAAGTCTTCCCGAAAATTACAGAGGTATTTCTATTCTCAATTCAATCAGAAAAACTTTTGCCTCTTTACTCTATGGCAGGCTTTCAAATTGGGTAGAAAATGGTTCTCGATTAAGCATTTTCCAAGCAGGTTTTCGTCACGGTTTCTCCACTGTAGACCACATTTTTGCCCTGTCTGCCATTGCCAACAAATATATTGAAAAAAACAAAAAACTTTTTTGTTGTTTTGTTGACTTCAAAGCCGCTTTTGATGCAATAAACAGACAAGCTTTGATCTATAAATTGGCATCTCTTGGTGTGTCTCGAAAATTTCTGCTGGTTTATTTAAACTTTCTGACATCTACAAATGCTGCCGTTTGGGATGGGTCACACTTGTCCGAATGGTTTGAAACTTCTTCAGGAGTACCTCAAGGATGCATTCTAAGCCCAATCTTATTTGCTCTGTTTATTGACTCAGTGTGTGATATTCTACCTGGCGGCGTACTTTTTGCGGAAACCGTTGTGAAGGTTTTGCTCTACGCTGACGACTTAGTGTTGTTAGCGGAAAGTCCTTCCACATTACAACTACAAATTAACAGACTGCAGGAATTTTGTGAATTGTGGGGCCTGCAAATTAATACAAGAAAAACAAAAATTATGGTCTTTGAACGAAGACAACGAAGAAGACTAGCCGTTGAAAATTGGTTTCTAAACCGTGAGCAAATTGAAGTTGTAACCCAATTTAAATATCTCGGAGTATTATTGACATCAAACTTGAGTTTTGGTAAACATGCGAAGGAGAAAAGCAATGAAGCTAAACTGGCATTAAACATTATGTGGCCATCTTTCTTTAACAACCAGAACATCGATGCGTCTTCTAAATACCGAGTGTTTAATGCCACAGTTAACACATGTATGTGTTATGGTGCCCAAGTTTTCGGCTACTCAAAAATCGAAGAATTTGAATTGCTTCAACGATATTTTTTCAAAAGATTATTTCGGCTGCCTAGCACAACACCAACTTATGCTATCCACATAGAATCCGGTATACCTCCTATTTTTATTAAAAATCTCAAAGTTCATACAGATTATTTAGTAAAAATTATGAAAAGAGAAAACGGTCTTCACAAATCATTCATAAAAAGATTACTCTTAATGAATGCTACGCCCTTTAAAGAACTTAATCAGTTGGCTCTAGCTCACGACGTAAACCTTTCACTAAGTGAAAACAATCTTGATGATTGGCAAAATATCTTCTCTCTTTTAATTTCTAAAATAGATGAAAAAATATATACTGAACACTTACTCAGAGCATCCTCGTCAGCTAGTAGAAATATTTATAAGAACCTAAATCACAAATTGTCAACTGAAAATAACTATTTCTGCCCTGAACTTTCCGTAAAAGCTATAGGTACCATTTTTAGAGCAAGGGTTGAGTTACTCAACTTAAATTATGTTCCTCATAGGTCAGATCTATCCCAAATTTGTGGTCTTTGTAATAGAAGGGAATTGGAAGATAGTTATCATTTTATAGCAGTGTGTCCCATCCTTCAAGAGATTCGTCGCCTTTACTTCCACGAAAGCTTTTTGTCTTTCAGTCAGCTAATTGACGTATTGAACGGGTCCTCTGGCTGGTCAAACCTATTTAAATTCTGTAACCATGCACTACAGTACCGCAACAGCTTCTAACGCGTATACTCATTTCAACAGTTAAAATTCCCCTTTTTATGTTTCAAATCATTCTAAAATGGGTAGTTTAATGTTTCAAAGTATTTCACAAAATAAATGTTAAAATTTGTAATATTAATATTTAAAATTGTTTTAGCTGGTTTCAATTTAAAAAAAAAAAAAAAAAAAAAAAAAAAAAAAAAAAAAAAAAAAAAAAAACTTACGAATTTATAATTAACTCTTTTTTTCTCAATATAAATTATTTATAAGATTGTATCTTTTAAAATTTCATTCAAATATTCATATTGGTTTTTCAAATTATTCGATAATATTGTTTAAGCACAAAAATGTTCAACAAATCATTCCGAAATTATACTCAAATATTCATCTTAACCGGTATAGTCATAAATTGATATTAAAAATTGTTTTAGCTGGTTTCAATTACAAATTCAAAAAACTTAACGAATTTACTGTAAACTTACAAATGTAGTTTGAAGATTAATAAGAAATTTTTCTGATTATAATTGTTATTTCAATAATTACCACTTAATTTGAATAATTAAATAATTTTATTATTTATTTCATAGTCTAAGAATTGTCAATCAGGCAGACGGCAGCAATAAGCCATGTCCTTAACCTTATCTTTTTATTATTGTAAAATCTATTGAAATAAAGAATTGTATCTGTATCTGTATCTGTATACCACAAGATAATATTAAACTCAGATAAAAGTGCGATGACTAATTGCTAAATCTCTACTTGGGCGTAGATAATGGGTAACTCGAAAAGTTTTAAGTTGTTTTGTTTTTTTTTTATAATTTATATTTTCTTATCCTTGCACTGAACTTTGTTAAGACATTTGTTGGAATCAAATAAAAAATTGTGTGAGTGCCGGGATTCACGGCTAATATGTGTAAACATAAACGTGCGCGGATCCAAAACGGACTTGTTTTTGCTTGAAGGGGATCTTAAGATTTTTTTCACTGAACGCACCCATCCTAGTATACAGATCGTAACATTGCACACCGTAACAAGTTACAAGTTAGTACTACGTTTTAAGCTTACCCTTCCGCGCTCCGAGACCGACATAAATGTTTATACAAGAATAAGAATTTCTCCATGATTTTGAAAAACCCCACAATTTTTCATTTTTAATAATATTTTGATTGTGGCCTCATTTAAATGAATATATCTACGCCAAGAGGTTTTGTACTACGGCTTCAACGTGGCTAGCTTAGGGAGGGTTACGGGCCAACCGATATTCTAGGATCAAAATGAAGTTAGAGCTGTGTAAATCGTTCAATTCAAATGATTGAATCATTCAAGAATCGATTACCAAAATGATTCGATCAATTCAATCGATCTTTCGATAATTTTAATTCCACTCAATTCACTATTTCATACTGTTCCGATTCGATTTTTGATGTCTAAACATCTATGCCGGCGGTAGAGTGAAATAAAATAAATAAGAACCCTGTGCGACGTTACAATTTACCACGTTACATAGCGCGTATTCTCAGAAATGATTTGACATTTTGACACCTGTCAAAATTAAAAGTGTTCTAATGGACCTAGAGAGCTGGGCGTGACATGAGGTAATTTCCACCTCCTAAATCGATTGGCGTACTCCGTTTTTCGATCCGCCGTACAAAAAATGTTGGTATATTTTGACACCTGTTAAACTAAGTGTTCTAGTAGAACCAGAACGTCGGCCTTGACTGTAAGGTAATATCCACCTCCTAAATCTATTAGTGTACTCCGTTTTTCTATCCGCCGTACTAAAATTCTGGACAGTGCAAATTTTCGGGTTTCCACTGGAGCTAGAGGGCTGGCAGTGATAGTACGTTAAAACAAACGTTGATGTTTACACATATTAACCATGAGACCCCATTCGGTTTCGATTTTGATCGAATCCAATCTGACCCATATTTATTTTCTCCCATAAAATATATTAATAATTTATGAGAGAATGATATCGAAAATCGAGATTCATTGAAATTATTGAGATAAGGGATCGACTGAAATGAAAATTTGTGACTTCAATCATCAATACTTTTCGATGATCGATTCGATGACAGCCCTAAATTGAAGAATAGATATCTTTAAAAAAATAGTTTTTGTGTTTTATTGAAAAGTATTAAAGCTAGCGCAGTAAAATTTCCTTCGGTAAACAACAATAAAACCAAAAGAGTGTCGATAATGTCGTTTTCGAGTGGACGTTCGGAGCTACTCCCTTTTCAGTCCTTTTACTCCAAATTTTTCAGTTTCGATAGGAATGGAACAGTTCCGAAATCCAATCGAACACGATAAAAGTCTTGATATTGTATCGAGAAGAAAGTTTTATTTCCCAATAAAACATATCTAAAATTAGTGAAAGAAAAGAGTTTGTTGGTTTGGTTTTTTCCGTGTAAGAAATTCCTTGTTTACCACGCCTTTATAACGGGTGATTTTTTAAGAGGTTTAGAACTTTAAAAAAAAAAAAAACACAAAAAATTCGAAAAAATGAATGAAATATTTATTTGAATCGATAGTTTGAACCTTGCAATTTAATGTTTAAAGATAATTTCATGCAAATGTTGACCGCGGCTGCGTCTCAGGTAGCCCATCCGCTGAGTCCAATTTTGGCATACTCTTTCACACATATCGGCCGGTATCTCACGAATGAACGCATGGATGTTGGCTTCCAGTGCGTCAATCGAAGCGGGCTTGTCCCTATAGACATTAGCTTTGACATACCCCCACAAAAAATAATCTAATGGTGTCAAATCGCACGATCTAGGCGGCCAATTGACCGGCCCGAAACGTGAAATTAACTGTTCACCAAACTCGCCTCGCAATTGCGCCATTGTTTCGCGTGCTGTGTGGCATGTGGCACCGTCTTGTTGAAACCACATATCATGCAAGTCAAGAACTTCCATTTCGGGCAAAAAAAAGTTTGTTATCATCGCTCGGTAGCGTTCACCATTGACAGTAACGCTGCGATTCGCATCATCTTTGAAGAAATAGGCCCAATAATGCCGCCGGCCCATAAACCGCACCAAACAGTGGCTTTTTCGGGATGCATTGGTAGCTGTTGCCTTTATGTAACAAATTTTTACAAATTCATTCCAAACACTGATTTGGTATTTAAGATTTGACATTTGTGAAACTTTCAGGAATAGAAATAAGGAGTGCGTTCACTGGTTCAGATAATTGTGCTACGTTCCGTTCAGTTGTTCAAATTGATATGTTTTTTTCACGAAATTAAAATAAATTTACTTTTTGGATAATTCATATAGGTACTACGTTCCATTAAATCCGAAATAATTTCGCCAATCACAGAAAAGTTTTTTTCATATCAAATTTGATAATTGCTTTTGACAGCTCCTTTCAATTTCAATTTAATTATTTATGGACGCAAAACAAATTTTCCTTAAGGTTTATATTTTTTCTTAAAAATAGCATTTATTAATTTTCCTGATGAAAATTCTGTACGGAAAACGAATTTGCAACAGGAAAATTTATAAATGCTTTTTTAAGAAAAAAATATTTGTCCCAAGGAAATTTTTTTTTGCGAAAAAGTTTTGATTTTCCAAATTGTAAGTTAACACATTCAATTATCCCAAAGAAAATTTTTCCTGATCGCTATAACCGGCCCCTAAGTTACAATTTTTGTTTAAACTTTCTCGAAAAAAAAAATATTATTTTTCTACCTAGTTTCAAACCTCTTTACCATCAGTAAAAGTGTAGCCTTGGCCTGATTTAAACGTAAATAAATGTTATGACTTGAAAATTCTCAAAATAAAAAGAACTAATTAAAGTACCTAAAAGTAACAACTTTCATAAAAATAATGATTTTTTTATTTCTTTAAGCCTTTGGAATTGGAAGTATGATCTATTCAGGACTCGAGTTCGGGCAGTATTTTGAGCTAGAACGCGATACAAAATGTCATAATGTTATGTTGGCCTTAACACCTGCAACCCGAATGGCATTTATCTTCATTCAAATGTACTTTATATTTTTGAACAATGAGGTAATTTTGTCATAAATTCTACAATAACATAAACTTATACACCTATTTTTATTTCCAGCAAATAAAGGTATACCGTTACAAGATAATAGCCCGATTCGGTCTAATGCACATGATCGGAACAAATTTGGCCGTTTGGTTAAATGTTCTAATTCAAGAAACGAAACATGAAATTTTGACATTTTATAATCCAGAAAATCGAACCTTGAGAATAGCTCATCGACTGGGTATGTTGTTAAATTTAATTCCAATGAAACATACTAATTTATATATTTTATCTTAAGGACATCGAGCTCAACACAATATAGACGCAATGGCACATGTTCGTGTACCACGTGGTCTCAAGGGTCCTTATCAGATTTTCGAGTGCCGTCGTACGAACATAATAGGAACATTGGTACAAGATGCTTCACCATTCCTTTTCCCTTGCACAATCGAATACTCACTTATATGTGCCGCCATTTTGTATGTTATGTGGCGTAGCATATCTCGACCACAAGCACCTCCGATTCAGCGCATGGAAACAGTGAACTCACCCTGTAAACGATCGCCTCATCACTACTCAGTGGACTGCGCTCGTGCTCATAAGGGTCTTTTTGTGGGCATTCTTATTCTCGTTTTGACAATAATCTCACTGATCCTCTTCTTTGTGCTCATATCCCGGCCGGATTTTGTCAGCTTGGCCGTCACAGAAGTGACAATCTGTGAACTTCTCATCTACGGAACAGCAACGATCGCAACACTAGTCGGAATGATCCAGATTAGACATTTGCAGTACGATGCAGCTCGGAGCTTCCAGCTGGATGATATCCTGCTGGTTGGGGCACAAACCGGATCCTTCCTCTATAACATCTTTACCGTCATTGCTGGACATTTCACCCTGCGTCGTGATACAATCCTTGTGCTGATTAACGCTCTAGCGTCGATCGTGCAAACAGCCTGCCAAACCATGTTCATTTTGGACGCCAGTCGTCGTCAGGCCGTCAGCCCTGAACACATCCGAAAGAAACCCGGCCGTGAGATTGTCACCTTTATGCTCGTGGTTAATCTGGCAATGTGGGCCATCAGTACGCTGGAAAAGTCACGGGCCGAATCGCACCCTATTCAATTGAATTTCTATGGTCTCTGGGCATGGACGATAATCACACACGTATCGATGCCCTTGGCGATCTTCTATCGCTTCCACAGCACTGTTTGTCTGTGCGAGATCTGGAAGAGGGCGTACAAACTAAAACCTACTTACATGTGAGAATGTGCCAGGGGGCGCTGTTATTGTTACTCTAATTTAGATTATCGTGAAGAATTAGTTTCGTCTTCGAGGACGCGTAGCGAGCAAGCGGATCGGTATCCTGTTTTCGTTATTTCGGATGCCAACTAAATTAAGGAATGTTAGGTTCTATGTTTTTGAGATTTTAAACTTTATAATATACATAAAGATCTTTAGTTAGCATTAAGTTATTATTACTTATAACATATATATGGATTTGAAATTTGTTTAAATTTAATTGAAAAAAAAAAACAATCCAGTCCCCCTATGTCAAAAAAAAAAAAAACAAGTTAAAGAATTATAATGACCAATTTTTAGATCAAACAGAATAATATACAGTAAAGTAAATAAAATAGACATTTTTTAGAGATAAAAACATATCCCCAATTTCCTAAAAAATAAATTAGACAAGAATTATAAATAAAATAATAAATTGACTTATGTTGTAAATACATAAAAGCCACACTCATTACAAAACAAATATTTCGATTTTCATCCAAACTACAAAAAAAAAAAAACCGAGAGACACACTCGCACTGATAAGTTTTCATCATCTGTTTTATAGAACACTTTTTGGATCAAAAATACTCAACTTATACCCACCAAAAAAAGCCACGAATGAGGTTATAAACAAATAAAAAATATACACAAACTTGCATACTATTTTTGTATATTGTAAATTTCTATAATTATACAAAAGAATAAACATACACTATTAAACAAAAACAAACAAAAAAATTACTAAAGAAATACAATAGTCTTTTTTTTTATTTTCGAAAACATAGATAGAGGTTTTGAAATTTTCCAATAGAGAATACAAAACAAAAAAAAATGAAATTCTTTTACAAAATATTCGAGCTGTAGGAAAATTTGTGTCTCTTTTACAATAATAAGTCAGCGAATGAGAGGTTTTTCGAAGATTTAACTTTGGCTTTCTAAAATATTTAATGCAATATTCCAGACTGATCCTTCCCTTCAACATAAAATTCATACGTATTATTAACATCGAGTTCAAATGTTGTTAGTTTTAGTTCTTGCCCAGGCAACGTTATATCCTGTATTTACGAAAACTCCTAGAAAATATTCTGTAAATGACAAAATTCTCTTGGCTTAGCTGTTGTGAGTTGTGACATTTAATTTTTAAATTGTTTAGCTCCGACTCCGTTTTTGTTCGTCAAATATCCTTGGGGGCTTTGACAAAGATAAAAGAAAACAATAGTCATTAGAGTGACAGCAGTGTTAGTATACTCACAGCCCTATTAAAAAAAAGGCTTATTCCAACTTAATTCCACGATTTTAAAAAAACATGTTCGTGGAATAGTCAAGCAACGTTTACGAAAAATCCCTAAAGAAAATCTACTACAATAAGTAAGATGCCTGTTTGTTCGTATGTCCCCTTTCACACGAGGAAACTGAGTTTCCTGCAACTTTCAGTTTGTAGGAGAGAAGGGCACGAAGTAAGTGGGGTGAACAAAATCTCCCCCGTCAACAATTGAGATTTTTTTGACATTCTTTTTCACACTTAAGGTAGTGTGCGTTCAGCCAATAGACTTTATATGGAAACTACAGAAATTTTCTTACGATTTTGTTTCTTCGTGTGCAATGTACAAGGGATTTTAAAAGAAATTAAAAAAAAACGTCAAAAAATCTCCAGCAAATTATTTCTTCGTTTGAAAGGGGACTATGGGTTTTGACAGCAAATTGTGATTATTGTTTAAAAAAGCTTTCGTTATACCAAGCACACATTTTCTAATATCATATTTACATATGTCAAAATTATTATCATTTTTCTATTCTTTGTGTTGCGAGTTATGTCCATCTCTACTTGTATCCCCATTTTGGTTATCTTCATCAATAATTGCTATGATATCCTCCAATTTTCCTTGGAAATCCATATTTCTTCCCGAAATCCTCCTCACTAAGCACTTGCATTGGATCCACGTTTATTGATTTGGCTGTCAATGTTTCACGACACACAAGGCTACTTTACACGATAATAGAAGCCATATGTCCTGTCATTATATTTTATGTATGATTTATTGATTTCTCAAATGAGCTGTCATTCTATTTGTGAAATCATATCGTTTTATGTTTTTGTATGTTTAAACGTCTACGACTTTCGATTTGATTTTCTCCAAAATAACTCTATATTCTCAAGTTTTTGGTACTTTCCATTTTTGTTCACACATACAATTTTAAATTAATTCAGCACAAAAATTCAAAATGTCCATTAATTTCAATACTGAATTTAACACATCCAACTATAGGAATACAATAATAGCATATGTATATGGAATTAATAAATGTAATTAGCTACAATCCTAATGTCAAAAAGTCGTATGCATTTTCTTTTGAGAAGTCGTATGTGTTTAATGAGTAGCTTCAGACGATTTGATAGGATTTTTTGACAGGTCTTATGAGAAGTAATATAACTTCTGTTATCGTGTAAAGTGGCCTTTACATCCTACCTTAACTTTCATTGCGTTTGTTCTTTTAAATTATTTCCCGAACGTTAATTCCAATGATTTTTGAACTCAGATCGGAAAATGTCAATGTTCTGGCTCGCTCTTATTATTAAATTTCATTTTATTCTTTTTAATTAGGTATTCGTGCGGTGAAATAATTCAATAAAGGCTTAACTACATTCAAGAAAAAAGTGAAAAAGTACAAAAGTGAAGAACAAAAACATTGTCTAGAGATGGCTTTATGGGAAACATTTTTTTTTGATTTACGAAGTCAATCTGAAATGACAGATCAAACACAATTTTCGTAAGATTTGTTGCACACACTCATCTCTAGTGAATTTTTTTGTTGTTCACTTTTCCACTTTTTTACTTTTTCACTTTTTGATTCAATGTAGTTAAGCCTTAAGTTTGAATATTCTGCTTTTCTGTGTGAAAAAAACCTTTCCAACGATAGGTATATAAAATATAATTCATGTTCCTCGGCTTTGTATAGTCCGCATAAATTATACCAAAAATTTCGTGTTTGCCCATTTATTAGTCGTGTTCCTTTGGAGGTGGCGAATTACTCATGAATAGATGCAAACGACAATCTAGTACTACCAACTACTCGTGCTTTCATGGCAAGTAGATATGATTTTTAGGGAAATTAAATCAGTGCGTTCCATTGAAAATGGGTAGCAAAGTTCTCGTGAGTGCTTCACTACCTCCAAAGGAACACGGCTATTATTATGCTGATGATGATTTTTTTTGTGAGAAGAACGATGTGTGAAATAAAACCAATAAGAAAACATTTTCTATTGTTTTCGTTGCTCTAAACGTTCCATTTAAAGTAAAAAACAAACAAGCAAGTCACACAAAAAAGTACTTTTTTAACACAAAAGGTCACGGACGTATTCCTAATTTAAACCTTGTTATAAAAAAAAAATATGTGAGTGCCGGGACTCACGGGTAAATATGTGTAAACATCAACGTTTGTTCAAGTGCCTAATTTTTGTTACTGAACGTCATCAAAAGAAACATATTGAATAATTAACACTACATTACCTATCTGTAGGCAGTGCTTAAAAAGCTTAGTGTTGAAAGAACGGCAGCGAAATACCCAGTGGGGGAACCGCTGTAACGAAATTTCCAAGCACTAAAAGGCTGGTGGTGAAGTGTCCAACGAACGGTGAAGGTTCGGTACTGAAAGGTCCTGCTTCGTAGTTCACTCTCAACTTTAAGATGACTTCACATTACACATGGTTATTGTTTATGGTAATCACTCTCTGAGCATCGACAAACGACAACTGTCAGCGGAGAGCACTTAAATCGTGGTTTCAATTAAATGACACCGTACCCAAATTCCAAAGGAACTTAATGGTTCGACAGGGGCCGAATTAAAATATCCAGTCAGAACTGTCAACGAACTTGCAACCCTTATGAAACTCCATCTTTCCATCGAGTAAAACTTACAAAAAGTTCAGTCTTAATTTTTTACTGAACGAACCTCAAATGAATGTCACTATGAGATAGCCGGCGAATTATATATCTTGAGTTTTTATAATATTTAGTTGCAGTTGTTGTCAGTGGAAATCACTAAAATCGCAGTTTCAATCGATTGACACCATCAATCGCCTATGGAATTGGACGCTGTGATTTTTAATGAATGTTAACTTTGTGCAAGTACAAAAGTAGCCGATAACTCTCCAATTTGTTCAACCTCAGCTACTTTGTATATCCCAGCCACCTACGTCCCTCGCCAACGTGCCTAAAAATTGCAAGAAGAAATTGCATGGTTTAAAAGCAGTATAATGTAAACCTAGAATTTAAGTTCAGATTTGTATCACTGAACGCACCCGATATCCTACCATACCTACAGCCATTGATCTACCATACCTACATTCAATTGTCAATATCTACAGCTCACTATTATAATTTTTTTTTGATTTTGTTTTCTTTTTAATTACTAGTGTCGCCTCCATTTGTTTGGGGAATAATTAAAAATTAAAGAAAAAACTATAAAAATATAAGTGTTAAAATAATAAAATCGTCGGTCGCGCTAAAAACAATTTGCTTTCGTCGTTGGCAAAAACAATATAAATGAGTGGTCGCGATAAAGTATAATCTAATTGTCGGTCGCGTTAAAATCAATTTGTTTTGGTCGGGGCAAATCATATTTCGTAACGTAACGTGCTACAACGTAAAGTGCACGACGTAACGTTGCCCACGAACGTTCACGTTTTTTTTCACTCTACCGCCAGCATAGATGTTTACACATCAAAAAATTATGAAAAAGTACTTACCTAAGTATACATAAAATGGTGCTATTCAAAAATAGTCAATATAATCAGCCTTATTGTGAGTTTCATTATGGAAAAATTCCCCTTATTGTGAACATTCATTTCGGGCGGAATGTAATGTCATTTTCACTTTTTTTTGTAGGCGAACGAAATTTCGTTCGGGCGAAACTCACAATAGATTTTAAAATTCCGGGCGAACAAAAAATTTTAAGGTGAAATATTTTTCGGGTGAAACTCACAATAAGGCTGAATATGAAGATGCCGAACATTCTTACGTTTCAAGTTTCAACCTCCAAAACCCATTTGATGGCATTATTAAGAGTGTTCAACTAGGCTCGGAACAGTTTCGAACAGAAAAGAACAACTTTTTGCTGTTCAATGAGGAATTTTCAGTTTTAAACTGTTCTGTTTGCTGTTCAATGAGTCTGTTTGGAACACTTTGGAATAGTTTAGAACAATATTTCCTGCACTGGATTTTTAGGTAGAACAACTTAGAACAGATTTGTTGAGAAGTGTCAAAATCAGTGGCCGTCATATGCCAGAAATCATATTTAAATTATGTCAGAAGATTATCTTTCGAATAAAGTAAATTTCATGTCAATATAAAAAAATTATCTTTATTTATTCCATTTCAAAGTTCTATATACCTCTAAGAAAAACACCCTTTATAAATGAATAATATAAAATCTTTGATTCCAAGCCACTTAAGCCACAAGAGCAAGTTCGTGCATTTTTCTCCGAGTGCCGGATTTGTATAATAAATTGATCGGTAAATTGTATTTTTTTCCAATTTAAAGCTGAAATTGAATCAGAAAATGCTGATAAGGTGGGAAAATCCAACAAAAAATTAATGGGTTGATCCCTTTACCCGCAAATGTCAGCTTCTCACGCTTTTCTTGTTATTAAAAACAAGCTATCAATCATAAATAAGAGCTCAAGCTAAATCTTCAAAAATTCCCACTCTTACTGAATTTAATCTTGCATAGACTGAATAAGCGCTCACACTTTCTAAATTTAAAAAAAAAAACAATTAGGTAAGCGTTAAGAAGAAAATCTTAAATTTTGTCTCATCCATTAAATGAAATAATATAATCATTGTCATAAACAACACATTCATTATTATTTGTTTTCCATTTGTATTTCTTTAAGGCTGCTATCAAAATTGTTATTAAAAAAAAAATCATCTCTGCTTGCTGTTTTTGTTTATAAATATTCAAATATGATTTGTGATAATTTTGACAAACATAAAAGTTTAACATTTGTTAGCTGTACTCATTTCAAAAGTTTCATTTGCAACATTGCAATCAACCGCAAAACAAATAACTAAACATTATTAATAAAAAAAAAAAAAAAAAAAAACAAATATATGTAAACTCGATTAAACAAAATATATATAAATTTATAATCAAAACCAACAAAAATAAGAACTATATCAATTGAATTCGCGCATCGTCATTTTATTAAAAACAAAAAAAATTAAAATTTTAGTGGAAAAATTAAACACGTTTAAACAGTGATACAATCGAAATGAAACAAAATATAAAAAAAAAAACGATAAATAAAACAAGTTGCCAAATATTAAGATATTTTATTTATTTCCAAACACTCCAAAGAAAGAATCATACAATTCTATATAGATTTCACGTTACTTTAAATTTAATTCAAACATAAACATTTATAATTATAACTAAAAAGAAATAAATTTATTTCAAATTTTTAAGAGTAACCAATTTTAATAAAACAAACAAAAGATAATATAAATTCTAATAGCTAATAAGTTTTACAGTGAAATATTTTATTTATTTAACTTGTTACTACACAAAAGTATTTTATATTATAAATAATAATAATTTAAAGAAACAAAAAAAAAAAATTTTAACTTTAAAATATATATTATAATTAGATTACAGAATTAGTTGCTTGGTAAGAGAATTGTAACAATGAATAAATTATGCGATTAATAAAATCTATATAAAATGTATAATAACGAATTGTTTAAAACCAATTTATAGTAATTAGATTTTTTTCCAAAGCAATACTATTAGTTTTTTAATTAAAACTAAATTTTTGGACAATGTAGAATAATTTTAATTCTACCATGTATAATGTAGGTATTCGATGAAAACATTTATGACAAACAAAATCACTAAACCTTAAATAAAATAAATTCCAGAATAGAAACAATCATAACTTAAAAAAATAGTGTTTTAATATCCCAGGAACTTTTAGAAGGATTTTCAACAGAACATTGTTTGAAAAATGGAAGTATAACAGTTGTATAACAGTTTTGGTTTATAAAAGTACTATTTATGCGGCCCAGCAGGGCCAGGGCCCTCCGCCGGTGGGCAGTTTTGGTTTATAAAAGTACTGTTTATGCGAACCGGCAGGGCCAGGGCCCTCCGCCGGTGGGCATACTTCAGACACCCAGAGTTTTTTTTGTAAAGTCGAGCGAAGCGCGTTAACGCAAAAAAATGGCAAAAAAACGCAATACAAAATGGACGAGACTAGAGGCATGCCAATTTATAACAGTTATAACAGTTTTTCGCCATTCAAAGTGGGCGTGCGTTAACGCGCTTTACGCGACTCAAAATAATCTGGGTGACTGAAGTATGCGGGGCCGCATACACTACTAACATAAACCAAAACTGTTATAATTGGCATTTTTAGCGTCACTTCCTTAAAAAATATCTCGACAACTGATTGACTTCAAATGGCCTTTACACGCGAACCGGGGTCGTTTTTATGCATAGGATATATAGGCTGCAGCCTAGGGGACCGCTCTACAAAAAAAATTTAATGAAATTAGTCATTTTTTCTTGCTCTATAGTGCAAGTATTGGTTTCGTGTAAAAAAAAATGTCGAGGTTGTTAATATGTATGTTGCCAAATGTAATGGCCGCTGTGATGTTATATAAGAGACTGAACTTTATTACAATAGTTGAAATTAATGGGAAGGTACTAAGTCCCTCGTAACGAAATCCCGCAGACTGAGAAAGTACACATACACACGCACATAAAATTGGCCGAGTAACGAAATCCGGGATTTTTTTTACTCCATTCTGCGGGATTTTCAATACTTTTTGGAAACACCTCGAGGTGTTACCTCTACTGAGTCTTAATAAGAACTGAAGAATTTGGAAATTTATTCTTCTTAAATACTGTTTTTGGACGGCGAATTTGATTCTTCGTTCTTGTTGATTCTCGCGATTTAGTGTGACGACGATCTTCAAAAGTTGTATTAAACTTAGACACGTCCCTATCAGCTGGAGAAAGGTTAAAGTGGTCTTTATTCCAAAAGCTGGAAAACCGACACACTCGACTGCAAAAGATTACAGACCGTTAAGTCTCTCTTCGTTTCTCCTCAAGACACTGGAGAGAATCATTGATTTGCATGTTAGAGAGCTTCTCAATCCAAACAATTTGTGCAACTACCAACACGCTTACCTTAAAGGTAAGTCAGTGGAGACTGCGTTGCATGAAGTCGTTTCACAAATTGAGAAAAGTCTCGAATACAAAGAACATACCCTGGCAGCATTTTTGGACATCGAAGGAGCGTTTAACAACGCAAAAACGGAGTCCATTAAGTCAGCTCTGGAAGAAGTTGGAGTTGAATCTGCCATCGTGGACTGGATTTATACCATGCTCAATGGTAGAATCATAAATTCCCAACTTGGAGATACTATTGTCAAGAAAACAGTTACAAGAGGCACACCACAGGGAGGGGTAATCTCACCTCTCCTTTGGGTCCTCGTTGTTAACAAAATTCTTACAAAATTTAAAAATCAGGGCATTAAAATTGTGGCCTATGCAGATGACATAGTAATTTTGATATCGGGTAGGTATCTTACCACCGTCAAAGATATTATGGAGTCTGCACTTAAAGAACTATCTTCTTGGGCAGTACAAAACGGTCTCGGGGTCAACCCTTTAAAAACTGAACTAGTTCTGTTTACGAAGAAAAGTAAATTAGAGGACTTTACTCCTCCCAAGCTAAATGAAATTCCTCTGAAACTATCCAACGAAGCTAAATATCTAGGAGTAGTCCTTGATTCCAAGCTAACTTGGAAACGGAACACAGAGGAAAGAATGAAAAGAGCACTTTGTGCCTTCTACACATGCAATAAAACCTTCGGTACACGATGGGGTATGAGACCGCAAGTCATCCAGTGGATGTACACTGCGATTGTTCGACTCATACTTACCTACGGTTCGATCTTGTGGTGGAAAGCTGTAGAAAAAGTTAGCTATCTCAAAAACCTGAACAAGGTACAGAGACTAGCCTGTATAGGAACAACGGGGGCACAAAGATCTACGCCACAAGCAGGACTGGAAACTATTCTCAATCTTCCAGTCCTGGACGAGTACATAAGATGCACTGCAGCCAAGAGTGCACTTCGACTTAACCCTTTACCGCATACGAAGCCAAATATGGCTTTCTGCAGTTATGTGTCTTTTTCTCCTCACTTCAATAAAAAAAATGATCAAAACACAACAGGATCCTCTTCTGTGCATTTCTGAGAACAAAAAGCTGTACTTTTGAACTCGTGCACCAAATAAGAAGGAAGATATTCATGTTTCCAGGTCAGTCGGTTACTTATTGTCATTGAAAACGGAAGTGTGAAAAATTTTCTTATTTCAAATAATAATATCTTTGGTGTTAGGTGAGTTAAGTGGTCATAAAAATATATTTCTGATTCTGTGTCTAATTCTATTTGAAACGAATGTATTTTTATAAAAAAAAAAATATTATCTTGCTCGTTTGAGAGGTAAAAGTGTACAAGCCATATTTGGCTTCGTATGCAGTAAGGGGTTAAAAATATGCAAATTTAGTACAAATTTTTATTTAAAGAATTTTTTTTTTTTTTTTTAATGAAATACGTCTTAAAACAACCCAAAGAAGTCATTTTAAGGGTTTTTTTTTTCTTCCTCTTTAAACAATAATTCATGCGGTAAAGGGTTAAAGAAATGGGCTCTTGGAAGCACAGCAGCTATGGTCATGGGTCCATCTTACAAAGGTATGCTACTGTGGCCGGACTTGATGTGACGACAGACTACGTTCCACCCCTAATTGATTTTAACAAAAAATTCTCTATTTCAATACCCGAAAGGCATGGATGGGAACCCAACTTACTAATCAGTGAACAGGGTATCCCCTTCTACACTAATGGGTCAAAAATGGCTGAAGGAACAGGAACTGGGGTATTTTGTGAAACTCTTAATATTAGAGAATCACACAAACTCCCAGATGAGTGTAGTGTCTTTCAAGCTGAGATTTACGCTATTGAAAAGGCGGCTGAAATAATTCACAAGAAAAAACTCACAAGAAAAAACTGAAAATGAAAAGAAAACTCAGTATGTTCTATCGCTGAGTAAAAAGAATAATAGAATCTTGATAGGTGTACTAACAGGACACTGTGCCATTGGCACAATGGCCACTAGATTGGGTGTATTAGCACCCGATTTCTGTAGGAGCTGTCAGGATGTCGAAGAAACTGAAACCATTAAACACCTGCTCTGCGATTGTCCAAACCTTCAAACAAGCCGCCTCCGATACTTTGGAAACAGATTTGTTGGAGAACTGGACGATCTAGCGCAGGTCTCAATGGCAAACATGAGGAAATATATAGACAGCACAGGTTGGTTCGTAAATGAACCGGTCTATGCAAGTCGTTAGTTGGAAGCATCTCTGCTTTATATATTAAGGGGATCACAATGGACCAATAGGCCCCCGTGTACGCTACAGCCTTCGGGTTGTGCACGCCCCTTCTTACCTAACCTAACCTAACCTAGTGTGACGACGATGCCGAAGCCAAAATGTTGTGCAAATGACAGTGAACACGTGGAAAATAGGCCAGATATTTATCTGCCCATCATCTTTGAATGCCGCTGAATGGAATAACAGCTATCAAATGTTCTTTTAAGGGCTAAAAGAATGATTGTATGGAGATATGAAACTTTCAATAATGGGTATTTTAATGGGGAAAACTGTTGTCATAGGCGCCTGCCTGGCGACTGAACATACCCTTAGCGGAGCAACGAAGCTGCGTGAGTGGGCCCAAAAAAGGGAATTGAAGTCCCTAGAACCCGCACAGTGGGCCACCCAAGAGTTGTGATTTAGTTTCTTGGGGATATATACGCTGTAAACATAAAAAAGTTCCTTTAAGGGCTAAAAATTATTGGAAAGATAATGCAAAAGAAGCTTTGCATACAGTCAACCTCGCACCCACCCCAAATCCTATAGTGTGCCAAGCAAGGGGGTTGCAGGGGGCAGCATACCTCCCCCCATACATACCTCACTGTTTACACGCGGTAAACTGATGCTGTTAAAATCCTTAGAACCCGCGAAGCGGGCCAGTCAAGCTACTTTTGTCCCAAGGTACATATACTAAAGGTAATATCATTAGCGTTTAAATTTTTGTTCAGTTCTGCGCATCTGTGAAAATGGCGGATCCAGTGTCTCTTTACTTGTCAAAATCCTTATATTTGTTGTTGTTTCTAGTAATGCCATGCGCAGTTTTCGTAGACACTCGAGCCGCCATGTTTAATTTCTGACTGACAACCTGCGCAATATATTACCTTAGATTTGTGTACTGTGCTTTTGTCCAACTGTTTGGTTTCTCTCTTTGAATTTTTTTTTAAATACCAACCCAACTCACCCGCATACCCACCTGCCAACGCAGCCACCCACCCACCATCCAAGCTACCAATCTCAACCTAGCAACCAAACCAACTGACTTAAATACTATTTTAAAAAAAACTTATTGTGGTGGAGAGCCTATACCTCCACTGATTTCTAATAAGAAGAAGTTCGATCCAACCATCTTTTTTTCGGCTTTTCAAAAATGTTTCCAAAACCCATCGAGCTACACATCAAAATAAAGGTCTTTTCAAACTTTATCCGCAAAAATTAACCAAAAGTGTGTGGAAGGGCCGGTTCTCAAAATATTTTCACCCAAAGTGGTTGTCAGTCCAAGACTTTCAAACGCGTTTGTGTTTGGATAACGATATTTCCGTAACCAAGCCTTGAAGGAGGTTGCAATTTTCAGTTTCGTATAGAAAATTAACAGGCCTTTTCGCAAATATAAAATACAAATTTTTTTCAAGCTTTGGTTCTCGAGTTATTCAGATCCCAAATGATATTACTTTGTGTATATTCGATTAAGAACTGAAAATAATTTCGAACTCACACCTGCTTAAATAATTTTTTTTGGACGTCGAATTTGTTTTCGTCGTTCTTGTTGAGTCCCGCGACTTTGTGTTATATAAAACATACTCAAAGGGGGCGTGGCTTAATCCAGGGTGGTCTTTTGCGTAGTGCGAAATAAGCACAATAGTAGGAAACTTCGTTCTCCGTGATTCTCATGGTTTCGTGTCACCTTTACTATGAAAACAGAAATAGATACAGTCCTGTCGCTTTGGTATTGAATCTGCGGGATTTCGTGCTGCGGGATTTCGTTATGTGGGATTTCGTTATGAGGAATTTCGTTCTTCGGGATTTCGTAGCCAGCCCGATATTAGTACTAGTTTCTGCATATAGAGAAAGCATTAGCACATTTCTATTAACATTTAGAAATATGTGCTTTCACACAGTACATAATAGTTGTAATCAAAACTAACACTACAATGATCGAGAAGTCCGAAAATGTGGGGTTCGTCATGCTGTCCGTGCGTGCGTCGGTCTGTGCGTCCGTGCGTCTGTACGTTCGTGTGTCGGTGCGTATGTAATTTGAGGTAGATCCTTAACAGGTGGACTGATTTGCTTCAAAATCGGTACAGAGCCATACAAATATTGTGGTTTTTTCGAATTTTCTTGAAAACGGCAGTAATGATTTTCATTAAATTTCATATCTGTAATAACCAAGTGAATTTTAAGAAAACAGCGTTCTAGGTTTTTGTCAAAATATTTACATAACGCAATTAGGTTTCCACGTTTTTTGACAAAATGGTCTTATTTTTGGGTTATTCACGTATATCTTTTCCATGGTTAACCCGATTTTGCTATAATTTTTCAATCTGGTGCTTTTCAATAGTTTAAACAATATTGCATTTAAAATTTTTGAGACAACAAAATGCAAACGGAAAAAAAATCAAACAAAAAAATCCATTTTTGTGTAGGTTTTGACTTTTTAACATTTTCTTGTAAAATATTTGGTGTGTTTTTTTGGTACTCACTTGTTCACAAAAACAAGCCATATATTTATAATAGTTTTAATACTTTTATTATTCTATTTGTGTAGATATATCCTCTTACTTCATCGCCAAGCAGAACTGTTGTTGTATTTAAAGTGGAAATTATTTTTGAAGTGGGTATACAATACATGCACTTAAAAATGCACCTATTATTGTCCATTAATAGGCGCGTTTTTTTGCAAGTCCATATGGATTTGTCGAAAAAAACGACATCGGGACTTAGGAACTTCTAACTTACAGTACGTAAGTCCCGATAATTATCTGGACTTAGCTAAGTCTATATGGATTTAAGTTGTTGTTGTATTTACGTGTAAAACTATTAGTCCCGATGTCGTTTTTTTCGACAAATCCATATGGACTTGCAAAAAAAACACGCCTAATATTTATCTTAATGGTGTGTCTGCATTACACTTGTTTACCACAAGAGCAAGTTCGTGCAATCCAATCTTGCATATTTTTTAAATACGAAATCATAGATAAGAATATTTTTGCATTACGAAAACATTTTTTCATTTTTGTTAGCCGACTAGACCATCAGTTGAGAAGAAAAAATATGCGACGGGGTCGCACGAACTTGCCCTTATGGTCGTATGTGCGATCACACTGTGGTTCTAAAGTCTGAAATAAATTAGTTATGGAACCTATATTTTATCCATTTGCCAAAACTTAGTTCAGTTGTAGGTAGAATTATATGAGTATCCATAAATAAACAATCACCGTGAGATTAGTACGATCTATCATGGATTTAAAAAAAAAATTCAAAATGATTTTTTTTAAAATTCGATGATTCCATAACGGGTGGAAGATTATTTTGGTGAATTCAAATTTTAACTCTACATTAATAAATACTCAAAATTGGCGTACCCATTAAATTTTTGTTTTCAAAAAAACTTCTTTATAACGAACTTCTTTATAACGTAATTCTCTCTATAGCGAATTTCATTTTGTTCCCCTTGCTGTATTTAAAAACGAAATAATTTCTATATAACGAATTTTGTATAAAGCTTCTTTATAACGAAGCAATTTTGTGTTCCCTTGAAGGTTCGTTATAAAGAAGTTTGACTGTATATGTATTTATATACAAAATTAATTCTTTTAAAACCGTTCCTAAGATTTTTAAATTTTTTTTTCTCATAAGATTTATATAAGAAATCAGATGCGGTACATCGCGTGTTGGGTTCAAAACAGATTCAGAAGTATTGAAAGGTAAAAACTTGCCTTAGATCGACATTTGAATGATGAATGGCTCGATGCGATGTGTATATGATAAACATATTCACAAAAATTTTAGACCGTTTAAGAAAACAACCACGAAAACTGCAATTCCTGTTTTCAAAACCATAAGAATACAACCAACTTATTTTAATTAGCATATTATTATAGCACATATTTATAATTACTCTAAAAGAAAAATGGTGAGTACCATTCAAAAAATTAAATCAATTTTCAAGAAATTATAACATTGCCTTAAAAATTTTATCACAATATTTTATTCGATTGATTTTGATCAATTTCTGTAGATTTGTTTTTTTTTCATTTTTTACTTATTGCCCTATATGTAGATATATTTTTATTCAAATTTTCTAAAAAAAATATTTTTGGATTTTTAAAAAAAAGTATTTTTTGTTTTTCGAAAACTTGAAAATATTTTTTTAAACTTACAAGCCTAGAAGTTAAAAAAAGTTGTTCTTATAACCAGAAATATCGGTATCTACCTTTACCATACATCTGTTAAAAATCCAGAAAGAAAAATCAAATTTTTCTTTAGAACAGCTGCTACGATTTTCATTAAAATTGTACTAAGTACCTACTACTTTGTAGGTATACATACTATCATTGAGTTTATATACTGATAGCCGTAATTAAGCATGTCCTAATTTATAACTGATCTGCATTAAAAAGAGTTTTCAAAATATGCCCTAATATATTCAACGGCATCCCCGTAATCTGTCAATTTTGTGTGAATTTTTGGATACGTTCAATGAACATTTCATTAATTTCAAGAAACCTTTCCAATTCGTAACTAGAAACTTGCCTTAAATCATTCATTGAAAGTACTCACGTAAATAAGGATTGTTATTTTTATGGTATTTTCCATTGGTAAAATAAATCATTATTTTTTATTTGGATCTGTCAATCAGCCGATTTTGACCATCCTTGCGTTCCATTGGGCAAAATAAATTGATTTATTTTTGATTTAAAATATCAATTTTTCAGATCTAAATTTTTCGGCAGATTTACCCCTCCTTGTACTACCACCAACACAATTTTCAGCTGTCATTTTGCAATATTTTGCAAATGTGTTTTTTGAATTGATTAATTTATTTCAGGTGTGAAAATTGTATTCAAAATATGTGAGAAAAATTCGCTCATAATAAATGGAACCAGTTTAAAATTAATCGGTTACTTCATCAAGTTCATCTTTATTTTCTAACAGTGCATCAAGGGATGAAGTTTTTTTTTTTAAATATTAACACAGAAACGAAACTACACGAATAACGGTGCTCACATTGGACTGACTCATTCGAGTTTTTTTTGACGTGAATCCAACTTGGTTTGTTCAGACACAAACTAATGTTAACACATCGGACTTACTTTGACGTTTAGCAGTCGTTCAAACAAACCAGAAATCTGTGCAGTTTGAAAATTTAATTACAATTTTTTCACTTGCAAAATGTAAATCTTCTGTAATAAATATGTATGTTTCCAATTGAAAAAAATTGAATTCTGTAATGGCGAATTCCTTTCAAAAAAGAAATCGAATTTTTTCTAAACAGAATCGAATTTTTTCTGTCAATTGAAAGGAATTCGTATTTCGTAAAAGAATCGATTTTTTTTGCGTGATTGTGTTTGTGTTACTTTATAGCTGCAATTGATGCAAAACGTCAAGAAATTATTCACAAAACTATTAAGGTTGTTTGGTTTTGTTGTGAGAAAAATGTTTTAACAATAGAATTAAATTAATTGCCAATTTGTTGGTGCATTTTATTTGTTTGAACTTCTATTTGCACATATGTTTTTAAAGAAAATTGTTATTGAAAAGTTTTCACTTGCACTGAAAGTTCTTAACACGTCTTTCACTCGCGAAAGCTATTTTTTTTTTTTGTCAAATTTGTGTTTGATAATGAACAACGCACAATAAATTATTTTTGTAGCTGTATGGACTGAATATATTGTTGAATATTTTGTTAAATTATGTAGAATTCGTTGGAACCAAAAAATAAACAACTCGTCTTCCAAAAATTCCGCGACATTAAATTTGACGTATTAGAAATGGCAAGTCTTCATAGTGTATGTGAAAATCAGTGTGAAATCTTGCTAAAAACGCAAGATTTGTTTTGACAGAAAAGAATCGATTTTGTTTAGAAAAAAATCGATTCTGTTTAGAAAAAATTCGATTTCTTTGTTGTAAGGAATTCGCCATAAGATTTAAGTGCCAAAGATAAATCACAGACAGAGAAAACCGATGTCAAAAAAGAATAGGTAAAAAAAAATCCACTGATTTTAAAACTATTTCTATTACCTTCCATGAACTGGACATAGAGTACCTATATTACCTAGAGAACCGACCGGTACCCCTCTTGCCTTAAACACCCGCAAATTTTATTTGAGGTGAGTAAGTGAAAACTCTCTTAGTTTACTCTTTTTTCCTTATCCGTGAATCCGTGTGAATGGTGGATATAAAAACAAATTGGCGCATTAGTTCAAAAAGGTACGTGTCTGCGGTTTAATTGTGAACAAAGTGGTGGCATTAGCTCAAAAAGGTACGTGTCTACGATGCACACCTAAATCGTAGACACGTACCTTTTTGAGCTAAGAAACTAGAGTGCGCTTCCAATTTTCGGTAGGTGTTTTTGTTTTTTTTTTAAACATAAATATTCAAAAATATTATTTAATTTATTACCCGGGAGCAACAATGACCGATATTATTCATAGTTTAGGTTGACAAAAGGTTAAAAAAAGAAATTTGACCACGAAATTAATAAATTTCTCAATTTTTGAATTTAACGGATTTGTTTTTTGAATCCCTGGGCGGTCTTATCCACCTTATTGAGCACTTTGAGCAATTTGAGCGAAGTCCTTTCAATTGAAGCCATGTTGGTTCGGTCCCATTTAAAATGCATTGGACAACAACCCCATACAAAACTTAATGGGCATTTTCCTCTCAGTACAGCTTGTAGGGTGGAAGAGAACGACCGCCTAAGTCGGTTCTCTAGGTAATATAGGTACTCTATGGAACTGGAAGTGAGCAAAAGCACAGAGACGTCAAAAAACATCGGAGGAGTCAGTCCAATGTGAACACCGTCAATAGGTACAATCACAGATTAGCCATATGAACATAGAGTACCTATATTACCTAGAGAACCGACCGGTACCCCTCTTGCCTTAAACACCCGCAAATTTTATTTGAGGTGAGTAAGTGAAAACTCTCTTAGTTTACTCTTTTTTCCTTATCCGTGAATCCGTGTAAATGGTGGATATAAAAACAAATTGGCGCATTAGTTCAAAAAGGTACGTGTCTACGGTTTAATTGTGAACAAAGTGGTGGCATTAGCTCAAAAAGGTGCGTGTCTACGATTTGCACACCTAAATCGTAGACACGTACCTTTTTGAGCTAAGAAACTAGAGTGCGCTTCCAATTTTCGGTAGGTATTTTGTTTTTTTTTTTAAACATAAATATTCAAAAAATTATTTAATTTATTACCCGGGAGCAACAATGACCGATATTCTTCATAGTTAAGGTTGACAAAAGGTTAAAAAAAGAAATTTGACTACGAAATTAATAAATTTCTCAATTTTTGAATTTAACTGATTTTTGTTTTAAATACCCGGGCGGTCTTATTCACCTTATTGAGCACTTTCTACCTAAATCGTAGACACGTACCTTTTTGAGCTAAGAAACTAGAGTGCGCTTCCAATTTTCGGTAGGTATTTTTTTTTTTTTTTTTTTAAACATAAATATTCAAAAATATTATTCAATTTATTACCCGGGAGCAACAATGACCGATATTCTTCATAGTTTAGGTTGACAAGAGGTTAAAAAAAGAAATTTGGCTACGAAATTAATAAATTCTCAATTTTTGAATTTAACTGATTTTTTTTTTGAATCCCTGGGCGGTCTTATCCACCTTATTGAGCACCATAGAGTACCTATATTACCTAGAGAACCGACCGGTACCCCTCTTGCCTTAAACACCCGCAAATTTTATTTGAGGTGAGTAAGTGAAAACTCTCTTAGTTTACTCTTTTTTCCTTATCCGTGAATCCGTGTGAATGGTGGATATAAAAACAAATTGGCGCATTAGTTCAAAATGGTACGTGTCTACGGTTTGATTGTGAACAAAGTGGTAGCATTAGCTCAAAAAGGTACGTGTCTACGATTTGCACACCTAAATCGTAGACACGTACCTTTTTGAGCTAAGAAACTAGAGTGCGCTTCCAATTTTCGGTAGGTGTTTTTGTTTTTTTTTAAACATAAATATTCAAATATATTATTTAATTTATTACCCGGGAGCAACAATGACCGATATTCTTCATAGTTTAGGTTGACAAAAGGTTAAAAAAAGAAATTTGACTACGAAATTAATAAATTTCTCAATTTTTGAATTTAACGGATTTTTTTTTTGAATCCCTGGGCGGTCTTATCCACCTTACTGAGCACTTTGAGCAATTTGAGCGAAGTCCTTTCAATTGAAGCCATGTTGGTTCGGTCCCATTTAAAATGCATTGGACAACAACCCCATACAAAACTTAATGGGCATTTTCCTCTCAGTACAGCTTGTAGGGTGGAAGAGAACGACCGCCTAAGTCGGTTCTCTAGGTAATATAGGTACTCTATGCATATGAAGATGAGAATGTTTCGTACGTTTCACCCTCCAAAACCCATTTGTTTACATTGTTGTATTTGTAATTTCTTCCCGCGTCGATGAATAGATGTGATTTGCAACAACAATTTAACCGGTGTCTGAAGATCCCTACTGTTTATGTGTGAGGTTTTTTATACACACATTCTCATTTTTTATCTGATATCTGACAGTTCAAGCTTGTTGGCAAATTAAAATGACTGCCGGGGATTCTCATCTTCATGTGGCTACCTGTGGGTACAATGAAAAAAAGTAATCAATTTGAAAGTGTTCCATTCGCCACGAAAAAAATCAATTTTTAAATTGAAATCTGAATTTACCAATGGAAAACTCCATTATGGACAGCTGCCTAAAGTTAGAAATACATACATACATACTTTGAAATGGGTTCATAAATTAAACTGATACTAAAGGGTGTTTTTTTTAGATGTGTGGTTTTCAAGAAGATATAAAACGCATATAATTTAATGTTATGGCCAAGAATTTAGGTTTATTATAAAGATAAAGGTTTGCCATTATGTTTTAAAAATGATTTCGGGCAAGTAGCCGCCGCGGCTGGCTTGAATAAATTCCAGCCGAGAGGCCCAATTTTCGACAGCTCCAATTGTTGCATGCGATGGCGGATGGACTCTTTCGGGTCTTCTTCGATACTCTGCTCCACAGCAGCAATAGCGTCTTCGGTGCGGCGTCTCTGAGGATGCGCATTATCCACTAGTAAACGTGGTGCGAAACCGATCCATGGTTGCTCGAATTTATGCGATTTTGCGATTATGTTGACCGAATATTGGACGCAGCGTGCGATGCGTCGGCGAACCGAACAATTATTTTGGTAATAAATTTGCACAATTTGCAAACGTTGTTCAAGAGTAAGTCTATTAATTATAAAATCGCATATCAAATTGATCATAAATCAAGTGACTGCTGTCAAAAAAACCAACTCCGAAATAAGTATTGCTAGATTGAAAGCCACACGTCTAAAAAAAAAACACCCTTTATATTGCTATATAAAACATACCTACCTAGCTATATTTCTGAATATCAACAAAATTGATATCCATTTATTTTATGTTTGGAATCCATTTATTTTAAGTTTGGAAAATAGCGTCATCGTCTCTACAGTTACTTCAACTGCAGCGCAAGTAGGTAAAACATAAAATCAAATGCGGACTTTAACATCCTTTTTCACCTTTATATTAATTGCCTATAGCGGTTTAATGTTTCTCAAAAGTGCCAAACAAATTGGGTGGGTCAGTTGGATCTCTGGTCTTTCATTATTCATTGTATATAGATCCGCATTTTCCAACTATAGTCGGTCAAGTAAAAAATATGTTTCATTTATATTTGCCTTTTTTTTGTATCAGCCAGGCAGGTCTGCATTTCTTAACATTTTGTTCGATGTCTAGAAAATGTGCCACTAGCAATCCAAGTAAATATGTATACGACACTGAATTCAATGAACAAAGTAATCCTTATAAGGTCTTTACAGCCATCCTTGCTCCCGATTCCTATAAGGATGCTTCTCTGGTGCTCGACGAAAGAGATTAAGTGAAACAGAATACAGCAACCATCAGCAGGCATCCGTCATCATACCCACCCAAGCCCACACAACCATTTCGCCTTCAATTAGTCAAACAAAAATTCTTTACCTACACCAAGAAGGCTTAGCAAAAGGGGATGCAAAAAATAATACATTTATAGTACTCCTATCTAAAAACCTACAAATATATTATAACAAAAAAGGATAACATACAATTTAAACTTATATACATATGTACCTACCTATCCTATGCTTATACCTATATATTGTGGGTGTAAAGCAAATAATTGTTGTTGTTGTTGGGATTTTTCTTCGTTCCGATGAGCCCCAGTGAATCTGGAAAGTTATTTTTTATTTTCTGATTCCTCATTCTTTCTTCCATATTTTTTTTTAACCACTTTTCGCCTCAGAGGAATCGATGAAAAATAAAGTTGAAAAACTCCAGAAAAGGACGTCGAACTGGGAAAGTTTATCCCAGTTTTCAAACAGGAAAATTCTCTACACTATTATTTTGTGCGCGAAAATGGGCTACAGTGGGTGGTGGGTGTGCGTGATAAGTGGTATAGATGCTGGTGGTATTCAGACCCTTAGATGGAAGGATGTTTGGTGGAATACATAATGAGCGTAGGATACACACATTCGATGATAAGGATGTACTAGCATCAGCAAGCGTTCGTCGTTTCGTTATCACTTTGTATGATTTGCCCTTACGAGAAGGTTTTTCGCTGGGGTAGGTATTTTGTGGATGCCAAATGAAGAATAAACGGGGGCCAGACATAGAGAGTTGTCTCGCAACAGAGTTCCCCTTTTCGAAAATAGTTCCCCGTGTTATAAGAGAAACTATATAGCTTTGTCCTTTTCCAAACATTTCTGTGATGCATTTATTTCTCCTTCAAATAATGGCTGAGGATATACCTACATATGCTTTGTTTTGAATAGATAAGCGCATGGGCAGTTTTGTAGGACTTTTGAGGCAGGTAGAGATGCTGTATTGAACGCTGTTGCGTAGAAAAGTATTGTGCATTTTGAATGCTGAACGATGGTAGGCCTAGATAAGAATTAAAAGTGCTCCTTGATGATTGAAATTACACTGAATTTATGTCAATACCTCTACATACATATATTAATAGATGAGAAGTTCTTGAAATTTCATATCTATAATAGTGGGAGTAAAGCACCTCGCGGGTAAAAAATGTTTATGATTTGTACCTATTTCCTGGGAGAAATATAGGTATACATACCTACCTATCTAAAGATTCATATGTAGGAATGTGTACAAGCAACTGTAGGGTAAAAAAAAAACTTCCACCCTATTTTTTGCTTGGTTTATATTTTTTTCTCATTGAAAAACATCAAAACTAATAAGCCCAAATGAAAATCTTTAAATTTCAAAGCAAAATAAAGTATAGGTAGCTGCCTAGAAGATTGGATCCACATTCTTGTTCTAGCAGATAATAAACTATGCAGAAGCAGAGAGTTGCCAGAGCTACAATTCCATGCTTCCGTTCCAATTTTTCCCTTTGAAAAAAAATTGGGTATCCGAAAGCCGGAGGACCCTGTCCCTGCGGTATTTTTATAAAAAAAAAACTATTATAATTGAAATATCATTCAAATAATAGCATTGTGTTCGATTTATTATTATAAACAACCTGTTACCCGCCCGCTTCGCTGGGCGACCATTTAACTTTAGCAATACTTTTGTTTTGTATGATTTAAAAATTTACCCTATCTGTGATTTTCTGAGGACAGAAATTCACAGTTCAGCAAAATCTCATTCTGAGACTAAAAGAAGAAGCAAAATATAGTGCCGAGCTTTTCATTCAGATTAGATAGTACGGAATACAGTGAATTTAATCGTTGCTTTTCTGTCTGTGAGTTTCGATGCAAAAAGTAAAGGACCGGACCTATGTATGCAAAATTCACAGGCTGAAATTTCAAGGAAGAATTCGAAGAAAAGCCACGACGCAAAAGAAGTATACTATACACTATAGTGTAATGGAATTTTCCATTGGTAAATTCAGATTTCAATTTTAAAAATTGATTTTTTTTTGCGTGGCGAATGGAATACGATTCTGTGTCAATATTTCAAAAATCTTCATTCCTTGATGCATTTTAGAAGAGAAATATCAGCTGGATGAAGTAACCAATCATTTCAAACCGCTTCCCTTTATTATGAACGATTATTTCTCACATATTGTGGGCACAGTTTTCACAACCGAAATAAATTAACCAAATCAAAAAACGCATTGGAAACTGACAGCTGTAAATTATTTTGGTGTTAGTATATGACAAGGTAAAAACGCCCGAAATCGGCATATTTTACCAATGGAAAACTCTATACGAATCCTTCATTTATAATTTTTGAATTAAATTAAAAAACTGACTAATAAAAACTGAATAATAATTGACGTTTTGCAAACTCCAAGTTGAGGCATTTTAATTTTTCCGGTGGTACAACACAGCTTTTTTGAGTCCATTAAATTTCAGAGCAATGCTTCCGCTCACGAATGTCACGAAATAACCAAATCAAAATTAAAAAATGAGTGTTCAGATATTTTGCTCCTTCAGAAAAATCCCCCAAAAAATCCGATAAGGTTCGCTTAAAAAGCTTATATCTTGAGTTCTAAAAATTAATCGGGTCATCAAGATAAATGTTTTAGCACTTACGAAAAATGACAGGTTATCATTTCCTATCAAAAAAAAAATGAAAATGAATTTAAGTGATAATGCTTCTGAAAAAATTGTAAAAATTGCTATTTGCAATCCCACACTACCTCTGACCTGACTTTTGTTTTTGATATTGTTACGCATACACCCAAAAACCCTCGCACTCAATTTTTGATTATATTAGGCGTTTTCCTTTGGAGGTGGCGAAGTACTTGTGAGTAAATGAAAACTAAAATCTAGTACCTACCTTCATCTACCCGTGCTCTCATCGGGAGTAGATGAGATTTGTAGGAAAACTAATTTTGTGCGTTCCATTCAAAATGGCTAGCAAAGTACTTGCAAGTACTTCGCCACCTCCAATGGAAAACGCCTATTTCCACCCAAAATTTGCTGTCAGCTCTCTTATGTATAGGTATTATTTTATTTACTCATTTTTTGACAGTAAAACTGAGAAATTTTTCTGATAAATAAAGTTCCTGTATTGCTTATAAATATATCAGTATAGCGGGTGTTGTTTTTATGTCTAACATATCCCGCTAGTTTTGTTTCTAAAAAAAAAGTATACATAAACACGCCCGTATTCGAATGCAATGGAATGCAGAGATTAACGATTAGGAACAAACCAACATTTACATTTTTATTTATATAGAAGATAGATAGCTAGATTATTGTTATTAAAATTACAAATCAAAATTTATTTTCAATTTACAATTTTGCATGATTCTCATAGTCGGTTGCTAAAAATAATTGCTGTCATTTTTTGACGTTGATTCGTAAATTTCCATATTTCCCTAGATAAAACTGAATTTGAACCCTTTCACCCCCCTCTCCATGATAAACTTCAGCCTTTGAAGTTGTGAAGTTGAATTGAATTGAAGTTGTAAAGTTGAAATTGTGCAAATTTAGGCTACTTTTTAGAAAATCATTTAAACATACAAATAATACAAATAAATCTCTTCACCAAAATTCAGCTTTGTTGGAATTTTTTTGAAGTTTGTCTAAATGTTCTGGGCCATCCAGAAAATTATACACATTTTCTTTCCTAATTTTGAACCGAATTCGTCGGATGTATACGACGAAGCTTTTTTTGAATTTAACACCATTGTTATGTAAGATTTAAGTAATGGAAATGACTCGCCAGTTGATATACTTCGGACACAGAGTCTTTTCAAGTAGCGCGAAGCGCGTTAAAGTGCGCCTACTTTTAATCGTGAAAAACTGTTATAAACTAGCATATCTCTAGTCTCGTTCTTTCATAATACCTCACACGAAACTAATACTTGACTTACAGAGCAAATAAAAAGGAACTAAACTATACAATTCTCGCTGCTTACAATAGCTGTGTTTTATAGGTAATTTATAGCTAGCGCAATAATCAAGTACCAATAAAACGCTTTGGCTGTGTTAATAAAACGCTTTAGCAACTTTAGGCTGTGTTCGCTACAATAATCATAGTTCACAACCATTTTGTCTCAACCAAACTACAAATATCATAGATCACATCCATTTTGTGCGTAAAAAACAACATTAAAGTTCAAGTCATGAAAACTTTTCAAGAGCGCCATCTTCATCTTCAAAGTTCTAACTATGTATAACCACTTTTATATCCACTCTTTTACTGGCTAATTTATCGACACTCTTTGTTTTTGTTTCTGTTTGCCAAGGGAAATTTTAGTGCGCTGGCTATAAAATTACCAATAAAACACGGCTAATTAAAGAGAAAACGAAAAGCAAATCAATTCTAGTGCGGACATCGTACCAACCGGAGTGACATCTACATGTTCATTCTTGTAATAAATTTATGAAAAGGATATTTGAAAGGGTTTTTTTACAGGCAGCGCCAAAACATTCTCAATGAAGATTTAAGGAAACTGTCCAAATACATCTAATTCCATTACTTTCTACAAGTTCCAAATTCATTTTGGGTTTTTTTTGCAATAACCGATTATTCAGTTTTCTAAGGATATTTCTTTCTTTTTATAAAATGTCCGTTCAGTCCTTTTTCTCGGATAAAGAAAAAGGAAATGGGTAATAAACGGATATACACAACGAACTATTTAAATAAATGCTTATGCGAAACAACAACCCACTATCAACTCTCAAAAATTAACTAATCAATGGTAGGTAATACAGTCCATTTTGGATACTCTGAGATTAGTAGTGCACACTTTTTTGCAAAACTATCCCAATTAAATTTTACGAATGGAATAAGTCGCCGGCACGAACAGTGCACTTAAATTTCCGTTTAAGATTTTTTACGCCGAGACTTGTAAAGCAAATCAATCGCAAAGCAAATAGAACAACCCATAAAAACAAACGCAAAATCGCAAAAATGCGCAATATAATTTATTTGCTCAAAATTGGTAAAGCATTTGCATAAGGATTGCCCAGCAAATTTTGCACCAGACCAGGGATACATTATGCGTTTACGAAATTTACCATTCAAAATGGTGCCAACAAATATAAATGCAAAGGGCGACTCGACGGTTGGTAATCTAATAATCTAACTTATCTTTTAAACTCCTGCAAATAAATCATTCTCTGGTATTGAAGAAAAATCCGCCTGACATCAGCGATTTTAAAATTGTACGAGTTTAATAAATAGAATTTCACATTGCCAAGATGTTCATATGCATAATGTACATTTTATTTATTCCAAACTACCTGCATTTGTCTCCACTTTCAAAGTTTTATATTTTTCTGGATTTATTTAACTCAAGATGTCCCCAGTTAAAATAATTTGTGGCGCACTTTCGCTCCACTCTTATCACCAAAATTTTAAGTTTTTCACCTGAATCTGGGAGGAAAAATGAAAATTAGTTAGTCAAATCGGATTTTACCTACGTAGTATTTACCTCAGAAATAGGGTTTTAAACTGAAACGCTTAGATCCTTGAGTAAGAGAAAGATTTTTCTCTACCATCGATAATTTGATATCACCCACACATCAGATGATATACCTACCGACATAGCTTCCCGAAGAATCTTGCTCTTACGATATAGAAGTACATTTAGGTTATCCAAACATACTTTAGTTTTTTGTATGAAAGCTGAGCTCCAAATGAATTTGATAAACAAAAACAACCCATTTTCGATCTGTGACGTCAGTGGTCTCAGGCGGCGGAATGCGTAGTGCATAGGGCTTCTAGGACTGAGCAAATCTTATATCGTGAGTTCGATCCCTATGGTGGGCATGTAGAAAGTTTTTCATAATAAAATTGGATTAAAGCTCGGCACCACTAATAAGAGGAGACTGATGATAGGCGGCTTGGCACCCCTTGAAACAGCTGTATATCTAGACAAAATAAACGAATTATAAATTAATTCGTAAAAAATTGGTGGTAGCACATTTAAGCTGTTGTTGCTGTTCAAAAATTCAATGAAATTGACGGAATAAAGAATGGTCAAGTCTAATAAACTGACATTCTAGTATGAATAGTACAATAAATAATAATAATAGCTGAGCTTTACCCATAGAATTATTTTAATTCGTTTTGCATCTATTTGACAATATTTTTGGTGAGCTTCTGGATCCCCTCTTAAGGTAGAACCGCACTAGGCGGAACTGCACTTCAGCGACACCGTGCGCACTTTCGCACGAAACTGAACGAAACTTCACGTCGCGACACAGTTGGTCAGATTACCAACTTTGTCGCATAGTGTCGCGTCGTGAAGTGCAGTTGTCGCTTAGTGCGATATAGCTCATACAATTTCCCACAAATAAGTCGTGAAGTTCAGTTCCGCTGAAGTGCAGTTCCGCCGAGTGCGGTCCTAGCTTTAGGTTTTTATTTTTTAAACTTTCAGCTTCTCTTTTTTTTTCCTCAATATTGTTTCTTCTTAAGTTTTTTAAGTCTGTTATTTCGAGGTCGCCACCTTTATTTTTCAGCTGGATTGTTACTCAGCTTATAGTGCACTTTGGACACTTGTTTAGGAACCGAAGTAATGGTAGGTACGATTCTAAAAAAAGAAAATTACCAATTAGGTATTATAATATAAGTTTAGTATGAATTTTAATACATCAGGAGGAATTATGCATTAAAAATAACACACAATTCTAACAATAAAACAACCAAAAAATATATCATAACACGCTTGGATGGCACTAACACGGAACTGACAAGTGATTTTGTCGCACACTTACCTACTTACACAAGGTGGCGCTAGGATTCGGAGTTGACCAGGGCATCAATCACTAAGCTTCTTCCAGCCAGCTAGGTCCCTAGCTAGCTGTATCCAGTTTCGGACGCCAAGCTGTTTCAGGTCCTCTTTCACTTGCGTGCACCACCTCAGTCACGGTCTTCCTCTACTGCGATATCCCTCAGGGTTGGATCCAAAGACTTTTCAAGCTAGAGCTTTGGTGTACACACGCTCTACATGACCTAGCCGCCTAAGTCGTTGTCTTTTTACCTTTTCGTCTAGGTCGGTATCGCTGTACAGTCCGTAAAGGTCCTTGTTGTACCTATATTTTCAACCTATCCCCGTTTATGCAGACGGGACCAAAAATCACCCAGAGAATCTTCTTCTCATATCACCGCACCATATAGCAGGACCGGGAAGATAAGCGCCTTATAGAGGCACATTTTAGTTGTTCGAAGAACCACTGATTGGCAAGTTATTATTTCGTTTGATCTCATCACTGGTAGCGTTTGTTTCTGTTTATAGCGGAGCCAATGTAAACAATGTCCCTAACTACATCAAAGTTATAGCTGTCTATAGTTATGTTCTGTGCAAGATGTCGGTCGATGACAGCATATACATACTTGGTCTTGCCCTCATTGACCTCTAAACCCATATTCTTTGTTTCCGCTTCAATACTCACAAAATCGCTTCTAACATCACGCTTTGTTCTTCTAATTATGTCAATATAGTCGGCGTATGCAAATAATTGTAATATGATGTGACAAACTTAGTTGGAATGAAAAAAATTCCTCTAAACTATAATCATAGTACAAAGATTAATTAACTGCTGTAAACAATATACAGGCATATACATAAAATATACATATGTATGTATCCCTTTCGAACGCCACCACACAGCTCCTACGAACTAAAAAAAAAAGATGGCCGTTCAGCGGGAAATCTTTTGAATTCAAAAATCAGATAAATTCTCGAAAAAGGACAAAATTCATTTATGATTATTTAATTCGGAGTTAATATTTTGAATTGATGTTTGCAAAATTTGATCAACTATTGCACTCAAAATTCAGATTGGCATTCAATTTTATATTTTATTAGAAAAACAAAGGACATGCCACGGTACTGACATTTGGATTACACTAGCACCACTTATTTTTACTTTATCTCTAATTACGATTGTAGTAATTTACCCAATTAAATTAAGAAATTCATGAGAAAATTTTTAATTGAATTAGAAATAAAGCACAATTGGCAGAGATGTCCTAATTCAACTGAAGAGGGATATATTCTGTTGAGTATGAGTTTTTTTTGGTAGTGAGTAACTGAGTTTCAATCCCAAACAAACATTTTCTCGAAGCTGAGTTTCCACTCAAAATCTTAGTTCTGAAAAAGCTCCCCATCTTCTGTACAGCTCTATTACTAATCTAAAGACTTCCTGAATTCAAACCATTTTAAATTTTTGTTATTCGAAAATCCGAGTCAATTTTGTTTGCTTGGCCTTCAAACGTTAAACATGTAGATTTTCCCAAGGCCAGATTTAATAACTTTTTCTTTTGCCAGTCAAGGCAACACTTAACCTAGATTCCTTATATGTCGGATTACGTATCAACTTGGGAATGAGATCCCACACCGTTTGTGGTTGCGTAGGTTCGGAACCATCCAACCTTTGAAAACCTAAAGAAAGAAAACTGAATTACTATTCACAAAAACTAGTTCATACAAACAGGAGAAACCAAGTTCCATAGACTAACCAGACAAGAATCATTCACTTAACCTTTTGTTGAAAGAACACAATCTTCCATGAAATAAAAACATTTCTCAAAGACTCGTTGTTATTACAAAATAGTTTTTTTTTATTTATTACGTTATTAGATTAATAGAAAACTTAAACAGAAAACATTCTTTGTTTATTTTTTGTTTTATAAAAGGGCATACATAGACCAGGATATTATATTTCTGAGATCTCATAGATCTCCATATTCTCAGAAAAAAACATTATGATTTCTCAGTTTTGCTGGCAAAATTCTGGCTTAATTTTTGACAGAGGCAATTCGTGAGTACTCAGAAATATAGACTGACCAAATGATTTAAACTCAAGAGAAAAACAAACAAAACTTAAAAAAAATCGTGTTCCCAAGTAGTTAATTCAAAGTATTGCAGTTGGGGTACCACGAAGTCATACCAAAATAAAAGGTAATCTAAAAGCCTATTAATATGTTTACTTAAAGGTAGAACAATTTTGTAGCCAGCTCCTCACCGCTCGAGCGTTTCACACTCTGTCCAATTAGATAGGCCATCTTGTGAGCGTATTGACAGCATGCCGGCACACGAACCGTTCCCGGCCAATTGTAGTACATGAAACATAATTTGTAGCTCAGCCTTTGCAAAATGTCTGGAGCGAAATCCGAATCGTCTCGCACTACTATGTAATGGGTGGGACTGACTGTTCCCTGTCGGACCATTTGTGATATCAAAAAGAAGTCGTACAGGTAACGTTGCGTAACAGTGTGATCCAATACTGTTCCGGGCATCGGATTTGAAAGCTCCCCCCGACTTGAGGCAAACATTCTGGTATTGATCCGCTTCTGCACCACAACGAACGTAATCTTGGCCGAATAATTCTGAAAACCTTTGGCACAGGCCGCCTCGAACTGCGGAATTTCGTAGTTATTCACCAAGTCCAGCTGTCCATAGCCAACGCCGTCACGGTAGATTATGATTTTTTCGGGAAGCATGTTGTTTTCCTTCTCATAGGCTTTGAGGGCCGATATCAGCGATACGCACAGTCCATTGACAATCTCCTCCCGCTTTGTCTGCACCACTGCTTTGCTATACCAGCGGGTGAACTTCCCGTTTATTGAGGCCACAAACGCCGCCACAGAATTGCCCTTTTGACTGGCATCGTGGTACGAATCAATGCCACATATCATCACGTTCTTTAACGGAATATTCACACTCCACAGAGTCCCGCCTAACTTACAGTTCATCTGTAAGGCAATCTTTTGGACTATCGAGCGATTCTTGGCGTCGTTGGCCAACGTTCTGCCGTTGATTACCTGGGAAGGAATCGGCATCTCCGCGCAACAAATTTTCTTGATGGCAGCATAGCGATCATCGCGACTGGTCGGACATATGCAAACGACAATCTGAACTCCTTGGCGTATGTTCTCTCGCAAACATCCCACATAAGACTCAATGCGGTCATTCTGCAGGGCAATCACATTTGGGCGCTGGACATTGATACCCATTGGACGGGCATTCCTCTCCATTAGATCCATAAAGCTCTTAGCCACGCGGTTGTCACTTTGGCAGTGAATCACCAGCCAGTTCCGCAGATTCACCACATCGATGAGCTCATTGTTTGTGGCATATTTGCCAAAGTCGGCCTGCGCTCCAGCAGAAAACTTATTCTTGGCGAAGAAGATCTGTTCCTCCTCGAACTGACGACCGACGACTTCCTGAGGTGCGTTAGACAACTGCAGACCCCAGTTCTCGAGAATTTGTCGAGCTGCCGGAGTCTCGTTCACATTCCGACAGAACTTTTCCAGCGCCAGAGAACGCTGATTGGGAGTGACACGTGTAATTGTTGCAATATCACGCATTATCTTGAAATCCGACCTCATGTCATCACGTAATCCGGTCATGTAGCACAGTTCTGGAACAAGACAGAAAACCAACTCCTCCGGCTGGGCCTGATTGACTACGCGCTGCTTTTTGATGCTTATCAGCATCGGCTGTCCTCTATCCCTGATGTCGATGTTGTGATGCACACGGTAGTAGTCGCAGTAGGTGATTTCAGAAGTCTTCGTCTGGAATGTGGACATGGGGTTCATCGTGAAAGAGATGTCGTCGATGCGGTAGGTCTTGTTGTTGTACCTGGTGAGAACCACCGAGCCGAGAAGCGCCTTCTTGGCGTTTTCCTGATACTTACTGGCGCCCGCCTGGTAGGCCTGCTTCAGGGTGTCCAGAACAGTCTTTTGGGATAGCAGACGATGCGAGACATCGCAGCACAACATGAGACCATCCTCGTATTCATCGACAGCGGTGATATAGCCTGGCCAGACTTCGAGTTTGTGCTGAGGAATGATCTTGGGGGCCGATGGGTCGAACTGCTTGCGGTCGAAGCGGATGTAGTTCAAGGTGTGCATGATTCGGTCGAACAGTATGTTATACATGTTAATGCAGTCCTTCAGTGACTTTTTTCGCTTATACATGACTCTTATTTCTATGTTCGAATTGTCACCGGGATTCTTCCCAATGTAGGTGGTGAGTTTGTCAGGCAGAAGGATGGGCAGAAACAGTACAACCCCGTCGAAGGTCTTGGTGCCGCCAAAGTTGGCCGATTGTTCATTCAAAAGCTTTATTCTGATGGAACGTGAGTCAATGTCTGGGCAGAAACGCACCTCATACTCGTAGACTCCCTTATTCGGGTCCATTTGCTTAAGTCGAATGTAATTGCAAACGAGCGGGACGGGTCTGCCTTTGTTACCGTGCTTCATGACCGCCAGCTGCTCTGTCTCAGGCACTTGTGGGATGGGTGATATGTTTTCCCTAGCGGAAGGAATAGATACTTGCAAATTACTTACATTCTGAGTCAGCTTTTCAATCTCTGGCGAGGAAGATGTGCCACTCCCGGACAAGCCTGATGTCTTTGTTTGTTGATCAGATGTTTGTGATGAACCGGCAAATAATGTTCCTCGAGAGCGACCTCTTGATGCTCCGGGGAAGACGATGCTGTCTGACGTTGAGTTTGAAGAATTCAGAAGTGTGGCAATGACAGATGCACGACCGCTACCACGTCCAGTTGGTTCATGGGTAACAGTTGATGATAGCGAAAGCTGCTGTAATAGTTTACCTCTTCCCAGTCGTTGATGATCCGAGCTAGAAGTGGGACTCCGTGAGTCGATTCCACTGTCCTTGATAGATTTGTCGCCGCCGCTTGAATTTGACGATTCCTGGGAAGAGAGGGGTGTTTCATCTGGTGTCGACTCGAATAGACGCTTTCCGCGTCCAAATCCCCCGCGAGACATCTTTTATTTCGTCTATTTTTTTCTAAATTAAAGTAAAAGAATATCTAATATGATTTTAGTGGGATTTTTATTAAAATAAATATTTAACGGGACTGACCTGAATATGCACAAACGATAGCGAAAAAAAACGAATATACATAGAAAGAGAAACAAAAAAATCTTGACGCTAACCTCAGCAAAAAAAATGGAAAAAAACTGTTGTTAGTTGTTTTGCATTATTTGCTGGCTTGCTCTAGCTTGCAATAGAAGTGCAGCCTTTAAAAACAAAAATTGTTTTGCAGATGTGTCGGAAACAGTGATGCCAAAATTCTTTAAAAAATAATAAAATAATTTGATATTTCGTAGTTTCGTTGTGTACAAACTACGAATCTCGTATAAATATAAATCTTCATTTTGTTTGTGTTTTTTGCAATCCCAAAAGAAAATCTATTCTCTTTCTAGTTTTTACAGTTATATTTAGAATCAAATTTTGAGGGTAAAAAAAAAACAAATACAAACATTATATAGAAAGCTGACGGCATATTTTTGGTTTGGAAATAACCAAAAATTGAGTACGAGGGTTTGTAGGTGTTTTCGTCGCGATATCGAAAACAAATGTCTGGCAGTTTTTTTTTTGGCGCCAGTGGGGGGTGGTGAGGGTTTGAAAATAGAGATTTTTACATTTTTTTTTTCAGAAGCAATATCACTTAAATTCATTTCTTTTAAATATAAAATGATGCACTGTCATATTTCCGAAGTGTAAATACTTTTATCTTGACGATCCGATTAAAAGAACTTAGTTTCCAATGATTTTGTCAGAAAAACCAGCACTATGCTGGAAAAATAATTTGAAAAAAAAAACGTGGAATCAGATTCAGAAGTACAAATCTTATTACATAAATAGCTATCTAAAATTTTAAAGCGTTACATATTTTCAACATTCGTAGTTTAAAACATTAAACTTTTAATTGTGAAGGCTTAACTAATGGGTGATTTTTTAAGAGGTTTAGAACTTTTTTAAAAAAAAAAACACAAAAAATTCGAAAAAATGAATGAAATATTTATTTGAATCGATAGTTTGAACCTTGCAATTTAATGTTTAAAGATAATTTCATGCAAATGTTGACCGCGGCTGCGTCTCAGGTAGCCCATCCGCTGAGTCCAATTTTGGCATACTCTTTCACACATATCGGCCGGTATCTCACGAATGAATGCATGGATGTTGGCTTCCAGTGCGTCAATCGAAGCGGGCTTGTCCCTATAGACATTAGCCTTGACATACCCCCACAAAAAATAATCTAATGGTGTCAAATCGCACGATCTAGGCGGCCAATTGACCGGCCCGAAACGTGAAATTAACTGTTCACCAAACTCGCCTCGCAATTGCGCCATTGTTTCGCGTGCTGTGTGGCATGTGGCACCGTCTTGTTGAAACCACATATCATGCAAGTCAAGAACTTCCATTTCGGGCAAAAAAAAATTTGTTATCATCGCTCGGTAGCGATTCGCATCATCTTTGAAGAAATATGTCCCAATAATGCCGCCGGCCGATAAACCGCACCAAACAGTGGCTTTTTCGGGATGCATTGGTAGCTGTTGCAATGCTTCTGGCTGATCTTCACTCCAAATGCGGCAATTTTGCTTATTTACGTACCCATTCAACCGAAAATGAGCCTCATCGCTGAACACAAGCAGCGCGCGATGAACATTTCGAACCGAGCACGAATTTTGATAGTAAAATTCAATAATTTGCAAGCGTTGTTCATTTGTAAGACGATCCATGGTTAAATTGCAAACCAAACTGAAGCTGTTTGACAGTGACACAAGGTACTAAACACACGTCAGCTGTCAAAACCAGTGTTGCCAAAACCAAACCAGCTAAAAAATCACCCTTTACATGCAAGCAAAAATGAAGAAAAAAAATGCCTGTGGGCAAAAAAAATGGGTTTGATCTACGAAGTCAATCTGAAATGACAGATCTAACACAATTTTCGTAAGATTTTTTGCACACAGGCATCTAGCTTTGTTTGTTCACTTTTCACTTTTTCACTTTTTGCTAGGCCAGGATGTGAATTTTTGAACATTCTTCGGGCGTCACAAATTCGCTGCGAATGTTTCGCGCCGGTTTGGGAGAGCCTTTATTCAAAATCAAAATTAAATAAGATGTTAAAATAAATTAGGAATTTTTAGTTTAAAGGTTCTTCCAAACCAACGTGAATACTTCAGAACGACGACGAAACTTTCGCCTGTCTTAATTTATTTACTTGGAGATGAATGGGAGCACCCACACTGGCGCGATGCGAATCTTCAAACATTATTCAGTCGTCGCATATTCGCGCGAATGTTTCGCGTTGGTTTGCGAGAGCCTTAAAGGCTCTCCTGAGTGGGAGTGAAACATTCACGCGAATATGCGACACGAATGAAGAATGTTCAAAGATTCGCATCGCCCCAGTGTGGGTACTCTCTTTAATGTGAATGTAAATAAATTAAGACAGGCGAAAGTTTGGTTGTCGTTCGGAAGTATTCGCGTTGGTTTGGGAGAGCCTTAAAGGCTGTCCCAAACCAACGCGAAACATTCGCGCGAATATGCGACGACTGAAAAATGTTCGAAGATTCGCATCGCGCCAGTGTGGGTGCTCCCATTAATCTCCATGTAAATAAATTAAGTCACTCGAAAGTTTCGTCGTCGTTCAGAAATATTCGCGTTGGCTTAAGAGTGCCTTAAGACCGTTTTACTGTATTTTGGGAAATTACATAATCTTCGGCTCTAATAAAAACATGGTATAAGCTATGCTTAGGTTTAGTAAAATAGTTTAGTCGGGAAGCACTGCTTTTTTATCTGCAAAACAGCAGTGATTCCAAATATTTCCATTATATAAAAACTTCTAGAACAATTGTTTTACAAAAAAACATTGGTTTATAACGGTAAACTACTGGGTACCGGAAAAGTATTTAACTTGTGAATTGTGATCCCTCCCTCCCTCCCTGAGATTATTCCACGGGTAACGGGTACATAGTAGAAATAGAAAGTAGATAGGTACTGTACTCACGCTTAAATATTCGATTTGTGTTTTTCTAAAGAACCGTTGGACCTTGGAAGTTCACCCTTGACTTTGTCTCTTTCGATTAAATTATTCACTCACTACTTATTTACTTTTCCAATTTGCAGGCTTTTTGAAACGGTGCTTGGTTGGTGATTTACGATTTTTTTGAATTTTGAATTTGCCGGCTGCTTGAGGAAGAAGGACAATAGTAAGTGTCGTATAGGTACTTTGCATCGTAGTTATGAATGGGAAGGTAAGAAAGAAAAAAACAAATACAAATTATTTTAATTTTCATTTTTTTTTCAATTACAGGAAGGTAGGCGGTACCTATGTACATATTTGCCTTCTTGTAACCTCTAGTGCAAGAGTCAGCATACAGAAAATGTAAAGGCTTAAATCAAAGCTAATCACTAATCACTTTCTCAGTTCTCAACTAATAAATTTGAACAAATTCTGATAATTGTAAGTAATAAACACGAATGCATTTTGCACTACACTCAGTAATAAATACCCAATTTAGCATACATCCATGTAGCTGCTTAGTGATAATGATAAGAGTTCATCCAACTAAAAGGCTCACTTTTCAAAATTGCTTCTCCTATGCTGGGCTGACCATAGATAAGTATTTTTTAACCTTCTTGTTCGTTGACCTCGATCGTCTCTCATCGGTGGCAAATTTTCCGTTCACGCACATTTCATCGACCCAGTATTTAAGTGATCTAAACGACAGAAACATAGTTTCGAGAAAACGACGTTTAAAATTTGAAAACGAGTACCACAAAAACCTTCAGTATAATAAGCCATCAGGGTTACCTTTGGGGACACTTTAGTGTCATTTTGACACTATTTCAGCACCCGGACACCTCTTTTTAAAAATACTTCGATTTTGGACACTTTTTAGAAATAAAGCAACCCTTTGGACACTATTTGAAAAAAAAAACAAACAATTTGTTCGAAAAATTTAACGGAACCCGTTGTCATTCAATCAAAAAATAAAAATACCTACACGACACATTTCTATTTCTTGTTCTATCTTTCATACTCTTAATCCCAAATTAAGGGCCATGAAGTACTTTTAATAAAAAATAATATTTTGAAATATTATCAAAACATATGTGATCAAGTCATTGCAAGGATTAATATTAATGATAAGAAATTATCTGTGTAACGTTTCTTGGACCCAGAAATTTTAAAATCGGGAAAAGAATTAAACTATTTTGATTTGGTTTCTGAATTTAAAAAAATGAATTTATAGTCTCGGGAAAGAGTACAAAGCTTGGAAGTTAAAAGCCAAAGATGTTGATTTTGAAAATTGTTTTAAAACTAAAAATATAGAATTGTTTTGGTTCAGAACAGGAAACTTAAGAAACTGTTAAAGAAATAATGTGATGAAATTAAAGACTTTTTACGCAATTTCTGAAACAATTTCATTTTAATCTTGTGTTTTAATTGAAATTTCTAATGGACGCCTTTTTTCCTCTCGGACACCTTTTTTGACACTTTGGGTGTGTTTCTTTATTTTTTCCGGATAAAGAATAGAAAAGACGGAAAAGGCAAAATATCTACCCAGAATATCCAGAATAGAATAAATAAGGAAACAGATCTTAATTGAAAGAATATCCAACTATCAGCTGTTTGTTTTCATCTCAAAAAATCATTTTGCGATTATTTCTTTGTTTTGCAAATTGTAAATTAATTTTTCGCAAACGCATAAGCATCATGAAGATACAAAAATAATTATCACAAAAACATGTTCACCCATTTCTATTTCATTAAATTTCTTTTCATCCATGGCAGAGGCAGACGGCAGACAAAATAACAATACCTAATTGTAACCAATGAAAAAATGAAATGTATCTGTCAAAGTAGAGAATATTCCATTTACACTAGCTCTTGACTAGGAACAGAAAGATCGCATTCCAATAATTCTAGAACGAATAAAGAAACAACAAAAAAGTATATCCGGAATATTCCAGAGAATAAAGAAACGCAAAAGCGGTGTTCCAGATATTCCGAATATTCGGAATAAATAAAGAAACACACCCTTTATGAAAATTTTCACAATAACCATACAAAAAATACAATAAAATAGTGGCTATTGAGTTTTACTTGTTTTAAATTTCGTTTCGATCGGTCTATTGGTTTTTTTTTTTTTTTAAATCTCCAATTGAAAAAAAAAACAAAATTTGTATATGAGGCATAATTTTTTTCAAATAACGCGATTTTGTATGGAATGAGGCATTATTGATGAACGTATGAGGCCTTTAAATATGGAAAAAGATTTTAAGTTTTGTATGAAAATTATGCTCTATATCATACAAAACATTTTTAAAGAATAATTTAACATTATTTGTAGCACTGATATTTTGGCAATAATAGAGATTAGACAAACACAATTACACCAAAAGAAAGAACTCGTCTTTGTCTATTAGGAAACATTCCTAACTCAAAACTATTGAAAATGCATACATAGATCACTCCAATACTGGGGTGACGATTTATTGAAGAAAAAATGGATTTTTTTTTATTAAATAAATTTGTATTTACAAAAATCATATTAGGGTTAATCTAAACAATTTCATATTTTTTTCTGAAAAATTTTAATTAGGTAAAGCTTTTTTAATTTTTGTAATTGAAAATTGTAAAATTTCAGACTCAGACTGCGTTGTACCGATTTCCGAATATCAAAAAAGTACGATCTTAAGAATTATAATTATAAATATTTCCTGTAGGACGTTAATTTTATCCATTTTTAATTATAAATACATTCTTTAGAAATATAGGTACAATAATGATAATTAGGCCTATTCGGCGAGATCTTTTATTCTGTTACTCTGCTACTCTGTTATGAATTTCCATACAACAGTTTTAGCTCTCATAAAATCTTTTATGAATTATAATTTTGATATTCGGCATGCCAAACTCAGCTATGAAATCAGCTACATATGTATAAATTCTTTGTGAACTGTCAAGAGTTCGAACTTACAAACATTTTTTTTAAGGAATCGCAGTTTTGTTATTCAGCATGTCAAAATCTGTTATGAATCATGAAAGAATAAAAGACATGTTTTTGTGACTTTTATCATAAAAGATTTAAGTAACAATGGATATTTAACATTTATTTCGCTAACAAAATGTTCTTAAAGATAGAAAAATAAGAAAATAATATTAAAAAATATTATTACCTGAGTTTGTTTTTGGACAAAAAATCGAAGGTTTGGACAGTACAGGATATTATATATGTTCAAAGAAATAAGTAATGGGTGATTTTTTAAGAGGTTTAGAACTTTAAAAAAAAAAAAACACAAAAAATGAATGAAATATTTATTTGAATCGATAGTTTGAACCTTGCAATTTAATGTTTAAAGATAATTTCATGCAAATGTTGACCGCGGCTGCGTCTCAGGTAGCCCATCCGCTGAGTCCAATTTTGGCATACTCTTTCACACATATCGGCCGGTATCTCACGAATGAATGCATGGATGTTGGCTTCCAGTGCGTCAATCGAAGCGGGCTTGTCCCTATAGACATTAGCCTTGACATACCCCCACAAAAAATAATCTAATGGTGTCAAATCGCACGATCTAGGCGGCCAATTGACCGGCCCGAAACGTGAAATTAACTGTTCACCAAACTCGCCTCGCAATTGCGCCATTGTTTCGCGTGCTGTGTGGCATGTGGCACCGTCTTGTTGAAACCACATATCATGCAAGTCAAGAACTTCCATTTCGGGCAAAAAAAAGTTTGTTATCATCGCTCAGTAGCGTTCACCATTGACAGTAACGCTGCGATTCGCATCATCTTTGAAGAAATATGGCCCAATAATGCCGCCGGCCCATAAACCGCACCAAACAGTGGCTTTTTCGGGATGCATTGGTAGCTGTTGCAATGCTTCTGGCTGATCTTCACTCCAAATGCGGCAATTTTGCTTATTTACGTACCCATTCAACCAAAAATGAGCCTCATCGCTGAACACAAGCAGCGCGCGATGAACATTTCGAACCGAGCACGAATTTTGATAGTAAAATTCAATAATTTGCAAGCGTTGTTCATTTGTAAGACGATCCATGGTTAAATTGCAAACCAAACTGAAGCTGTTTGACAGTGACACAAGGTACTAAACACACGTCAGCTGTCAAAACCAGTGTTGCCAAAACCAAACCAGCTAAAAAATCACCCGTTATATTAAAGTAAAATTCTGTAGATGAAAGCACAGAATACGTTTTATATCTAACTAAGATTTGATCTTCTCAACAAAGGAGTCGTCGCCTCAGTACTGGATGAGAGTGTGCGTTTGGCTCTTTCTGTTGCTGTCCTCAAGCGTCGAGTGTTCTCGTGGATTCGATTTTAGATTCTTCTTATAATTGCACCTGAATTCTTCTGAGAAGTGATTCCACCAAACGGTCTAAGTCTCCTAACCTAAGTTGTCTCCCAAGTGTGTGTCTCGAGCTGTCGATGTCACTTCGAACAGAGACTCTTCATCGATTGTGAGTATGGACAAGTCAAAAGTTCTTCCTCCCAAATCAAGTATGACCACATTTCGTTCACCAGACAGATTCTTGTCCAAACTGATTCTGAGCACATTCAACTCAACAATTAACATTGGTAATATTTCATCGCATCGTCTAAAATTTTTTCAATTTTAATGACATTGTGAGCTGCATGCATTTTATTTAAATTTTTAATATTTGAAATGGATTTATATTCAACTTTATTTTATCAATATCATATAAAAATTGTTTTTTGACAAAATTTTGATAAATTAATGAGAGAACTTATTAGGGGGGTTCACATTCAACGACGTGTCGTTCGACCTAAGTCGTTTTGCTATCGTTCACATTCAACGACTATCTTACCGACATCATTTTCAAGAAAATTTTTAGAGAGCCATCATGCTGTGAATTTGGTTATTTACACCAATTCTACTGCTACTACTAATTTTCTTCAAATCTCACTTAAAAAAAAGAAAAAAAGATGTAAAATTGAAATCATCGGTCGTTCGACTGGTGTTCACATTACAAAAATCTGACATAACGACACGTGTTGATGAACATGTCATTGAATGTGAACCCCCCTAAGACGGTGATCACATTGGACTCACTCCGCGCGACTCATTTTGACATCCGTTTCTTTTATCTCACTTCAGCTCACTATATGAGAAAGTGAAGCAGGATTTTTTGATTTTTTTTGAAAAAACCTGCCTCACTAGACTAATCTCTTTTTCATCATGAGGTGGAGTGAGATAAAACAAGTAAATGTCAATATGAGTCGCGCAGAGTGAGTCTAATGTGAACACCGTCTAATGATGAAAGTAGATATTTTATTTGGAATGTCTCGCTTTGAAATATTTTATTTATCTTATTCATAACGTATTTATAAGATATATGACAGAAAGTGTGGGTAGGTAGACAAAATTGATGCCGTTTAATGCATCTTGTATTTTTGAAATTTGTTCAGTTCCTTTTGTGGAATTACCTTCGAATTGAGCTCTAAAAAAAAATGTCTGAGAGGATCCCATTGCTCGATAATTTTGTTCGAAACTGCTTCAAAATATAACCAACGCGTACCGCTTAGTTAAAAAATTATATGTTTCGGAATATGGAATAGCACAGACCAGTTAATAAAAATAAATGAACAAACATCCAACACAAAAAAAAAATAATATATTTCGAATGATTTGAGTGGAGAATCGACACATCTTGACATGTTGTCTGAATCGATTATATATCATTTGAATGCGCCCCCACCATTACATGAGGCACTTTGAATCTGTGAACCCCCATAGCTAGGATTCTTATGGTAAAATTATCAATTTTCATTTGAGGAAGAAATTTTTATAAAGGGTTTTTCAATAAGAGGTGTTATTTTGAATAGCCCGCTATTTCGGTATCTGTGACTTTTGAAGCTGTCATTTTTTGACATTTGACAAGTAAAAACTACGCCATTAATAAAAATGAAACGATACACGCTTTAACAACGCATTGAAATTATTTAAATTCACTATAAAAATGGTGAAAATTTGGCAGAGGCGGTTCGTAAAACTAAAACATTTTTGGGTCGTCGTGAAGCACCTTGTCCGACCGCAATACAGAAATTGGTGGACAAATTTGAGCTGTTGGGACAAGTGAGTGATGTGAAGAATAAAACCCGTGCACGTCGCTCAAGAACAACTGAGAATATTGCTGTTGTAGCCCAAAGTGTTGAAGAAAACCCAGGTTTGTCCATTCCTCGTCGTTCTTTGGAATTAGGCATTCCAAAAACGTCATTACACCGTATTTTGCATAAAGACTTGGGTCTTAAGGCTTATAAAGTTCAGTTAACACAAGAACTCAAGCCGGCTGATCAACCACAACGTCGTGTCTTTGCTGATTGGGTCCTTGAAATGCATGAAAATGATCCGGAATTTCATCGAAAAATCATCTTGACTGATGAGGCCCATTTCCACCTCGGAGGCTACGTCAACAAGCAAAACTGTCGCATCTGGGGCTCGGAAAACCCAAGAGTTATTGTTGAAAAGCCTCTCCATCCTCAACGCGTGACTGTTTGGTGCGGTTTATGGTCCGGCGGGGTCATTGGACCTTACTTTTTCGAAAATGAGGCTAGAGCAACAGTTACGGTCAATGGATTGCGCTATCGAGAGATGATTAATGATTTTTTATGGCCGGAATTGGATGGTATTGATCTGGACAACGTTTACTATCAACAAGATGGCGCTACGTGCCACACAAGCAATGAAACCATCGATCTTTTACGGGAAAAGTTTCCGGACCGTGTTATCTCTCGAAGAGGTGATCATAATTGGCCACCGAGATCTTGTGATTTAACACCTTGCGACTTCTTCCTTTGGGGCCACGTGAAAGATAAGGTCTACGCCAACAGCCCAGCGTCGATTCAAGACCTCAAAGATGGAATTCGTGAGGCTATCGAGGACATAGGGCAGCCACTTTGCGATTTGCTTATGGAAAATTTCATGAAAATGATATGGTCCTGTAAGCGTGGTCGTGGCGGCCATTTGGCTGATGTTGTGTTCCATTATTCACGGCATCCCTTCCTCTTTATAATGAAATAAACATCCGATCATCTATCTCAAAAAATTCCATTTTTCTTTGAATATCAAAATAACACCTCTTATTGGAAAACCCTTTATATGTTTAACATTGAATCTCAAAACATAAATTGAATTGAAAATAAAATAAAAAAAAATGTGTGAGTGCCAGGACTCCCGGTTAATATCTGTAAACATCAACGTTTGTCCAAGTGCAGTTTTGAGGATCCATATTTGGATACATACGTTGTTCACTACGTGCACGGATCTAAAACGGTCTAGTTTCATTGAAAAGGATCTTCAGATTTTTGTCACTGAACGTACCCAATATCCTATATGCAGATTTTCGTAAAATAACGTGCTACATTGTATAGTATGTGACCTCGTAATGTCGCACAGAGGAATAAAAGTCCACGTTTTTATTTCACTCCACACCACCGGGATATAAGTTTAACCATCAAAAATAATAGTTCACGCTACGGCGCGGCGGCGCATAGGCACGCAGTAGTTTGGTTTGTATGGAAGAGCGGAAAAAAGTCTGTTACATATGAACTGTTCAACGGATTTAAATGGTGCGGCGGGCGCGAGCGTAAATTATTATCATTCGTGGGCTAGTGGTAGAAACTAGAAAGTAAAACTGTAAAGTTTACCACGCGCTCCCCTTTAAACGATAGAAATTCAGATGTTCAATATGCAATCCAGTGAAGCCCAATATTGGGCCGTTTGCGCTCGAGATATTCTAAATAGATATTTTTTAGAATATTTAGCAGTTTTTTTGTTTTAAAAAAAAGTCAATTAAATGTTTTTAAAAATCTTATCAACGTCATTGTCTGTAGAGTAAAATCTCGAAATGAAAAACATTTTTCAACAATTTTTTGTATTCCAATTAATTTTTCATTACGTTATTATGTGTTAAATAAAATTTAGTCGAAGTCGATAGAATTTTTTATTCTCGAGATATTCGAGACAAATGACATTTTATAACTTGTTTTTAATTACCGTCCGACCGTCGTAAGAAAACCGCTATAACTATAACTAGGTATATGCTTGTAAAACGTAAGTTCTTTTTAACTGCAACCTGATGAATTGGACGGCATTAGTTAGATGGAATAGAAGGATAGGAAAGAATTTCTGCTGGCACAGTGGACTTAGAAAAAAGGTATTGATTATCTCATGGAATCCCAAAGGTGGTGTCCAGTTGTAACTGGGGGAATGTAGAAAATAATGCTGCCTAGAGTGACCATTGACTAAATTATTTGAAAAATAATGGTTCAAAATGGCTCCTAGAGTGCCAGATGTTTTTGAAGTAAAGCAATAAAACATTTATTCTATGTTAGAATTGTAATTTGATATGGAAAACAACCCACACTATATTTATGTATAGAGTGCTACATTTAATATAAAAATTAATTACATTTTGTTCGTCTGTCCAACAAAAATCTTACCTTAAAAGTTTATGGAGGAAATCATTTTCAAACTCAACACCTAATATTCTAAACTATCTTCGAAACACACTTCACCAATTTATTGAAAATGATTGCGATAAATTTTTATGTAAGGATACGAAAATTGCCTTTGAAAGACATCTTTTGTTGGTTCTTTGGCAATACAGAAGAAGGGTGCATACCGTATTATGATGACCCATATATACATATCTAACGTGTCGGTCGTCGGGCAAGAGCCCACAATAATAAGAAATTTTCAAAGATTTTGCCTGCTGTCTTTACCATCTGCAAATTGCTAAATTCCCCACCCAAATTAAGGGGTTTATTGTTTTTGGTCAATTTTTCATAACTCTCCAAGCGTAATAATATTTCCACTCTGAGTTCTCTGGCCTCTGAGCCTCTGCTACTGCTATGACGATGGTTTCACACAGATTGTTTTTTTTTGTTTTATAGTTATTGTTCTTTTGTTGGGACAAGAGGGCTGATATAGGCAGCAGGGGTGTATGGTGGTGTCTCTGTTGGCCTGGCCGTGTCCTAAAAGGATATCCTCTTTGGTTGCACTCCTTCCTTTGGCTGGTTTGGTAATTTTTTGCTTTGCGGATTGCAATAAAATTTCCTAAAAGGATGCTTACATATAAAAAAGCAATATTGTGTGTATGATATTTTCACAGGATACAGAACCTAAACCTAAACCAAAGTATAGCAGTTGGATCAGAACAAAAAATAAATAAAATAATAATAAAAACAAAAACAAAAAAAAAACATCAGCGAAAGTACATCGGAGTGCGGAGGGCAGGATTGCTGCTCACACGTCCTTTTCATCGCCTTCTATACCGCAATACCATTTAGATAAATTGTATTGGGGTTGTGTTTTGAATACGTTATGTTCCTGTGAAGCAAAATATGTTACCCCCCGATATACTCTTCTTGTCAATACACTATAGTTGAAGTCCATACAGTTAGTGAATCAATAGACCAGCAATTTCTCTTTATTGATTTGATAATTATAAACTTTTCAAAAAGTTTCTTCAAAACTTAAATAAGCTGAACTTTTAAAATTAAAATTTCGGGAAACCGCTTCTCGTGGTGTAATTTGTACTGTTTAATTGACTACTGTTTTGAATTCGCATAGTATCTATTATTAATAAACTTGGCAAATCCGAACTGTTCAACAAGCAACAACACGAACGAAGAGAATACGAGACAAAAAACAAAAGTCAAGCTATGGTAAGACGGTAAAGGCCAACCTTGGCTCCTTGATGTCATGCCTGATTCACAATGCGACGAGGAAACGGGACGTGAGCGTGACGAGAACCACTGTCATCTTTTTCTAGTTACAAAATCGTCGTCCAATTCACAATGCAGCGAGCGTTTTTACGACAAAAATTCATTTTTGTAAAAAAAATCAGTAAAATATAAACAAAATAACTTACAAAACAATAGATTTATCAATAACTTTATTTTTTAGACACAATTTAATTACATCTTTTGTGAAAAATCTGTAAATTACTTAGGAAAAATGAAAATCGTCGTCACGTAGCGTATTTTTTTCAATTTTTCGAATTCTTGGCGTGACGACGAGAAACGCCGCATTGTGTATATCCAGATATGCTTTCATTGTTTGAAATTGGTTTGACAACTACTCACAACGAGTTTTCGGCACGCTCACGTCTCGTTTTCTCGCCGCATTGTGAATCAGGCTTCACACAAAAAATCATCTATACACTTTCAACGTTCCATTGACGGAAGAGTACACAGTTTCAACGTATAAAAACGATTCAGGTAGAACTAGAATAGTCGGAAGGCCACGCCGAGCGAATACAAAGAATTCATATCTTGTGCCCATAATTGCGATCTGATACTGTTCGTCTAGTTTTCGTTAACTTTTTCCGTCGGACGTGAAGAGCGCTCATTGACCGCTCATTCGTAAGTGGATGGATGCAAAAATTAAAATTGTGAAAGTAAAATTTTAAGTTTTCTTTTAATTAATTTATATCACATCGAATTTTAGTGGTTTCGCAAAGTAAATAATTAATAGCCTCTCTGCTATGAAAATTGACATTGAACGAACAATTATTTAATTTGTTTTCTCTTTCAACCATTTAAGTGCATTAAGGGTTACTTGTGAAATTGACGTTTCGGAAAGCTACTTTTCGGTCGTTTTTGACATAAGCTTCCGACAGCTCCCGCCTATTCTAGTTCTACCTTTCTTCTTTCAGTGTGAATGCCATAGATTACCCACATGAAGATGGGAATCCCCGGCAGCCATTTTAATTTGTCTACAAGCTTGTACTGTCAGATTGCAGATACAAAATGAGAATGTGTGAATAAAAAACTTCACACATAGACAGTAGGGATATTCACACACCTGGTTAAATTGTTGTTGCAATTCACATCTATTCATTGACTCGGTTTTGGAGGGTGAAACGTACGAAACATTCTCATCTTCATATGGCTAATCTGTGGTCAATGCATTGTAACGAAAACTTTGACGATCAAAAGTCTTGGCCACATCCGAAAACCTTGACTGTTGATAAGAAAAAAATTCTGTGTGGCTTAAATATTGGGCGAGATACTTAAGAAGTTCAAGATTAAAGGTTGCATATCGTACAGAACTGGTTTAAGTTTGCCATATCATACATATTCCATTTAAGCTGAGTAGTTCACATCTTGTCTTAAAATTTAAAGAAATCTGTTTGCAGCTTAGCAAATCATCAAAATAGTTTTTGTGGTTAAGGTTATAGGTAGTTAAGCTGCGAGTATGAAAATCTGTAAGATGTTTTTGGAAATCCAAGGTTGTATTTAGTGTTACCCCCAGATTTATGATTTCTTTGGTAACCTCTAGGAGATTTCCGCTGTAATTCCAACTATAAGTGCTCTGGCTCCGATAAAATCGTGAGAAGACCGTCACTTTAGATTTATCTGCATTAATCGTCAGTCCCCATCTGTTGCAATAAGTTGCTAACCGATATTCTGGTGATTGAGATAGTATAATAAGATCATCGGCATTGGTATTGAAATTGGTATTCTTATTCCTCCAGGAAAGTCTTCTGTTATGTCATTTATAAAGAGAGAGAACAGTAAGCACCCTTGTCTTACTCCAGAAACAGTTTCAAAGCACTCTCAAATGATTGTGTCATCCCAGACTGCTGCTTTCGTTTCCCTGTACATTTCTTTAATTGCTCTTATAATTTTTTTGAAGACAGGCCTAACTATGATAACTTATATAGAAGAGCGTTACGATTCACTAAATCAAAGGCAACTTTTAAGTCTACATCTACATAGAATGAGTAGCAAATTTGCAAAGCTCCTTTGAATTTTAGTTTCTCCAAGAATGATTGCTTGTTTGTTTTCAAAATCTACTTTCTTTTGGAGGCATAATTTTTTGTAGTGAAAATTTGTTTCAGTGTACCAATTCCTTAAATTGGGGTTATGTGAATAACGTTTTACTCACAAAAGTGTAAACGATTTTTGGCGCCTTCATGCAAGAAAGCGACACACTAGCCGTGGTTTTTTTGCAAGTCAATATGGATTTGTCGAAAAAAACGACATCGGGACTAATAGTTTTACACGTAAATACAACAACAACTTAAATCCATATAGACTTAGCTAAGTCCAGATAATTATTGGGACTTACGTACTGTAAGTAAGAAGTTCCTAAGTCCCGATGTCGTTTTTTTCGACAAATCCATATGGACTTGCAAAAAAACACGCCTACTATCAGTAAAAAGAAATTACGTAGAAAATTATTGGTATTGACGTTTCTGTAACCTAAAATAAAATAGAAAGACAAACAACAAAAATTAAATCTATATTGAGGTTAAATTCTTCTTTTGGTAAAATGAAAGCGTTCCATTCATCATCTACTGGGAAGTACTAAAAAGTACTTTACAAGGCCCAATGGAACAAACCTATAATGAAGCATGGCAGTCCAAGTCCACATGTTTGACTTAAGACTCAGTAAATTTGGTCATTTAATTTTTCGCTTTAGCAACAAGTCACCATTTCGATGAAAGTTCGCAATAAAAACTATATACATATATCAAAATATAACTTGTAACCTTGCTTTTAACTAACAAAGTATCAAACTCCACAGAAGGAAGAACACAATATCAATAAATTAAAAGAGCAATGTCACAAAGATAAACGCGATTCCTCAGCTAAATTTCTCAGTTTTTTGTGTCAAATACTGAGGAACAAATGCTCAATTTTTGACGGATAAAAATTAGTGAGGACTCCCATAGCCTAAACATTTTACGTAATGTTTGCAAATTATACACTACGAACCACGGAAACAATTAAGTATACTTTGCAAATAGCATTTCTGAGCTAGCTTTATTTTTTTTACCAGTGATATTAAATTAAACTCATTTGGTTTATTGTTTTGCTGTATATATGATGAACTAGCAAGAAAGTTAAGCGACGTTAACGCGGCAGAAAATCGGTCAACGTCAAAAGTGACAGCCTTGGTTTTGTGGAAACTGACAGACGCATTATTGCATATCGAAAATAAAAAACGCTTTTTTATCCTTAAGCTAAGTGTCAGTTCTATCAAGAGGTGGTGAGAAAAAAATAGTGTGCGTGTGTAAAGGCAGTATTAGATTATCATCACAGATAAGCCACATAAAGATGAGAATCCCCGGCAGCCATTTTATTTTGCCTACAAGCTTGAGCTGTCAGATATCAGATAAAAAATGAGAATGTGTGTATAAAAACTTTATAAAAACCTCACACATAGACAGTAGGGATCTTCAGACACCGGTTAAATTGTTGTTGCAATTCACATCTATTCATCGACGCGGGAAGAAATTACAAATACAACAATGTAAACAAATGGGTTTTGGAGGGTGAAACGTACGAAACATTCTCATCTTCATATGGCTAATCTGTGATTATCATATAAATATGTCAAGTTTGCCAAATAAATATGTTTGAAAAGTGTCATATAAGTGTGATAGTCAAATTTTTATGGCAAAAAACACATGGAGCCTAATACTAATTTGACATACAACAAATATGGTGTCATATATATGGCATAATAGGACACATATATATGACAGTGTAGTATCGCCTTAACTAAATTTTGGAATCCACCGTCAGTTTACAGTATATTTTTTGTTTCCAATAAAAATGTATGAAAGAGATATAGTCCTTATTAAAGAACATGAGCAAGCACAATAATGTCAAACTCTAGACTTTTTTGCACAGAACATTATAGGTAGGTACATGATATTTTTTTTTGTGATACAAAAAATTTGTTACTTTCTGTTGACAGTTCGATAGAAGAAAATTGAAACTTCATACATTTTGTTGCGCAAAATCACTACCCTAAGAAATGCATGTAGAAGCATATTAAAAGACTACTTTAATACAACAATCTTGCTATTAATATTAATATAGTATCTCACACAACAAATTGATAGCTCTGGTTGTTGTAAAATCAGCACATCATGGTAAGTTCACAGTGAAGTTTGTAATACATGCGATTACAGATGAACTGCCAAATCCAAAAATTTCAAAAACGGCTGGTCTCGGTGATGCTTATTTCAACAGACGTTTAAGATTTAGGTATTTATGTACTTTTTAAAAATAACCCCCACACTTATTTTGTGTTACACAATTGACTATTTCGCCAACTGAATTGACCTCAACTATAATCAAACCCTTGCCTGGCACTTTAAAAAAAATAAATAATGTCTGTGTGTACATAAAACTGATCACACTGCTTATGAAAGCAAATAAAGACGAAAGGATATGATTAGGGAGCCCCTTGCTTCAAGCTATAGGTGAATCAACAAGGGCAGGGAAAAAGGATACTCTATACTCATTGAAATTGAGTGAAATAATATCAATCACATGAAGGAGATGACCTTCATAAATTAAACTGATACTTTCTCGATATCGTTATTGTGTATAGGTATACATATAGGCATATAGTATATGTACATAAATGAATGAACGGGTGACCCAGCTAAATTGAGTGGGGCAAATTAGGAATTATGCGGTATCTATTTTTTTGAAAATGGAAACAATCAGATAAAGTTAAGTTATTTTGTCTTCATTTATGGAGATTGGATAATGTATAGGAATAGTTTGTCTTCAGGTGAATTAAGGGTAAGGATTGGGTTAAGAAATAGCAGGACAGAATTATTTAAATAAGGATTTAACAAATTTCATATAGAAAAATGAAGGTATAGGTAATCTACTCCTGTAGAATGTGTATCCTGTTTCATTTGTTTTTGTGGATTTATTTTTTTATAGGTATACTTTTAGGATCTATTTACCTATAGTGATTTTTAGATAAAAAAAGTGTTTAGAAAAAAGGGTAAGACATATAATTTTTTTTTTGGAATTAAGTAGGTATGATTTATATTCAATATACCTACCACAAGCACTCTTATTTATTTTTACATAATTATTTTAATTTTATGTGTTGGAAGAGATTCTTTCGTCGTATTTTTTTGCAATGAAAAAAAAACAATTCAGTAACATTAAATTTGCTGAAAGTAATTCCAAAAATTAAAGCGACCACAAAAACCGACGGAAGAAACTCTTCCCACACATAGAATTAATTACAAATTGGTCAGTAAAATCATCTTGAATAATTATTTTATACCATTTTTAAATAATTTAAGAGGAAGAAGAAGATTTCACATAATTTTTATGAGAAACTGAATTTTTTCTATGTTAACTTCTCATCCATAAAACATGAATATAGACTGACGCCTGAACAACGCTTCCAAATTGGGCCCAAATTGGCGCACAACAAGATTGACGTTGATCCCAATTTTCATAAGCGAATTTTGTTTAGCGATGAAGCTCACTTTTGGTTGAATGGATACGTCAACAAACGAAACTGCTGTATTTGGAGTATTGATAATCGCCTCAAGTGTATGTTGAGACACCGTGTTACATCCACAAAAACTGATCGTTTGGTGTGCTTTATGGTTTGGTGGAATAATTGGTCCGTACTTCTTTAAAAAACGATGCTAGCTAGAACGTTACAGTCAATATGGTGACCGCTATAGAGCCATGATTACTGACTGTTTCGTTCGTCAATTGAACAATCATGATGTGCAGGAGCTGTGGTTTCATCAAGACGGCGCGGCACAACATGTCACACAGCTCGTGTCACAATTGATTTATTGAAGAAAACGTTTGGTAACCGCATAGTTTCACGTTACGGACTCGTGAATTAGCCTCCAAGATTGTGCGATTTAACGCGCGCCGCTTGACTATTTTCTGTGGGGATATGTGAAGTCGCTAGTCTACGCCGATAAGCCCAAAACGATTGATAACTTAGAGGACAACATTCGCCGCATTATTGCCGATATACGGCCACAGATGTTGGAAAAAGTCATCGAAAATTGGACCTCCAGATTAGACTACGTCTGAGCCAGCCGTAACGGTCATATGCCAGATTTCATATTTAAATCGAGATTATCTCTCGAATAAAGTAAATTTCATGTCAATTTAAAAAAATCATTTTTGTTTTATTCCATTTCAAAGTTCTATACCTTGTAACAAAAAAAACCCTTTATATGTACCTAAATATCTTATCTCATATAACTCTGGCGTTCCATTACTGTTTAATAAATTTTAACTTTAAAATGAAGCTGAATGTTACGTCAAATGAGCTAAGCTATGTAAAGTAAAATACAATATTCTACCCACAGCACCACCTCCATTGTGGTGGTGCATCACGTTTTATAATTTCAGAATTCAATCATATCTTCGGTAATTCGATAATCGATTAATCTAAATGTATATAAATCTACCTGTAATATACATATATTGTGCTACCGTTTAAAATTTCCATCGCATTTTCAATTTCCAACACAGACTCATATTAAACAAACAAAAGACCACAAAAAAAAGGTCCATAATTTCCACAAAAGACCTTAATAATTGAAAAATGAAAATGACGATAATTACTTTAACCATCCGCATTCCATAAAACATAAGCTCTGAGTCATCCTGCCATCGATGACGACCATGGCATCGTCGGCATCGGAATCAACCTGGGCATCACCCACCCGATATGGTTATTTGTCGAACTTAATTCAAGTATGCGTATAACAATGACATTGTCATCGCAATTATGCACTATAGTCACAACAATAAAATAAAAAGAAAAACAATTAAAAAAAATAATGTGTTTTAATTTGTTGTTCTTATTCAGATTATTTCCATATCTGAATCTGACTGCCAATTTTGTATGGGGTTTCCGGGACAATGCTGGATTATCCTCCGGCCGCGAACGCATAATATAGACTTTATGGTATCAACTGCTCAAGATAGACTTTACAATTGGACATTTTAACTTCTACTAGAATTTTATATTTACCGATGGACGAGACTAGAGACATGCCAATTTATAACAGTTATAACAGTTTTTCGCCATTAAAAGGCGTGCGTTAACACGTTTCGCGCGACTAATGTCGTTTTCGAGTGGATGTTCGGAGCTACTCCCTTTTCACTCCTTTTACTCCAAATTTCCCATTTTCGATAGGAATGGAACAGTTCCTAGATCCAAACGAAAACGACATAAGAAAAATCTGGGTACCCAAAGTCTCCTCATCGGCGGCGGAGGAATCTTGCCCTGCTGGTGCATTGTCTAATTTGATAGTTTTATTTCGTTATTAAGTCTATTTATTGTTTATTTTGCCGTCGTCGGGAGGATGCAATATTGGGAGGTTTATTAATAGGTATGATGATGATTTAATACAAAAGTAAGAAAATGTTTAAATAATTATTGCTGAAATAAATTGCATATTAATGTAAAGAATTGTCAAGGGATTAAATAAAATACAGGGTGTTTTTTTTTTAGACGTGTGGCTTTCAATCTGGCAATACTGTTTTCGGAGGCAGTCTTTTTGACAGTTGTCACTTGATTTATGCTTAGTTTGGTTTGCCATTTTATAATAAATAGACTTACTCCTGAACAACGTTTGCAAATTGAGCCAAGTGGACTCAAAACGAGATCGTTGTTGACCCCGATTTTCACAAGAAAATGTTGGTCCATATTTCTTCAAAAATGAAGCCGGCCATAATGTTACAGTGAATGGGGAACGCTATAGAGCCATGATTAATGATTTTTTCGTTGTTGAATTGGAGGATGGTGGTGTGGACGACTTTTGGTTCCAACAAGACGGTGCTACATGCCATACAGCCAATGAACCAATCAATTTATTGAAGGAAACTTCTAGTGAGCACATTATCTCGCGTCGTCGTGGGCCTGTGGCGTGGCCTCCAAGATCGTGCAATTTAACACCGCTGCACTATTTTTTGTGGAGTTATGTGAAGTCGCTTGTCCACGAAGATAAGCCCGAGACGATTGACGATATTTGGGCGTTATTGCTGACATACGGCTACAATTGCTGCAAAAAGTGGTCGAAAATTGGGCCTCTCGGCTGGAATTTATTCGAGCCAGCTACGGCTGCTACTTGCCCGGAATCATTTCTAAAACATAATGGCAAACCTTTGTCTTTATAATAAAGCTAAATTCTTCGACATAAGATTAAATTATATGCATTTTATTTCTTCTTGAAAACCACACGTCTAAAAAAACACCCTTTATAAAAGTCCTGAAGAAGTAAGGAATTCTTACCAAACGTTGGGTGAAGAATAGATTATACGCATTAAAAAATCAAATAGACCAAAACTGGCACTGGCCAAATACATACAAGAAAACTTGTACAAATTGGTATGGTATTTATTTAGTCACTTCCGATATTAAAATCATTTGTTTTTCGATTCACAAAGCTTCGAGCACTTAGATTTTGTGTTGGCCCTTAAAATGTTGTGTACTTTTGTGTATACAGGCCCCCACAAAGTTGAGTCTGGTCCTTTGTTCTCACTTCTGACTCCTGCTTGTGCAAAAGATACCTACATGCCTACTTCATTATTTGAATATGAAACTATAACGATCTCTTCAATTCTCAAAAAAAATAACAGTGCGTTTTTAATTTTGGTTCTCTTCTCATTGTCTACGAGTAGTTTAATCAACGCGATGGTTAATTTTAATTATTTTCATTTTGTATTTAAGTTTTATGAATTCTTTTTTTATTTTTTTCAAATTGAAATTCAGTACTCTTAATGGGGTTGTGATGATAATAAGGCAACAGCAAAATATGCGCACCAACTGAACCGCCTATAGCCACTTAATTGAATTTAACTGACTGCAGTACAGAAACCGCCACTATTGCCGCCGCGCCGTGCCGCTGGTCGCCTTGCCACAATTCGATACTTGAAACTTTTTTCCAAATTAAAACAAACAAAATCATATACAGCTTCAAGTGGACTTCTTTTTCAGTTGCGGTTGTGGTTAACTTTTACAGTCAGAGAAAAACATTGTACTCGTATATGAAAGATAAACACGAGAAAGACCGGGTTCACAGAAAATGAGTTTTGCCTTAAAATTTTTGACAATTTCTAGTGTTGAATTAACTTGAATATTTTTGTATAAGATTTGAAAAAAAAACTTTTCTTTTAAATTGTAAAAAATATGGTTTGCCTTAAAGTATTTTTTTTATCCAATTTCAGGTGTTATGTTAAAATAATGAGAATTTGGCAAAATAAATTTTGACAAAAGAGAATTCTTCTTAAAATATTGGAAAATAGGCAAAACAATAACAATAGTGTAGTCAGTTAAGCACTAAGATCTAACTTACCTCGGAATCCAAAATGAATTTAAAAAAAAACTTTTTGGGAAATATTTTGTATGATTTATACATAAATGTTTTGACATAAGTATGTTGTCGGTTGTTATTTTTTACTAAACCATTGTAGAACTATACATATTTACCCAATACAAAGGTTTCACTGAAATTCATATGAGTTCGAAGCAGGGCTGTCGTTTCATTTTTTAAGAAAGCAGTAAAATACAATTTTTGTCTTATAATTATCATTTTTAATTCAAAAATAAGGAACTTTAAAATCGGCCCAGTTGATATTCTCTAGATAAATCTATAAAGTTCAAAAGAGCTCTCAACTCAGATTTAAGACCCTCAATGCTTATGTTCTCCGTAATGTTTAGATATAGATATGAGTTTTACTAAACATTTACCAAATTTTTTTGGCTTTAGTTTTTGCATTTAAAATAGAGTTTCATCGTGAAAATCAAATCTTTTTTATAGCTTGGCCAATAGTTTAGGCAAATTGATTTTATTTCGATTACTTGTGTCTGCTTTCATTAATGCTTTAGGGCCGATTTAGACATCATCAATACGTAATTGGTGATGGCCGACATTTGGATAGATGTCATAAGCATTAGGCTCCGTTAAATAGTCATGATTGATAAAATTTGATAAAGTTTTCAGAGAGTTTTAAAATTTTATGATTTTTCACATCGAAATATTTCTGTTTTATTTTTTAAATCTGTTGGCTTTTTTGCGCTATGAGTGAAGAGCAGCTCTCAGAGAGCAGTAGAAACAATAAACAAGATTGATTTGCGAGGTTTTTGTATGGAAAAGTATTTCAGGAAAAAAAAGCAGTACTTTTGCCCTGTTGGCAGAATGGCAGTACGAGGTTTCTAAAAGCAGCACAAAAACAGCAATTGCAGTACTTCGACAGCCCTGGTTCGAAGGTATATATTAAAAATGGTTCCACTACATTAAAGGATTCAAGGATTTCTTAACTTGAATTTCAAAGAAATATAAAATAGTCCATTCAATCTATATTGTTACCGAGGTTCAGAAGTGTAAAATGTCAAGTTGATTTTTCGAAAATGTTGATTTCATTTATCTTGTTCCTTATTGTAGTTGGATGAAGAAGATGTTAGGCCGAGTTTAGTTTTAAATTTTAGGATAAATAATAGAATATCAAGCATTGGACTTTAAAATACAACATGCCAATTTGTTTCATACTTGAAGAACAGAATCTTGGTATTATTTCTTTACACTAGAATTACAAAAAAAAGAAATACATTGGAGTTTTCCAGAAATAATACAAAAAAGAATAAAGACGTTCATATTTACCACATTTTCCTTGAAAAATGTTTGACTTTTTCACAATGTTGGACTACTAAAGGTCACAAAAAAACTTTCAATTGAATATATGTATTCAATATAGTCCACTAAAACAAAAACATAAAGATTTTTCATCTTGATTTTTTGTTGTCTGGATTTAGACTTTAAATGAGGTTGTTTTTATTTCAGTGTAGCTATAATGTGTTGCAATGTTGCAATGAAACATGATTCATGATCTCATTCCAACTAAATAAAATTGTTTTTATTTATTGAAATCTAAACCAATTGAATTTATTTTGTTTTCAGCTTTTTATTTAGTTGCAGTTTAGTTTTATGATTGCTAATACTTTGAATGATCATTATAATTAAATCGGTTCAGTTGGTTTTAAAGTGGTGTAGAGAAATTGCGATAAGTGTTTTGCTCACGATTATTCAAGGACAAGCTGTCCGCATTAAGCCTAGCATTGAAAGAAGCAGACACAATGCCTCACGGCGCGCTTTGTCAAATATGGCAGTTTGAATAGACTAATAAGTTAAAGCATTTTTTAGATACTGCCAAGCGAACTCTATTGTTCTCAGTTTGTGTATAGCATAGCCTGTAAAATTTCACCAATTGACTACATATAATGCTTGACAAACGTTAAGAATTTTTTATGGAAGAATTTTGATATCCACCAAATAAAAATCTCGAAAAACGAAATCTCGCAATTAAATGAGTCCACTTTTCATAATCTCGCAACTACAAAATCCTACGTTTATATTTCGTATTTTAAATAACCAAAAATCTCGCAAATATCGTTCAAGATTCAACATTTTTTTATTGAACAGTGTTATATAAAGGGTCCGCCATCTAACGTTTTTTTTTCAACTAGTGCTTATTTCGTGAATGGTAACACTTAGCTCATGTCTGATTTGACAGATAATTAGTTTTATCCTTCCAACCGCTTCGGTAAGTGGGCCTGCGATCGACTTAGAGAAGATGCAGATTTTGCCAAAAAAATCATCTTTTCAGATGAAGCTCATTTTGATGTTGGCGGGTAGTAAACAAGCAAAATTGTCGCATTTGGGGCACAGAAAACCCGCACGTAAGCATTGAAAAGCCGATACACCCAAAACGAGTCACTGTGTGGTGCGGATTTTGGTCCAGAGGCATAATTGGGCCATTTTTCGAAAATGAGCAAGGAGTGGCCGTTACAGTCAATGGCGATCGTTATCGGGCCATGTTGAACTAATTTTTGCTCACAAAAATTGAAGAGGAGGATATTGGCAACATTTGGTTTCAACAGGACGGCCGGCGCTACGTGCCACACAGCCAAAGCTACACTCGATGTTTTTCGCCATTTTCAAAAAAAAAAGTTATTTGGTGGACCCTTTACAATTTGAATTAAAGTTTTGTACGCTGCTGATGGGAAACGAAATTTTTTGGTGGTCTCCAAAACGAAAAAATGACAACTGAAAGCGTCACACCAATAACAAAAAAAAAAAACAAACGCAAACGCAAACGCAAACAAATCACAGAAAGCCATATGCTGCTGCAGTGTCACTTTTCCGCACAAAATATATCATTAATGGTCCGGGCGATTAATGACGGTATTTACATTGGGCTCACTTTGCGTGACTCATATTGACATTTCTTTGTTTTACCTCACTCCACCTCCTGATGAGAAAGAGATAGTCTAGTGAGGAAAGATTCTGCCTCACTTTCTCATATATGTAGATAGGTGGAGTGAGATAAAAAAAAAAGAGATGTCAAAATGAGTGACGCGGAGTGAGTCCAATGTGAACACCATCAATTGAGTGCAGAAAAAGAGCGGAGACCTCTCCAAATAATCTGCTACAATTATCAATTTCGCTCATCGAACAACATACTGCAAAACGAAAAGGAGGACGAAATTTTTCGTTTATGATTTCGTTGTGTCATTTTTGTATTTGACTTTTCGTTTCGCATCAGCAGCGTACTGGGCTTAACTTAAGATAACGATAATACGAAGTTTTATAAATTTGTTGGCACATATGGGCCTAACCATATACATACATTTGCTTAAAATTAAGAAAAATATTAATTTATATACCTATTTTAAATGTCAAACTTAAAATTAAAAGTCGGTTGACTTTGATGTTCTCGGGGTCTTCCGCCCCGGTTGTCGATATGCAGGGTCTAGACTTGAGAAATCGCAGCTCGCTGTAAATTTAAAACAAAGTCGCAGTGAAACAAAATTTTTCGCAGTTGAATTATCATTTTTTTTTTAAATCAACAAAACAAAAAGCAAATAATATAAAATTCATTTACATACAGCTGCGAGCAAAAAAATAGCAGTGGAACGAAAAATAAGTTTAGACAAAATGAAAAATCAAAAGAAGTTTGATTTTAAAAATCATTGTTGGTAAAACCTTGTACGTTTTATTGAAATATTTTTTTTTTATAAATTGAATGATAATTTATTGATCATTAATGTAGTAACTCTACAAAAACAAAATATGTTCGAAAATAAAGGGAGGAAAATAATAGCAGTGCTTGTCTCATTGTGTATAATTAAGTGCAAATAAGGGTTCAAAAAGTTCAATTTAGTGTAATTTTAGTTAGTATTTAGTAGCATGACCATTATTTTTAAACACAGCTTCGCAACGACGCTCCATTGAGTCGAAAACCCCCTCACATCTTTGCAGTGATATTTATCTCCAAACCTGCTGAACTACGTTCAATATCACTTTGTTATTTTTTGGTTTGGCATTCGAGACTTGTTTTTTTCTGTCCGCCCAAAGATGTTCAATGGGATTGAGGTACGTAGACTGAGCAGGCCACTCCTAGACTTCAATCTTCTAGTCCTGAAACTATTGTTTAGCTGTACTGCTGGTGTGCTTTGGGTCATTATTCTGCTAAAAGACCCATTTAAGTGGCATTTTGAAGTCTGCATATATGGAAGCATGATGTTCTGCAAAATTTCCACATACGAGTGTTGATTAATTATACTTTTGATATAATATATTGGATCAACTCCATAGTATGAGAAGCATCCCCTTACCATGATACGAGTTCCTCCTTGTTTTATAGTTTTGGTGGTATATCTAGGATCATATTCGGTATTTGGTGATCGTCTTACATACTGCCGAGATCCTTTACCACCATAAAGTACAACTTTAATCTCGTCAGTCCAAAGAATATTCTTCCATTTTTCAAGCACCCATTCGAAATGATCTCGCGCAAACTTTATTCTTTTGGCTATGGGTATTTTCTTCAGAAGTAGGGCTCTTCTTGGACTGCGAGCATTCAAGTTGTGATCCCTCAATCGTCTTCTTACAATATGGATACAGCATGGTAAATCAAGTTCACCCACAATCTGTGTATCTGCAGCAGAAGGATGCATTCTTGAAAACCGAACAACACGATTTATGTAAGATGTCGTAAGAACTTTTTTACGCTACCGTGTTTCCACTTTCCCTCAAATGTTATGTTATTTCTTGCCATTTTCGCCGAATACCCAACAAGTTCCTGAATTTCCTCATAGGTGTTGCCGTCCGTATTATGTTTTTAATGAGTTGGCGCCTTTGTTGTGTCCAGTGCTTACCACGACCCACTTTATGAGACCAAATTATTAATTTTTTAAACAAATTCGGTTGGAATATAAAGTAAAAGAATAGGTCTTACTTTTTATAACATCCAAATCATAATTGAAGGAAACACAATATTTTAAATTGAACTTGACGCTAACACTGCTATTATTTTGCTCGCTTAAAATATGGAAAGACACCAGATAAGGTGACATTTAATCAAAGCATTCAAAAAAAACCGTTAAACTATGTATTCAAATGGTAAACTTTACATCCATGAGCACCCCACTACAGTAGAAGTTAGAAAAGTGGTATAAAGATATGAAAAATTATATTTTTTAACAGATTAAACTGCTTTTATTTTGCTCGGCACTGCACATATGTATTCTTAAAAATTAATAAATAAATTAAGGAAACAAAAATAATTATTATGACAGTGAAAATATTTTGTTTTAGAAAAAGAAATATGAGGTTAATTAATCAAAATAAATTCACCATCTATAAAGCCCGAACCACACTACTCTCGTGTGGTGTGTTGTGGAGTAGTGTGTCGCTGTCATTTTAATATATTTCATAGATTTCGACACAACACATCACACGATACAAATATGGCTCTATGCATATGTATGAAATACATTAGAGCGATAGCGACACACTACTCCCCAACACACCACACGAGAGTAGTGTGGTTCGGGCTTAAGTTTGTACTTTTCAGAAACTTTATCAAACTAAGCGGTGGCAGAAGATCATCTTGACGACCTTAAATTAGAGAACTAGACTTCCATTGAAGAGTTTAAAATCTTTTATAAATGTTTGACATTTCTTTTACATTAAATTATATGACCATCAGTGCTGTTACTTAAACAAAATCAGAACAATCGCAGTAGATTATATGAAATGCTTCGTGGTGCAGTAGATTTGAAAGTTTAGAAAAAACGAAGTATAGATCTACAGCCTTCGCAGTAAAGTCCAAACGCAGCATAGATGTCTGCCTGACTCTTAAAAGTGTAATAAAGTCCAAAATTTTGGACTTAATTTCTTGGCCCCACATTATACCTATAGGAGGTTGTAATCAAAATTAATACTACGATGATCGAAAAGTCCCAAACACTGGGTTTCGTCATACCATCCGTCGTTCTATGCAGCTGTACGTGTGTGCGTTCACTGTAATTCAGTTGTAATAGTTGCTATATGCCCAAATATCGGTTTTTTTAATAAGAGCGCTAAAAAAGTTTTTTTTTTTAAATAAAACAAAAACGGTTTTGGATAACAATGAAATTCTTTATTCCTGTAAAAGTACGTTCGATGCCATAATGTATGGAACTCGATTTCTTTTGCATGGCCACCACGGGCACGCTTGCAGAAGTCCAGACGCTGAACCCAATTTTCGACGGTTTTCAAGCATAAATCGGCCGATACTGCTGCAATTTCACGTTCGATATTCGTACGAAGTTCATCAATCGTCGCTGGCTTGTTGGCATAGACCATAGACTTGATGGAAATAGTCTAACGGCGTCAAATCGCACGACCGAGGCGGCCAAGCGACTGGACCATTTCGCGAGATAACACGTTCTCCAAACTTGGTTTCCAATAAATTGATTGTGACATTCGCTGTGTGGCTTGTGGCGCCGCCGGCTCATAAACCACACCAAACCGTAATTTTTTCGGGATGCAATGATGACTCATGGAGTACGTGTGGATTGCTGCCTGACCAATACCGCATATTTTGTTTATTGACGAAGCCATTCAGCCAGAAATGAGCCTCATCGCTGAAGATGATTTTTCGATGAAAATCCGAATCATTTTCAAGTTGTTGCTCAGCCCAATTCAGGAACATACGACGCTTCTGGTGGTCAAGCGGCTTCAGTTATTGCGTCAATTTAATCTTGTTGGGATGTAGGCCAAGATCTTTTCGTAAAATTAGCCACAATGAAGTCACAGAGCTGCCCAACGCATGAGAACGACGTGTGAGAGACACATTTGGGCTTTCTGCAACTGAAGCCTCAGCGGCAGCAATATTCTCGACACTACCGGCACTTCTTTGTCTCACTGGCACTGGAACATTTTGTACTGTGCCTGTGGTTTCAAATTTTTCTACTAGACGCTCAATTGTTGATCTGCTAGGACGATAAGGACGACCATAAATTGGCCGTAGCGTTCTTAACGTTGAGGCCACTGACTCCGAATTTCGGTAGTAAATTTTAATAATTTCGACTCGTTGTTGGCTCGTATGTCTTTCCATCATGAAATGGCAAACCTTATTAAAGAGAAATGTCAAAAGAACGGCAAGAAATATGGCGTCGTTTGCTGTCCCTGTTGCTCTACTTTTGTAGCGTCCCTGTTGAAAAACCCTTTACTATAAAATATTATGTTAAGGCTGAACAGTAAGTAAGAAATTATGTACAAATACACAGTGATCCCTAGAAGTTAGGGGAAAATATCAAACCATTAAGAATCGCATTGAATTTTTAAACAGACTGAAAAGCGAAATATTTCCTTAATTTTTGTCTTGGGCTTATGTGTAGATGCTAACAGACGCATACAAATAGGATCTAAGAATAACATGTCCTAACTGCTCAGACACTGTGCCATACAAATTCCAAAACACAAAAGCTTAATTTTGGAAGGCATAAGGGGTAGAAAGCAAACCAATTGACTTTTACCCTTCACTAGATATAAGACTTATTAAATAAAAAATGATTTTAAATTTCCATACTATAGAACTTCATTCATGATATCGAATGTATAGAAACTTATAAGCCGATTTTAACCATTGTGCATAGTGATAGTGAGTGTAGGTAGGGACGTGTGTATCCTTTTAACTTCCAAAAGGCTTACATTCTCAATCACACACACTGACACCCTGATAAATACCTACATAGAACATACATCAGACTTGCACAAATCAATTTTATATTAAAATAAACAGTTATATACCTACATACTTAGATAAACGACATATCGTAAATCAATTTAACTTAGTTTAAATTTAATTGAACAAAGATTTATCCACAAGCTTGTGATTATACTGAAACTGGAACCAGACACACTTGATTTTCACCCAAACATAAAATTTTTATTTAAGCTATAAATGAAAGGCTTTTCCAGAAACTACCTTCCTACATGTTGTTGACATGAATTTCCTGTGCAATACTTAATGTAATAATCAGTTAGCTGTAAGTGTAAGTGAATGTTTTCTCTTCGGGCCCTAGATTTTCGCATCATCTTCAAAGCGGATCTTAGTACTGACAAAATGGATGACGCTTGAATTCACTAACGTCTCCCTCTCTATTCTGTTCTGTTATGTGTGATAGGAGGTAGAGGTGTATGCTATATGTACCCTGTGTTCCGGAGGGTGGACAGACTGCTTCATCAGAGGTGGGGTGGCAGCAGGAAGCACAAGAACGAAATAGATTTATTTGCTTCCTCTATGCTTAACAAATTTGGACATTTCCATATATTTTATTGGATATTACCAGGAAACGAGGAACAAGCACGTGATGGGGAGGGGAACGAGGGACGAGGACCGATCGACCAACCGACCGACCGACCGACCGACGCGACGGTGAAGGCAAAAGCGACGCCAACGAACGGACAAAAACTGGCTACTATGGAAGGATGAAGTGGATGCCATGCTTATACCTCTACCGAACCGACTACATTCGCTTCTCGAGCATACATGCTTTATGTAAGTGGATCAAAATACATCGCATCGGTTCGGTTGTGAGTTCTGAGGGATGTAGAGTTGTTTGCATCACTTTTTGAAACTTTAACCCTTTTCATTCCTTTATGGTAGAAAGGACATATTTGTAGTGGTGATGTGGTAGGGATTTCAGCTCTTGTGGAATATTAGCCATATGTGATGGGTGGTGGGTGGGTGGTGTTGCGGTGGTTGTATGCGATGTGATGCGGCATACAGGAGAAAGGTAATGGTGACTTGGAAACCCCCAACGGTCAACTGCTTAGGGTTTTGTCTCCAATCTGAAAGTTTGAGGAGGCCACTTAAAGCTGCCCGGCGAGGGCGGATAACGTGTAACCCAAGAGACTTAGGGCGAGTAAGGGTATATATCTGGTTACGGTCTGTTCTGGGAAGTTTATCGAGCAGGAGCCGAAAGCGGAAGAACATTTTTCATTTTCTTGGATATTTATTACTTTGCTCTCTGACATTGTGGTGTTAAATGCTGTTTACGTTTGTATGTGTGTGTGTGGATGTTTTTTTTGTATGCATACATACTCTATGCATGAATATTTTTAGGATGTTTTATTTTTTAGTTTTATTTTTGCGAAGTGGAGCGCACACTTGGTCAATCGAAGAGTGAAAATGGATTTTTTTTTCTGGCTGCAGTTTTTGTCTGATCCCGGCTTGCAGTGCAGAAAGTTTGATTTGTGTTGGAGTTGGTATAGTTTTCGTATAGTTACAGATGCAGATGAATGAGTTTTTGGACAAAAGATGGCGGGCGTATATAAATCAGATTTTGGCAAGAGTTATTTATATTTAAATTTTTGTATTATAAGTAATCGAAATATATTATCTTTTGGAGATGAATTGATTTTTGTCTGTCTTTGTGAATTTGATTTATGATGAATGAAAAGACTTTTGCAAAAAGGTTATTATGTGGGTGTTAGTGTTTCATGCGATGAAACTCCAAAGATAGTTTTCAAAATTTTCAATAATAATTTATATAATTTTCTATATAAAATGATAATTTTTAAAAAAACAACACTTTCGGTTTTACACTCTTTTCAACAGTTTTATTTATTTAAGTTTAACTTAACATTTGCTTAACATATGTACATATAAATGGAGGTAGCTAATAGAATAGAAAGAGCAAGTAGTCGCGTAAGACAAAAATTTCATTCAAGACAAACCAAAAAAGATCCAAAAATTAATACCAGGGGCCTATTTCACCAAAAGCTTTTCACCTTGCAACTTTGCAAACAAATAATTTCCTACAAAGTAATAGTGAGAAGTGTTTCACAAAGTTTGCAAAGTGAAAAGACTGCACTTTTCAATTTAACAGACTATTTTTGAAAAGTGAAAGTGTTTTACCAATTTAAAATAGAACTTTGCATTTGAATTCGTATTTTGCAAAGTTGCAAAGCAAAACTAGGATTGTATTAATTTGGACGTAGGACAACAAGGTTATTACTTACTGATAGAACATTGTTTTATTCCTTAGATATATATATTTTCCATCGCGCTTGATTCTAGTACCGAGATGCTTTGGAGCAACAAGGTTCTGTCTACATCGTAACAATATTCTATCTTCTACTCTGTTTGATTTTCTTAGTACATGGAATATGTGTAGATAGAACCATTTTCTCTACTTTTTATTTAGATACTTCTGAAACCGTAATATATAGAAAGATACTGATAGTGGCAATCACAAAAGAGAAAAGCCTTTTTACTACGATTCAATATATGTATAAATCAATTTTGACAACAATTTTAGGAAGAACCTTATTGTCCTATGTTCACGAAGTGTATATTCATCTGATACCAAAACTGTTTTCAATGATTTGGATGGTCCTTGTATGAGCCAAATTAATTTTTTTGTTCCACTGGATCTTCCAGATTTGTCCTAAGTGGTGTTTATTAACCATTTACTCAAAGCATAAACACTATCTCCTAAGATTACTGCATTAGGGAATGGTCGATATCCCCCATTGAATTTGGGTGCCAAACAAGAATTCCTCACCACTCTTGCATCATGCACCCTACTTGGCCAACTTTAGTTTGTAGCATATAAAGACCGATCGGGGCCACAAAATTATATTTAAGGTGCTTTCCATGCATATTGACAAACAAAAAATTGAAAGGCTAATTCTAAAGAATTTTGTGTCCAGCAAATGGTGTTTGGGAGAAATTCATCTACTATGATTACATTCGACACTTGATGAACCTACAGACGGTAGCTTTACTTATTTCGCGCATAGATGCAACACCGTGATATTGGGTTCCATTCTCAACCCAATGTAGTGTACTCAAAATTTGTTGCAAGGGACGTTATAACACATATATATTTTATACAAAACAAATTCGATGGTTGTTTTATTCAAAAACTCTCTTTTGTCAAAAAATTATTTTCACTACCTTCTACATCTATTTACTTCTTCATTTTCCAAAAATTCTTCAAAACGGTTCATTTGTGTATTATTATTTCAACTTTTCAAAACAAACGCTTTTTTGCAAATAAAGATTTCTCTTTGCATATTACTGAAAAGCTTTTCAAAATTCTGAATCAAATTTGCAAAGTTTGTTTGTTTGGTGAAACAAACAGTACAAATACTTTGCAAACTAAGAAAACTTTTCACTTTGCAGAACAGAACTTTTCACTTTGCAAATTTGCGTTTGGTGAAACGTATTTTGCAAAGAGGTAAACTTTTCGACTTATCATTCCAATAATTTCCTCTTTGCAAATTTGCGTTTGGTGAAACGAAATTTGCAAATTAAAAGTGAAAAGTTGCAAAGTGAAAAGTGAAAAGTGTTTGGTGAAATAGGTCCCAGAACATTATTTTTAAACCATATTGACATGAAAATAATAAATACACGTTATATTCATAACAACAATATAATCGAAATTATGTTGTAATGCATTTTTATCTCAACTTGATTGGCTTTTATAATAGGTACGTACATTTTCTAAGACAAATATAGAGAAGGCAAACATTCACTCTGGCGTATACTTACTTTTTTTCTTCAAATATTTGATGATTTTTTTTTGGAATTTGCATTGATTATGGCTTTGTTGTAATAACGGGTGATTTTTTAGCTGGTTTGGTTTTGGAAACACTGGTTTTGACAGCTGACGTGTGTTTAGTACCTTGTGTCACTGTCAAACAGCTTCAGTTTGGTTTGCAATTTAACCATGGATCGTCTTACAAATGAACAACGTTTGCAAATTATTGAATTTTACTATCAAAATTCGTGCTCGGTTCGAAATGTTCATCGAGCGCTGCTTGTGTTCAGCGATGAGGCTCATTTTTGGTTGAATGGGTACGTAAATAAGCAAAATTGCCGCATTTGGAGTGAAGATCAGCCAGAAGCATTGCAACAGCTACCAATGCATCCCGAAAAAGCCACTGTTTGGTGCGGTTTATGGGCCGGCGGCATTATTGGGCCTATTTCTTCAAAGATGATGCGAATCGCAGCGTTACTGTCAATGGTGAACGCTACCGAGCGATGATAACAAACTTTTTTTTGCCCGAAATGGAAGTTCTTGACTTGCATGATATGTGGTTTCAACAAGACGGTGCCACATGCCACACAGCACGCGAAACAATGGCGCAATTGCGAGGCGAGTTTGGTGAACAGTTAATTTCACGTTTCGGGCCGGTCAATTGGCCGCCTAGATCGTGCGATTTGACACCATTAGATTATTTTTTGTGGGGGTATGTCAAGGCTAATGTCTATAGGGACAAGCCCGCTTCGATTGACGCACTGGAAGCCAACATCCATGCATTCATTCGTGAGATACCGGCCGATATGTGTGAAAGAGTATGCCAAAATTGGACTCAGCGGATGGGCTACCTGAGACGCAGCGGCGGTCAACATTTGCATGAAATTATCTTTAAACATTAAATTGCAAGGTTCAAACTATCGATTCAAATAAATATTTCATTCATTTTTTCGAATTTTTTGTGTTTTTTTAAAAAAGTTCTAAACCTCTTAAAAAATCACCCATTATATAGTATATACAAACAACCAGTGAGAGTAACTTTTAACATTTTTTTTTTGAATAAATCACTGTTAAACATTTTTTTATTATTGTACAATGTACATGCCATTGAAATAAATTTTAAGTTATTGCTAAGCACTCAAATGAGATGGTTTGTTTAATTTAACATCAGAATCAATCAATCCATTAGACAACTTGAAAAGCTTTGAATTTCAATATACTAATAAAATTATTATTAATAAGATATCTGTGATAACTGAGAATAGAATAATTAGTCTCTTAAAGTTGAAAATATCTTGTTTCAATACCATTGCATAAGCACCATTATTCCAATGAAATAGATAGTTGCATTTCTCCTCTGAAACAAATAAACCGCTACCAGGAATCCCCATTAATTTACTTTTGAGCGTATTGTAAAGTATAGAGATTCTTTCTTTAACCTTACTACACGAATGTGGAATGCTTTACTTAAATCTATTTCATCCCACTCATTATGATATTCAGAAATTCAAAACATTTTAAGCCCTATCATATTTTTTTTTTCGCTCGCACTGTGTCCTTTACATTTATGGTTTGTAGTCATTACCCCTTTGATGCGCGAGAATTGAACGATACAAACAAATTATTCTGGTAGATTTGAACTAATAAACTGACTTTAAGGCATCCAAGAAGTCCATTTTGTGAGCCCGAAGGTTATTATAATTATGTATGTCCGGCCTTCAGAATCATCATTGTGGTGTGATGCTTTTTTCTCGAGGCTGAATTAAGCTCGTCGTAGTCCAGGGTAATCCTGAAAAAAAGTTAGTAAAACTTGGGTTAAGAAAGTTAGAGCTCTAACCATTTGTCAGTTTAATTAATAAATTTTTATTTCATAAGAAGAGTGGTTGACAATTTTACAATTTCTTTCATATTATCGCAAACCTTCTTGTAGTGAGCGCTACAGTATTAGACTCAGCCTACGATATTCTCTCACAGGAAGTTTACCAAGGACTAAATGGTAGGAATCTGATTCTTGCCCAAAAAGCGTATCCATGGGAGAATTACTTGCGCCCCAGATCCAGGGTGGCCACCTTTTGAAAAAAAAAGTCCGAAGTAGATTTGTAAAAAAAGTGCAGTAGATTCAATGTTTTCGCAGTAGATTAATATTTTCAGGAAACGAATTTTGATAGGTTAGGGCTTGAAATTTATCCTCAACGTCGTCGACTCTGTCATTAAAAAAACGTCTGGGATATACGCTTGCCTATTGTAATGTTAAAAGTACTTAGAAATATAAACTCACAAACTTCTGCTGGGACCATCAGCAACTTGATCACCACATTGATTTTCCTCTTCAGCATCCCTTTTTTTTTTGTGTATCACTACTAAATAAATACACATAACTACTTAAAACAATTTTAGCTTTTGAGTGCAGATTTTATTAAAAATGTATCTATCCTTTCCCCTTTTCTCACAATTAAAACAAAAACCAAACTCAAATAAATAAAAAGTTACTTTGACAGCTTAATAATTGTTACAGCTGTCAAATGTCTTAAGCCCGATAATCAAAAACTATATGCATACATTAAAAGGTGAATATCATGAAGAATAAAACTACTGCATTCAATGACAGAATTGAAAAATTATCTAAGAGATTATTTACTGAAGGATTTTTTTTTCGTAAAACCAAAAGTCACAGTAGATTTTTTTTAAACACAGTAGATTTATTTTTCGAAAAAAAGTGCAGTAGATCGGCTGTAATTGCAGCAAAGTGACAACCCTGGCCAGATTTCACTCGGAATTAGCAAGCATCAGGGAGAAAACCGATACGAATTTGATTCCCGCTCAGGGCTTATTCGAGGGAAAACAACACAATTTTAAATACCAAAAAGGTTGAATGTAAGTGGTACACGCATTAACCAAATAAAGCAACCGAAAGCGACCAAAAGTTACCATAACCTAAAATCAGCTGGAAATGTATACCTCTGTACTTCCATTCTTCCAAATCTTAAATTAAATAACTTAAAATGAGTGTTTTTAGATTCGAATTATTAATTGTTCGGTTTTTCATGCGTCGCGTCCTCTTGTTATATGAACTGTAAAGTTCATACAAAAAAAAAACAACTATTTTGAATGATGCCGTAGCTCATTATACCGTGAACTGCGGTGGTGCACCGTGCACGATGTAGATGTACTACTGTTGATGATGATTCGGTGGATGGCTTGGCTGGTGTATGTTTGTCGGTTGCCGATGGTTTCACGATTTAAATATATTGAATTATAAGAGCAAGCTCGCTCACTCGCACAGTGGCCACAGTCAACCATTTTGTTGGCCTTTTTTTAATATTTATTTGGAGCCAATTAAACATTTTGTATGTTCAGGACGATCCTAGTATACATTAACAGAACGCAGAACATGTTTTTATACTACAACTATATATACATTTTAAAACAAACATAAATCACATCAAATTCAGACTGACATTTTTCCAACTCAATTTACCAAAAACTTTTAAACACATATTTTATTATAAATAATTTATGTACGACTGTACGTACATACTCGTGTGCATATGAAATAATTCTGTTTGAAATTAAAATTCCATTTCAAAATCCATCACGTCTCAGTTTAAATAATTTATAGCTTTTATAGGTATGCAGAAGCGGGTCTATGACTATTCTTATATTATAAACTATGTGCACCTATCTACATTTTCAAGCCTTGTGTGACATTAATTTAATGGAACATTTCTTTCAATGAAATAACTCAAATTTTACTTTCACTTCGAAATGTCAAATAATGTTAACTATTTTTGAACACACATATGTATGTACATACATATACTCCTACACAGAAATGAAAGAGCCAAAACACGTATGTTATATGTCATCATAAATGAATGTGTTTGTGTATGTCGGTCTGGGAGATTACTTTATAGCTTTTTTACCCATCTAACTCTGATGGCCCTTCTTTTTCTGTGTCCATATTGAGGATGTATGTATATACGTATGTATGGATGGCTTTTTGACTTTAAGATGAAATGAATACAGGACAAATTGGTCAAAATGAAAAATAATGAAAGATTTAAAGAGAATTAATTTTTACTTGCTCTTTTATAGAGCAAGTATGGGTTCCTGATGTAATGAAGCAAAAAAGATGTATTAACTGTCAATAATTACAATACCAACTACATCGTATGCACCTACATATATGCTAAGTTGATCTTACTCCTGGGCGCCATTTCTAAGAACCAACCTATTTAAATAATGTCCAAACTACAGTACACTTTTAAAAAATTTTATTTTTAATTTCAATCCAAAACAACACAACATCTTAATTATTATTTAGTTGTTTATTTTCCATAGGGCAACAATACCTTAACTGATGGTACTATTAAACATTTTTAATTCCATCATCTACATTTAAATGATAGTCATTAGACAGTATAGGTTAGGTAGATATAAATACATAATGCTGCTATCTAAAAGATGTGCTAATGTCTACTTATTCAACAAATTCGTATAAGACACGCGAATACTTAAGATCACCCAGAAGCTCTTGCAAATTAATTTATATAGGTACCTCTCAACAAAATAACAATATAAATAGCATCACCCTCCTGATGAAGATGATGATGATGATGATGATGTTGATGGCATCTGAGTAACCGCACTCGAGGCGACAAACACAACCCGTATTCACTCAAGTCCATCTTATGTTTCTCGTATAACGTGAACATCCCCTAATTCAGCTCGACCCGTGTTCTCCCTTCAACATCGCCCATCGGAGTTTGGAGAAATTATGAAATAGACACTCTGAGGCAGAGGCGAGCACTCAAGCATCAACTCGTTTGGAGGGCTTAAGGAGCCATTTATCCCCGAGGCGAGTCGCATGCCTTATTTAGCATATCAACAGGTCAATTACCATGGGAATAACGGGCTTCAACAACAAGTGGCAGAACAAAGAGACGGAATGAAATTTATGAGAAATGCCCACCATCACCAGGGGCTGTGTTGTGGTTGGGTTTTTGAAATCTATATCGAGGATGGAAACACTTCTTCTCCCGCACACTCATTCACCTTGCATATCTAGGATGTGTCCTTCAATACAGAATAATAGTGCTCTACGTCCCCAAAGGTGAACTGTGTGTTTCAAGAGTATCTTAAAAACCCAAAGCTTTATTTATCTTGGCCATATGCATGAAGCATGGGAAACAAAAGGTAACTCATAAAAAGGTTTAATAGATAGATATTTTTCCATGTCCCTAATTCCCATATCATAAATGCCTTCGATTTCCAATCAATCAGTCTTGGCTTAAATTTTAAACAGATATACAGCCTTGAACCTTTTTTTTTTATTATTTATTTTTTGTTCAAACAGGTTTTAGAAAGTAAAAAAAAAAACACCGCCTCTTGTGACATTGTTTTGGAACAAATCAATTCGTTTACATTTATCTCTAGTGTAAAAGGAAATAGCGTAAGGGAAGATAAAGAGGACACAAAATAAAACAGTTTAGATCCTGATGGGGAATCTGGAAACCGGATAAAAAATATCAATGGATTAGATCCGGATGCCATCACATTTTGCTTGAGATTGCTGAGTAAATAAAATTTGTTGACCCAATGTGTTTGTATATCACACCACACCACACCACACCACACCATCCCGCCATCACAGTATGGTGGGTAAAAAAGCTAGTGATTTAAAAACGATTTCTATTTCTTTTTAAGTTCCTACATATAGATGTTTGCCTATTTTTACTTGCTCAAGGGACAAGTATTGGATTCGTGTTAAAAAAATCAATTGATCAAAACTTACGATGGAGAAGTTAAAAAAAAGTTATACCGTATGTCGAACTATAATCCGAAGCAGTTGGATTGAGTTGGACTCACTGGAACTTGTAGTATTAGTTTAGTTAGCGAAAAATTCACCCAACGGAGATAGGGGTTTTTACGTTTGTTGAGAAAACGTCATTATTTCTGGATATACCATATATGGATCTCGTTCATACCTTAACCGATTTAGTTGAAAACACATGAACTTCATCATCAAGTAATATGGTGTTGACAATTTTTATTTGCTTCTCATTAATTCGGTCATAAGGAGGTCGTTTAGGTCAAAATGCGCACTCAACAACTCGTTGATCCCGTGCACTTACTCGTTTATCTTAATTTTTCATAGTACTCCGTGTTTCTTATCTTATCTTATGCACACGGTGTTTTGGTTGAAATACATTATATTAGTTACCTATTATAACTACTGAAATATTAGCTGTTAAAAAAGAATACGGCAATATTACAAAACTTCAAAGGTATCGAAATAATTCTGATTATTATTCATACGGTTTATTACTTGCTCTATAGGGCAAGTATGTATTGTTTGCGTGATGATCGAGAAATCCGAAAAAGTGTGTTTCGTCATGCCATCCTTCGGTCTGTGCGTCTATATGCGTCTGTACTTCTATACGTCTGTACGTCTGTACGTCTGTACGTCTGTACTTCTATACGTCTGTACGTCTGTACGTCTGTACGTCTGTACGTCTGTACGTCTGTACATCTGTACGTCAGTTCGTTTGTACGTCTGTACGTCTGTACGTCTCTACGTCTGTACGTCTGTACGTCTGTACGTCTGTACGTCTGTACGTCTGTACGTCTGTACGTCTGTACGTCTGTACGTCTGTACATCTGTACGTCTGTACGTTTATACGTCTGTACGTCTTTACGTCTATACATCTAAACGTCTTTACGTATTTACGTGTTTACGTCTTCAAGTCTGTATGTATGTACGTCTATAAACGCCTATTCGTCTGTGCGCCTGTGCATCTGTGCCTCCACTGTAATTTGAGCCATATCATAAACGGTTGGCCCGATTTACATGAAATTTAATACAGAGCATTTTTATGTGCTTCCCTAGAGGTGAAATTCAAACTTTTGTTTTAGCTCATCTAAACGGTTAGATGCCATACAAAAATTTATTTTTTTTTTTAATTTTCTCAAAAATGGCTTGAACGATTTTGATTAAACTTCGTACCTGGAATGACCAAAATAATCGAAGGAAAAGTGCTTTTCAGGTTTTTGAAGAAAAATGCACATAACTGAAATAGGCATTACACTTTTTTTTGCAAATTAATTGTGTTGTGAGTTTTTTTTTTAAGCAGCTTTTACAGAAATTGTCGTTTATTCAAGAAAAGTGTGGGAATATTTATGGCGAAAAAGTAAAATTGTTTATTGGTAGAATTCTGTTTAAGCTTTGGATTCTTTTTTAACTTTACAAAAAGCTGATATAGCCAACACTAGTGCTTGATTATTAGTAAGGCCTAATCACTGTTTTGATTTTGTTCAAATTTTGTAAATATATAATTCTAAGGCCCAGTTTTTCATCGCAAAATTAAATTTAAGTCCGAGTAAACTCATCAAATTTGGTAAGTTAGCTCAGGATAAGCTGATGTTTTATTCACCGAGTTTGTTTAGGCGTTCCGCATGCATTCTCCATCGGAAAACTGCTTCCTCAGCTCACTGTGGGTTAAATTATTTCTAGAGGAACCTAACCTTAGCTTAACTCAACCACCATTGGGTTTAAGCTGTCCAAATAATATTGCATTCAAATGTTTTGCAAGAATTAATTTTTGTTTACGGAAAAAACACAATTCGTGTGTTTTATACTTATGACTTATATTGAACTTATGTCTTTTTTATCACTTTCTCTTAAATATGTTATTTTATAAGAAAAATAATGCTTAGACACTTAAGTCGTTAAGTACATTAGAGTGCACCTTTTTGATCTGGCCTTTGATCAAGTATGTACAGGGTTTTCCAATAAGAGGTGTTATTTTGATATTCAAAGAAAAATGGCATTTTTTGAGATAAATGATCGGATGTTTATTTTATTATAAAGAGGAAGGTATACCGTTAATAATGGAACACAACATCAGCCAAATGGCAGCCACGACCACGTTTACAGGACCATATCCTTTTCATGAAATTTTCCATAACCAAGTCGCAAAGTGGCTGCCCTATGGCCTCGATAGCCTCACGAATTCCATCTTTGAGGTCTTGAATCGACGCTGGGCTGTTGGCGTAGACCTTATCTTTCACGTGGCTCCAAAGGAAGAAGTCGCAAGGTGTTAAATCACAAGATCTCGGTGGCCAATTGTGATCACCTCTTCTAGAGATAACACGGTCCGGAAACTTTTCCCGTAAAAGATCGATGGTTTCATTGCTTGTGTGGCACGTAGCGCCGTCTTGTTGAAAGTAAACGTTGTCCAGATCAATACCATCCAATTCCGGCCATAAAAAATCATTAATCATCTCTCGATAGCGCAATCCATTGACCGTAACTGTTGCTCCAGCCTCATTTTCGAAAAAGTAAGGTCCAATGACCCCGCCGGACCATAAACCGCACCAAAGAGTCACGCGTTGACGATGGAGAGGCTTTTCAACAATAACTCTTGGGTTTTCCGAGCCCCAGATGCGGCAGTTTTGCTTGTTGACGTAGCCTCCGAGGTGGAAATGGGCCTCATCAGTCAAGATGATTTTTCGATGAAATTCCGGATCATTTTCATGCATTTCAAGGACCCAATCAGCAAAGACACGACGTTGTGGTTGATCAGCCGGCTTGAGTTCTTGTGTTAACTGAACTTTATAAGCCTTAAGACCCAAGTCTTTATGCAAAATACGGTGTAATGACGTTTGTGGAATGCCTAATTCCAAAGAACGACGAGGAATGGACAAACCTGGGTTTTCTTCAACACTTTGGGATACAACAGCAATATTCTCAGTTGTTCTTGAGCGACGTGCACGGGTTTTATTCTTCACATCACTAACTTGTCCCAACAGCTCGAATTTGTCCACCAATTTCTGTATTGCAGTCCAACAAGGTGCTTCACGACGACCCAAAAATGTTTTAGTTTTACGAACCGTAAAACTAAAATTTTCTGCCAAATTTTCAGCATTTTTATAGTGAATTTTAATAATTTCAATGTGTTGTTGAAGCGTGTATCGTTCCATTTTTATTAAAGGCGTAGTTTCTACTTGTCAAATGTCAAAAAATGACAGCTTCAAAATTGACAGCTACCGAAATAGCGGGCTATTCAAAATAACACCTCTTATTGGAAAACCCTTTATTTATGTTGAGCTAATTAACCTCTTGAAAAACTGATGCCTGATTTGTTTGGGCCTAAATAAATGCCACTTACTGCTGACTTAAGAGAAAATTTTGTTTGGTATATTTTCATAGAAAATCGGATGTTTTAGAAAAAAAAGTCCTCAATTGTTTAATGAATAAAATTAACCGTTTAGGGGCCAGTTTTTCAGTGCATAAGTTAACGACGAGTTAAATCAGATTTAGTTAATCCTGCAATTACTTTAATCCCGAGTAAACTCAAAAGTATATTTTTTCAGTAGAGTATTAATTTCAACTACTAGTTGTAAAAAATCTATCGAAATCGAAGGGCGGCAGTGTGGAAATCGACCTTTCCATGGTGTCGTACCTCGATTTGAATACATTTTTGATATGGATCTTTCAGAAATACCAAGCGTTAACTCACCAAATTTATTAAATTAACTCGGGATCTAAATTGACTGAAAAACATGTTTCAGGATTTAAATCGGGTTTAACCCCGAAAATAGGATAATCGGTGTTAAAATTAAATTTATAGTTTAATAAATTTTAATATATTTAAAAATTTAATGCTAAATTTAATATTTATTTTTGAAAAAAAAAAATACACTACATATATGTACATAGCTAAACTCGTGCTTTTAAGGTATGAAGATGAACCCAAGATAACAATTTTATCAACTAAATTCTATTGAAAAACAATCATATCTTGGTGTCTTTCTCTCCCCACTGTTCATATGTGGAGAGCCATAAAACGGCTATACACATACACACACTCCCAAACTCAAACATATGTACATTGGTATTTGTACGGTCGAGCAACTTTTAAATACCAGATTAATCGTATCCTCATGGGATATTTTTTGCCGGAATAGAAAAACAAATTCAGTTATATTGGGAGCATCGCATCGGGTTGAAATCACTTTTTTCTTGTTAACCCATATATGATACCCAACTCAGACATCCATTTATTGCCACGATACCTTGACTTATTCTACCTATGGATGTGTCCCAAGGCTGCTTTTTTCACTTCATCCTTGGTTACTTTATGCTTCTGCCGTGTCGTTTATTTCCTTTCGTTCTGATGTTTTTTTTTTTTTTTTTTGTTTTGCTTTGACCAGCCCTTTAAAACTCTCAAAACCTTTAAGGCTTAGGGCTAAAGTTAGACTTTAAGAAAACGTGAAATTGAACCCGAAGAGGCTTAGTAAGAGAGAGAAATAAAAGGTCAGTAAAATTGTGGATGGAAAATCGAATTCCATTGGGACAACCAGCAACCACACACTCTCTCGTCAACCGATTAAAGTTGTGAACACTTTCTACAGTAAGGTGTAGTTGCTTAGGCTCGTGAAAAAAAATCATGCTTTTTCTTACTTAAATAAACACAATCATGCTTTGTTTGTCGAAAAATAAAAGAGAGGTCTGCGTTCCATTCCAAGCCTCGTCTTTCTAAAAACAACTTTGATTTTTCAAGGCTACTACCTTTTGCAAGGAAGTGACAAAGTTCTCCAAGAGTATCTCTCCTTATCCATTCGGATTTGGCAGAAAATTATAGGTTGCCCCTATTCCTGCAAAAGGCACACAAGAATGGTTAAGATTTGTAAGTCACTAGGCCCTGACGGCTCTCCACGAGCTGTCACGCCACGAAATTTATTTATTTTTAAAGAAGCAAATAGAGAAGTTCAACCAAGTGAACCGCACTGTATTTTTTGGATAAAACATTGAGGGCTTCTTTATTTTTATTATTTGAACAGATTGCAAGTTCAAATTCAAATGATTGGCCAAATATATAGTGAGATAGGAGAGCTGACGCGTTCTACCGTTGCAATAAATATTTAGACTTGTCTTTGACTTTTCTTGGTGAGTGGCAATGGCAAAAAGACCCTCGCTTCTTTTGCATTGTTGACATTCTTCGGTTTTTCTTTGACAAGCCTCAGGAAGAAGTCGGTTTCCTTAGATACCAAATGTCAGATGAATAGATTCTATGGTGGCGTTCGTAGGTACACCTTTGATTTGTCTTTCAATAATAGAAAGAACATCTGTAAGGAATATTAATACAAATAGTGTTCTTTGAAGTTAAGAATGCCTTTTGGTGTTTCTCCGAAATGGCTTCTTCGTTCTTCGTCTTCGACGCGGCGGGCTGCCGGCGTGGCATGGCGGCAGCATCTCAATTTTACTTCTTAGAACAAACTCAAGAGTTTACAAAGGACCAATTTTTCTCCAGAGACAAGAATAAAGGACTTAAAATAATAAAAACAATTTCGTATCACACTTTCGTTTCGTTTCTTTCGCCCGAACCCAAACTCGAAGCATAGGTACACAAAACCAGAACTAGAACCAGAGGATTCTGCAGCGCAGTGAAGTCTTAATTTGTACTCTTGCATGTCGCCTGGAAATGAAGTCAAGCGGGTAATTGCACCTTGTGTGTGTTAGTTGCTTCTTTCGAGCTTCAAAGATGGCAACGAGGATGAGAATGACAATGATGAGTCTACCTACAAGGACAACCAAGGAAGACGCTCCACGGTCTATGCTCTATAGGTTCAGCAAGGTCTCGGAGTAGAAATTGAACTTTACGTTCGTCGCGTTTATTATTGGAATCACGTACCAAGATATGTCATCACCGGATTCTGTTCCTTGGTAAGAATAAGAATAAATTGAGATGTTAGAATGGAAAGGGTATATGTGTATTATTATGTGTTATGGGAGTGCTTTTGAAAGGCACCAGGGTGAAAAATCACAAACGAAGACACACAACCGAGGAGAAGTACAAGGACGATGACGATGATGGGAATATAAAGGGATATGGTATACCTACCATCAGAAACAATGACAACAGTCTGTGTGAGATATTTTAGTTGTTGATTGGTTTGAAAGTGGGCGATGAATTTTTGTAAGCCGTAAAGTTGGTGCTTTACTCTTTTCTCTTTTTAATGGTAATATTTTATTTGTTTGTTTACCTTAATTGCATGGTTAAAGAATAAAAGCAATTAGCGTGTGAATTTGTTTACTTTGCTAGCTTTGTATTGACGCAAAGGCATTACATTATTATAATTGTGATATTATGAAGGTACTAAAGCGCAAATTTCGGATTCGTTAAAAGAAAATAGAACTCTCGATTTTAATCAGACTTAGACCTATGACATTACATTAGCCTTGTTTTTTGGTCAAAAAAACGACTAAATGCAACAACAATCAATTCATCTTCGGGCTTCGAGCTTAACTTAAGCACGTAGAAAAACTGTGTTACCGTCGTTAATTATATTGCATACTTGTTATCGATAGTTTGTATGTAAACTCGATTTTGTTTCTGTAATGGCGTCGCTAATCCCCGATATCGTTTTTTTTTTTTCAACCAAATCTCTCCGAGCTTGCAAAAAAACTCGGTTAATGATAGAAAACTTAAAAAATTCTGTTTTTCTGTCTGCTTGGTGTGTATGCCTTTCAGTACCTCGACCTTCGGGCTAAGCCACTGAAGCGATTTTTCTTCAATCTTGGGACAGTTTTGTCCGAATAAGTGCGGGACTTAAGTCCCCTAATTTGACCAACTTGCTCAGACACAGTGGTGGACCCAGGAATCGGTCAAAAGTAGGTCAAACTGCTCTCAACTTTTTTTCGCCCGGTAAATAAAAAACAAACGTTTTTTTGGAACATTGAATTACTACACCAAAACCATTATTAAAAGTTGAATTTATTTTTCCATCAAAATTTATTTTAAATTTTATCCACTTTTGCAATCCCATATCACACATTCCGATCACAAAAATAAATAAAACAAATAAAAACAGACTGCCACCCCAATCGAGAGTGAATCATTTGAAACGCTTCTTTAAGCCTTCATTAGGACTAAACAACTCTCTTAAAAGAAGTATATTTGCGTTAAGCTGAAAAATAAAGAAATTTTCTTCAAAACCCTACGTATTACCATAATGAGATTTTTTGCAAAAAACCTGAAACACAGTTCTCTCACAACTATTTCGGTCATTAAAGGTATGAAGTTTCATCAAAATCGCTATAGTAGTTTTTGAAAAAAATTAAAAAAAAAAACTAAAATCGTTGTAGGAGGCAGCTACCCGTTTTTGATAAGCTAAACAAAAATACCAATTTCTCCTCTAGGGAATCACATAAAAATATTCTGCCAAAATTTAAAGAAAATAAGTCCAAGCCTCTAGCTCAAATCACAGTGAACACACGCTTGCACAGACTTATAGACCGGCGGACGGTATGACGAAACCCCTTTCGATACATTTTCAATTTCTAATTCCAAATGTTATACAGAATCTTCAGTTGAGATTTCATGGCAGTGAGGTCATTGAAAGTTTATTTAATTTTAATTTGCAACATAAAAAAGTAGGGTCAGGTGAAAGTAACAGCTTAACGAAGATAATTCGAAAAAAATTATCAAATCATAAAATATGCTGATTAACGGTAAACCAGGTTAAAAGTTCTGGTTCAATGGGGTGTGTGGTCTGGGCCTGAAAACCACCACTGTGGATCCACTACTGCTTAGACTGTATAACTGGGCCTTAAGGTTTTTGGCTTCCCCTGAGGGAAAATAATTTAATTTTAAATAAATTAGCCGTCAGTCCATGAGGCTAGAGCTATATTTTTTAGTTTTAAAAATTATTTGTAATTTACATTTATTCTTTTATTAATAAAAAATAAAAAAAAATAAATAAAAATTCCAGCAAAGCTAAATTTAGCGGAAAGCTTTATTTTTATGTCTTAAGCATTTTTTAAAAAGTGCCCTAAATTTGGACCAGTTTTATGTAAATATTTTGAAAACAATCAGTTGTTATTGAAAAAGAGTGAATTTTAAAATTGTAGCGTATCCTTTCTTATACAAACAATATTGAAAAATTTTCGTAGGAAAAATAGTTTTCGAGAAACACTTGGGCGAATATCACAGTACAAGTTCCCACACCATCGCTAGGCTTAACAAATATTTTCAAAGGTTGAATGATAAATTAACTAACTTACTCCATTAAAGAAGCCAGCATGAAACTCAAACAAAAAACAATATCTAACCAAAATATTCACAATGTGGCCATCTGTATAGACAGTCAGGCTGCAATCAAAGCAATTGATAGCTGCCTGGTAATCCTAAAGTTGGTAAATCAATGCAGAGTTGAGCTCGCTGTCTTTAGTGATAGTACTTAAATCTCACTCATGGGTCCCAGGCCAATGAGCAAGCAAATGAGCTTGCCAGGCAGGGATCAGCCCTTCTCTTCAGGCAGAAGAAGTCAACCTGGGATTCGTGAAGGGCAGAATATATGACCATTTCCTTTCGGAATCAATAAAAAGGTGGCTAGGTCTGTCAAAATGCAAGATATCTAGGAAGATATGGCCTACCTATGACAAAAACAGATCAAATGATTTAATAAAGCGAAATAGAACAAATACGGCCAGAATCGTTGCAATCATCACTGGCCATTGGCCAATAGGAGAACATGCGGCTAAGCTACGCATAACCTTTTAATAGTTTCTGCCGTAGCTGCAGATGGTTATGCGGCTAAGCTACGCATAACCATCGAACACTTTCTCTGTAACTGCCGCTAACCGATAGACTAATGCTGGCCTAATAAGTTAGGTAAAAACAATACAAATACAAAATTCATATACAAAAATCGTCACTAACAGTGTGAGCTTAACATTCCCTTGAGGTCGAGGGCACAGACCAAAACCTAGTCCCTATCAATCAACAAACTCGTAATTAACTGTTCGGACAATCACCAACTCTATAATTTTTGCAAGCCTTAAAGCATTGACATATACCTAGTAGGTATTATCTTGCTTAGAACAAGCACTGCCACGAGTTGATCTGGTGAAGGGCTATATGGTTGGATCGCAACCCTACCAGAACCACCTAGCACACAGTTGTGAGCTTGGTGCCCTTTTAGGGCTGCGTGAAAAAAACAATAACCTAGTCCCCTAAGTAATTCTGTTTAGACTAAAAACACTACCCTTATAAGAAGAAACAAATCAGGTCAAACGAGTTATGGTATCAAAACGGCCGGCGCCGGCGCATAACAGCGCTAATTGGGTTCTTCGGGAACAGGTGTTCTCTTCTCAAAACCGCCATTTTACCTTCCTACCTACCTAACTTACTCCAACTCATTCTCTGGAAATAACTCAGTAAAAGTAGACTTTGACATCGAAAGAATTCCGACAAGACTAAATTTTGATGAAGAGTCAGATTTAAATCAATTATTTAGAAAATTGCCTTTCCCGGCTAAACAGGATGTCTCGACCCAACCTAAACGCTCTGGATTTTTGCTACACCTTATGCGAATCACCCTGTATATAGGGGGCCTGGGATTTTTCCGTCCGGAACACGGGATTCCTCTCGATCGTCCCGCCTATACTTAAAGTGCACAAACCAAGAAAATCAATGGCATCTTTTAAATCAGTTTGTTCTTTTTCGTACTCAAATACTAAAATACCAACTTATAAATGAAGTTGTTACTACAAAGTTTTGAGCATATAGGGACTTAAATTAATGTTTGATATTTTCAAATCCGAATTTGCAATTGAACTCCATTTGCAGGTCGAGAACGAGTATTTTTCCACCTACTTTTGCATTGTCGAATCCGTGCGGTAAATTCTCTTAGTACGTTTCGTAACAACATTTAGACAGTAAAATTCGCTAACTTACCTTTACACACATGCAATTGTACGATAGATATTTCCGTAGGAACTCTCCAAGGTTCAACTCGACATTGTCACAAAATATTTATGCCGGTAATTATTCAAGTTGAATCGCTTTCCGCGCCAACATAATGCTTTCATTATACTGTTTATACCACCAGCCTCCTCCTTCCGGAACATCACATTACACACAATCAGTAGTTGATTTTGTTCCGCCATTTTGTCAGTTGCATTGATATCACAGATTTTGTGTGACATATAAAAAAGCCAGCTGAACAGTCTCTGTATAGTAATGCAATTCGGAAATACCAAAAGGACACACAAAACCCTACTGTGTCCATAAACCTCTCGAGCCGCCTCCCAATGATTAACGAGGCTCAAATGAAGTAAGTAAGCGAAATGCATGCACTTGCTTAAACATATGCATGTGTGAGGTCTGAGGTGTCGTGACGCGATGCCATGACAAGATAACTGTGGATAGAGCGTCGCTGAACGCTGAACGCTGAGCACACAGGATAATACAATCCAAAATCCAACTGTCAGTCGTGTTACTGTTTGTCTCTCCTTTGCTTGCGTTGTTGTTACGCAATGATAGTGAGCTATACTACGCTATTCTATATGGCCGCACTCATTCTATGCAAAAACACGTCCGATTTTCCAGTAATGGGTATCCTTGGAGACTGACTGACTGACTGTGTATGACTATGCTTTTGCCTTGTTCGTTTCTATATCCCAAAGCTGTGTTCCATGGAATTTCAAATAAAATGGATTTTAAACTTGAAAGCCAATGGCTATATGGCTATGGCAATGGAAATGACGATGGCGAAGAGCAGTTGCCTGAAATTTATGCTGAGCCGCATAGATTCGATTTTCAGAGAAATTTTCTCACAAACGCAAACTGGTCGGTCGTTCCTATCCATTTATACCTATTGATTTTCAGTATTTCAAGCATGGATGTTGTGTGTGACTTGGGTTCACCAATGGTGTGGTGATATTGTTGTTGAACATGATTCTTTTTTTTGGCTGGGTTTATTTCTGGTTATAAAATACACACTCATCGTGTACATGCGTAGGGGTGCTATGTGCACTATCGATTTACTTCTAAATGGCAACAAATTTAAATCCATGCGAACTTTAAGTACCTACACATTTATTAGGTATTAAGTAGAAATGAACCTACCAAAAGAGCAGTTTCCTATATGAAATCGTTGGATTCTAATATTCCCCTAAAAATGCCTCCAAAAATATTTTGTAAATAACTGTGGAAATTCGAGGATATAATAAATACTCATGATATTATATCCTTACTGTTTTAAAAATTAACAAATGATAACCCATGAAATAGGCCTACAGGCGACATCATGAGCTGTGCAAGGAAATGTCCCATAAAGCCTAAATTGTGTATACCTACATACCAAGGATTTTTGTCTGGGAAATTGTTTCAAGTTACATTTGTCATATGTCACGTAGACCGTTGGACTTTTGTTTTTCTCTAAAAAGTAAACTGTTGTTAAGTTTGGTCGTTCCTAAGTTCTCAAATCGTTACATTGTGTACATTCTGACGTCTTCAAATTGTTCCTAGATTCAATGTTGAGGTGTCAAAATGTTACTCTGTGGTGTGCTTTTTGCTTTCCCCAAGAGGTTTTTCTCGCCGGTTTACCAAGGTCGGTTTTGAAGAAAAACACTAAACTTATAACAAATTCTTTATTAGAAAACGAAATGGCAAGATCGCAGGTATAGGCCCCTAGTGGCAAGATCGCAGGTGTATGGCCCTGGTGGCAAGATCGTAGGTACAAGCCCCTATAGTGGCAACATTAACTAGGCTTAAGCACTAATAGATCACAGGTACCGAAGCCCCTGGTGGCAATTAGACCTTATCGACCTCACTCATCCTCATTTTAAGTGAAACTGATTTATTGAATCCAGTTTACTCTAACTCTATTGACTTGAGCACTGACCGAAAGGGTTATTTTCATTCGCCGGAGTGGCTCGTCATGATATCTTTTCCGTAACCAGTGAGTGTTAAGTTTAAGGAGGTGAATGAAAATATCCTGTGTTTGTTGTTGGTGTTTTGGCCTCATATGCATATCTTGTGTTGTTGTTTCGATTATTGTCGTCGGCGTTGCTGTTGTTTTTTTTTTGAGTTTTTTTTTGTCAGGTGCAAAAAAAAAATCATGGAAAATATTTTTTCTTTGGTTTTGTAATTAAGAAGGAAAAACCTACCTAAGTTTTTTAAAACGGTTTTTTAGCTTATTTCCTGTGACCCCTAATAAAACGTTTAAGTATGAATGTTTTTGATTTCGGGTATGATTAATTATGTTATGACTACCCTTATAATGATAAACATAGTGCGAGCGTTAGGAAAATAGGGAAGGGTTTAATAGCAGATACCGATGCCCATTGGTTTTGAATTTCTGGACATTACAATGGGAGGGAAAAATGGAGCTAGGCAAAGCATTCCACATTCGAGTTGTGCGGCTAAAGAAAGAATCTCTGTACTTGACTGTACGTCCGAAATTGGGCTCAAGGCTAAGCTGATGTGCATTCCTAGAAGCGCGAGTTTTACGGTGGAATTGTTTTAGGGGAGGAATGCAATTGGCTATTTCGCTAGAACACTGTTAGTAAAAATAGCGATAGATTAAAGAAAGACATGAAACACTGCGGCGGCGGTGTTCCAGAGTAGTAATTGTATCTGTTATATTTCTATCACCTATCATTTTAAAAGCTCTATTTTGAATTCTATCCAAGAGATTCAAGTGAGTTATAGGAGCACCTGCCCATGATGTGGGAGTTATACTCAAGCTTAGGACGGATAAAGGCTTTGTAGATTATAGCCAGATCAGAAGTAGAGAAAAATTTCTTGCATCGCCGAAGAAAACCTAAACATTTAGCAGCGTTTTTGGCAACGTTAAATATGTGGTCATTCCACAAAAGGTGGTCTGTGATAATATGTACATTCTCAGAACTGAAAGCTGTTTAGTTTCTTCAATACAAGTACCGCTCATTAATAGCGGCATGGAGGGTGGGTTTCGCTTCAACGACAGGAGACAGCATTGAGTTTTTGAAGCATTAAATTCTACGCGGTTTTTGATTCCCCATTGGACAATGCTATCAAGATCAGAATTTAATGAGCTTATCATACGCTCTAGTTCCACATCCGAAGGACAAGGATGTGAATCTTGAAACGAATATGAAAAGCTGAGGGTTTTGTCGTCAGTAAAATAATTTAGTGGATTAGAAGTTTCAGACAAAAGATCATTGATGAAAATAAGAAAGAGAGTCGGAGACAAAACGGAGCCCTGGGGCACACCAGCATTTATGTTATGAATATCAGGCTAAAAACCATCCAATACGACTTGTATTGAGCGGTCCGAAATTTAATTTCTAATCCAACGAATAAGAAGAGATTAATCGATAACAAATGCACTCATTTTCGATAAGAGAGCTAAGATGCTTGAATATCAAGTGCAATAATCTTACTTTCGCCAAAACGATGTAAAGATTTGTTTCACTGTTCGGTGAGATATACCATCAGATCACCAGTGGACCTATTGCTACGAAAGCCATACTGCCGGTCATTTAGAAGCTTTCGTTCTTCAAGATATTTCTTAAGCTGATGATTAATCATCGTGTCCATGACCTTGGAAAGAGGGGACGTAAGTCAAGTGCTTAACGGGATTAGGTTTTTTTTTTTTAATTTAAATCTTATAGGTAAACAGATAACCTTATTAGGATGTCATAAAATTGAATATTTTTAGTGCAGGTACTTAGTTTTATGGCATAAAAAGATAAAACATCGGGATGAAATTATCATTGAATACTTGAACGAGCGATCGAGCAGTTGTAAAAGGAAAAATTATTTAAATATTTTGTTTGAACTTTTTGTCAAAGTTGAGAGTCTTGAAGAGTTCTTTTCTGCCGTAATAAGTGAATACCAACTATCCGGTGAAAGTTTACCGGAAAATGAAGCAAAACTAAAAAGCTTTCATTACAACATTAATAAAAAATGGGTCGCAGCCCATAGATCGAGATTAAATTTCATAAACAAATAAATGGAATGGCTTTCTTCATCTCTCCATATCAAAACCGGACAAATGAGCTTGGACTTGATGTAGATAAACCAAAGCAAGGATTTGGAAATAGCAATGATGGAAACACTTTAAGGAGATTTTTGAACAATCTGAGGCAACCGCTCGAATAACTGGAGTCAATGAAGAGGTTATAACCAGGATTAAAATAATACTTATTATTTTGAATAGCAGGGAAGTAGTGAATACAGTTAAATTTGGAGAGTACACCAAAGAGTTACTGAAACAAAAGTACCCTGTACAACTCACACCTTCTCTTCATAAAATTTGGGTTCATAGTCAAAATATCATCGAATACCAATAACTACCACTTGGAGAATTGTCAGAAGAAGCCTAGGAGTCCAAAAATAAAGACTACAAGAAGTACAGATATCAAAATACGTGCAAAGTTTCAAGAATTCCACAGAATGAAGACCTATTTAACATGCCAGCAGTCTCATCCAATCCACTTATCTCTACCTTAAATTATGTAAGAAACCAAAAAGATCTGAAAGCACAATACTCACCGCAGATTATAAGTTTATTACGCATTACCATGGACTTAGATGATAGTTTTCAAGAAATTTAATTTTTGTATGTAAATTTGTGTTCCTTTTATTTTGTTTTTCTACTTTTTGAATTCTAATCTATCAATAAAATACTTTATAAATTTACTCTATTATAAAAAAAAAAAATAAAAAAAAAATGAAAAACTGATTTTGTCCCCCACTGTTTCACTCAAATTGGTTTGTTTTCTTTTTTTCCCACTGTTTCACTTAAATTACACTCAATTACTTCATAAATTGACTTTCGACCTTTTTTAGAATTAAATACCAATTATGTTAACTACCTTAACTAAGACTTCTTATTTCAGCAGCAGATTCTGAAACACCCTGTAAATATTTTTTCTTAAAATTCACAAACTTTAAAGCCTTGAAAATTTTCTTCAAGATAAAAAAAAAAAATTGGCGATATCTTTATTCGTTTCAGAGATATGATTTTTGCAACCAAAAAAGTCAATACGGGCCACTGTGTGGTGGTGAGATGAGTTTTTGACTCCACATTAATATTTACTCAGAAACATTAATACTTACTTAGAAAATATGCAAAACATATTTTTTTTTTTGAAATTTTGTTTAACAGTTCTCTTTATAATTTTTAGAAGCTTCGGCACAATAAATCAAAATTGGTTGAATTGTTTTCGAGAAAGTCAACCCATCCGTTTATGTTGTAACCGAACAGACAGACAGACACCCAAACGGAATTTCTTCCCTATCATCGTATTGTATAGGGTCATTCATTTCGGGGTTTCAAGTTGGTAGCGCTGGCAATTGACACCACCTGTCAAACTCAGCTGTTATTTGAAGTGTAATAATATTGGTTGAATGTTTGCCATTTACAATAATAAAACAACTCTTAAAACTTACTACAAAAGTGGTGATTCAACATAACCACTTTTCGCGCATTAGGCGATGATTATGGTCGTCATAATCGACCGACTACGCAAGCAATCGGTAAAATTGTGAAGAAATTTGAAGATAATGGAAGTTTTACTGATGTCGTAAGGCCTACTGTGCATCATCGTAATGCATGCTCAGTCGAAAACATTGCTGCTGCAAGTGAAAGTGTTGCTCATGATCCGAACTTATCGATTTCCCGTTTTTGTGGCCGGCGCGGCGTGGGGATTGAAAATCATGACCCGGGCAATATGTGGTTCCAACAAGCTAAGGGGCCACACAACACGACCAATTATTGCTTTATTGCATGATAAGTCGGGACGTCAATTGTATTGTCCACCGTTAGATTTTTTCCTTTGGGCAAAAAACTGCGTGTTCACGCAAATAATCTCCGAACACTATAGGAGCATGAAAAACCGAGATATCGCCCGAAATGTGCGAAAAAGTGGTTAAAATTACCTCAAAAGAATCGGATGCTGCGAATCTTCCCGAGGCGGCCATTTGAATGATATTGTTTTTCACACTTAATGGCAAAGTAAAATTAAATTATAATGAAATAAAATTTTCATCGAAAATGTATCGCTGTGTGTGTTTTATTTAGCTTTAATTTCGAAACCGAAAAGTGAATGGCCCTTTATTTCGAGTTCGATTTTGTTACGATACTTGCCATACATGACAGATGTTTAGTATATTTTTTATCGATTAAAAAGGACTAAGGATCGACTGATCCTTGTCACAGTTGAAAGAATTCATTATATCAATTCACATTTGTGTGATTAGGTTAAATTATTAAAATGAGGAGTAAAGCAATATTTATAATTAATGTGATAGTGACGAAGATTAACAAATGCAACAATGTATTGTTAATGAGGTTGAGATGGTGATGAAAGTGTTTGCAGACTATATCTTAGCATCTACTCGTCATGAAAACACAAGTAGTTCGTAGCATGTACTAGATTATCGTTTGGATCTACTCATGAGTATGAGTAGTTCGGCACCTCCAAAGGAACACGGCTAGTGTCATCCACAATGAGGAAATTACATCTGGTATTTTTTTTATTTTGTTTCATATCGGACCTGTGAATTTCTGATGCAAAACTTTTGTCCATCACCTCCATCGCTCGCCAGCGAACCTATGCTGTTTAGTTGTTCAACTGATATCTTTAAACACATTTTGTTCCAGCATTTACAAAAAACCCCTCACCCTCTGCAGTTTTTTGAAGTGTATCTGATTTCTTGACAGTCAAATACAACCATTTTTATAATTTATTTTGTAGATTAAAAAAGGGTTTTCCAATAAGAGGTGTTATTTTGAATAGCCCGCTATTTCGGTAGCTGTCACTTTTGAAGCTGTTATTTTTTGACAAGTAGAAACTACGCCATTAATAAAAATGGAACGATACACGCTTCAACAACGCATTGAAATTATTAAAATTCACTATAAAAATGGTGAAAATTTGGCAGAGACGGTTCGTAAAACTAAAACATTTTTGGGTCGTCGTGAAGCACCTTGTCGGACCGCAATACAGACATTGGTGGACAAATTCGAGCTGTTGGGACAAGTTAGTGATGTGAAGAATAAAACCCGTGCACGTCGCTCAAGAACAACTGAGAATATTGCTGTTGTAGCCCAAAGTGTTGAAGAAAACCCAGGTTTGTCCATTCCTCGTCGTTCTTTGGAATTAGGCATTCCACAAACGTCATTACACCGTATTTTGCATAAAGACTTGGGTCTTAAGGCTTATAAAGTTCAGTTAACACAAGAACTTAAGCCGGCTGATCATCAACAACGTCGTGTCTTTGCTGATTGGGTCCTTGAAATGCATGAAAATGATCCGGAATTTCATCGAAAAATCATCTTGACTGATGAGGCCCATTTCCAGCTCGGAGGCTACGTCAACAAGCAAAACTGTCGCATCTGGGGCTCGGAAAACCCAAGAGTTATTGTTGAAAAGCCTCTCCATGCTCAACGCGTGACTGTTTGGTGCGGTTTATGGTCCGGCGGGGTCATTGGACCTTCCTTTTTCGAAAATGAGGCTGGAGCAACAGTTACGGTCAATGGATTGCGCTATCGAGAGATGAATAATGATTTTTTATGGCCGGAATTGGATGGTATTGATCTGGACAACGTTTACTTTCAACAAGACGGCGCTACGTGCCACACAAGCAATAAAACCATCGATCTTTTACGGGAAAAGTTTCCCGACCGTGTTATCTCTCGAAGATGTGATCGCAATTGGCCACCCAGATCTTGTGATTTAACACCTTGCGACTTCTTCCTTTGGGGCCACGTGAAAGATAAGGTCTACGCCAACCGCCCAGCGTCGATTCAAGACCTCAAAGATGGAATTCGTGAGGCTATCGAGGACATAGGGCAGCCACTTTGCGATTTGGTTATGGAAAATTTCATGAAAAGGATATGGTCCTGTAAGCGTGGTCGTGGCGGCCATTTGGCTGATGTTGTGTTTCATTATTAACGGTATACCTTCCTCTTTATAATGAAATAAACATCCGATCATTTATCTCAAAAAATGCTATTTTTCTTTGAATATCAAAATAACACCTCTTATTGGAAAACCCTTTATAACAAAACTATTTTATGAATTGATTAATTTGGACAGTTATATTTTTGTTTCCTTCCATTTTCTTGTCGTTATAGCAAAAGGGAATGCCCATTACTACTATGGAACCTTAGCCAAGAGTGTATACACTTAGCCAAGAGTATACACGAGCTTGTTATATGAATGAAATATTTTCAAAATAATTCTTGGGAAAGTCGAGAAAGTTGTCGATTGCAAAATAAAGATTTCAGTGTTTTGACGAAATTTGGGTGAAGATTTAGTAGAACTCATATCTGAGTCCAGTGCCGAGATTAAGCTAATTCGAGTGAGTGAGATGAGTCACTTTTCATTGAAAAACGATTTAGCTAGTAAAAATGAGTGAGTGAGTGAGCGAGTGAAATGAGCCGTCAGATATTACTCGCCGGATATTTCGGAGGTACATGTGTTAGTAAATTTACGCTTTTGCATAAGTATGTGTTCTTTTGTCAAGAAATTTATTCACCGATAAGAATAAAAATAACACAATTAACAACAACAAAGAAATCTTGTCTTTGATAATCTTTGTAATATCAAACGAATTCATAGCATCTCTTGTTTTCCGTCTTAAAACTCTAAGATGATGTTTCTAGTGAAAGTACAAAACAGCTGCATTCATTTTGGCATGTATTGATAAAGTTGAATCTTGAATGTTTTGCAATGAAAAACATTAATTTTCTTCTTTATGTCAAAAAAAAAAAAAAACAAAGACACAAAACATAAAAAAAAAAATGTCTTTGGTTATGACATTTGAGTGTTCGAAACTAAATTCGAAATTACTCATTTCGATTTTGCGAATGAGATATGTCAGCGAGTAAGGCGAGTCGTCTCACCTCACTCACCAAAATAGCTAAATCTCGGTACAGAGCTCTCTTGAACTTTACAGACTTATCTAGAAAATATCAACTGGAATGATTTTGGTGTTCCTTATTCTTGAAATAAGGCGCACTGCATGCCGTGTACTGCATTTTTTTTCCTGAAGTATACTACTTTCTCAAAAAATTAAACGACAGCCCTGAGCCTAAGCCACATTCAAAAAAAAAATTGTGTGAGTGCCGGGACTCACGATTAATATGTGTAAACATCAGCGTGCGCGGACCCAAAACGGACTTGTTTTTGCCTGAAGGGGATCTTAAGATTTTTTTTCACTGAACGCACCCATCCTAGTATGCAGATCGTAACGTTGCACACCGTAACGTTGCACGACGTAACGTTGCACACGAACGTTCACGTTTCTTTTTCACTCTACCGCCAGCATAGATGTTTACACATCAAAAATTGTGTGAGTGCCGGGACTCACGATTAATATGTGTAAACATCAGCGTGCGCGGACCCAAAACGGACTTGTTTTTGCCTGAAGGGGATCTTAAGATTTTTTTTCACTGAACGCACCCATCCTAGTATGCAGATCGTAACGTTGCACACCGTTACGTTGCACGACGTAACGTTGCACACGTTCACGTTTTTTATTCACTCTACCGCCAGCATAGATGTTTACACATCAATTATTTAAAAAAAAATCCCTGGCAGAAAATACATACATATTGGAGGTTGAAGGTGAAAGGTATCGCTGATGGTGATGGAATCATCAGTCATCATCAGCATTCATAGTAATTACATAACTCATGCTTTAGGTCATAATATCAGACAGATACGATTTGTAAACATTCACCTACAACTTGTATTGTTACATGAACGGATGATGGCATTTTTAAACCCTCAAGGTCAGTCATATTATCTGATCTGATTCAAATCTCTATTACCTTTTTTTATACAAAATTGACAGTTCACGGAAGGGCATGAAAATGTTATAATTTTTAGGTTTGTGATCAAACCAATTACCGAGCACACTAAGGGCCAGTTTCACAGTCAGAAAAGTGACACTTAAGTGGGGAATGTGAAAGATGAATTCACATTATCACAGTGCACTGTTACCTGAATATGTGGAACTTATGTCTCCGATGTTGGTGACTTAAGTTCCACTTACGCTGGCTATGAAATTTAGCTAAAACTCCTAATACGGGAATCTTAAGAGCAACTTATTCCGGTAAGTGTCGACTTTGAAACTGGCCCTAAAACACCTCGTATTTTTTATCTCGTTTTCCATTGCAGCTTTCTCAGGTGTGCTGATAAGGATCTATTACTTATTACCAATAATTTACTTCGAACAATTCAAAGGTTATCTACCCTGTACCTGTATCTGCACATTCAATGCGCTTATTTTATTTAGTTTCTTATTTCTGCAGGTGGTTGCAGATTCTAATTGTTATTGTCTTTTGCTATTCCACCGCACGGTATAGTAATAGTACTATAAAAGGTGCCCTACAGACACATGCGGCAAAACACTAATAACACAGCACATCAGGTCCCGGTATTGCTGACCTTGCTGTTTGTGGTGAGGTGCACCTCAATGCGGATACACCTGATGCTCTAAAGCACGTCGTCGGATGTACTATGTGTGTTTTATGGCTTGTAGGGCATATAAGGGGCACATGTTGTTGGCAAGGGTTGTACTTGTACTGCAATTACCAGTGCATTCTGAAATTACAATACGTGTACGAAATGCTATAGAGAGATGGAGAGAGTAGTTCTTTGGGTTTTCACATTTCGGAAGAAACAACAGAGAATATGATGATATGGGTGTTCCGTGCCGTGTGTGTGATTTGCTCAGGGTGGGGCACATGTGTGTTGCTAAATTAAAATCAACATTTTCCATTTGAGTTTTTGTGCGGCGAAGTTGAGTGGGGTACAAAGTGCTAATGAAAAGAAAGCAATGAATAAATTTGTGTGAATAAAGGTATAACAAAAAGTTATTCGTTTTTAAATGAAAACATGTCGTTTTACCTCTTTTTGTTCGCAGCTATAAACTTTATAACTCTTTACTGAATGAGAACAATGTGTGGGTAAACCAATGCGTTTCGAGATTTGTTTGGTATAACATTGACACATGGTTTTAGGTTTATCATGAAAAATATCTCAAATCTGCTGAAAATCAGGATTATAATTTGTATTTTTTCATCTGAAAAGGTGGTTAAGCGCACACCTCTGGCCCATCAATAGATTGTTGCATGGTTATGTTTTTTAAGAAAGGTTAGATTATCCATGTTGATTGGAAACATGTCTTCTACGAATTTTTGCAGCTTTGGCAGCATTGGCAAAAGTCGATTGATTAATACCATATTTTTTTGAATATTGAAAATCCGATATTGTTGTCAAATTTGTCAGTTTATTCTTTTATAAGTGTTTTAGGCCAAGGTATGCACTTGCTCCCGTTCAAATTTGTGTTTAGAGGCGAGTGGAAGCTTGGGGTTGGATATGGCATTTATTCTTAAGGCAAAAATTTATATAAAGGGTGTTTTTTTTTTAGGTATAGAACTGTAAGTTGACAACACTATTTTAACTGGCGGCCATTTTGTCAGCTGTCAAGTTATTTATTTTTAGTTTGGTTCGGCATTTCAACATGAATAGACTGACGGCTGAACAATTCTTCCAAATTGTGCCCAAATGGGCCCATTGATTGATTGCCGTTAATCCCAATTTTCATAAGCGAATTTTGTTTAGTTATGAAGCTCACTTTTGGTTGAATGGATACGTCAATAAACGAAACTGCTGTATTTGGAGTGATGATAAATCTCAAGTGTATGTTGAGACACCGTTACATCCACAAAAACTGACTGTTTGGTGTGCTTTATGGTTTTTTGGAATAATTTGTCCGTATACTTCTTTAAAAACGATGCTGGCCAGAACGTTACAGTCAATGGTGACTGCTATAGAGCCATGATTACTGACTTTTTCGTTGATCAATTGAACAACCATATTGTGCAGGAGCTGTGGTTTCAACAAGACGGCACAGCATGTCACACAGCTAGTTTCACAATTGATTTATTGAAGGAAACGTTTGATAACCGCATAGTTTCACGATATGGACCGCTCGACTATTTTCTGTGGAGATATGTGAAGTCGCTAGTCTACGCCGATAAGCCCAGCCACAAATGTTGGAAAAAGTCATCGAAAATTGGACCTCCAGATTAGACTACGTCCGAGCCAGCCGTGGCGGTCATATGCCACAAATCATACATATTTAAATTATAATGCCAAAAGATTATTTTTCGAATAAAGTAAATTTCATGTCAATTAAAAAAAATCATCTTTGTTTTGTTTTATTTTAAAGTTCTATTCCTCTGAAAAAAACACCATTCAGAAGCCTTATACAGAATTTGAAATTTTGAATACTAATAATACAACGTTTTCAAAATCAACTTAAAATGATAAACTGATTTTTTCAGGGTCCAAACATTTAAAACGAAGAACGTAGGGCTCATGCAAAAGATAATTGATCCATGCTACAATTACTTTCTACACTCCTTACTAAAGTATGTATTCTTACTGATTTTTGGTTTTTAAATTGCACGAGAACACTGTTTTTAGTGACAGTAAGTCCGCATTTACATCGCCCGATTTTCCCTATTGGAAGACCTTTAGAAAGGTGTGATCAAAGACAAAACTCGTTTTTACACGTTCAGCTAAAATGCAAGCACCACCTTTAGTGAGAGAGTTAATACCTTTCAGAACTTGTAACTTGAGTTCTAACGGAGGAAAAAATGTAGCCAGTTTCGATAAAATTAAAAGTGATTTAAGTTTAAATAAAAAAAAAAACTATATACAAAAATCGAAGTGGTTAAATTAAGAAACCTACAAGTTGAATCTTTGAACTTATGGTCTTCAAACCCAGACAAATTGAACAAATTGAGCAGAATCTGAAATGTTTCGACTTCTTTATCGAGCAGCTGAGAGCGATTATTGGCAGTTACATCTTGCTACTTGCAAGCATTAATATTTGGTGTAAGTTAATTCACGCTCACGGTGAAATGGCAAAATATAATCTCAGCTATCACAGTTGTTATCTAATAGAAGACTACCTATTTTGTTTTGCAAAAATTCAATGAAATTGACGGAATAAAGGATGGTCAAGTCTAATAAACTGATATTCTAGTATGAATAGTGCAATAAATAATGTAATGTTCTACCTAGGTTCGATAATAAAACTTATTTCCTTTAAATAATAACTTCCACTTATTTACTTTTCAAAATAAACACACTTCATTTCACTTCCAATCAATCACATCCGGGTACCTTTAACTTCGAACTTTATACTGTCACTTTCAAAACTAAACTGTGTCTACTTGCTCGAAAACATCTTCTTGTATAGGGTATAAAAAAGTTCAAGTCTTCACTAGTATCCACTGGAATATTCGAGTACATCTCCTTCTAGTAGTTTCCATTCCAGTCGCTGACAGATGGAAAACTGGAATTGATACTCAGCTGAATCACAAGATGGCGCTGTAAGCGGTTGAAGGTTTGACGTTTAGCTTTTCCGAGAGATGGCGTTGCAAACGCCTAGAGGATTTTCTTTTGTTTCAAACTCAAAGTAGTTGGGTAATTATTAAATCGTTACAATGATAATAAATTTAAGTTCTACCGCTAAATTCTAGAATTTCCACTTTCCGGAGTTTTACAGTGTGGGGTTAGTTGTTAAGTGAAAATTTTAATATATTTACATATTTTTTTTTTTAATTTTTGTTAATTTTGTGTGCAGAATTTATTTTTGTACCTAGATTAATGTGTTTCTCTTAAATCAATGGCAAAGCATACATACATTTAACATCCATTCAAATACAAAAAAATTATAACAATGGAAACCGATAAATAATTATTCATGAAATTCAGTTTGAATATTAATTTTTCGGAAGACTAAAATACATATATGATATAGGTAGGTACCTTAATCCACTAAATACACACATAGTAGCATTAAATTATAAGAAGATACATCTACCAATATTCAAAATAGGACGTCAATAATTTATGCACGCAGTTTCCGTTGAATTTAATATATCGGCCATTATCTATAGATGTAAAACAAAAATGTCCAAATTTAATCGTCATTAATTGCTTGATATAAAAATTGAATGACAACCCAGGAGGTATTAATTGGCATTATTGTATTAGTTCATCCTGAATTAAATTCAGCATATAATTGTATGATGGTCCCTACATACTACATATATTATATCCAATTTCTGCCCGAAAATTAATCACGCCATATAGTGTGGTAGACTTTTGTTTTGTACACAATCACCTTTCTCCATCAGTGCGACTTATCCCATCATAATGTAACTAACAACTTTATTAGGCAAAATACAAATGTTTTTAAAAAAAAATCCAGTTTTGCATGACGCCCTCCCATCCCATGAATTCATTAATATTGACAAATATAAAAATGAAATCGAGTGTATAACGCGAATACATTATTATTCAAACAATAGAAACAATTTTTCATTGTTGAATTTTTAATTCTTCCTGATTCCCGGCAGGCATCGAATAAGCAGCAACCATCAAGCAACTTGATAATGCGGCAATATGTGTGCCCGTAAATACAATTTTCAAATTGGTTGAGTTTTTCCCACAATATAAAAATAAAGATAAAATACAAAAATGAAAATAAAATAAATTTAAAATTTAATACGATCTATCTCCTTCCTGGCGCCGGCCGGCCGGTCGCGGTCATCCATCAGAGAGGAAGTGTATTCACAATGTTAAATTACCTACCAAGTTGAACACAGCTAGCACCCGCCAGGGTTTCCGTTTTACAAGTTTAACAATGTGATATTTTTCTATATTTAAAGCCGCGTCCAGATCAATAAAAATTTACGTTGTGCGCCGTGCGCCTTGAATTTTCTATTCGCCCCAAATATTTCCGCGGAAAATTTCAACTTATTTCGGAACTAATTTTTGCTTAAAAGTGCCACGCGACAGCGCTCAGTTTGAGCGGAAAATAATTTTAATAATCTGATGAATCAATTTGTCCACATCAAAACACCTTTGCGTGGCAAATATTTTCGTGTGCGCCGAAAATCCATCGGAATCGGATAGCGTGCGTTGAATTTGACACACAAATTTGTGTGCGCCCGGACGTCCACACTGACGTATTTTTTTGCATCTACACAATTAGTTGCGCCGAACACGGCGCACACGCAAATTTTTATTGATCTGGACGCGGCTTAAGGAAAAAATGTTTGTTGACAGATCAGCCTATTGAGATTTGGGAATAAGGTGCTTATTATCTCATGAAATCCAATCGATGGAATCAATTTTTAACTGGTAAAATTAAAAATGCTGCCTGGAGTGTATGACTCGAACACACCTCCATTGTACCATTGGCACAAGTTTCTATTTTATTTCTATTGTTTATTTTTTTCAAAAGTCTAACATGTTTCGAAAATATTTTCAACTTAGTTCTTTTTTAAAACTTTTCCATCAGCCTTTTTTACTAGGCGGGTGAATTTTCTTTATATTTTAACGAATAACTATTTGATTAACATTCTTAAACACAATTTTAATATGAGATCTTGGATTCAAAACCCATCACAGAACCCCAGAAAAAAGGATAAACACAAACAGTCTTCACATTCGAGCCGGCCGTGTTTTTGAAAACACAGCTATTGCACATCATGGTTGTTCAATTGATGAACGAAAAAGTCAGTAATCATGGCTCTATAGCGGTCACCATTGACTATAACGTTCTTGCCAGCATCGTTTTTAAAAAAGTACGAACCAGTTATTCCATCAAACAATAAAGCCTACATAACAGTCACTTTTTCTGGATGTAACAGTGTCTCAACATACACTTGAGGATTATCATCACTCCAAATACGGCAGTTTCGTTTATTGACGTATCCATTCAACCAAAAGTGAGCTTCATCGTTAAACAAAATTCGCTTATGAAAATTGGGATTAACGGCAATCTTGTTTTGGGCCCATTTGGGCACAATTTGGAAGCATTGTTCAGGCGTCAGTCAGAATATCAATAGAACTAACGAAAACAAAAATTCTCAACAAAATCCAGAAGTTGGCAACACTATGCGGTACTATGGTATTGCATACATTCCAAATCTTACTGATAAGAGAAACTTAAATAAAATAATAAATAAAGAAAATGTGACATTTGCTCACAAATCAAACTCAACAATAAGACAACTATTCACCAACACAAAAACCAAAATAGAAAAAGAACAACAACATGACATCATTTATAAAATTGGGTGCAATGGCAAGGAAGGGGAGACGTGCAATCTGATCTACATTGGGACAACTAAGAGATCACTGGAGACGAGATTAATCGAACACAAAGCTGATATTCGGAACAAAAGAGAATCCACTGGGTTATCACAGCACATACTAGAAACTGGACACTCCGCAGACTTTGATAACACAGTAATAATGGACAAGGAAAAGAGAACAAATAATAGGTACACACTTGAAAGTCTACGTATACAACAAAATATAGACAAAACAATGAATACACAGGAAGATAGAGACAACACAATAGCTAGTTATTCTCTTGCATTAAGAGCGGTGTAATTTTTAATTCGATTTAAATTGCTTTACTTTCATTTAGTTTGTCTCAAGTGCTGTGCTGTAGGTTTTTTATTTTTTTATTTAATTTTGTTTATTTATTTTCAAATAATTTTAAATAATTCATTTTTATTTTAGAAAATTCAAAAATTAAGAATTGTCATCGTTCAATAATTATTATTAAATGTAACAAAAGTTTTATTCATGTAAGTTTAATTTATAAACAAATTTAAAAGTGTACCCAAATTGTTAATCGTAAGTTTCTATATACAGATTTAATAAACTACCCCTGATGAAGTCGAGAAATTACGACGAAACGTAGGGAAAAGTATGAAATAAAGTTTTATTTGCATATGAAAGGAAGTGACCAAAAAAGCCCGATTTAACTTAACAATCATAGTTCAAATAATTGGTCAAATTATTATTAATTCAAGTCAGTCTATTCATGTTGAAATGCCAAACCAAACTAAAAATAAATCACTTGACAGCTGACAAAATGACCGCCAGTTGAAATAGTGTTGCCAACTTAAAGTTCTATCATCGATCGATAGCTTTGTCCGTTGATGGTGATGGCAATGCCATCGTCGTTTTGAAAGAAGTCCAGACTGTCACGAACATCATCGATGTTTTCGGTAGATCTTGCGTTTTGTTGACGTACGGGTGTTGGCTGATTATTCATTGAATCGGTCGACTCAGTTTTGGCCCAAACTTTGAATAGTCGACTGAGAAGGTCAACCATATAAACCGTAAAATGAGCGCAACGCATCGTTGCTACAAGAGGTTTTGAAAATTAAGTTTTTTAATTGGACGTGCTGTTCAATTGTGTATAACTTGCCGATTTGGCATCGGTAACTAAATAATAAATAATAGATTTGACAGGTTTCAACAAAATAACATGGCCGCCACAGGCCGACAGAATCTACCAGCGCCAATTGAAAAACTCTTTATATAAAATTAATAAAAACCCGTTCCAACGATTTGAACAACTTATAAATAATAGACTTTCATTGATACACTCAAATCTTCATCGAATAACAAATATTTTATTTGTCCGTGTGCCAAGGAATGAAATAGCTTTACGAAGAAACAAAGTTGTAATTAGATTTTACTAAGAAATCCATAGCTTAAGCCTCAAAGCTAAGCCATTTTACAGCCATAATACATTCATGATACAATTCGAGCGACCCCAACGATCACTTAATTTAAAGGAGGTGACTTTAGATATGCCAATTATAACAGTTTTGGTTAATAAAAGTACTGTTTATGCGGCCAGGGCCCTCCACCTGGGGGGTCATTCCGTAATTCGATTATCGCCACACGATATCGTTTTGACGATAGCTTTGCTTCACGTAAAAGCGATAATCACTATCGACTGGACGATATCGTCTTGACGATCGAAAATTTGCTCTCCGTAACTCAAAAATCGTCAAAACGTTATCGTTAAATCGTTACCGTTTGAACGATACCTATTTAGCTATCGTCTTGCGTCGTTTTGTTTGTTTTTCGAAACAATTTATGCATTTTATCATATGTAGGGTTTTTCAATAAGGGCGCGTAGATGTTTTCGGTTGATCCTGGGATAATAGACATGGAAATACAACCATGTAAACCTTAAAATGGGCGCAACGCACGTATCGTTGCCTAAAAGATTTTTATATTAAAGTTCTTTCAATTGGACGTGTCGTTCAATCGCGTAACTTGCCATGGTGATTTGGCATCAGTAAATAATAAACAAAAGATTTAATAGATGTCACCGTCAAAATCTGCCCGCTGCAATTGAAAACCCTATAATTAATTATATGTAGTTTGAAGGATAGGTGGATAACCGATTTGTTTAGGCGACTTCACGTTTTGCCCGCACTTTTCTTCACTCCTTCTAAATGAAAATTGATATTTTTTGGGCGTCACCGACAAAAATAAATTACAGAATTGTCATTTATGACAATGATTGAAAAGTCAATCCTTCTCAAACTGTGATTTATAATAAACGATTGTCGAGACGATAGTGATTGTGTTACGTGAAGCAAATTGATGACGATATCGTGCACGATTATCGTTTAGACGATTATCGTTTTAAAAATTACGGAATGACCCCCCTGGTTAAATTGTTGTTGCAATTCAAATCTCTTCATCGACGCGGGAAAAAATTACAAAAAAACACAACAATGTAAACAAATGGGTTTTGGAGGGTGAAACGTACGAAACATTCTCATCTTCATATGGCTAATCTGTGCTTCAGGCACCCAGAGTTTTTTTTTTCAAGTCGCGAGAAGCCCGTTAACGCACGCCCGATTTTAATGGCGAAAAACTGTTATAACTATTATAAATTGGAATGTCTCTAGTCTCGTCTTAATTTTAAACCAAGCTATGACAGATGTCTGTAATTATAAAAATGCAGTTTTTTTTTTTTTAAATTAAAGCTGATTTTTTTATCGAAAATGTGTCCAACGCATTGTTAACTTTACTCCCTTTTAGAACTTCGTTAAGGGTAACACTATAGCGCCCTCCACTTTCCATTTAAGGTATGGCATATGGTATGGGTAAGGTAAGTTTAATATTTTGTGCCAACACCAAATCGCAGGTACACTTTGGCAAGCAAAGTTATTGATTTTCAATGGCATTCGATTTATCGCACCTCGGGGACTACTCGGACAAATTGAGTTAACTGTTGCAATCAGAAACATTAATTGGAGCCCTGATATTAATAAATAACCCACTGTACGGCAGTTTGAGTGCATTCTGCGGTGCCAACATCAGCAATGGTATAGTGGTAGAGCACGGGGCACGGCCGGCGCGGCGGCGGCGCGCGGTCGCCGATGACGATGACGACAAGAACGAGTTGTTGATTATGATGATGAGCATGTTGAAGCACTCTATGGCCGACCAAACTAACAGACTTTGACTGCCCGGCAATCCCAATTAGGATATAGCATGTTAAAGCTATAAAGATAGTCTTGCAGCACCCAACATCGTATAATTAAGAACCGATGATGCGTTTTTATTTCATCTCCCATCCTACTGCAAATGAGGATGATGATTTTATATGTTGGGAAATAAATCACTGTTGCCGTTGGAAACTACTCGTAAGCGTAAGCCTACAAACACTTTCCTGCAACAAGCCAAGTCCTGGCAACGAAAGAACGAATATATCATGGCTAGCGGCGCGCGGCCGACGCGAGGGTGGTCGACATTATTATTGCGGATGAATCAATTCATCACATTTTGATTGAAATATTTATGTTTGTACGCCCGAGCGTTTTGTTTATACGAGTCGGTGATTTTTCGTTAAGGGAATTGAAATTATCGGTGGACGAGAGTGGCCGCCGACGGCCGGCAAGTTAAATATAGTAAAAAATATAGACGTGGGAGCCCGAGGATGTTTTTATTTATTTGGTTTGTATATAGTTTTTTATTTGCGATATATGTATGTACAACACAGATGTTTGTATGTAGCTTTTATTAAGGCAACGTTTATAGTCGTTAAAAAAATTATCCAGAAATTTTAATCAAAGATGAGCTTATGACAGTGAAAAATGTAAATGTAATAGAACATACAAATTCTTATCAAAATTATAAGAGCAGTTTTCGAGATAACGAAACTTTTTCTTAAGGATTGTATGACAAGTACTTCTATTTTAGATCTACAAATTTAGATTTCACCTTAAAACCTTAAGAGCCGTTTGCTGATTCGAATTTTAAATATTTATGTTCAACTTAAACGCCCACGATCTACTTTTCCTCAGCGTAAACTCTCACATAAGCTCTTATTTTGAACTTAAATATTTAAGATTCTTTTCAGCAAATGGGCCATACACATAACTTTGATAACTATATATTTTTAGCGGTTAGGGCTGCATATTGATTTAGAAACAGACAGACGAAATTAAGTGAAGGACAGTATGAAAAGAACCACTTTTTGGAAATAATCTCCATCGTTTGTTATGCTTAGTTAAACCTCGATTAAAGATTTTACCTTGTCACAATTCACAAACACATATCTATATGTAGATTAATTTTAAAAGGTTTTAAACTTTTTTATTTATAAATTGCTTTTTAACAATATTTTTTAGCCATGGAAGTAAGTTCATGCGACCCCATCGTGTACTTTATTTAAATATGTCAGATTGACGTGAAACTAACAGAACGCAATTGAAACGAACTTAAGAATAAATCAAGTACAAATGAGGAGATAGATCTTCTCATATAGTAGGTATATACCTTCAAAAGTAAAGTCTGAGCGTTATACCTACAGTTATATTTTTTTGGGCGCATTTTTAAATAAAAAAATAATTACGAAAGACTGTTACAAATGTAAAATGCGGAAAAGCAGCAAAATCAAAGAGAGGATTATATTTTACTGCAGATTTCAATTTTCAAGCTTCCATGGATTGACTTTCTTTATCTTTTTAAATTGAAGACTTCGATTGAAGTTAAATTATTTTATCCATAGTTTAACTGTTTTTTTATGAAAATTCAATATGAAAACAACATAGTGCTGCTTCAATATCAATTAAAATGGATTGAAAATTATAGAACTTTTGTTGCATATTTTTTGGGACACATTTTCGTTAGCATAGTTTTTGTTGTAGTTAAAGTATTTAACTATATCTTAAATATAAAAGTTTTTCGAAATCAAACACTAAAATCTGACGTTCCAAATCTCGGAATTACAAAAACCCGTAAACTAAAATTTCGAAAATTTAAATCTCGAATTTGCAATAAAAAATAAGAATTATTTTATTACCTTTGTCAAGTTAGTTGTACAATTTGATTCCATGAAATTATATAGTCCAATATTATAAAGTTCAAAAGCAAAATTTTGGATGTAATTGCACTTTTAAGAATCAAACAGGCTATGTTAAATGCTTTCTTGAATAACATTGCCTTGGTCTTGGGTGGACCGTTTCGCGGGTTCAAGGATTTTAAGTAACTCTCCTTTAACTCCGTTGGTCTGCTTAAATTATTTTTAGTCATTAGGGTTTGACCTATGTTAACAGTTTTCGTAAGCAACAGGAGGTATAAGAGATTTGTATCTGCGTTTATTTCAGTAACTAATTGAGAGATTTTTGGCTGAGAGTTGTACATATGTAAATACGAGATTGTTAAAAGTGGGATTTTTTGAAAGATTATGAAAATCGGAATTGGTAAGTTTTGAGATTTCGTTTTTCGAGGCTTAAAAAAAATGCAAGATTTCATTGCTCGAGTACTGATTTGAGGGATATTTGAGGTTTGTTTGGGCTTCTTGACATGCCTTCGTTTTACCGTCTTGATATTTGGTGCTGCATGTGTATAGAGCACAACAAGAGAAAGGAAGCTGTATTTAAACGGCAGAATGTTGTCAAAAGATGACCCAATTCGGGTTTCCTATATTTTGCCAATATATATCTACTATTAATATGGATATGCAGAAATAAAAACCCGCTCCTAAAACGTAAGTCCATTCGCATCTAAATGTTCAATTCCCTGTGAGCCTGTTTCAAATATGAGAAAAATTGGATATATTTTAACAAATTGGATTTGTATTCAAAATGGAGATCAAAATTACTTTTTCAATCCCTTGAAATACTGACTTTCCAAAATAATACTTAACAAAATAAATAAATGCAGTGCTGGGGCATCATGAGAATGTCCTTTTCTCTTTGACTTTCGACCTCTAAAGGGACGAAACTCAATCATTAATTATCAAAAGTCTTGATGGGAATTATTGTCGGGTTTTGGCACCAAAATGTTCCGTTTTTATTTAAACGGACCAACAAAAAATTGTTAATTTCTTTATCTATTTTGTATGCAAGAATCTAACGGCAACAAAAATATCCCTATCGAAAACTGTTCTTCCGCAAGAAATGCTCTTTGACTTAAAATCAACGACGTACAACTACTTGGTTCATGTTCTATCTAAAACTAACTCATTTTACTTAATCATCTCTCTATGTTATAGTAAAAAATGTTGAGTACAATGATTATTTAGATTGGTATAAATGAGTTTATTCGACTGCAAGGTGACCCAAACAGTCACAAAAGAAAAAAAACGGCTCATTTTGTGGAATTCCTCTTTTATAAAATTTTACTCGGAAAAAAGGATTATAAAATAAATTTTTAATTGATACAGAATTATTAAAAAAAGTTGATATTATTTATATCAGAATAATTTTTTTGGAAAATTTTATAAGACCTGACAAACATAACACAAAATAATTTACGAAGCTGAATATATATAGTATCAACGACTGCATTATTTTCTGGGCCAACATTTGAAGAATTATTTGAATATAATTTAATTTATTACCGAGACGAAAAATAACGGATGCAAAAGTTTTAATGAAATGTTTTTTTTTTTTTAAAGGAAATCATATAAAAATTTCCTCTCAAAGATCTTTCAAAGAAATCTTTAATTTTTTAACAAGGAATTAAATTTATCCAATCAAAAATACTCAAATTACGTAAATACATAACTTAATGAAAATATCTTTATTATTTGGGGTATTAAAAGGGAAACAAGAAAAAAATCTGTGGGAATAAGGGAAATTTCCAACTGCCTGAAGGGATATCTTTTAAAATTGCCTCCTCCAGCACTGGGTACATGAAAAATAAATATGGCTGTTATAAAACTCACCTAAAATCACTTTTCACAAAAAATTACACCATTCATTTCATTATCATTTTATTGACATCCAAAGCATTGCAATTAAGCAATAATGTTCTCATTCCTTTGGAACTTTGTAATTTTGAAGAACATACTCGTGTTTGTATGTATATAAACAGTTACAGTGCATACAAAACGCTTTTTAAACTAAAAAGGATTGTTGGTCTGGAGTATAATGTTTTAATCTTTTTCTTGATAAAAGTTAAAACATGCATTTGAGTTTTTTTTTTTTTTCAAAGTAATAATTTGAATAGAATTTCAAACTAAAGCGGACAAAACTGTATGTAGGTTCAATGAAGGTAGGTGTATACACAATATAACCCTCTAACAGCTTCAATGTCCTTTTCATTATAAACAGGGGACATTTTCAAACTGAGACTGAGAAACAAAAATAAAGCCACAGAAAAGTGTTGTGAGGATTTCATATTTTGGTTTTTTTACAGGCACAAATACATTTATGTAATTACTATGTAAGTTAAGACCAAGCTTCTAGCTACTTACTTTTTGTTTTCTCTTTTATTTAAGTTGACCATTTCTATAGCCTTTAGATATGTATACAGATTTAATTCAAAATAAGACTAATGAAGGATTAAGAAACTTTATTTCATATAAACCATAAATCAGCCTTATTTATAAACCCATTATATTGAGTGTATATTATAGGGTTGTACACTCCTTATAATGCCTCTAAAAGTGAAAATGTAATTTATAAAATCTAATGGAACATTGAATAGAGGCATTTTTATAAGTTTAATTCGTTTGGTGTTTGAATAGAGGGATGGGATGGTGTAGTATTGAAATGACATTTTGACTCACACACGACAATTAAATGCAATTATATAAGGGTGGCGCTTATTTTAGGAACGTTTGAATCAGAGATTATGAATTATAAAGATTGGAAACCTCAGCTGTCATTCGGGTTTGCCTACAAGCTAAAACAAAATGGCTGCCCGTGGTGAAGTAAGTAAGTTGCATCAGTATGCGTGTTTTAACTCATGCTAGTGCAACTTACTGATTTCCACCACGATATTTTGGAAACTTGATGAGTTTCAATGGGCACGTTCAAAAACTAATAAAAATTGCGAAACGAACTATAAAGTGTTCACGACACCTAAAATCATTTGGTTTTAAAGTTGCAAGGAAGATTTTGAACAATTATATTTAAAGGGTAGTAAAATAATAATCAAAAATGCAAATTGACAATAAATTAATACATAATTAATGCAGTAGTCAAATTTAATCGATTAGTGAGAGAACAGAATATTGCAAAAAGTCTTCTTTCCATTTGCTGTTGAAAGTGATGATTTAGGAGTGTTCTTTGTTTTTCTATTTCATTTAGAAATGCTGAACACTGAATTTACAAATATGTACATAAATATAAAGCCTTTCATCGGATTAACTTCTCAAAGTGATTTTAGCCATGGAACATATTTATATTAGGCGGGTTTTTTTGCAAGTCCATATGGATTTGTCGAAAAAAACGACATCGGGACTTAGTACCTTCTTACTTACAATACGTAAGTCCCGATAATTATCTGGACTTAACTAAGTCTATATGGATTTAAGTAGTTGTTGTATTTACGTGTAAAACTATTAATCCCGATGTCGTTTTTTTCGACAAATCCATATGGACTTGCAAAAAAAACACGGCTATTATTACTATTTCCTTCTCTTACACCGTTTGCATCATCCGATCCGATCTTTTCTAACATTTGTTTCTCTTATTAAATTGTATCTGTATTCTGTATCTACCACTCTTTCTTTGACATTTAGCCAAACCCCTTTTTAACTCTATTTACCCTTACCATTTTGAACGCACAGATGCACTATAGTTGTCCACTAGAATTTCATACCCCGTTGACACCGGATGAATTCAATAGGTATTCTTATGGAATATTTCCGGGCTGTAACCTAATTATTCACTAATCTGTCAACGTCGACACATGACTCCACAACACACCAAACGAGAGTAGCGTGGTTTGGGCTTTAACTGTTGTATATTAAGGGTTTATAATACAAATTCTATTTATATACTACTGAAATATATCAGCCAAGTAGAAGACTTAGCACTATTTGTAGCAAAAAAAGCGTTTCTAGTATTTTTAAAATAAACTCAAAATATTCAAACTCAGCTCATCACAATCTTCGCCACAACATATAATGTAAATTGCGTAAGATCTGTGTCGTTATTTAATCATCTGTAATACGATGATTTGTATCATATTTTTATCACTTTCGATATAGTTACTTATTATTTCTGTTTGATGAAATTACCCCAAGGAAGTTGCAAGTGTCGATTCCTTTAAAAAATATTAACTTAAAGCTCACTCGTGAATGGCCAGCTATAGATATATGTATGAACAATATGGGTGCACCCTAAAATATTCTGTTTGCACCATTGAATCTGTATTTTCCGAACACATCCCGATATCCCACCTAACGTCCGCCATTTTCGTGGTGAAAAGCTGATGAGTTGAATTTTTTTTAAAGATGGCTGCGTTTTTTAAACATACAAAATGGTCGAACTGTCAAAACAGAAAAAAACCCACCCTGTTAAATTGTTGTTGCAATTCACATCTATTCATCGACACAAAACGAAATTACAAAAAAAACAATGTAAACAAATGGGTTTTGGAGGGTGAAACGTACGAAGGTTTCCCATCTTTACAATTCATAATCTCTGGTTTGAATTGAATAAAAATTATCAATGTACCTAAATTATCTAGGCTGATATACAAAAATTTTGTGTATTTTTTTTTTAAATCGGCTAAGTTTAATATGCGCCGCCGAGCAGTTTGAATTTCCCATACAAAATACAAGCAGCTTTTATAGTATTTTAAAAATGTCAGTGAAGGAGTATAGAAAATATTCAATTTCCAGTTTTGTTCTTAAATGTGTGCCAAATTTAAATATTTCTGATCACTTTCAGTGGAGAACAGAGAATAAATGCAAGCATTATTACCAAAATAAACGTCTAAATGTTATAGTAGAGATTTTTACATGACATCACCTAAAAAGGGGTTTCCAATAGCGACGGGTAGGTATAGATTTTGACAATTCATGGCAGCCATGTTATTTTATAAGTTATTAATTTTTAATTTTTTTAGACACTTTGGCAAATCACCATAGAAAATAAAAGAAAATAAAGTGAACAATCGCTATAGTCGAGAAAGCGATTATTTGACATTTCTCTCTGGTACAGACTTACGTTTGACGTTTAAAACCACAATGCCGTACGTACATAAGAAATATTTGATGTGCATCAATTTTTTAAATGGAAAACGAAACCCAAAACAAACAAATGTAAAAATAAAATAACGTTCAAAGGTTAACACAAACCGAAAGCAAATGAGCTGTCATCAGTCTAGTTTGTTCTGTTCATTTACTTTTTGGGTACTTATAATCTGATAAAAAACACAATGTCGTAAGCAATTCCATTGAAATATGGAACTTATGGCCTTTTCGATTGGAGTCAGAATGACAGTTCTTCTTCTGAAAAGAAGAGAAATTTGCTTCTGATTTTGTTTTCAGAATTGTTCCAAAAGGGTTCACACGTATCAAATCGTTCTCCCGGATTACCAATTGAAATAACCATTAGCGAATCTATCAACGTCAAAAGTGACATATAACTGACAGATACAAAATTTGCAAATAAAAATAAAAAGCTGTTTATAATGTTGAAGCTTAGTAGGTACGCTGCTGATGCGATACGAAATTGTTTGCTGGTCTCCAACACCACAGCGAAATATTTACGAACAGCGAAAAATTGACACATGAAATTGTAACCAATTGCAATATAAAAATCAATCCCACAAGCAAAAACTCACAGAAAGCCCTTAGAGGATATATAATATGGATTCCTTGTTTTTATTCGAATGCAGACCTTTCATAGGGGTCGCTGTTCGAAGTAAAAGAAGATATTGAAATCTTTAAAATAATAAACAAACACTTATTAATTTCAAGAATTACTTCAAATTAGAACAATTAAGAGAGAAAATAAGCAAATTATGATATTGATAGCAGCTGTACGATATTCGAAAACTTTATCTAAACTGAATTAGCGCCCCCTATCAAGGGCCTAGGCGTTACAATGCATTTGGGATAGAAACGAGAACTCCATTTTAAATATCCTCTAAGAAAAAGCCAAGCTATAAGACGGTGTTCACATTGGACTGATTTTTTTTTTGACGTGAATCCAACTTGTTTTGTTCAGACACAAACTAATGTGAATACATCGGACTTACTTTGACGTTTAGCTTGAAAGATTAATTACAAATTCTTCACTTAATTTGTAAATTTTCCTCAATAATCCTTCATAATTATGTTTCCAATTGAAAAAATATGCACGACTGGGTCGCACGAACTTGCTCTTATGCGCGACCACATTGTGGTTCTATAGTCTGAAATAAATTAGCTATAGGAGCATATATTTTATCCATTTGCCAAATCTTAGTTTAGTTTCAGGTGGTATTATGTGAGTATACAAAAATTAACAATATAGCCTAGTGTTGCACATATGCAATATGCATATAAGGAAATTATACTATTTAAACTGGTTAATTGCTTAAATCAACAAAATTAGAAAGAAATTGATTAAAATACTTTGAATCCGTTTTAACCCAACGCGATGTACACCATCTGAATTCTTATATAAATCTTTATTTATGAGAAAAAAATTTTGAAAATCGTAGGAGCGGTTTTAAAAATAATTAATTTTTAATACACAAAATTTTGTTAACATTTTTGAGAAAAATAATTGGTACGCCAATTTAAAGCATTTATTAATGTTGCGTTAAAAATTGAACTTCACAAAAAAATCTGCTACCAGTTTTCAAAATATCGAATTTTCAAAAAATATTTTTGATTTTTTTTTAAAAAATCCAAAAATCATTTTTTAGAAAATTTTGATACGCACTTTTATTTATATTTGTTACAAGCTTCTGTATAAAAAATCTAATTTTATTCGGTTGATCAAATGTTGAGATAGTTGAAAATCAAAGAAACCGTTCTATGAGAGGTACTGTTAATAAACCTAAAATATAAACTTTAAAAATTTTAAATGATAGATCGTACTAATTTTAACACACAAAAAAACTTTTATGAAAATCGTAGGAGTCGTTTTTGAGAAACAAAATATTTTTCTTAACGGTTTTTTAACATTTGTATGGGAGGCACCGTTATTTTTGGGTATTAGAATAATTTTTGTCAAAAATCTTCTAGATAAAGTTAAAAAACTGCTATTTACCAAGTTTAATAAAAATCGACCAGGTCGTTTTTGAAATATTGAGTTTTCAAAAAAAAATATTAAAACTTTTTTTAAAAATCTAAAAACTATTTTTTTGAAAATTTTGGTACACAATATTATTTAGAATGTGTCAATACTTCTTCATAAAAAAATTGATCAGAATCAGTTTAACCGTTTTCGAGAAAAGCGAAAATCAAAAAAATGGTTCTTTGGGAGGTACCATTAATAACCATTTTTCGGAATTTTTTTTTTATTAAACGGCAACTTATAACTATTTAAATTTATTGAGTTCTTAAAAACAAATTCGGTAGCGCTGGATTTGAGAAAAATAAGTTTTTCCTTTTTGGCCAAGAAATTTTGTATGACTGCTACTGTTAATTTTGGTCCTAAAAAAAAAGAGAAAAAAACGGGTGGGGGGAATGTCCAAAAAACGCTAGGTACCAAGTTTAAAGAAAATCGACCGATCCGTTTAGGCTGTAGTCGAACCGACAGACAGACAGACAGACAGACGGACGTTTTTGCGAGGCCCACTTTTTTTGACTTCTCCATCATCGTAATGTAAAGTTTGATCAAAATCTCGAGTTCGATTTTTTGTACGAATCCATAACTTCCCTTATAGTACCTATATCGCAAGTAAAAATTGGATTTTGTAAGATTTAAGTGCCAAAGATAAATCACAGACAGAGAAAACAGATGTCACAAAAGAAGACGTTAAAAAAAATCCACTGATTTTTAAACAAATTAAAAAATCCTGCCTTTCCTGGCCATCTCTGTCTCACCATGAAGTAGAAATGAGCCAAAGTACAGAGACGTCAACAAAAATCGGAGGAGTCAGTCCAATGTGAACACCGTCTAAAGAAAGAAACCACAAATACAAAAACGAATAGAACTCAAATGTCACTTTTCCGCACATTGTTCGGGCAATTAATTCAGTAGGAAAAAAGAGTGGAGAATTCTCTAAATAATCTGCTGCAGCTATCAATTTTTGCACTTATCGAACAGCTTATACTATGTTTCCACCGAAGGTTTATCTCAATTTAGATTAAATAAATCTATGTAGTGTTTCCACCACACAAAAAGATTAAAAAATAGATTAACTTTGACAGTACCTCTTAAAATGCAAATGTTTTTTTTCATTTTTTCGTATGAAGTTGAAGTGAGACAGAAGGTTTCATGTTTGACAAAAGAAACAAAAAGGGTTGGATTTTCCAATGAATGCGTTCAGCGCGACATAAATTGGTTTGTTCGTTTTGTAAAACTATTTTCCCTATGAATATTTAACAAGATTTAATTGACATCTTCTAGATTTACGAAATAAATTTGTATGGTAAATTTTCGAGATTTGGAGAAGATTATGGCAAATCTTTTGTAAAATCTTATTAAATCTCGGTCGGTGGAAACATGGAGTGTTTTTTTGCAAGTCCATATGGATTTGTCGAAAAAAACGACATCGGGACTTAGGAACTTCCAACTTACAGTACGTAAGTCCCGATAATTATCTGGACTTAGCTAAGTCCATATGGATTTAAGTTATTGTTGTATTGTTGTAGTTCCGATGTTGTTTTTTTGGACAAATCCATATGGACTTGCAAAAAAAACACGCCAAGTATTACTGCAAAATGAAAAGGAGAACGATATTTTTCGTTTATAATTTCGTTGTGTTAATTTTGTATGGGATTTTTCGTTTTGCATCAGCAGTGTTACTGACTTAAAAGAAGAGTTTCCTCTACTTCTACATTAGAACGAATTCAGAGTAAACCCAGGTTTAAAAAATCACAGAATTTGCCCACCAGAGTGTGGATTTGGCCCCAGGGTGACTTCAGTGAGAAACCGGATGCCAGCTTTAAAAATGTCACTTTCATCAAAGTGAAAATTTTGACGTTTATGAATAAACGAGAGAAGGATATATTGCTATGGTAAATTTCAGGTGATTTTGAAAATGCGTCAAAAGCCACGTTTCTTTGTGGGTGCCAGGGGGCAAGGTACTCAAACTAGCCATTATCATTTGCATCAACATTCAAAGGAACACGCAATGTATTTGAAGTGGTGCAATTTTGAAGATAATTTCGGAAAATTTTCCTAAATTGTGTGAGCAACGATTCCGCAAACAACCCAAGTGAGCATATTGGAATCTATTTTATATGAACAAATTGTTGTTTAAAAATTTCTTAAAGTTACTTTCTGAACTTTATGGTCTATGCATATGACTCATAATATGATGATGGTATTTTGCGTAATTTGCTTATTATTCTTTTAATAACAAACTAACTTGGTATGGAAAATATAAGACGTGTTTTTTTTGCAAGTCCATATGGATTTGTCCAAAAAAACGACATCAGAACTAATAGTTTTACATACGTAAATACAACAACAACATAAATCCATATGGACTTAGCTAAATCCAGATAATTATCGGGACTTACGTACTGTAAGTAAGAAGTTCCTAAGTCCCGATGTCGTTTTTTTTTCAACAAATCCATATGGACTTGCAGAAAAACACTCCTATTATTTTGCTATTTACAAATCGTATAAGTATGTATTTAAGTTAAATATTTCCAATAGTAAAATTAACCTTAGGTTTCCTTGATGTCAGTTAAAACATATTGCCTTTGTAATACGCCAATCTAAATCAGTGGAGCGCCCCATAAAATTTTCAAAAAAAAACATCAGAATTCTCCTCGAATCTGTTGCGACCTCATCGTGGGTGTGCATTATTGTGCAGCATTGCTGTGTTATATGCCCCAAAAACAACCAAATTCCATGTTCCTTTGCGCTAAGCATAACATATACCACCATATAGTTATATACGTATACTTTAACATTCTACTCTACCATTACATTCCGTTTTTGCCAGATTTACAAATAATGTTTCCATCCTGCAGACGAGACGTCTAACATTATGATAGTGTTTATATAGTTGCTTTATAGCTAACCCCTCCCCACGCCTCGAATTTATTCTTGGAAATTATCCATCTTTGCTGGGAAATCGTGAAATATTCATACAAGGCAAAGGTTGAACACGAACAGCAACATTCCTCCCTCAAAATGAACACCTAACCTATAGTCAGCAGAAATCACGGGTGTTATACGGTTACCCCATAACTGTTTCCTCTAAGGCACAGCCAGAACCAGCGTCGCTGTCAGAATTTCGCGTTCCATGTGCTTGTGCATCGCCCATAAGTCCAACTTTATCCAACCTTGTTTTTGGCGGGTGTATTGCATGATTAATTCAATTAAAATAACAGTCACAGTCAAAATTTGTACTTAAGGTTGCAATGGGTTTAGCTGTGCTACATCATTAGAAGGCAAGCAGAATCAAGAGTTTCTACTCTAGTGCTTGTTGTACTTTTGAACAAGTGTGACCAGGGGCCTTTAAAACATAACAACAATTCAATTAGTTAATAATTTCAATAAAAATCCCAACAATTTTCAAGTAGGTACATAAGTCTCAAAAATAAAGATTCGCATATAGTGAACCAAAAGTCCGTTTTGGGATTTGACTCTTGTGGAAACAAAATTGAGATGTGAATCTGCTCTTCTCTTAGACAAATTTGTGTCCGCAAAACTTTAAAACATTATTATTATTGTTTTCTTTTTTTCAACAGCACTGACATATGTTTGACTTAAGTTACTATTCAGAGACAGGGTTGTCACTTTTTGAAAAAAAATTCGAAGTAAATAGTAGTAGAGTCAATGTATTTGAAGTATAGATTTATATTTTCAAGAAACAAATTTTTATCGGTTGGTTCTCGAAATTTCTTGGCCCACAACGTCGTCGGCTCTATCATTAAAAAAACGCTTAGTTTTAAAGATCTAAATACGAAAATCTGCCTGCTAATTAAATATAATGTTAAAATTACTTAGAAATATAGGGCCTTACCAATAATCAAATTTAGAGATCACTTAAATATTTAAATGGACTCTAAAAAATTAACCATACCAATAATGAATTTAATAGTCAGCTTAATGCTAAACGTGCCTTTAAATTTAAAGTGAAGAAACTCATTTTGAATTGTGTAAACACCTCGTTTGTGCTGTCAATCTGACAGCAAAAGGCAATATATAAAAAAAACAATTTTCCTATCTGTCGCGTCTATGTTATTCTCACTCGAGTTTGTGGGCTTTTAATTGCAAAATGTAAGTAAAATATCCAATTTAATCGATTCCTTTTGTTTAATTGATTGTAAATTCCAATTTCAGATTGAATTATTTTAAATGACTGAAAATCGTCAAAAAGAACTAATTGGACTCCATCAGCTATGAAGGAGTTGCTAATGGAATCAGTAAAGCCCATCATCATATTCTTCGAAAGGATCTATTCTTTTCTTATATATTTTTGTTCGGCGAGATTGTGCCACATCCTCCAAAATACTAATGTCATCAATTATATCCTTATTATATCGGAACTCATTTTTTAATTTCATAAGTGAAAAAAGCTTAAATCTATTTGGAACCAGAAAAATTGTTTGTTTATTTTGCAAAATAACACAAATGTCATTCAACAGCTATCTATTTGACAAGTACTGTACTAGATTTTGTAATAGAGCGATAATTAGTAAAAGGTGTGTTTAATTTGGTTATTGGTGAACACACAAATTAACTCGTCTTTAAAGTTTAACCTGGCATTTATCAAAACGCGTGTTTGGCGTTTGGTTATTGGTAAGGCCCATAAACTTACAAACTTCTGAGGGACCAGCAACTTGATCAACCCTTTGATTTTCCTCTACTGCAACCGGTTTTTTTTGTGAATTAGGTACTGCTAAATAAATACAGATAAACCTATATTTATATCAATTTTCAACCACTTAAAACAATTTTACCTTTCCCTTTCTCTCTTTCCTTTCCCTTTCTCTCTTTCTCTCACAATGAAAAGAAAAAAACAAGCTGTGACAGCTGTCAATTATTAACAAAGCCAATAGCCAAAAGCTATATGCATAAATTAAAGGGTGGGTTTCATGAAGAATGACAATGACTGGCAATGAATGAATTGAAAAATTATCTTATTGATTATTATTTATTGAAGGAATTTTTTTCGTAAAACCAAAAGTGCAGTAGATTTAATTTAAAGGCAGTAGATAAATTTTTCAAAAATAAAATTGCAGTAGATCTACTGTATTTGCAGCAAAGTGACAATCCTGTTGCCTGTTCAGAGATTATAAACTTGATGATGAGAATCCTCGGCAGCTATTTCAATTTGCCTACAAGGTTGAAATATCAGTTTGTAGGTTAAAAAATGGGAATGTATGTGTAAAAACCTCACACATATAGACAGTCAGTAGGGATTATCTTCTTTTAGAATATATAATTGCAATTGTCAGTAGAAATCACTAAGATCGCGGTTTCAATCCCTTGTCACCGCAGTCAATCGCCAATGGATTTTGACACTTAATGGTTTGACAGATAGGGGAAGCATTATAAGCATTATTTATTTCGAACTGTCAACTAACTTCCAAACCTACAAACCCTTCCAAAACCGGCGTGATGTTGCGATTGTGCGACGTCCGAAGAATGATCAAAAATTCGCATGACGCCAGTGTGGATAGTCTCATTAATAACCGCATTGTAAATTAAGTTAGACAGGCGAAAGTTTCGTTGTCATTGCTAAGTATTCGCGTTGGTTTGTTGGTTTCGCATTAATCCAACTCGATCTTTTGGTTCAGTATATAAACGTGAAAAAAAATTCAGACCCTTCAAGCAAATTCACTGACCCAACTTTGTCGGACTTTCTTGGATCATTGCAAAACGTAGTGCCTCACCCACACCTACAAAAATTCTTTGTGTTTACAGGCATTTTTTATTCCACACCCTTTTTCAGTAATTTTTTTTAAGTGGCGTCACGAAGACACATTTTTTTTTTAGTTTGTTTCTTATGAAAATTTGAGAAATTTTCGATTAGTAATAGAAATTTTAATGTTTGTCGTTCATTTCATATCTTTTCTAGTGCTACAAAATGTGTTTGTAAATGTTTTTCTTTTATAATTGATCAATAAAAGTTTCGATTTGAATCCGTTTTGGTTACAGCTTTCACTGAGTATGGTGAGCTCCTTTACTCACAACACATGCACAAGTGGGTCCCTGGTGATTATAATTACCATACTAATTTGAGCCGTCAAACGCAGTTTTGAGGATGAATATTTGGATCCGTATGCGAAGTTGTCAATACGTTGGTCACTACGTGCAAGGATCCAAAACGGACTAGTTTGCTTGAAGATTATCCTCAGATTTTTGACATTGAACGTAGCCAAAATCCTACTATGCAGATTTTCGTAACGTAATCTGCTACATATTAAAGTGTGACCTCGTAACGTATTACAGAGGAAAGCCCACGTTTTTAGTGATGTTTACACATCTATCCGCTCCTTAACACAATTTTTAGCTGGAACAACATCTCATAGAGGCGATTACTTCTACAATAATAGTTTTATAAACAGTAAAGTACTGAGTGTTGCTACATTTTGATTAAGTTTTACTGTGCTTTCAATAATTACAAAGACTGGAAAGATGTCTTAACAAGCCAAAAATATGTTAATCTCATATATTTTTTATAAAACTAAGTCGGTTTAGTTACACCATTTAGAACTCAAGAACGTCTGGGCCAATTTTAATGATCTCTAATTTGTTAGATTTTTCTCCGCTCCGAATAGCAGAATAACTATTAAAATATCGGAAACATTCACTACGTAGGGTGAAATGAGGTAAAATGAAAAAGCTGTATTCAATTGAACTCTTCCTGCGTTTGAAAGGTTATTTTCTAGGCTTCAAGGATTTTTTAAAATTTTTCTTTTTGTAGGGTGAAATGGGGTAAAAATAAAAGAAATAGTCCGATTTTCCAAAATTCTTTTTTTGTTTGAAAGGTTTTTTTTTTAAGGAAATGGCTCTAGGGATATTTTTTTCAAATTTTGTTTTTTTTGTAGGGTGAAATAGGGTAAAAATAAAAATGTCAGATTTAAAAGCGAACAAGTTCTCCGCCAAGATAATCGAGTTAAAGTTATCCACTTGCTATAAAATATCAAAGGCCAGGTTTTCAGGTAAACGTCCTTGTATAAGAACGTTCAATTAATCCTAATGCAGTTAAACAAATATGTAAAATATAAACAAACAAAATGGTCACACTATCACTATTATTATTCTTAAACTAAGTAAAAAGTTGCAAATGAAAAATACAATTTTCCATTTCATTAAGTCTGTCTTAAGATCAACGATAATGTTGATGCTTATGATTACAATGATGCAAATGTTGCATCCTATGGCTTTTCGCTTTATCTGCACAGTCATCAGCTTAAAATGCATTTATCCTTAAATATTATATATTTTTCTATTTCCCGAATGGTTGTGGTTTAGGTTCATATAAAAATTCAAATTCAAACAAAAATGAGGTTATTTGTCAATGCAAAAGTTAGAAATTGAACTTATTTTTTACTCCTTCAAAAGTGACATCCATAGAGGACTAGACTCAAGACATTAAATAGAAAACTTTTTGTGGGTTTCTCTAAGCCAAAGAAGAGGGTGAAAACTTGAAAGAAAATATATAGAAAACGACATTAAGTAGAGAGAGACTCATATATAAGAAAAAAGAAAATCTGAATGAAAGTTTTTCGCAGGGCGACACAAGGAAGAAGGACGATGGCACTGGGAAAACACACATCCAAGTTTTTTTTTTGCTATCAAAATAACATTATTTGAAAACTTTTAAGCGGTAAGAAATTGTTCTATGGTTATTGAAATTGTAAGTCTGGCGGTAAGAGTTTTTTTTTGTCTTGTTTTCGAAACCACGCAATTTCATGGGGTGGTTGGTTTTGGTTTAAAGACACGGACGTGATGAGGTCCCCACAGATATGACCTCTGGGTGTAACAGGTTTTTTTATGTGCGAAGTTAATGCAACTTAAAAGCAACAGTGTTGACATGAAATCGGCGGAAGCGGAATTGGAGCTAAGAACCATAACAAGAACGAAATTCTTAGTAAACCAGGTGAAAGTGTGTGTTTGGGTCTCCCGCGGAGCAATAAAAGGATTTTTATGTTTGCTCGATGGTGGTGTGTATGTCATGAGGGATGAGGGATATTTAGTACAAAAGAAAATCCTATAACTACAAAAAAAAAATAAAATTGTTGGAAGGCTTTTTTATTGCGGCCTTTTTAAACGGTGGGAACTGTGTTGGTATGCTCGTTTCTATTAAAAGTTTTCAAGTTGCTGAGGTTGCGGCAGTATTTTGTCGTTATTTATTGAAAATGCAAAAGGTCAAAACAACAAAAGTACCGTCAACCTCAATTATGTGGTCAAAGATAATTTAATTCACTATGCCACAGCTGTTGATCATTAATTTTTAATAGAGACAAATTTTATGAGTTTGAAAGTTATAAGATAATTTTATGAACATTTAAGGCATTTGACATTTTGTCAGGCAATGTTAAGTACCTCCTCCTAAAGGAGGAGAAATTGATGAGGGAACAAGTTTGAAATAAATTTAATTAAAATTTGTTTTTTATAGTCTGTAAAGTTGTTTTGAGTTTAGCTTTTGTTAACTTAAGAATTATTTTATAATTAAACTAAATAATTTAGGTTGGATTTTATGACAAATATATTTACCTGCTATAAATGCAGGAACATAAGTAGAAAACTTTAAATAGTGATAACTTTCGCACATCCGTATAACTTAAACGTAAACAACAGAAATTGTCGAGAGTTTTAAATCACTAAAGGCCCTGGTTTTCCAGGAGCTGTCCCGCCACTAATTTTTTTAAATTTTTACTTCCGATGTATACATAGGTTCTATACCTTTATGGAAAATTATGGATTTGTAAAAAAAATCGAAGTCTGCCATCATCGGCTTTAACGCTATAAGCGAAAGGCTATGCACCCTTCGCGTGCGAGGCAAATTTAAGAACATCAGCCTCATTAACGTTCACGGACCTACGGAGGAGTCCTCAGACGAAGAAAAAGAGACTTACTACGAACAAGTCGAGAGGACCCTCAATGCCTGTCCAAGGTATGACGTAAAAATCATCCTTGGGGATTTGAATGCAAAAATAGGTCGGGAGCCAGTATTCAGGTATTACGCAGGCACCCATAGTTTGCATGAGAACACTAATGACAATGGACTTCGAGTCTTAGAATTGGCAGCATCGAAAAACATGGTCGTTGCGAGTACCAGGTTCCCGCGTAAAGATATCTACAAAGCCACCTGGGTATCACCTGATGGAGTCACTCGTAACCAAATTGACCACGTGTTGATAGACCGTCGACACTACTCGAACTTGATGACGGTACGAACGTACCGAGGTGCCAATATCGACTCGGATCACTATCTTGTTGGTATGGTTTTCCGAGGGCGGATTGCCTTGCGAAGACGTATTGCATCCGCCGATCAGGTTCGAATCAACACGGCTGCTCTGCGCAATGAAAACACCAGTAACACCTTTGGTAATGCGTTAGGACTCGCCCTAGAACTGGGTAGAGTAAGTCCTGGAGCCAGTATGCTGGGCGTAGATGAGAAGTGGACACGCCTTAAGAATACTGTCATTAGTACTGCCAACTCCATCTTAGGCAGCAGTCGTAGAAATCGGAATGACTGGTTTGATGATGAATGCAAGCTAGCGACTGAACGTAAGAATGTTGCGTACCGAGCAATGCAACAATCTCATAGAACGCGGGCACGCGAAGACGAATATAAAGAGCTCAGAAGAATTGAAAAACGGCTTCACAGACAGAAAAAATCAGCCTGGGAGAAGAACATAATCTGTGAAATAGAGAAAAGCCGAGAGCGAGGTCCGCATCAGGCGCGGAAGTTCTACCAATCCGTCCGAAACATGACGCAGTACACACCACGCTGCACATACTGCAAGGACGGAGAGGGAAATCTGATCACCGATCCTCAAAGCATACTGGAGCGATGGGAAGTGTACTTCAATGAATTGCTAAATGGTCAGCTCACTGCAGAAGTGGAGGCTCCACTACTTCAAGAAGAGTACCCTATGTTGCCGCCACCAAGCATAGAAGAGGTTGAGAAGGCTATAGGCCGGCTAAAGAAAAACAAAGCCCCGGGAGCCGATGGTATACCAGCCGAACTATATCAACACGGTGGGCCAGCTTTACGTCAAGCAATTCATGAGATTATAGTGCACGTGTGGGAGCATGAAGAAATTCCAGAAGACTGGCGAAAAGGTATCATTTGCCCCATACATAAGAAGGGAGATGTCACAACGTGCAGCAATTATAGAGGTATCACGTTGTTGAGCACCGCCTATAAGATACTCTCCTCTATCCTACAAGACCGGATAACCCCATACGCTAAAACCATCATCGGACAATATCAGTGTGGTTTCATTCCAGGCAAATCAACAACTGATCAGATCTTTACCCTTAGGCAGGCGATGGAAAAATGTCTAGAATTTAACATCCCAACATACCACCTGTTTATAGACTTTAAGGCCGCCTACGATAGCATAGCCAGGGTAGAACTTTACAAAGCCATGAGAGAATTCGGCATCCCAAATAAATTGACACGACTATGTAGGTTGACCATGACCAACGTAACAAGCCAAGTAAAAATAGCCGGATTGCTATCCAAACCAATCAACATCTTTAATGGACTCCGACAAGGGGATGGTTTGGCCTGCCTCCTCTTCAACCTGGCGTTGGAGAAAGCAATCCGTGATTCTGGCACGGCAACAAGAGGGACCATCGTCAACAGGTCCAGCCAGATACTGGCTTACGCAGACGACATCGACATCATCGGAAGAACTGAGCAAGCTGTACATGATTCCTTCATCCAGATCGAGCAGGCGGCACAAAATCTGGGGCTGCACATTAGTGAAGGTAAAACAAAGTACATGGTGGCGTCGAATGCGAGAGGAACAGTTGGTCAAACAATCAAGGTAGCGGAGCACGAATTTGAAGTGGTGCAATCCTTTAAATACCTTGGGTCAATAGTAGCAGCCGATAACAATATAGAAGAAGAAATACGCGGGCGGCTTCTCAAATCCAACAGAGCCTACTATAGTCTGTCAAATCTCTTCAAATCCAGAAATCTCACCATAACTTCAAAACTGCTGCTGTACAGGACCATGGTCCTGCCAGTACTCACATATGGATCCGAGACTTGGGTGCTTAGCAAAAGGCACTCCGACCTCTTAGCCGCGTTCGAGAGAAAAGTCTTAAGGAGAATTGTTGGCCCCATATGTGAGGAAGGACGATTCCGGAGACGGTACAATCATGAATTGTACGCAATCTACCTTGAAGCAGATATCGTGACAAAAATTAAGCTCGGTAGACTCCGGTGGGCAGGGCACCTAGCTCGCGTGAGCGAAGAGGAACCTGCTCGGAAAGTTCTTTGTGGTACATTCTATGGTAGACGACAGCGTGGTAGACCATGCTTGCGCTGGAGAGATGGCGTAGACCAGGACGCCCGGAGCCTTGGGGTGCGCAACTGGATGGCGGCGGCTCGAGACCGGGATGGGTGGAGAGACTTGTTGAAGGAGGCCAGGACCGGACCCCGGTTGTCGAGCCGACGATGATGATGAAAAAAAATCGAACTGGATATTTTGATCAAACGTGACATAACGATGATAGGGAAGACGAAAAAAGTGGACATCGCAAAAACGTCCGTCTGTGTCTGTCTGTTCGACTAATTGGTCTATTTTCTTTAAACTTGGAACCTAGCATTTTTTGCACATTCCTCCTAATCATTTTTTTCATTTTTTTTTTTCATGACCAAATATTTATAACGGTGCCTGTCATACAAAATTTTTTTTTTTTTTTTTTGTATAGCCCCTTGTTGACCTTACGCAATATTCATGCAACGAAAATTGTTTTAAATCAACAAAATTAGAAAAAATACATCTGAAACTGTTTTGAATCCAACGCGATGTATATCATCTGATTTCTTATATACATTTTAATTTATGAGAAACAAATTTCAAAAATCGTAAGGAGTGGTTTTAAAAGTAATTAAATTTGTTTATATAAAATTTCGTTGACATTTTTAAGAAAATAACGCTAATTTTAATTATTTATTAACGTGGAGTTAAAAAATGAATTTTACAAAAAAATCTTCCAAAAGTTTTCGAAATATCGAATTTTCTATTTTTTTAAAAATCCAAAAATAATTTTCTTGAAAGTTTTGATATGCAATATTATAAAAACTTCTTACAAGCTTCTTTATAGAAAAATTAGTTCCAATCAGTAAGTCAGGTAATGAGTCGAAAATCGAAAAAAAATCGTTCTAATTACAAAGTGTTTTTTTTTAGAGGTACAGAACTTTAAATTGGCAACACTATTTTAACTGGTGGCCATTTTGTCAGCTGTCAAGTTATTTATTTTTAGTTTGGTTTGGCATTTCAACATGGATGGATTGACGCCTAAACAATGCTTAAAAATTGTGCCCAAATGGGCACAAAACAAGATTGCCGTTTATCCCAATTTAATAAGCGAATTTTGTTTAGCGATGAAGCTCACTTTTGGTTGAATGGATACGTCAATAAACAAAACTGCCGTATTTGGAGTGATGATAATCCTCAAGTGTGTGTTGAGACACCGTTACATCCACAAAAACGGACTGTTTGGTGTGGTTTATGGTTTGGTGGAATAATTTGTCCGTACTTCTTTAAGATCGATGCTGGCCAGGACGTTACAGTCCGCTACAGAGCCATGATTACTGACTATTTCGTTCATCAATTGAACAACCAATATGTGCAGGAGCTGTAGTTTCATCAAAACGGCGCAACAGGTCAAACAGCTCGTGCCACAATTGATATATTGAAGGAAACGTTTGGTAACCGCTTAGCTTCACGTTACGGACTCGTAAATTGGCCTCCAAGATCGTCAAATTTAACGCCGCTTGACATTTTTCTGTGAGGATATGTGAAATCGCTAGTCTACGCCTATAAGCCCGAAACGATTGACCACTTGGAGGACAACATTCGCAGCGTTATTGCCGATATAAAGCCACAAATGTTGGAAAAAGTCGTAGACAATTGGACGTCCAGATTAGACTACGTCCGAGCCCTCCGTGGTGGTCATGTGCCAGAAATCATATTTAAATTATAATGCCAGAAAATTAACTTTTGAAAAAAGTAAATTTTATGTCAATTAAAAAAAATCATCTTTGTTTTATTTCATTTCAAAGTTCTACACCTCTAAAAAAAACAACCTTTATATAAAATCGAAAATATATTATTGCATATGGGCGTTCTGCTTCTCATGGTCTTATATTTTGAGGGCCAGTTTCACAGTCGACACTTACCGGAATAAGTGGGACTTAAGTTTCCCGTGTGAGGAATTTAAGCTAAATTTCATAGCCATCGTAAATGGAACTTAAGTCACCAACATCGAAGACTTAAGTGCCACTTATTCAGGTAACAGTGCGCTGTGATATTTGGAATTAATCTTTCACATTCCCCACTTAAGTGTCACTTTTCTGACTTTGAAACTGGCCCTGAATCTCAAGTATTTCCTTTTTTAGTTCCACACAAAAGGATAGCTTACAGAATGTTCAAAAAACTACTACTAAATTTATTCCCGAAAGCATTTAAATCAAATAGGATTGTTATCAAATTAGGAATCTTCGTTGGATTAATTTAATACAACATATAATGCTGAAATAGAAACAAAACAGAATTTTATTAAAAAAATTCTAATAAAACACCAATTAACACCCACCACCATACCTCCAAACTCAACAAACTTCGTCCGCTTCACATGACATTTAGCCAATTCAAAAATTTAAATCACATATTATTAATTGTTTCATTTTAAATGCGAATAATATCTCTGACATCCACATGACATGGACAGGGACACTATCGAAATGACACACGCATGCTTCATTCCCGATGCATCTGCACAGTATACTACTGCAATTAAGATACAACAACAAAAAAAAAAAAACAATAAATAAAGGGACACAAAAAAAATTGAAAGAGAAAACGAATTTAATTTACTATTTTTCAAGCATTGGAGCTATACATACGTGCGCCTGCAACAACCTCAACTTTACTATACACCCGATTACGACAGCCAGCAACACTGCAGTCTGCAGAACAAAAAACGCTTTTTACATATTGCGGCAGTTAAATTGATAAAGTGTCCTTTTTGCAGATGAGTTGAACAAATTCCAAGTGTATACTCTGTATAGTTAGTTAAAACCAAACGACCACAGAAATCGCCAAAACAATCCGAAGGATGAGCCACTTTTGAGTTTTGTCACTCTGCCACAGATCCACAGATATACTTGTGTTCGTGTTGTTGTTGTTTGTTTAAGATAGGTTCGTCAATAGATGGGGCTTACTATAAAACCCCAAAAACCCAGTCAGAGTCACTCATGCGAAACCTTTTTCTCAATGTTCGCCGATTCGTATAGGCAAAACACTCCGGGAGACTTTTATTCGTTTTCATAGTCTGAGAGGCAGTTGGGACGTGCCGATCTAATACTTGTGGGAATTAATTAGATATTCATGACGTGAATGAGGGAACATCCAGCCGCAGTGTAGGTACTACATCTTTCCATTTGCCTATTTTAGCAAACCAGTTGTGTAAGCCTCATCCCGTTGTCATTGTACAAGTACAAGTACACAGAGAGAAATTTATGAGTAATATTGATTATGTCCTTTCAAAATTTTAACGACCCACTGTGGTCCAAAAAGCCAAAAGTCGTGGCAAAAATACAAAATCCGGTGTTTTTTTTTTTAACTTATAATAGGAATATAAACAGAGCTTCAAAAACAGCAAACAAAATAATTTTTTTTTGTAAATAGTTTGGTTTATAAAGCTTTTTAAAGTTGGCCAATTTTGTTCTAGAGTAAAAAAAGAATCGTCTTACAATTGAATGTCAGATACATTTTCTGACAATAAATTGCAAGATTTCATACAACTAATTTTCAAACAATTTTTTTTTTTTATAATTTGCGCAAGCTTAAGGGATTTGGCTACCCTTTTGATGTGTGTGCACACAGCCCGAGCTTAGGAAAAAAGGAGTGGGTTTAAAAGGAGATGCCGATGCACATTGGTTTTAAACTTTTGAACATGATAATGGGAAGGGAAAACAGAGTTAGGCAAAAGATTCCACATTCGAGTTGTACGGCTGAAGTACACGAGTATTACGGTGAAACTGTTTAAGGGGAGGAATGCAAGTGGCTATTTCTCTAGAACATTGGCCGTAGAAAAAACGTTAGAAAAAAGTGAGACATGAAACATTCCGTCGATGTTCAAGTGACGTGAATGTTCTGATGATGATATCATCTCCAATCAATTTGAAAGCTTTTCTTTGAATACCATCCAAAATACTCAAGTGAGTTGATGCTGAGCACCCGCCCAGATATGGGAGTTATATTCTAGTCTTGGACGGATATATGATTTGTAGATAGTAGCCAGATCAGAATAGGAAAAGAATTTCTTACATCTTCTGAGGAAGCGCAAACATCTTGCGGCATTTTTGGCAACATCATAAATGTGGTCATTCTATAAGAGGTGATTGGTGACGATCATACCGAGAATTTCAAGATGATCAGCTTCTATAATGTAAGTGCCACTCATGGATAGTGGCAAGGGTGGTGTATTACGCTTTAGAGACAGAAGACAGCATTGTGTTTTAGACGCATTAAATTCTACACGATTTCTTATTCCCCATTTGATGATGCTGTCCAGATCAGAATTTAATGAGCTTATCATACGTTACCGTTGAAGATCTACGAGAAGAAGAGCACGGGTGTGACTCCAAAAATGAATATGAAAAGCTGAGAGTGCTGTCATCAACGAAGCAGTTTAGTGGATTAGAAGTTTCAGACAGGAGATCATTTTATAAGAATGAGAAATAGAGTCGGAGACAGAACGCAGCCTTGGGGCATACCAGCATTTATTTTGAAGATATCGGATTTGAACCCATCCAATACAACTTGTATTGAACGGTCCGAAAGGTAATTTCTAATCCAGCGAAGTAGAGTAACATCTAATCCGAATTTTCGATAAAAGAGCCTGGTGCCAGACTCTATCAAATGCTTTAGAAATATCCAGTGCAATAATCTTACTTTCTCCGAAACGATGTAAAGATTTATTCCACTGTTCGGTGAGATAAACCATCATATCACCAGTGGACCTATTGCTACGAAAGCCATACTGTCGGTCATTTAGAAGCTTTCGTTCCTCAAGATATTTCTTGATTTTGTAATTAATAAGTGTTTCCATGACATTGGAAAGAAGGGACGTTAGTGCAAACGGTCGGCAGTTTACGGGAGGGGGGGGGGGGGGCGATACACCTTTTTAAGGTATGGGCTGGACAAAATCTGTTTTCCATTTACTCGGAGCGAGCCCTGAAGAGTAAGATAGATAGAACAGCTTATACGCAGTGGCTTTGCCAACGTAGAAAAACGCCTCTTCAGAACAATAGCGGGGATACTATTAATTGTCAGACAATAATCTTACAATTAATTGTGGGACAAATTTTCTGACAATCAATTATAAGACTACATCACGGTTGTACGAAATTGTAAGCATGTTTTTCACTGACAGATCTGACAATATTTTAATGGGGTTTTTCATTGGTAAATTCAGATTTCAATTTAAAAATTGATTTTTTTGGTGGCGAATGGAACGCGATTTCAAATTCATTTATTTTTGTCATTGCATTTGTCTCTGTCAATATTTCAATTAAAATGTCGTCCCTTTTGGAAGAGAAAGGTGAACTTGGTGAAGTACCAATTCATTTTAAACTTTTCCATTTATAATCGAATATTTCTCAAATATTTTCAACACAAATTTCATTCATACATACGCGAGAAACCGAACAGGGTATTCTATTCGTTTGTTTAAAGGGATCAAATGGTGTGCAGTGTTCGTTTCTTAAGTTACGATTACACGGTCAACGGAAATAATCAATGCGTTAACCCTCTGACGTCAAAATGATCCAAGCGATCGTTAACGCAGAATACTGTCCATGCGTTGGCGGCTGCGTTGACACCGACGTTGATATTGTTTTTACCTTCAACGCATTGACTTTTTCGTTGAACGTGTAATCACTAATCACCCTGAGCAAATGTTAGGACACATTGACCCAAAGCGTTGACCATAATCCCAACGTTGACACGGCATACTTTAACGTAGTCTGCGTTGACTTTCGTGTAATATTGACGTACTAGCGTCATTCGTGTGATCGTCTGTGTTTTATGCGTTGACATGGTCAACGTTGACGGACCATTGGCAGTGTGTTGATGACTTTTTTGGTGACGTCAGAGAGTCAATGAGTTTCCCATTTACATCGACCATCGAATCGTAGCTTTAGAAACTGATATTCACGGATAGAAAATTTTGGAGTAGTGTACTCGTTAAGAGGAGGCAAATGAATACATTCATGTACAGCTTTAATGCATGCACTAAAAAAACACACCTTTTATTGAACCATAAACATTTACCTTCACGGTGTGTGATGAAATTAAATTGAAAACAATTTTTTTTTTCGGTGTATATATAGCAAGAAGATAATTTCAATATCAAAGAGGAATTGAGTTAAATTTAATTTAAATTAAATTTGTGTTTTGGGTAAATTTGAAAACCGCTATAATTTGTAAAAGCCACATGAACACGCAACAACGCGTGTTAGCTTTACTGATGGGACTTTCAGTATAAATATATCGATTTTCTTTGTTGTAATCGAAATGTTTGTGTGTTTTTTTTTTTTATTTTAATTCATTAAACATTGTTGGCAAAAGTACAGATTATTATATCTATTCGCCAATAAAATGTTATTACACTCTTAACAATAAAACAGTTTCCAACTAAATTATTTAATGTATAAATACATGAAGTTCTATCACTTGGTGTTTAATTGGCTTTGGAAAATCCAAAATTGTGTGTGATATTGTAAAAAAAAAATGTGTGGTGTAATCAAGCGGTGTAGTATTGGCAAAGATTAAATTTATTTTCAATAAACAAAATGATTAAATTTGAAGGGCAAACAAATGGATACAAAATAAAAATCAACGAAACGCAGAAAATGAAGCTAGAATAAGCTTATTCGAACAAAAATTGAGTTGATCACTCACAGAACGCAAATAGAGGTTACAACGAAAACAGGCTCACGATTAAAAAATCATATCGCATGAATTTATATGTCTTGAACATAGTGAAACATTAATTTCTGCCTACTAAAAGTATCTAAAGAGTGTTTTTTTTAGAAGTGGCCGCCACGGCTGGCTCGAATAAATTCCAGCCGAGAGGCCCAATTTTCGACAGCCAGGTCCGGCCCTAGCCAAACTTGCGCCCTATGCAAGATTTGTAGAAAGCGCCCCTTTTTATATTTGCATCCATACATACATACACTGATACACATTACATACATGCATTAGACTTTTCCACATTGCCCAGGAGGTAGACTTTCAATGCGTTGTTCTAGTGTGATCTTTATTTCTACGATGTTTTGAGCTATAAATTCTCCTTGAATGCAACAATGAAAGTGATGTTAGTTAGTGTGCAAGAAATAAATTGGCACAGGCATTATTTGGAAAAGTTGTGTGGTTAAAATGCAAATGGCAAAAATCAGATTACATTTTCTTGCTACTGGTAATGCGCCCCCAGAATTTCGCGCTTTGTGCATTTGCACATCTTGCACATATGGTTGGTCCGGCCCTGTCAACAGCTCCAATTGTTGCGCGCGATGGTGGATGGACTCATTCGGGTGTTCTTCGATGCTCTGCTCCACAGTAGCAATAACGTCTTCGGTGCGCACTGTACGGTATCTCTGAGGATGTGCATTATCCACTAGAGTAAACGTGGTGCGAAACCGATCCATGGTTGCTCGAATTTACGCGATTTTGCGATCATGTCGAACTAATATTGGACGCAGGGCGCGATGCATCGCGCGAACCGACCATTATTTTGGTAATAAATTTGCACGATTTGGAGACGTTGTTCAGGAATAAGTCTATAATTAATGAAATAACAAACCAAACTGATCATAAATCAAGTGACAGCTGTCAAAAAGACCAACTCCGAAAAAAGTATTGCCACATTGAAAACCACACGTCTAATAAAATACCCTTTACAATCTTCACGCCGAGGCCATATCTCTTGCAAGTAAAAAGTTTTCTACTGCCAACAGTTTCATTCTTGGAGACTTTAACTTATCTAATATTATTCCGTGGACTAAAGAGAGCTCTGGAAGTTATTTCACTGATGAATGTGCGAATATTGGACTTTATCAAACTAATCATGTTCTTAACTCTAACTGCAAAACTCTGGACTTGGTCTTTACAAATGCACCTGAATTTACATCGATTTCTGCAGCCGATAACTATTTATTTGAAAACTCTGTTCATCATTTTGCTATTGAAGAATTGAACGTCCTACGTCGAGGAATGCAAGTGGCTATTTCTCTAGAACATTGGCCGTAGAAAAAACGTTAGAAAAAAGTGAGACATGAAACATTCCGTCGATGTTCAAGTGACGTGAATGTTCTGATGATGATATCATCTCCAATCAATTTGAAAGCTTTTCTTTGAATACCATCCAAAATACTCAAGTGAGTTGATGCTGAGCACCCGCCCAGATATGGGAGTTATATTCTAGTCTTGGACGGATATATGATTTGTAGATAGTAGCCAGATCAGAATAGGAAAAGAATTTCTTACATCTTCTGAGGAAGCGCAAACATCTTGCGGCATTTTTGGCAACATCATAAATGTGGTCATTCTATAAGAGGTGATTGGTGACGATCATACCGAGAATTTCAAGATGATCAGCTTCTATAATGTAAGTGCCACTCATGGATAGTGGCAAGGGTGGTGTATTACGCTTTAGAGACAGAAGACAGCATTGTGTTTTAGACGCATTAAATTCTACACGATTTCTTATTCCCCATTTGATGATGCTGTCCAGATCAGAATTTAATGAGCTTATCATACGTTACCGTTGAAGATCTACGAGAAGAAGAGCACGGGTGTGACTCCAAAAATGAATATGAAAAGCTGAGAGTGCTGTCATCAACGAAGCAGTTTAGTGGATTAGAAGTTTCAGACAGGAGATCATTTTATAAGAATGAGAAATAGAGTCGGAGACAGAACGCAGCCTTGGGGCACACCAGCATTTATTTTGAAGATATCGGATTTGAACCCATCCAATACAACTTGTATTGAACGGTCCGAAAGGTAATTTCTAATCCAGCGAAGTAGAGTAACATCTAATCCGAATTTTCGATAAAAGAGCCTGGTGCCAGACTCTATCAAATGCTTTAGAAATATCCAGTGCAATAATCTTACTTTCTCCGAAACGATGTAAAGATTTATTCCACTGTTCGGTGAGATAAACCATCATATCACCAGTGGACCTATTGCTACGAAAGCCATACTGTCGGTCATTTAGAAGCTTTCGTTCCTCAAGATATTTCTTGATTTTGTAATTAATAAGTGTTTCCATGACATTGGAAAGAAGGGACGTTAGTGCAAACGGTCGGCAGTTTACGGGAGGGGGGGGGGGGGGCGATACACCTTTTTAAGGTATGGGCTGGACAAAATCTGTTTTCCATTTACTCGGAGCGAGCCCTGAAGAGTAAGATAGATAGAACAGCTTATACGCAGTGGCTTTGCCAACGTAGAAAAACGCCTCTTCAGAACAATAGCGGGGATACTATTAATTGTCAGACAATAATCTTACAATTAATTGTGGGACAAATTTTCTGACAATCAATTATAAGACTACATCACGGTTGTACGAAATTGTAAGCATGTTTTTCACTGACAGATCTGACAATATTTTAATGGGGTTTTTCATTGGTAAATTCAGATTTCAATTTAAAAATTGATTTTTTTGGTGGCGAATGGAACGCGATTTCAAATTCATTTATTTTTGTCATTGCATTTGTCTCTGTCAATATTTCAATTAAAATGTCGTCCCTTTTGGAAGAGAAAGGTGAACTTGGTGAAGTACCAATTCATTTTAAACTTTTCCATTTATAATCGAATATTTCTCAAATATTTTCAACACAAATTTCATTCATACATACGCGAGAAACCGAACAGGGTATTCTATTCGTTTGTTTAAAGGGATCAAATGGTGTGCAGTGTTCGTTTCTTAAGTTACGATTACACGGTCAACGGAAATAATCAATGCGTTAACCCTCTGACGTCAAAATGATCCAAGCGATCGTTAACGCAGAATACTGTCCATGCGTTGGCGGCTGCGTTGACACCGACGTTGATATTGTTTTTACCTTCAACGCATTGACTTTTTCGTTGAACGTGTAATCACTAATCACCCTGAGCAAATGTTAGGACACATTGACCCAAAGCGTTGACCATAATCCCAACGTTGACACGGCATACTTTAACGTAGTCTGCGTTGACTTTCGTGTAATATTGACGTACTAGCGTCATTCGTGTGATCGTCTGTGTTTTATGCGTTGACATGGTCAACGTTGACGGACCATTGGCAGTGTGTTGATGACTTTTTTGGTGACGTCAGAGAGTCAATGAGTTTCCCATTTACATCGACCATCGAATCGTAGCTTTAGAAACTGATATTCACGGATAGAAAATTTTGGAGTAGTGTACTCGTTAAGAGGAGGCAAATGAATACATTCATGTACAGCTTTAATGCATGCACTAAAAAAACACACCTTTTATTGAACCATAAACATTTACCTTCACGGTGTGTGATGAAATTAAATTGAAAACAATTTTTTTTTTCGGTGTATATATAGCAAGAAGATAATTTCAATATCAAAGAGGAATTGAGTTAAATTTAATTTAAATTAAATTTGTGTTTTGGGTAAATTTGAAAACCGCTATAATTTGTAAAAGCCACATGAACACGCAACAACGCGTGTTAGCTTTACTGATGGGACTTTCAGTATAAATATATCGATTTTCTTTGTTGTAATCGAAATGTTTGTGTGTTTTTTTTTTTTATTTTAATTCATTAAACATTGTTGGCAAAAGTACAGATTATTATATCTATTCGCCAATAAAATGTTATTACACTCTTAACAATAAAACAGTTTCCAACTAAATTATTTAATGTATAAATACATGAAGTTCTATCACTTGGTGTTTAATTGGCTTTGGAAAATCCAAAATTGTGTGTGATATTGTAAAAAAAAATGTGTGGTGTAATCAAGCGGTGTAGTATTGGCAAAGATTAAATTTATTTTCAATAAACAAAATGATTAAATTTGAAGGGCAAACAAATGGATACAAAATAAAAATCAACGAAACGCAGAAAATGAAGCTAGAATAAGCTTATTCGAACAAAAATTGAGTTGATCACTCACAGAACGCAAATAGAGGTTACAACGAAAACAGGCTCACGATTAAAAAATCATATCGCATGAATTTATATGTCTTGAACATAGTGAAACATTAATTTCTGCCTACTAAAAGTATCTAAAGAGTGTTTTTTTTAGAAGTGGCCGCCACGGCTGGCTCGAATAAATTCCAGCCGAGAGGCCCAATTTTCGACAGCCAGGTCCGGCCCTAGCCAAACTTGCGCCCTATGCAAGATTTGTAGAAAGCGCCCCTTTTTATATTTGCATCCATACATACATACACTGATACACATTACATACATGCATTAGACTTTTCCACATTGCCCAGGAGGTAGACTTTCAATGCGTTGTTCTAGTGTGATCTTTATTTCTACGATGTTTTGAGCTATAAATTCTCCTTGAATGCAACAATGAAAGTGATGTTAGTTAGTGTGCAAGAAATAAATTGGCACAGGCATTATTTGGAAAAGTTGTGTGGTTAAAATGCAAATGGCAAAAATCAGATTACATTTTCTTGCTACTGGTAATGCGCCCCCAGAATTTCGCGCTTTGTGCATTTGCACATCTTGCACATATGGTTGGTCCGGCCCTGTCAACAGCTCCAATTGTTGCGCGCGATGGTGGATGGACTCATTCGGGTGTTCTTCGATGCTCTGCTCCACAGTAGCAATAACGTCTTCGGTGCGCACTGTACGGTATCTCTGAGGATGTGCATTATCCACTAGAGTAAACGTGGTGCGAAACCGATCCATGGTTGCTCGAATTTACGCGATTTTGCGATCATGTCGAACTAATATTGGACGCAGGGCGCGATGCATCGCGCGAACCGACCATTATTTTGGTAATAAATTTGCACGATTTGGAGACGTTGTTCAGGAATAAGTCTATAATTAATGAAATAACAAACCAAACTGATCATAAATCAAGTGACAGCTGTCAAAAAGACCAACTCCGAAAAAAGTATTGCCACATTGAAAACCACACGTCTAATAAAATACCCTTTACAATCTTCACGCCGAGGCCATATCTCTTGCAAGTAAAAAGTTTTCTACTGCCAACAGTTTCATTCTTGGAGACTTTAACTTATCTAATATTATTCCGTGGACTAAAGAGAGCTCTGGAAGTTATTTCACTGATGAATGTGCGAATATTGGACTTTATCAAACTAATCATGTTCTTAACTCTAACTGCAAAACTCTGGACTTGGTCTTTACAAATGCACCTGAATTTACATCGATTTCTGCAGCCGATAACTATTTATTTGAAAACTCTGTTCATCATTTTGCTATTGAAGAATTGAACGTCCTACGTCGATGGGCCTAAAAAACTCTTCATATTGCAGTGAAAGCGTTCCAGATTTCCGAAAAATTGATAACACAAAATTTCTTAACCTCCTTGAGAACTATAACTGGACTAATATTACTGATGAGGCTGATGTAGAGGGCATTTGTTCTTTGTTTTACAATATACCTACTAAAAAACTATCTGTCTTTATGTGTTCCGTTTAAACTGGAAGCCCAAAATGGTTTACAAGAGAAATAAAAATTAGAAACACTAAAACTAAACTTTATATAACCTTTTTTGCATCAAAGTAAGTTGTTGACTACACAAAATATTCATCTGTTAGGAGAGGGCTTTATGCAAGAACAAAGTCAAGTTATCAACAGCACTTGAGCAATGTTAAGAGCAATGTTCTCCGATGATCCGAAGAAGTTTTGGAATTTCGTAAATATTTAAATAAAAATAAATAACTTTCCAGCTGTGATGACCTATAAGGACTGCTCTCCTAAATGATATTGCAAGTATATGTGATATGTTTTCGGACTTCGTCTAAAGCATTTAGAAAAAGCCTCATACCTGTGATGATTCCCATGATAAAAACTGTGATAACACTAAAACATATTTAAAAACTTTAGTAAACTTTTACCAACTCAACGTTACTAAACCAACAATTGACGAAAATGAAATAAAAATCCATGTCTCCAAGCTTAAGGATTCATCATCCTATGGTCCTGATGAAATACCAATCTTGGTTGTAGAGCGTTACATTTTTGTCCTCTGTGTAATCTTTTTAATTTATCGATTCAAACAGGTATCTTCCCATACTTATGGAAGTCTTTACTTGCTTCCTTTTTTCTAAAAACGGGAACATAATATTTCTAAGTACAGAGGCATTAAACCAAATTATCGTGTATACCAAAATTATTTGAAAAAAAAAAACATCCTGTAATATTTATATCGAACAAAAATACAAAAACGTTATTTCGCCACATCAACATGGATTTATGAATGGTAAATCTACCGCAACAAACTTGATGGTGAATTTTGCTCACATGTTATTGCCAAAAATCAAAATGGTTTTCAGACTGACGTGGCATACTTAGATTTTGCAAAAGCGTTCGACCGTGTGAACCATAGCTTGCTCTTGACAAAATTAATTAGTATTGGGCTCCCAAGTTTGTTTTTGGTCTGCTTGGGGTCATACTTATGTTGCAGGTCACAGTTTGTTAACTTTAAAAATATAATATCAAGAAAAATAATTGTGCATTCCGGCGTTCCTCAAGGAAGCCATTTGGGGCCCTTTTTGTTTATGTTATTTATTACGGACTTACAAAATGCAATTCAATATTCAGATCTTCTCTTGTTCGCTGATGACGCTAAGCTTCGCATATCTTACAAAAGAAATAATGATTTGGAATTGTTACAAAAAGACTTAAACAGTGTTTCAACTTGGTGTAGTATGAAACATATGGAACTAAATGTTTTAAAGTGCAAGTGTATGACTTTTACTCGTAAGCGTGCGCCTCGCGAACTGACCATTATTTATTTATTTAATGTATATATGTTCTGTAGCTAACCACTTTATAATGGACTCAAAATAAAACTTTAATAAACATATTGACCATATTATTAATAAAGCAAAATGCAGGTTGGGCTTCGTTTTTCGGATTTCTAAAGAATTTCGAGGCCCCTATATTTTAAAAACTTTATACTGCTCTCTTGTGCGATCGAATTTAGAATACTGTGTTTGGACAACGAACTATGGAATTCATGAACCTTTGTTCGCTGTACGAGCTGCTTTTAATAAATATTTTAATGCTATATTGACTTCAATGTATCAAAGGATTGTTTAAAAAAAAAAATGTAGGTATATAGAATATTAAAGGGTTTTCCAATAAGAGGTGTTATTTTGATATTCAAAGAAAAATGGCATTTTTTGAGAAAAATGATCGGATGTTTATTTCATTATAAAGATTAAGGTATACCGTTAATAATGGAACACAACATCAGCCAAATGCCCGCCACGACCACGCTTACAGGACCATATCCTTTTCATGAAATGTTCCATAACCAAATCGGAAAGTGGCTGCCCTATGGCCTCGATAGCCCCACGAATTCCATCTTTGAGGTCTTGAATCGACGCTGGGCTGTTGGCGTAGACCTTATCTTTCACGTGGTCCCAAAGGAAGAAGTCACAAGGTGTTATATCACAAGATCTCGGGGGCCAATTGTGATCACTTCTTCGAGAGATAACACGGTCCGGAAACTTTTCCCGTAAAAGATCGATGGTTTCATTGCTTGTGTGGAACGTAGCGCCGTCTTGTTGAAAGTAAACGTTGTCCAGATCAATACCATCCAATTCCGGCCATAAAAAAATCATTAATAATCTCTCGAAAGCGCAATCCATTGACCGTAACTGTTGCTCCAGCCTCATTTTCGAAAAAGTAAGGTCCAATGACCCCGCCGGACCATAAACCGCACCAAACAGTCACGCGTTGAGGATGGAGAGGCTTTTCAACAATAACTCTTGGGTTTTCCGAGCCCCAGATGCGACAGTTTTGCTTGTTGACGTAGCCTCCGAGGTGGAAATGGGCCTCATCAGTTAAGATGATTTTTCGATGAAATTCCGGATCATTTTCATGCATTTCAAGGACCCAAACAGCAAAGACACGACGTTGTTGATGATCAGCCGGCTTGAGTTCTTGTGTTAACTGAACTTTATAAGCCTTAAGACCCAAGTCTTTATGCAAAATACGGTGTAATGACGTTTGTGGAATGCCTAATTCCAAAGAACGACGAGGAATGGACAAACCTGGGTGTTCTTCAACACTTTGGGCTACAACAGCAATATTCTCAGTTATTCTTGAGCGACGTGCACGGGTTTTATTCTTCACATGACTAACTTGTCCCAACAGCTCGAATTTGTCCACCAATTTCTGTATTGCGGTCCAACAAGGTGCTTCACGACGACCCAAAAATGTTTTAGTTTTACGAACCGTAAAACTAAAATTTTCTGCCAAATTTTCAGCATTTTTATAGTGAATTTTAATAATTTCAATGCGTTGTTGAAGCGTGTATCGTTCCATTTTGATTAATGGCGTAGTTTCTACTTGTCAAATGTCAAAAAATGACAGCTTCAAAAGTGACAGCTACCGAAATAGCGGGCTATTCAAAATAACACCTCTTATTGGAAAACCCTTTACATTCTCAAAGCTAATAATGTTTAAATTTGTAGCTAAATTAATAAATAAAAAAAACAAGGAAGAACATTTTCGGGAAAAAATATGATTTTGCGGATGTCTTAATGTTGAGCTCAAGAAGCAAGTTAAATGTTTTTAGTCCGCCTCCAGAAAAACCACATCCTCACCTCAGGGATAAAATTCTTTTCGAAATCCTTTTTTTTAGGAGGTCATAAATGGCAGAGCTGTTAAAGAATGCAGTAATTTGTTAATGTAGTTCATAAAAGTCTAGTAAATTAACTTAACTTAAATAAGAAGGTGAAAAAGTCGATTTTTGACAATATTTGTCTTCCTCTCCTGTGATACCGTGATTGAAAGTTGGCAATTCCCATATCACAAATATTTTATTTTGAAATTTCTATAGAGCTCTTAGTTCAACCGCAAATCGAGTTACAAGATTTTACGCTTGCCTCAAACCTACAGCTCCTTTATGGGCTTTTCATCAACTATTTTCAAAAATCGCGAACAACTTTAACGATTTTGATTAAACTTCGTACCTGTACTGACCAAAGCAATTGTAGGAAACTGTATTTTAGGTTTTTGCCAAAAAATGACACATAACGGAAATAGCCATGCCAGGTTTTTTGATAAAATGGTCTAATGTCAATCATCTTCAATGTGTGGCTATATAACATCAGTTGTTAACATCTTGAAAGCTACTTTTCGTACATTCTTTTCGATCAAAATGTCTGCAATTAATGAACAATAGCAAGTTTAATAGACAAAATTAATTTCCTAAACTTTCAACGATTTACCAAAAAAAAAATTGTCCAAACAAATATAAATCGGTTAGTTAAAGAAACAATGAATACCTTTAAAAATGGCAACACACAATCCATTATCTACCACCTGTGTCATGAGAAAAACACACCTTTTCCTGCTTAAAATATGTTTTAAGGTTTCCTTCCTGCAATTATTTACCAAACTTTACACAAGACTTGTAATTTTGTGTTCTTTAGTTTTGAGCAGAAAGAAATAGGCCAGGAGTCACACAGTAGCTTGAACATGGTTGCAAAAGTTAACGTAGTTGGACAGAGATGTTGCTCATACCGTGTCTACAAAAATATGACATCGGCCTCATGAGTATTTATGTCCAAATTCCAACTGTCCTACGAGTATTTACCAAAAATTTCTAATAATTTTTTTTCGTTTTAAATTGAATGATTGATGAAAGCAAACATTAATTTCTTTTACCTTTTAAATCAGTTCATACTTTGAAAAACACATTTCCATTAAGTTATTAATATATCATTGTAAATAATAAATATGACAAGCTGAAATTAGACAATGACACTCATATTATTTTTCCATAGTGGGAAAAACTTTTAAAACTTCTGGATTCGTCGCTAAAATTTGTTTTAGTTTTTGATTAAAGTATGTAGGTACCTACACAAAAACAAAGATACGATATTCGTGAGTTTTACAAAAAAATAGTTTTGTTCAAACAAATAGGAGGAGATAGAAATCCATTGAGTGAGGCATTGAAAAAATCTCTAATAAAAAAATTAAAATGGGTGTTTTTTTTAGACGTGTACTTTTCAATCTGGCAATTCTTTTTTCGGAGTTGGTCTTTTTGACAGCTGTCACTTGATTTATGCTCAGTATGTTTTGCCACTTCATAATTAAAAGATTTACTCCTGAACAACGTTTCCAAATCGTGCAAATTTATTACCAAAATAATGGTTCGGTTCGCGCGACGCACCGCGCGCTGCGTCCAATATTCGGCCGACATAATCGCAAAATCACATACATTCGAGCAACCATGGATTGGTTTCGCACCACGTTTACTCTGGTGGATAATGCGCATCCTCAGAGACGCCGTACATTGCGCACCGAAGACGCTATTGCTGCTGAGGAGCAGAGTATCGAAGAAGACCCGAATGAGTCCATCGGCCATCACGCGCAACAATTGGAGCTGTTGACAGGGCCGGACCAACCATATGTGCAAGATGTGCAAATGCACAAAGCGCGAAATTCTGGGGGCGCATTACCAGGAGCAAGAAAATGTACTTTGATCTTGGGAAAACAAATATGTACTGCCATTTCCATTTTAACCACACAACTTTTTCAAATAATGCCTGTGCCAATTTATTTCTTGCACACTAACTAACATCACTTTCATTGTTGAATTCAAGGAGAATTTATAGCTCAAAACATCGTAGAAATAAAGATCACACTAGAACAACGCATTGAAAGTCTACCTCCTGGGCAATGTGGAAAAGTCTTATGCATGTGTAATGTGTATCAGTGTATGCATGTATGGATGCAAATATAAAAAGGGGCGCTTTCTACAAATCTTGCATAGGGCGCAAGTTTGGCTGGGGCCGGGCCTGGCTGTCGAAAATTGGGCCTCTCGGCTGGAATTCATTCGAGCCAGCCGCGGCGGCCATTTGCCCGAAATCATTTTTAAAATATAATGGCCAACCCTTATCTTTATAATAAAGCTAAATTCTAAGCCACAACATTAACTTATATGCGTTTTATTTCTTCTTGAAAACCACACGTCTAAAAAAAACACCATTTACTTCTCGTTAATAGCGCAAGAACTTTTTAATGACTCCACAAATCAATTAACACAATTTGCGATTGTAAAAATATTTATAGTTTATATGTTTATGTGGATATAAATAGTTAGATTCGACCACCACATCGAGCGACAACAATGATCCAGCTGAGGGTATCTTCGCGAATCTCAGCCCCCGTGTTCGAAGTCACTAGGGAAACCGAACCTACGTTTTAGAGACCAAGACATTGCGGATGCCAGAGAGACCTTTCTCGGGACCGAAAAATATCAAAGGCTGCCAGCTGCCAAATTTGAGTTTTTAACTCTGGCTTTTTTTATTTCAGACGGTTTTCTTCTGGGCCGATGCGACGTGATTGCTTAAGAGGTTTTTAAATTTAGGTTGGACAACATTTATTCAAAATTCCTTCATAATGAAGCCTAATTCACAATGCGGCGAGGAAACGGGACGTGAGCGTGACGAGAACTCGTTGTAGTTGTCAAACCAATTTCAAACTATGAAAGCATACCTGGATATACACAATGCGGCGTTTCACGTCGTCACGTCACGCCTAGAATTCGAAAAATTGAAAAACAGACGCGACTTGACGACGATTTTCATTGTTCCTAAGTAATTTACAGATTTTTCACAAAAGATTTTATCAAATTGTATGTAACAAATAAAGTTATTGATAAATCTATTGTTTTGTAAGTTATTTTGTTTATATTTTATTGATTTTTTTTTTTACAAAAATGGATTTTTGTCTTAAAAAGGCTCGCTGCATTGTGAATTGGGCGACGATTTTTTAACTAGAAAAAAAATGACAGCGGTTCTCGTCACGCTCACGTCCGTGTGAATCAGGCATGACCATGTCATAACAACACATAACTATGAAGGGTCGGCCAATAGGGACTTCCGAACTTTGACAGTTGATAGCGGCCATATTGTTGAAGCCACTGATCTCTATAATACACTGGATAGCGTATTCATACAAACAAAATGACTCTAATTGAAGATTGTTATACTGTGCGCTTGGCACCAGGTTTGTATAACAGTATAACTTCTTTTTGTCAAAGTGGCTGAACACAATACACGCGAGTCATGGCGCGCGTCCTTATCTTACATTGTTAAAATACATAAAATCTCGTTATAGAACGGTGTTCACATTGGATTGTCTCCTTCGACTTTTTTTCGCGTCTCTGTACTTAATCTCACTCACACTTCATGGTGAGAAAATGATGGCGAAGAAAGTAAGGATTTTTTGATTTTTTGCTTAAGATTGTTCATTTTGTTGGCGTTTTCTTTTGTGATATCTGTTCTCTCTGTCTGTACCTTATCTTTAGCACTTAAATCCTACGGAATCCGATTATTTTAATTAAAAGCATTTTCCTACTAAGATTTATATTTTGTAAGTGAAATGTTTCTAATTAATCCTTCAACAAGCAAAGATTTTTGTTTTGTTTTAACGACTGCTACACGTCAGAATGAGTCGGATGTGTTCACATTAGGTTTTGTGTCTGTAGCCACAAACGCGATTCTGGGAGTTAAATAGTAGGTGACATTTCTTGCGAATTTGCACAAATTGTAACTAACACTGAATTGTAATTTTTTGTTGTTTGGATAAACGCACAATTTTGTTTGTTTTGCATCTATTCACTAAAATAAGTTTGTACTTAATCTTAAAAAAGGGACATGGTAAATTAAATGCAGTTTGAAATATTTGTTGTGAAGTTGAAGGACCATTATGTTTTTGCGTTCAAATTCCTGTCAAATAGAACTCACACCATCATATACAAAAATAAGCCATCTGAAATGGTTGAAAGAAATTCGACACAAGTTTTAATAATCACGCTCATGTGAACGCGCGCCCTGCCGCGTGTCCTGACGCGCGTACTGTGTTCAACCAGTGAACTGAAAAATGTGCGTCAAATTACTTCTTTTTTTTAAAGAAAGACGTCAAAAGGTGCTCTTGGCACCAGAATGTCATCTTCAATTGGAGTCAAAAAAAACTGTTATACATAAAGGGAACCCACTATCCAGTGTATTATAGAGATCAGTGGTTGAAGCTACATCTGTCAAATTTGCTGTCATTTATTCAGTCTGTTTTGCCAAATCACCATGGATGGATATAGCGTTAAACAACACGTGCAAATGATAAAATTCAAATTCAGCCTGATTTGTGCGCCAGTCATAAAAAATTGGACACTTCGGTTGCGCGCCACCCAGAGAAGTCGCTGCGGATATTTGAACGATGTTAGGCCTTTCAAACGAATACAAAATTTCTATTATATCTAACACTCACTTTGTTTTATTTTAAATTTAAAGATAAAAAGCGCTTAATGAAAGACCCTGTAAACATATGTGTCACATTTTTTTTGACACAAAAACGTAAATTTTTGATAGCTATAAGATTTTTGATAGCTTTTTACACACCTCCATTTATTTACTACACTTAAGCGACAGCTTGATTAAAGTTTCATATAGCGTGAAAAAATAATTGAAACAAAACCATATCAAGAGCACTCTGGAGTCATTAAAGTTTCAGCAACCAGAAGGTCTGCATCAGACACTCTTTTTCATATCCCACAATTGAGTAGCAAAAAGCAGCTTAGCTTAGTTTGGTTTTGGTTTTTCTTTTGAAGAATTTAACAAACAAAAAAATCTTTTTTTTTTTTGTTCTGCAATAAAGGGTAACAGCTTCTGCAACAATAAGATATCTCATAACTCCTTTCCCTTTTACCATCACCCACCCACCACCGTTGACGTTACGATACTTTTTAATAATAATCATAACACTGACATATTATTCGTTGAGGAAAAATTACCATGTATCGGCACGTATCAATACTACGTGACCTGGATGCCCAATTGCCAGGGAAACACTCCCGGAAGTGATGATATGTTAGTCGAGTCAGGATGTACCAGTGCAGAATGAATAGTGGCTGGCATGGCAATGTTAAAGGTTATCTAGTATAGATATAGCAGCAAAACGGGCGGGGTGGGCAATAAAACTGAAGGGTTAAAAATTCTTTAAATGTTTACGGGCGACGAGATACTACGACGATGCATACAGGCTTCTGCCTGATGTGAAAGGAATAGTGAGGGGAGAACTGCTGGGAACAGGCAACACCATACCCTAAAAGGCGAAAATATAGCGTGTATGCCCTTCGGTGTGCAACAGTGGATGACTATGAGGATTTGTTTTTTTTTTTTTTTTTTTTGGAAATTTGTATCCTTTGCACCGAACAGAATACCCAGAGGAAGGATGTGCAGTTCTTAGGAAAAAAAAATCTATAAGCCATTGCATTAAAACTAATTTAGGTACTTATTTAAAGGGAGTTTACTTTAATAGCTTTGCATTGTTCTTTGCTTTTTTATTTTATTTTTTTTATCCTATTGACAAAGAAATATGAGGCAATTTGAAATGAGAATTTTTTCTATGTATATGTATATGTAGTTCTTTATACACATACATATGTATATGCTATCATTTAAAAAACCTCTTACTTGGATTTTGCATTACCTACTACTAAAGGGTCCGCCAAATAACTTCTTTTTTTTTTTTTAAAGGCGCAAAACATCGAGTGTAGCTTCGGCTGTGTGGCACGTAGCGCCGGCCGTCCTGTTGAAACCAAATGTTGCCAATATCCTCCTCTTCAATTTTTGTGAACAAAAGTTCGTTCAACACGGCCCGACAACGATCGCCATTGACTGTAACGGCCACTCCTTGTTCATTTTCGAAAAATGGCCCAATTATGCCTCTGGACCAAAATCCGCACCAAACAGTGACTCGTTTTGGGTGTATCGGCTTTTCAATATATGCGTGCGGGTTTTCTGTGCCCCAAATGCGACAATTTTGCTTGTTTACTACCCGCCAAGATCAAAATGAGCTTCATCTGAAAAGATGATTTTTTTGGCAAAATCGGCATCTTCTCTGAGTCGATCGCAGCAGGCCCACTTAGCGAAGCGTATACACAACCATATTCGTTCAGCGGAAGGATAAAACTAATTATCTGTCAAATCAGACATGAGCTAAGTATTACCATTCACGAAATAAGCACTAGTTGAAAAAAAAACGTTAGATGACGGACCCTTTCCTTATTTTAACAAATTTGATCTTAAAACCAAAATGAGCTGTCAAATTCTCAATTTCAAAATATTGCTATCGTAGCAATGATTGTAACTGCGATAAAAGCTATCTAGAAGAACGAAGCGGTTGTCATTGACGGAATTTGCAAGAAATTTTTCAAGCCGCTCGAGATATGTATGTACATCGGCAGTGCTATTGACACCAATAATAGCTTTGTTCAATGACAGTACAGATTCTTGAAAAACGTCAGAACAATTTAGAACAGAAAATGGCTACCTTAGCTGTCAGTAAACAACAATAAATTTTCCGAGACATGCAGGTTTCTTATCAACAAATTCTTAAACGTTTAAAAAATAAAATAACTTTATTTTGATCAAAATCACAATCAAATCAAAATTAATTAAAATAGAAATTTAAGAAGAGTTATGCGGGGCTTTCCATTTGTAAATTCAGATTTTTAATAAAGAATTTGATTTTTTTCGTGGCGAATGGAATGCGATTTCAAATTGATTTACTTTTGTCATTTTGTTGTTTCGGTGTCAATATTTAAAAAAAATATTTAATACGTGATACACTTTTAGAAGAGAAATATTAGCTTGATGAAGAGTTATACGGATTCATTTTAAACTGCTTCCGTTTATTGCTTGATGGGTTTTGGAAACATTATTTTTTTCAAAAATCATTAAAAAAATGTTTGTTAACATTTTTACGTTGCTGGAAAGGTCTGGGAATTTTCTATTCGCCGCTGGCTTTGTTGTGGAAATATCGCCATCGACACACTTTTTAAGGTTGGACCGAAGTACACAAAGTCATTTCGGATGTGAATATTTCGAGAACCAAAACTTGCAAAATTTGATTTTATTTATATCGGTGGAAAGGTCTGTTAATTTTCTATACGAAACTGAAAACTGCAACATCTTACAAGTCTTGGTTGCGGAATTATCCTTATCCGAAGTCAAAATACAGTAATTTGACTTTGGATGCGAACATTTTGAGAACCAAACCTCAAAGAGTATTTCGGTTTTCAGTTTTAGAAAGCTCTTAAAAATTTAACAATCAATTTTAAAAACCGCTATAAGTATTCAATCACTTACATATTTCCACCTGTGGTTCTTAGAGTATTCCATTGCCATTTAAACGATAATCGATCATGGTTGAACGAAGTCATGTTTTGACTCTCCTTAAGGTACTAAAAGTCTTTTCAATCGAACTGGTGGTACAATGTAACGCTAGGGCAATATGAAGTACAAGTATTGTTGTTGGGAAAAAAAACTTCAGCTTCTTGTAGGACATCGGATAACTCTAGTTTTTCCAAAGATTTTACCACGATTCAGCTTCCCCAATAAAACCTTGTAGAGCGTATATCTTACTTGCAAAAAGTTTTTGATTTTTATTTTAATGAAGGGTGGTTGGAGCGAATTGAATTATTTGACGGTTCACTGTGCTTGGTTTTTGAAGTTCCACATAAATTCCTTGTGCAATCAATTTCGAATCAGCTATAAGTTCTTCAGCTCCTGAGTCTATATTCGTTCAATGATCTTACACCAAACAGTAACTTTTCGCTCTTGGATCTCATGTGCATTGGTATCGTCCCGAATTCGACAATTTGGTTTATTGACGTACCCATTCATCCAGAAATCTCATCGCTGAAGATGACCGTAAATATAATAAGCCGAAGCGCGCGTTACGTTTCCCGAACAGAACACCCATTTTGATAAAACAATTTTATCATTTGCACGTGTTGTTGAACGCTATATCCGTCCATGGTGATTTGGCAAAACAGACTTAATAGATAGAAAAGCACAATTTGACAGATGTATAGCCTTAACAGTATGGCCGTTATCAATTGTCAAAGGTTGAAAGTCCCTATTGGAAAAACCCTTTAAAAGCATCAGACCATAGATGAAAAGCACTTTTTTGTGTGTTTTTTTTTTGGTCAATTTGACACAACATTGAATCTTTATCACTTAACTGCTCGCAAAAGTATTTAAACATGCTCATAAACAAGACTTGTGTAGATCTTTCAACTCAAGAATACTGTTAATTATAAAAAAAAACCAACAAACTACCATGTTCGTTAAAAACAATCATCTCGTAAGCTTAACAAAAAATACATTGATATTCTGTAGTATTTTTCTGACAAAAAAAAAATAAACAAGAACAATCACCGCTATGCAGATTTATGTTGGCACAAATCTTCTAACAACTTTCAATTGAGAAAAGAAAAATAAAATAATCGACTTGAAGTCCTCAGAGAAGAAACAAATCAAAACAACCATCATGACTAGAGTGGCGAACTGAAAAAGGATATCCTTTTTTTCTAAAAGAAAGCAGGAAGCATTTGAAATCGAATTGAACCTCTTACATGCAATAAATTGAAAAATTCTCCGCCAGCATAATACAAAAAGAATACCACTCGATTCCGAAACTACATAGATGCATCTCTTCATCGTCATATTTATCCATGGCTGGGCTGCTGGGCACCTCACTTAGCCAGGACACCATCACCCCGGACCGATTAAAATGCCAATGTGGGTGGATGCGATGGGTTTGTTTGTTTTTTTTTTTGGCTGAATATTAAAGAAGAAAAAGAAGCAAAGGAAATACATTTCAAAGGAAAACAAAAATAATGACATCCATGCATATACACATACACACATTCACATTTCAAAAAGACAACAACAAGGATCCGATAAGGACCACGATTATATGACGACACGGCACGACGACTACGACACCCAGGAGGACGATGACGCCGACGGACGCAAGCAATGAGGGAAATATTGTAATTTTCATTTTATTACTCGGAACCGGAAGGAGCGCCCCTAAGCAGCAAAATATAATATTGAATATTATGACTTTTTTTTTCTATGTCTATCGTGGTTTTCTTATTGCAATTTGCAGGCTTTTCTTATACATTTTCTGCTTTTTTTTTTATGGAAACGGATGGCCACTTGCAGCAAATTGCTGCGCGTATCGTTATCGTTATCAAAATGATGAGTATCCGGAGAACAAACAATATTATGATCGAAGACGGGCTCAATTGAATTGCATGACTTGAATATGGCTAATACAGCAGCTGCTTGTGACCGTAAGTTGAATGTAAATACAATTTTTTTTTTTATAATATTTTGAAATGAGAAAAAAATACTGCAGATAATAGACTTTATGTTCATACTGATGTCTACTTAACTTTTCTCTGGAAAGTCTTCTAGGAAGTTTTCTTTGTGATGAAGGGCAATTATTGGTTTTGTGTAGAGAAAAATTAAATTGTTTAGGGTTTAATCAAACAAAGTTCGAAAAAATATTTTCGTCTTACCGGGCCTGTCGGTCTTGACATAGATTTATTGCTTCAAATGCTTAAGTGTTACAGAACCCCTTGGGTATACATAATTCCCTAGAGGAGAAATTTGATTCTTTTTAGCTCTGCTAGAAGGGATGATTCTTCGAGTGATATCGGTCCATCGTGGATCGAGAGATTGTGGAAGTGAAGATTCTTTCCAGGCTTTACAGCAACATGGAATTGGTAAAAAAAAAGTCCAAAATGCTAAGGTTAGCTTGGAGCGTTTGGACAAGTATAAGTAATTATTTAAAAAAAATTGAATTTTTCCCCCATTTTGTACTTCTTTAATAGCAATTTTCAGCTTAGCGGCCTAAAAATGGCACAGCGTTGATTATGAAAATAAAGGGTTTTCCAATAAGAGGTGTTATTTTGATATTCAAAGAAAAATGGCATTTTTTGAGATAAATGATCGGATGTTTATTTCATTATAAAGAGGAAGGTATGCCGTTAATAATGGAACACAACATCAGCCAAATGGCCGCCACGACCACGCTTACAGGACCATATCCTTTTCATGAAATTTTCCATAACAAAATCGCAAAGTGCCTGCCCTATGTCCTCGATAGCCTCACGAATTCCATCTTTGAGGTCTTGAATCGACGCTGGGCTGTTGGCGTAGACCTTATCTTTCACGTGGCCCCAAAGGAAGAAGTCGCAAGGTGTTAAATCACAAGATCTCGGTGGCCAATTGTGATCACCTCTTCGAGAGAAAACACGGTCCGGAAACTTTTCCCGTAAAAGATCGACGGTTTCATTGCTTGTGTGGCACGTAGCGCCGTCTTGTTGAAAGTAAACGTTGTCCAGATCAATACCATCCAATTCCGGCCATAAAAAATCATTAATCAACTCTCGATAGCGCAATCCATTGACCGTAACTGTTGCTCCAGCCTCATTTTCGAAAAAGTAAGGTCCAATGACCCCGCCGGACCATAAACCGCACCAAACAGTCACGCGTTGAGGATGGAGAGGCTTTTCAACAATAACTCTTGTGTTTTCCGAGCCCCAGATGCGACAGTTTTGCTTGTTGACGTAGCCTCCGAGGTGGAAATGGGCCTCATCAGTTAAGATGATTTTTCGATGAAATTCCAGATCATTTTCATGCATTTCAAGGACCCAATCAGCAAAGACACGACGTTGTTGATGATCAGCCGGCTTGAGTTCTTGTGTTAACTGAACTTTATAAGCCTTAAGACCCAAGTCTTTATGCAAAATACGGTGTAATGACGTTTGTGGAATGCCTAATTCCAAAGAACGACGAGGAATGGACAAACCTGGGTTTTCTTCAACACTTTGGGCTGCAACAGCAATATTCTCAGTTGTTCTTGAGCGACGTGCACGGGTTTTATTCTTCACATCACTAACTTGTCCCAACAGCTCAAATTTGTCCACCAATTTCTGTATTGCGGTCCGACAAGGTGCTTCACGACGATCCAAAAATGTTTTAGTTTTACGAACCGTCTCTGGCAAATTTTCACCATTTTTATAGTGAATTTTAATAATTTCAATGCGTTGTTGAAGCGTGTATCGTTCCATTTTTATTAATGGCGTAGTTTCTACTTGTCAAATGTCAAAAAATAACAGCTTCAAAAGTGACAACTACCGAAATAGCGGGCTATTCAAAACAACACCTCTTATTGGAAAACCCTTTACTACCTTTCCAACCATGTATCGCAAGATGTAAAAATAAAACCTTCAAAAAAATGCATTTTCAGGGCAATAGGTTGACATTTGAAACGTAATATTCTCGATACGAACAAATATTAAGTCTGTTTGGTATGTTTTTTTCAGAAAAATGTGTAAAACCTGTGAAAACATCAAAGAGAGAACGAATTTCTCAAAAATGGAAAAACTTGCAAGAAAGTTAACAAACGCATTGAATCACTTTTGTGTACAAAACGTCAGAATTTTTTCTCCTCACATGCCAAAAGTCTGGTTTTGTTAACAGTTTTCAAAGAAAATTACATAAATTATAAATTTCCAAAGTTGCCACATTTTCAAATTCAAAGCAAAAGATGGTAACAGCCCGGTGTTTTGACAGTGTTTAATCTTCTTCCACACAGAAATTTATTTAGCACAAATTCGCAAATTATCCAATGGAGGGGAATTTTTTTTTCTCTCTCGATGTGCTCTCTCGTTGCAACTTTTTCGAGTTAACAAACACAAATTTGTAACAAATTGTGCAATTTTGAGAAAGTTTGTGCAAATTCGCAAGAAATTTCACATTGCCAAACAGACCTATAATTTCTCCCCTATCTGTCAATCCGAATTTTTGAGATTTATTTTTTTTGGTTCGGAAAAAAAGCAATTTTAGAACTTTCTGGTGTTTTAGTAACGAAATATTCTGCAGACGTAAAAAAAATACTGTTTGTTGCCTATCAGTCAAGGAATAAACTGGCTAATTTCATTGAAGGATGTCTACGATGATTTTGAGATTTGGCAATTTTACAGCTTTCTGGTGGCTTTAGTAACGAAATATTAGCAAACGTCAAAATAAAGCTCGTTCCCTGTCTGTTAAGCAACGCCAAGTTTCGTATAAAAGTGAATTTTTATTTCGAAATGAAATGCCTTAACATGTCTGAGAAAAAGGTATATAAAGACGACTTTTTTTACCCGGTATATGCATTTAAGAACTCATCCCATTGTCCAATCAAAAAATCTAAGGCTGCCAACAAGTCGGAATCGAATATTATTTTTTTTGCAACTGAATTACGCGCCATTTGAACATCTAAGCATTTCAACAATTTATCTTCACTCTGATTACTGACCTAAATTATCGGGTTTTTCAATAAAAGCGCTACAAAAGTTTTTTTAAATAAAACAAAAACGGTTTTGGATATCAATGAAATTCTATATTCCTGTGAAAGTACGTTCGATGCCATTATGTATGGAACTCGATTTCTTTTGCATGGCCACCACGGGCACGCTTGCAGAAGTCCAGACGATGAACCCAATTTTCGACGGTTTTCAAGCATAAATCGGCCGATACTGCTGCAATTTCACGTTCGATATTCGTACGAAGTTCATCAATTGTCGCTGGCTTGTTGGCTTAGACCATAGACTTGACGTAGTCCCACAGGAAATAGTCTAACGGTGTGCGATTACACGACCGAGGGGGCCAAGCGACTGGACCATTTCGTGAGATAACACGTTCTCCAAACTTGGTTTCCAATAAATTGATTGTGACATTCGCTGTGTGGCTTGTGGCGCGCGCCGTCCTGTTAGAACCACATGTTCTCCAAGTCCATATCATCCAATTGGGGCCAAAAATATTCGGTTATCATTGAACGGTAGCGATCCCCATTCACAGTAACGTGCCGGTCTTGATCATCACGGAAGAAGTACGGCCCAATGACGCGCGCCGCCGGCCCATAAACCACACCAAACCGTAATTTTTTCGGGATGCAATGATGACTCATGGAGTACGTGTGGTTTGCTGCCTGACCAATACCGCATATTTTGTTTATTGAGGAAGTCATTCAGCCAGAAATGAGCCTCATCGCTGAAGATGATTTTTCGATGAAAATCCGAATCATTTTCAAGTTGTTGCTCAGCCCAATTTACGAACGTACGACGCTTCTGGTGGTCAAGCGGCTTCAGTTCTTCCGTCAATTTAATCTTGTAAGGATGTAGGCCAAGATCTTTTCGCAAAATTCGCCACAACGACGTCACAGAGATGCCCAACGCATGAGAACGACGTGTGAGAGACACATTTGGGCTTTCTGCAACTGAAGCCTCAGCGGCAGCAATATTCTCGACACTACGGGCACTTCTTTGACTCACTGCCACGGGGAACATTTTGTACTGTGCCTGTGGATTCAAATTTTTCCACTAGACGCTCAATTGTTGTTGTTGCTAGGACGATTATGACGACCATAAATTGGACCTAGCATTCTTAACGTTGAGGCCACTGACTCCGAATTTCGGTAGTAAATTTTAATAACTTCGACTCGTTGTTGGCTCGTATATCTTTCCATCATGAAATGTCAAAAGAGCGGCAAGAAATATGGCGTCGTTTGCTGTCCCTGTTGCTCTACTTTTGTAGCGTCCCTGTTGAAAAACCCTTTATATTAATTTTTCGACTTATTTTGCGTTTTTCTTTTTGGGCTCTGAGCAGAGGCTGAGCGATCGCAGCAGAGCTCTGAGCAGATTATAATCAGAGTCCTCAGATTTAATTATGAAACACACTTAAGCACTGAACTGTCATTTCATAGGGAATCCATTTTTTATTTGTAATTACATAAATGTGTGAAGTTGGCTTCGCTTAGCGTTTCCCTCGATATGCTCGGTCATTTTATTCAGGGCTAACTAAGCAAGCTCTGAGCTAGCTTCGATGGAAAAAAGAAACACACTTTTTATGCTCTGATATGTCTGAGTTAAAAAAAAAAAAAACATACAACTTTTTTGACAGTTCCCTGATCTGTTCTGAGTTAAAAAAGAAAAACGCCAATTGTTGTTTGTGTTTAAGAATTTGCTGACCTTATAATAGAAAATGACAAGAAAAGGTAATAAGTTCAATGTTCACCTCGTAACTAGACCTAAGAAAAATGTCAATTCTATAAGTTGTCTTGTATACCAATTTACCAAAGTGACTGTGCTCACATTTTTTTTTAAAAAAAGATTGTCTGTAAAAAACCTGCTTAACTAAAATTGAGAATTTGAAAAAAAAGATGCTTCTTATATACTTAAAGTCACCCTTCTTACAAATTCCAATGAAAAAAAAACACAATTTTTGCCTGCAAAATTCGTATATCCACCTGAAAAGGGTGTAGGTGTCAAGTCAATCTTTTTTTGTTAAATCACAGGTAGGTATGTAGGTAGGTTTAGGTTAAGATTTTTTATTCTACAGAAAAGCGTTAAAATAACAGGCAGGTGACTCAGTTAAAAAGACCTTCACAAAATTACTTAAGTAAATGGCTCGAAATCAAAACGAATCTGTAACCCGATTAAAGCACAACATAGGTAGGTATAGGTAATAACAAGGTACTTTTGATCTGTAAAATGCCTTTGTCAGGGTGTCAGGTTATACCTACTGTTTTTCAGAGTCTATAATAAACTGAAGGTTAAATAAACATTTTATTTTCGAAATGGCACACAAAAAATACCTAAGCCATACCCACAATTCATTTCAAGAACTGTCACATTTCTCATTTTTAATAATAGATGGCACACAAGGTTTTTTTTATTTTTTTTTGTTCTTAACTTCTTTTTCAGCCCCTAAATTCGCATCGCATCGTACCTACAATAAATTAAAAAGGATTTTCCGAACCCATCAACAACAACACCGTTGTTCACTAAAATGTCACGCAAAGCCTACTTGGCTTCGTAAAAAAGCAATTCATCCATTAAAGCCCGTTGCCCATTTTGCTTGTTTTTTTTTTTTTTTTTTATGCTTAACGATAAAATCTTGTTAACTCTTCCCTTTTAGAGGAAAAAAAAAAAATAAAGAAAACTACAAAGGATCATTAAGAACTCAATTGTCGACTTGCTCTCGCATTGTAAACAAAAACAAAAATTATACAACAACAATAACAACACAATAGCAATTGATTTAACGACCCTAAAATACTTCAAATTTACATCCTAGATCCCCAGAATCTCACCCCCAAAAGGCAAACAGAAGAGAACTTTTGTGTCATCCTCGTCCTTAAAGCAAAGAACCATCACGCTCTAGATTTAAGTATATATTCTCGCACATCCTTCTGATAGCGATGGCCGTTCTTTGGAAATATACATAGTACGTATAACCAATACAAGGGCATAGAGTCATCGTCCTTTTATACGATTTCATAAACTGCTTACTATAAGAATTTCGTCCTTGAGCTTTGGCAAGGCTGTCACCAAAGCGGTTCTTCTAATTTCCCCTTCCAAATGTCACTCGTTCCAGTCACTCAAAAGCTCCTGAGGTGGATTTAATTTGAGGTGAAGTTGAAATTCCCCCTGAAAGCTAAAGTTAAAAAAAAAAAAAAAAACTGGGGTAAAACTTGAGGTGAGAAAGCAAGCTGAAAACGGGTCGAATTCAATGATATAAATTTTCACTAGATAGGTCAGTTAAGCACACCAACACCATGCGAGAAGGCTCACATGCAAATAAAGCATATTTTTTTGAGTTTAAAACAACCGTTTTTATTCCCGAATCGACTTCGACATGCCAATGGCTTGAACCTGGTCTGGATTGGCATTGACTGTAGTTGTTTTTCGTAGGTTCTTGTATCCAAACATTATTGCTGCAATCAATACCACCCCTAAAACTGCAGCCCCCAGAACGATCCCAAGGATAACATACCAGGCTATCTGTGACTGAACTAAGGAATACATTCAAATTATTTGAATTGTTTTCACAGAAATTTAAATTACCTACCATCAGTCTCGTTAACGGAGATAGTGAAATTCGATAAGGTCGCCCCATTGTTAACATTTTGAAATTGGCAGCTCCAGTCGCCGAAATCATTTCCAATTACTGCGGTGATACGCATTCCACAAAAACCCTTATCAATCCCTTCGCCAAAGTACTGGATATGCCTGTAAAATACAAAACTTAGCATACATTGATAAATGGAGACTGGTCCACTTCACATGAATATACCCTGTCATCTTTGTGCCTCCAGTAGTGCTGGCCACCAAGTATACCTGACCGGTCGGGCTCACAAATACGCATTTGGAAATTGGTTCTTCAAACGGGGACTTACACATTGCCTCCAGAGGCTCACGTTGTGCAATCCTAATAACGCCAGTAACCACCCGACCTAGTTTCGATTCAATAAAAACCTACATGTGGGAAGAATGTCTCTGCTGGATGGCTCTTAATTAATAGGAAAAGAACAAAACACAACTATAGCACCGAGCATGCTGATACTCTGACGACAATGACCGAGGACGACGCATGTCTAGGTACATAAATGTATGTATAAGTGTATAGCTTACCTCAATATCCTGGACAACATCGTCCTTGTAATCGGATCCTCGTAGACCACACGACCATATGCCTGGCATACTTTGCACATTGATGAATGTACAAATGCCAAGGGCACGGGTCCGTTGAAATCTTCCACTATCCGGAAAACGGACAATGTTCTTGGGATCCCTGAGATAGCAATCGTCCACAACAAACGGTACGGTACACGTTATTTCGGAAATTGTACTTTCGGTCGAGTACAATTCAATCCTTCGTCGACGTAGAAGAGTGGTTACGTCTTTGTCCTCCCATCCGTCCTCGTCCGGCCAATGTTTCTGGCCCTGGTTACTTCTGCTGCTGCTACTGCCATTATCCTCATCTTGTTGGCGTTTGAGTTCCTCTTTGATGATGGTTTCCTTGCTTGAAGTACCGACATAAAAGAGACAACCAGCTCCAACAAACCCGGAATCGGAATGTTGAATTATTTTCCAAAGGCCATTCTCGGACTGTTTGAGGGGTTTTGGTATCTCTAAAGCGCATTTAGATTCAGATAACCTAAAAGAGCCAACGAGAAAGATACAAAAAAAAAAACTATGAGTCAGTGGGTTGATTGGGAGGCACGGATTCGGATATACATAAATGTGCCTTTGCTGAAACCTTTGAGTGGGCTGTATTATGTATTTCTTAATTAAACAAGCCAGACTGGTAAAATGTTAAATTTGAAGAATGCGTTCAAAGTGTGGGATGGATTCGATGGGAGTTGAGAAAAAATGTTTGTTTAGTTACAGGTATGTAAGTAGGTACTACTTCGAAGGATTAATTGGGTAGGTCGGTATAATGAAGGTTGATAAAGAACACGAGCATCTTTGAATTCAGTATAATGCGTTGGAGTACAATTTATAATTATATTTAACACAAGTATGTTCAAGTTATATAATTTACAATTATTTTGAGGAAGTTAAAACAGAATTAAGTAAGGAGAGACAAGAGAGACTAGAAGGGTCTTCCTTCTAGTATAAATGGCAATGAACAGTTCATATTTTTTTGAAAGGTTTTTTGAACTTTTAAGTAATGAAACTTGACTTCCTCAGTTAGTTATTTAAATCTGCGAAAGTGAATGATTAAAATGTATAAATATATTATCTGAAAGTTATAAAAAAAAGTGTGAATTTTTTACTATTGCCTCACAAGTTCCAGAGAAAAAAAACCACTGAACTTATATATGTGTCATTCATATGATTTCTTATTGGTATATGCTTATATTTTTCACAAATCAAGAAGAATACGCTTAACCGAAGAGCAAATAGCCAAATCGTTCTTATATAAGTACCATTTTGTACCACAAGACCAAAGTTCACGGCCCTAGCCCCAGCCATGTGTTAGGTTGAACTTACCCAAAATATTATACAGGGTGATTCGCATGACGAGTGACAAAAAGCTAGAGCGTGTAGGATAGATTGAGACAAGAAAAAAAAATCATATATTGAAGTGGGGGGAAAAAAAAAATTACTAAAAAACAACGGTTACATTTACAATGCCTTAAAATATCTTTCAGAAAAAGCCAAAAATCTTCTTTTTTTATTTGTTTTAAATACAGTTGTTGTTTTAGAGAATAGTTTTTGATAAATTAATTTTCAAACTCAATATTTTGTTAAAACAAGAAAATTTCAAACAAATTTTTTTTTCAAAATTTTACGTAGTTAAGTACTAATTTTGTTTTAAAAATTCAATGCGTTCAATAGTTTTTAGTCAAAAATAGAAAACCGGATGTTTAAATGTCTTGTACTTTTTTTTCAGGAAATTGAAAATAACTAAATCTACTTTATTAGCAACGAATAGTGGAAATAGGATCTTGAGAGCAACTTAAGCAACGGATTGGAGTCGAAAAAAGGGAAGTTTATTTCAATTATTTTCAATTTTCTAAAGAACTAGAAGAGATTTTAGCAACCGGTTGTTGGTGATTGACTAAAAGTAAATAGGGACATGGAATATTAAAAACAAAAATAATACTAAATAACGTTAAATTTTTAACAAAAATATTTTGAACAATTTTTTTTTCATTTTTTTTTTGTTTAAACATACGTTTTTTCCCCCCATTTCACCCTATAGGTACTAAGTTTTTGAAAAAATAACGCTAAAGCCATCTTCTAAAAATTTCCTTTCAAACAACAACAGAAATTTCCCTAAAGCCATTTCTTTTTAAAAACCTTTCAACTAAAAATGAATTTTTTTAAATCGGACAATTTTTTTTATCTTCCCCATTTCACCCTACAATTGAGAATTTTCTTTTTTTAAACCTTAAATTAGAAGTTACGAACAAAACTGCAGAAGGAAGTTAGCAATTCGGTCCAGTCGTTTTCAAGTTTTAAGCATCCGAACGCACCACGATTCAGAGGCATAATTGGACCATTTTTCGAAAATGAGCAAGGAGTGGCCGTTACAGTCAATGGCGATCGTTATCGGGCCATGTTGAACGAATTTTTTTTTTACAAAAATTGAAGAGGAGGATATTGGCAACATTTGGTTTCAACAGGACGGCGCTACGTGCCACACAGCCGAAGCTACACTCGATGTTTCGCGCCATTTTCAAAAAAAAGAAGTTATTTGGTGGACCCTTTACAATCGGGACTGAAAGGATTCAGGACTGCGGTTGTTTCATACAAAATAAAATTCGTTTTTGTTTATCTTACAGTGTATCGTATGAAGAATATTTCCCATTGCTCAAACCATCTGCTATATACAGCTGGGTTATTCTATCTGGCATTTCAGCTCTACAGCCCTGGACGGAAGTCGATTTCATTAAACAACGCAAAACGTAGCGCTCTTCTGTCTCCTCGATGCTGGCTTCAGAATATTGAGTGACCGAAGCCTTTCGAACACTTATCTTTTCTATACTTTCATCCATGCTGCCCCAGGATAGACTGCGACATTCAAAGCTGCTTCCATTGTTGATATTTGTAAATATTTCACATTGATTCCATAATTCCTTAGTCGAATTCTCGATCAGTCTACATGCTCTTGTGTAGTCTTGTTTAGTACAAGAAATACTATTTCTTCCTATTGGCTTCTCTATTATCGTATGAAATTCCATTTTTGGAGTTTTTAATATTTTTATCTTGACTGAATCGTTGGAATATGTTTCGGAATGATTCATTGCTTGCAAAGTCCATGTGCCAATTGAGGCATTATTTACCTTATCCACACGAATCCCACATTTTGTTTGGGAGAATTTTCGTACCTCTTCTCCACGAACGGTTTGAATAGCTTCATTTGAACTAAGTTCGATTTCGATCTTATCATCATCTAGAGAGTTTTAAAACTTTTGATGTTTCCATTACAACAATTAGGAATATCTTCACTGCACTTACCCTGAAATTTAAACCAACAATTACGTATTGTCCCAAAGCTATCTTCCTCTTCCAAGAACGCAACAAATCCTTGTCCATCGATAATGCTTAAATCAGATTTTGGCCAAATTTTCGCACTTACAGAGATCAAACAAAGTGTTAAAGCTTCTAAAATCAATATAATAGAAGCCATCTCTTTAACGGCCGGCGCGGCGTTAACAACATTTACGAAATTTAGATTGGTTATAGAATAGGTTTTGTTTTAAAAGTAGGGATTTACCTACTGATAAAAGCAGCAAAATTGAAATTTATAATCGTATAGCAAAGATAAAGTTATCAGGGTGGACAATTGAGAATACAACAACAAATAATAAATTCTAACCAATTAACAAGGTAAACTTTCTGAAGGGGCTGATGGCAATCAAGCAATAACAAATCGTTTTATAGCCGGTTCATAAAATTTTTAAAAATACCTTTGTATTATGCAGTTTTAGTTATTGCATAAGGTCATTTAAGAAGTTGTAAATTTACAGTGGCCACTTTGGAGCAGGGTTTTAAACATTATTTTTTTTTTAAAGCATTTTAGTTTTTTTTTTTACTTAATAAAATGCAATACTGGATCGCATGAACTCAATCTCGTGGCTTAGAGCAAAAAAGTTGGTTGACATTGAAAATATGTAAAGGGTTTTTCAATTGGCGTGGGTAGATTTTGGTGGCCTGTGGCAACCATGTTGTGTTGGTGACATCTGTCAAATCTTTTGTTTATTATTCAGTTACTGATGTAAAATCACCATGACAAAGACAAATTAAACAATTTAACAGCACGTTCAAATGATAAAACTTTAATATCAAAACCTCCTGTGAAGCCGATGCGGGTGTTGCGCCTATTTTGTTGTTTACACGGTTGTTTTTTCCCAGTTGACTACTCAAAATTTAGTGGCCAAATTTGATTCGACTGATTCAGTGAACAATCATCCAACACCCGTTCGTTAAAACAACGCAGGATCTACGGAAAACATCTCTGCTGTCCGTGAGGGTTCGTACTTTTTCAACAAAATACACTGAAAAATTTTAACGAAAGTGAATTTTATAAAAAAAAGTTGCTTAACATATTTTGTAGGAAATTAAATTTTCTACAAGTTTGCAGTAAAATTTTCTTTAAAGGATCAAGAATTCGCAAGTTACGTACGAAAATTAAAATCACTTTTAAAAAACAAAATTGTGGCCAAACGCCAATAACTGCAATTGTTAAAAATACGACTTTTGCCATGTGTAGGTACTGATACTTTTTAGAATATCGAAGTCAAAATGCGTCTCGGAATTATTTCTTAGCGAAATCTACATACCCTGTACTTTCATCTTAGATAGATTTCATGACAAATATCTAGTGTGAACTATACCTATCCATTAAGATTAGAATGCCTAATCATTAAAGCTGGAAGTTTTTTGCCTGGGGCGAAGTTTTTTTTAATAATAAAGGGTGTGTTTTTTAGAGGTATAGAACTTTAAGTTGGCAATACTATTTTAACTGGCGGCCATTTTGTCAGCTGTCAAGTGATTTATCTTTAATATATGGGGCCTATAACACAAAACATAAAGTGCTTGTTGAACAAGTGAAATTCAACAACTGTTGAAAATTTGTGTAACACGTAACAACAAGTCTCGGGGATTTATAACAATTGTTTTGGCATATTGCAACAAGTGGGAAATTTCACAAATCCGCCATTTCTGTAACTGGAAACAACAAGAGTTAAAAAAAAGAGAATAAACTTGTGGAATTGTTGATAAATTTCAACCGAGGATCGGAAACTTGTTCGAAGTCAACAAGTCAGCGTTTATCAAGTAAAAGGGTCGGGTAGCTTGTTTAAAATTAATTTATTCAATGTAAAGAAGAAAATTTGAATATCTTTGCATTGGTTTGGATCTGGATCTCGACTTATAAAATCAAATACGAGATTATCACACGAGTTAAGTTTCCTGTATTTACCCTTGCTGTACTGTTATTTTTGGTGTTATCTACTTTGCATTTCACAAATATTTTGTTTTACTTTTTCGAAATTTATTCTTTCTGTCTATACTTACCCTTGCATATTTCTTACAATTTTGACAAGAAACATCACTTAAGTGGGTCCAATCTTTTCCATCAGGAACTATGTTCAAACTCTTTGACAGCAAAATTATCTCCCGCCATTTATCACTTTTATTGGTTTTAGTCAATAAATCAGAGAAAGTTCGTTTTCTCTTTTCTTAGACAAAATGCTTACTTTTTTTTCTTGTGGAATTTTACGACTCATCATATAAAACTTAAATATTCAACTGGTTTTCAACAATAGTCGAGGGAAATTTTTGCTATTGACAATTGTTACTGTTTTTGTTGTGTTACAGAAATGATCTTCACTTGTTGAACAAGAAATTGTTGACTAGTTTACTTGTTGTTCTGTGTTACAGGCCCATGGTTTGACATTTCAACATGATTAGACTGACGCTTTCAAATGACTGACGCCTGAACAACGCTTCCAAATTGTGCCCAAATGGGCCCAAAACAAGATTGCCGTTGATCCCATTTTTCATAAGCGAATTTTGTTCATCGATAAAGCTATCTTTTAGTTGAATGGATACGTTAATATTCAAAACTGCCGTATTTGGAGTGATGATAATTTTCAAGTGTATGTTGAGACACCGTTACACCCAGAAAAAGTGACTGTTTGGTATGCTTGATGGTTTGGTGGAATAATTGGTCCGTACTTCTTAAAAAACGATGCTGGCGAGAACGTTACAGTCAATGGTGACTGCTATAGAGCCATGATTACTGACTTTTTCGTTCATCAATTGAACAACCATGATGTGCAGGAGCTGTATTTTCAACAAGACGGCGCAACATGTCACACAGCTCGTGTCACAATTGATTTAATGAATGAAACGTTTGGTAACCGCATAGTTTCACGTTACGGGCCCGTGAATTGGCCTCCAAGATCGTGCGATTTAACGCCGCTTGACTATTTTCTGTGAGGATATGTGAAGTCGCTAGTCTACACCCTATAAGCCCGAAACGATTGACAACTTGGAGGACAATTTTTTTTCGATTTGTCCTGTGCAACTTTAAATATGGGCTATGTCAGCATTTTATTTCATATCAATACCATAACATCACTGAATAGTGACATTACCCCCAGTGCTTTTAATGAGTTTCCTATAATAGGTAAAGTTTTATTTTTGTCGCTTACGACAAAATGGCGGCCGTCCGTTAGTAATCCCTGGAATTTTACATTTTTCATTCACGATAAAATAACAGCTAGGCATCGCTCTATACGGATATACTTTTCGAAATCTGGAAAAAGAAACTATTCAAGAAAAACAGTCTAAAAGGCAGGTACTTTAAAGGCGATTTTTTTTTTGTGACCGCAACTCATTATAAAAAACCAAATTAGAATACAGTTTAACTTTTCGAAAAGCAATGTTCTATTGAAAAGTTTTTCCATCACCATATCTGTATTTTCAAATAAATTAAAGCTCAAAGAGGCCCCGATAAGATTTGACTAAATTTTTTTTTGTCCTTTTAATAAAAAAAAAAAAATCTAAAAGAATTTCAACCAATAGCGTGTTATTATAAGTGCAGCGCGCATCAGTGTTTGAGAGATACTATGTGTTTTTTTTTTGTTTTTTATCCCATAATGAATTAGTATTCGCTTAACATTTTAATGAAATTTTCTTAATTATACTTGATTAACATGGAAAAGATAATACTATCTCTGAGGTAATTAAGTGTGTCTACCTTTATCCACTTTGTATGTTCAGTAAACTGTTTTAAAAAAATACGTGACTAAAATGCAAAATTTTATTTGCTCCATTCGTGTCGTTGTACCCCTAGGCCCCCATACCAAAACCCCATGATGGCCCCCTTTTCTCGACTTTAGTATATACTTTTAATATCAGATCCAGATACGAGCCACGAACCATACTAGCAGGAGCGGCGGCAACGGCGGCAGCAGCAGCAGCAGCACGAAATGAAGAGAAAGTGCACCAGGACAAACACAAACACTAAAACAAAATACTTTGCAAACTTAATGAAGGCTTTAATGAATTTTGATAAAATGTTCTTCAGCATGAATTATGCATTGCAGGGCGAAATTTATACTTTTTATTTTTGTACAAATATGGGAAGGATACCGAAAGTGTGACACACCAGGCCCAGGCACCACTATAGCAGGAACATCAGAAACAGCTGGGGGACGGAGAAGGACGTTTCAGCTACTGGCATCACCAGCATTATAGCTCTGTGCCATGCTACTATGCCAGATCTGTGAGTGAAATGAAACTTTGTGGCTTAGGGGAAATGTTGACACAAAGTATATGGTACATTATGGTTAGGGTGACCATCCGTTCTGTATATTACCAATGGAGAATAAGTAAACTGTATACTTCGTTTCTGTTCCAGTAAAAATATGTAATATTAAGTTCTGAAAATGAGATTTCGTCACATTGTCTATCGGTCACATTAGGTTTTCGCCAAAAATTTAAATAATATAAATATTGTGCTGTAAGTTTTTCTTTTCAAAATGGCTGTAGCTAGTGGTTCAAAACTGTGGAGCTCTACAAATTTTAGCCCAAAACCCTTCAAAGTTCATATACAAAAAAAAAATTATTTCTTAGAAATTCACAGTTTTGGCCAGTGCGTGAACAGACAAATATTAAAAAAAATAACATATGTGTGTACTGACGTACGCGCGCTAGAAGTAAAACTTCTTTTCTCTCAAACAAAGCCTCTCGCCTCTGTCATATTCTTACTTATAAACGTACAAACATTTTGTATAAACCAACATAACAATTAATTGTTGATTTAAGATTATAATGAATTCTTTACAAATTGGTTAGATAATAAAACTAAAGTTGACGATTTTCGCTTAGCCATTACACCCCGACTCCACAGGGCATTCAAATGGCCAACAACACAACCACAATCCAATCAGCGAATTTTTACCGCTGGGCAAATTATGTCATGTCGTTTCACATACAAGGGAAACATACAGAAATTCCTTTCCCCACTACTTCTACCTTTTTCCTTCAACATTTACCACCACATTCAGCGAGAACCAGAAAAAAACTCACGCACATGAAACGTCAAATCTCATGCCCAAGCTTTGAACAGCGGTCATGTCGTGTTGAAAAAGTAGTTTTCGTCGATATGTTGCTGCACGGACATGGGTTTTTGTGCCTCCATTGGATTTTTTCTAGACATGTTTATAATCCGAGCATCGTTCATGCCCAGTGGAGGTGGCATGTAAGGGCCAGCTGTACAAACGTCGATGTCGGTCAAACTTTTATCCGTGGTTCAGCAATTTTAGTCCACCGATTCCAGCGAGTTAACTGAGGTTCTCATTTGATTCAAATTTTTATCCGTGGTTAAGCAATTTCAACTCACCGATTTCAACTCACCGATTCACCTCAGTAAAATCTCCGAAATTGGGACGAGATTTAAGAAAGGAAACGAGACGCAAGAAAACGAGACGAGAGCGTGACATTATTAATTGTAAGCATTTTGGAATTATAAAACCATTTCCCGATTCAATGGCAAGAGACTTTTGACGAGATTTAACAAAATAATAATATTAACTGCATTTTATTATCCTTCAAATCTGATCCAGATAAGATCATGACAATAAAACAAACAGGATCACGGTGAAAAAAAATGTTATATACCCATCTCTTTTTGTCCTTTTGTGTATTTATTTGCAGGTGTTCGTTGTCTTCGTGTTTACTCAAAAAGCCATCTACCCGTCAGCGTTAAAACTAATTTTTGCAAGGAAGTACTAAAGGTGTGTGTTCAAAAATGGATTTGCAAATCCAAAAGAAAAGCTGGACCTTGAATTGTTTTTGTAATAAATGTATTTTCGTGTGCAAATCCAATCCGGATCAGATCTGGGGGAAATTCAAATACCTACGGCTATTAAAGCTTACTGATTGACAATTTCTTAATCAATTAATTTTACGTAACGTGACGACGTGAAATGCTTTATTATGCATATCCTCGTCATAGTTTGAAACTAATTTAACAAGAACGACGAGATCTCGTCACACTCACGTCTTGTTTTCTTATCGCATCCATTGTGTTCGAGGACTAATTCCAAATGCATATGGCAATGCTGTTTTAGATGGATCTCTGCCACCAAATGTCAGAAGTGTCAGTGTGAAATTAAAAAAAAAAAAAAAAAACAATCTGACAGCACTCCCTGGTTGGAAAACAAAACCAAATGCCGAAGGCACGAAGGCGAGCCAAAAAAGTCGGGTGTTTAATAATAGTGATTAATATGTAATAAAATTAGTTTTTTGTATCAAACACTTGAAAAAATGTTCACTAAATTTTTAAACACTAATTAATAGGTAATTCGATCGCAAAATTTGAGTTTTCAGCTCCAAATACAATAAATAATCAAATGACCGGATTTTTAACACTGCCAAGAGCATGTAAATATTTTCCAACCACGGACTTTTTTTGTTGTTCTTTTTAGATGTCAAATTAGAAAGAGAAAAGACAAAGACAAATCTTGGAAGACCTCTATTTGTCAGCGGGTTAAGGATTCCTCGTATATGGCAATGCTCGTCTACGTTTGTCAACATTCAACAAGATAGTTTTATTTACTTTGTGTTTTTCTTATTTTAGGTAAATTTATTTGTTCATTTTAAGTAGTTAGTTTATAAGTTAAGTTGGAAAAAACTGATTTGTGTTATCTAGCATTAAGTGTTTAATAATTTAAATTAAACACTTATATTTGTTTGTATTTTTTTTTTCTAATAATGAAAATCGTTTTCTGTTCTGGTGGCTGTTAGTCGCTGTTTTAAATGTTGTGCCGGTTAGTTTTTGTGGCTCTTTTGCCAAAAAAACATTCTTTTTCGGCATAAAAAGATGTTTTTTTAAAATAATTATTGGTGGATAAAAGTTTTTATATAGAGCTATGACAAAATCTGTCGCGAAAAATTCAGTCGGTTTTTGACAGATAAAAAGTGTCGGTTTGACATGTCACTGACAGCTCCATATGAAAATTTTTACCCCCAACCGCGGAAGAGAAGTTTTACTTCAATAAAAAAAAAAATATTAAAACTTAATACAAAATAGCTAAATCAAATTTTTAATAATTCTGACATTTTCACGCTTTTTTAAAACTAGACTAAGTGATTATATCGCGTAAGACTAAAAAGATCCATCGGGGGACATTCACGTAGAAACGGTGGTAAGATTATTTTAGAATTTAATAAAAAGGATAACTAAGCCTGTGCTATCTCTTTGATTTATTTTTCTTTAAACTTTATAAAAAGCTGTACAGTTGCATTGTGATGGGTATATAAAAAGAGCATGTTCGACACTCTTTACCAGCTGTTCCAGTTCTAGCTAAAGTTCCAGTTGCAGCATTATATTGTGCTCAGGCAGTGAACCAACAGTACCTACTTTATTATGAAGCGTAGTGTTGGTAGATCATGGGAAAATCTTTTTCTCTGGGAATTTTAACCTCTCAAATAACAAAGGGAAAACCGACTGATTTTGTGAGAATTCCTTAATTATATAAACAAAATTATAATAATTCTTTTAGAATTATTGAATAAAAGTGAAGCAAGGTTAAAGAAATATCAGAATTATTTTTTTTAGAAAATGGTATAACTCCTGACAAATATAACTACAAATTCCCCTCGAGGTCCAAATGAGGTCGGTGAAAAGTTATAAGCTAACTACATAATATGTAGGTATGTATATATTTACGGTATCCTATATTCCTCGCCAACAGGCTTCTATGACTTTTATTAAATTTTTTAAACTATTTTTAAAGTGTAAAGTATTAAATACTCAAAAATTGCATCTTTTTCAATTTACAAAAAAAAAACAAATTTTTGTAAGGCAGCTGCCCGTTCTAGGCGAGCTAAGATAAAAATTCGAATTTTCCCTTAAGGTTATCACATGAAAATGCTCTGTACCAATTTTCATCTAAATTGGACTACCCGTTTGGGCTCTAGCTCAAATTACAGTGCAATAAGACGCACATCAGTAGGGCAGCTCCATACAGTGCGATCATATAAAAGTCATCATGTAAAACTTAAGCAACGGGAAAATAAAGTTTGATCTCTTAAACTTAACCGTAAATTTGATATGATGAGTATGATTTTGTTTGTTTAAGATTTTTAGTAAAGAGTAGACGGGCTGACAAAGTTGGCCTTAAAGGGACGCAAATAGATAATTTAAAAAAGTGTAAAAAAGTTTGACTTTTAGTTCTTACATATATATTTAGAATTAAGATCGATAGAAAGATAATTTAAAATGTAACATCTAAGTCAAAGTGTGTTAATTATGTTTTAAGTTTGAAAATTATAAAAAAGCATTTCTGTGTAATCAAAAATTCGGAATGAAAAGAAGATATTTTGTTTAAGACTTTTTTAAGGTTCTAGTTCAAATCTTCTGTTGGGACAAAAGTCAAGCAGGTCTGAGAATAGGGAAAGCTTAAGGAATATTTTTTCAATACAATTACAACAAAAATATGTGCTTGACTTTTGCCCCAAATATTTTTTTTAATTTCTATTTAAATGGTGTGAATAAATTTAGTTGAAAAAAAAAAATACTAATTTTTCCATATTTGTTTTTTTTTTTTAGCTTATTATATAATTAAATAATTTAAAATTTTTATCCAATATTTTACGCTTCATTTTTGAATTTTTTTTTTTGTGTTTTAAAAATGTTTTCCGTCAACATATTTACTATAGCTTTGGTACTTAGAATGCTATTATTTTATTACTATGTTATAAAAGCAAAAATTGTCAACCTTTTTACTAACGACAACATTACATTTTCAATACTTGTAATATTTTAGCGTTTTTAAAAAGCGATTAGTAGTAAATTAACATTAACAAAAAATGTTAATTAGAAAGAAACCATCATTTGACTTGCCTATTAACTTTTTAAAAACTATTTCTCATTTAGCATTGTGAACATGTTTTAACCAAAATTTCCAATGTTCAAGAATAAAGCTAGAAGAAATTTATTTCTCAAGCAACAAACATAAAACTTTTTAAGAACCAAACCCAAATAAAAGGTTAAATTTTGCTCTTAAACGCTTTAAAAACCAATGAAAAAACTGTTATTTCTTCTGAAAAAACTGGCTCAAAGATATCCCATCATTCAAAAAATATCGATTTGCCGTCTTATGATCGACTTTGCCAATAGTAGTGAGCAGAATTACGAATTACTGAGCAGAATTACGAAGTACTGAGCAGAATTACGAAGTACTGAGCCAATAAATTAACTTATTTTTGTTATTTAAATGAGGTTACGAGCTAGTGTCCAAAAAAAATCCTTCGAATTTTACCTACTAATGTCAAAATAGGAAAGAAAAAGGCTTTTCTCATTTTTTACGAGCATATCTCAAAAACTTGTCCTGATAGAGTAATTCTGAGTTTGGATTTGAATTAAGCATACCAAAAACCATGGGAAATGTATAGTCCTGTTCCTGTTACAGAAAAATTGTAATTAATATCATAAAAGGACCAGTTTTGCCCCACTGTGCGACGCGACGCCCGCCGCCCTGGCCGCCGCTCACTCACAGACCAATGGACAGCACTTTTAGCAATTTTCGATCATCGTAGTGTTAGACTGCTTTTACACTACAGCAATTTTTAATCTTCGTTTCTCCTTTGGTTTCCTTCTAATTGCAAATACCTTTTACACGACAGCGATTTTTAATGAAAAGTTTAGTTTGTGCAAGTGAAGAAGTATCATCTCACTGCACTCTTTACTCCACTTGATTAAGCGAAGTTATCTGAGTGGACGACGAATGAAAATAAAACACATTCGAACAATAAGGAAAAGCACAAAGAAGAATGAGCGATAACTCTGCAATTTGTTCAACTTCAGCAATTTCGTCTACCCCGGCCACCACATACGTCCCTCGCCAACGTGCTTAAAAATCGCAAGAAGAAATTGCATGGTTTAAAAGCAGTCTTAGTTTTGATTTCAACCTTGACATTTTTTTAGAGAAAACCAATACTTGCCATGAGCCTCAACTTGACGAAAAAAAAAAATTGTTAATTATTCGTTAATAAGATGTGATAATTTAAAATTCGTCGTTCATGTTTTCTATGTTTTTTTTTTTTTGCTGTTGATATCAACTGAGCAAAGCACCCTGTCAAATATGGGTAAAAACTTCTTAAATTGTATGGTTTTCTACTTAATAATTTGCCGTTCGGTATTTTTTTAATTATTTGTAGCAATTTCAATGTTGACGTGCTATGTTTTCTATGTTTTGTCTGCTAACTTTCCAAATTCATATTAAGTTAGCAAATCGCATATCAAAAAGGGTTAAAAACTTCTTATATTGAATGGTTTACTACTTTATAATTTGCCGTTAATCAGTAGCGAATAAATTGTGACAAATTCAATTTTGTCGTGCTATGTTTTCGATATTTTTTTTGATTGCTATCAAGTTGGGGAAGTGACTCCGCAAGAACTTCTCATATTGAACGTTTAATTGCTCAATAATTTGGCGTTTAATAGACGTCAATTGGTTGTGAAAATTTCAATTTGGTCATGCGATGTTTTTTTGGTTAATTTGTATTACTTTTGTATTTGCGATATCGTTTTATTATTATTTTTTTTTTATAAATTAAAACTTATGCTTCTAATTTTGATTTTAAATAATTTCTACAAAAAATATTGTATGTACTTTCTTTACAAAAATTTAATTTAAACTTTTGTTGGTTGTTCCGTAATTTGCCTTAAAAAAAAAAATATGGTCACCAAGTAAAATAGTGTGTGGGTGGCATGGATGGCGCCGCCGACGGATGGTGGTGGTGCGGCGGTGGGTGGCATGCAAGGTGCTTTCGGTATTGAGTTGATATACAAAAGTATATTTTGACTTGAAATTCAACTTGGATATTAATGTATACTTTCAGTTTGTTTAATTACCGAAATTAAATTCATGTGGCACCTGAAACTGCTGTTCTTTTATATACATATGAACTATGTGCAAAGTTTTTGCAAGCCTATACAGAGGAAATATCTTTGGAACAAGTTGAAGATGCAAGTTTCTGGAATTTTCATTTCCTTATTTGTCTTAACTTTTTGTTGTAGCTCATTTTAAATGTATTTAAAGAAGACTTGACAATAATGTCATATTAGGTAGGTATTTTATTCAAAATAAAAAATATTTAAGTTTTTGAGGTCATGTCTAACTATAATGAGTCTTTCTTAAAGTAAAGGTACATTTGTTTCTACCTATGTACCTATATATTTATGATGTTTTTTAATCGCGGTCGAACGGCTGGACGCATTCTTATGAAATCTGAGGTCTTTTATGCCTTAAAATAACTATTTGTATCAACTTCATTAATCTGTATCCATTTATCCATATTGCATTACAAATTAACTTAGACTATTATGAATATGCATATGAACCACCCATTGGGGAAAGAAACTTTAACTTTGAAAATGCCGACTTCATTGCTTTAAATAATTTTTATATGTCATTCGAATGGTAAAATATATTCCAAAATAAATCCCTTTCTGAAATGTACACAAGTTTTAAAAATATTCTTTTTGAGGGCATAGAACTTTTTGTGCCTATTTAAAAAAAAAAGCCATTCAAACTCCCATGGCATAATAAAAGATTAAAAAACTTAGAAAATGTAAAAAACAAAGCCTTCAAACGTTTTAAATTAACAGGGTATATCATTGATCGAAATCGGTTCCTTCAATTCAATCATAAAGAAAAATAGCAAATCGTTTTGGATATTTATAAACTCTAAGCGTAACAGTACCTCCTCTTTTCCTCAGTCGATGGAATATGATAGTGATCATTCTAATGATATAAAATCATCTTGTCAACTTTTTGCAAAATTCTTCAAGTCGTCTTATAATATTGATTTTATTCATGACGTTAATTGTATGTACCTAAATATAGACCCATTAATTAACTTTGATCCTCCTCGTTTATCTGTGGAAGAAGTTTTGGATGCTTTATGCGAAAGCGATGTTTCCAAAAAAGCGGGGTATGACAAAATACCGCCTTTGATGTTATCAAGTTGTTCTTCCACAATTTTTGTTGCCATAACTCTTCTTTTTAACAAATCTCTTTCATCGAGTGAGTTTCTAGAAGAGTGGAAAACATCATTTATTAATCCGATTTATAAAAGTGGTCCAAAGCATTTAATTAAAAATTATAGGCCCATTTCGAAGCTTTCGTCTATACCAAAGCTGTTAGAAAAGATTATAACTGACAAGTTCTATTTTTCTGTAAAAGAGTCATTATCACCGTGTCAACACGGTTTTGTTAAGGGTCGCTCAACGGCCACGAACCTTTGTCTTTTTACTAACTATTGCTTAAACCAAATGGAATTAGGTTATCAAGTTGATGTCCTCTACACAGACTTTATCAAAGCATTCGACCGAGTCCATCATGGTCTGCTTTTACAAAAGCTAATGATGATGGGTTGTAGTAGCTCTTTTCTCAGTTGGTTAAAATCTTATCTTTCTGACAGAAAGCAAATTGTTGTGATAAGTGGACATCACTCAAGTCCTATTCATGTGGACTCAGGCCTTCCTCAAGGTAGTCACCTTGGTCCATTGCTCTTCCTTTTATTTATAAACGATTTACCTTTAGTTTTTAAAAACGCACTTTGTCTAATGTTTGCCGATGATGTAAAAATTTTTAGTGCAACTAGGTCACATAACCTGATTGACTTTATTTACAAATTCAACACTGAGGTTCTTTCAAGAGTTGAATTGGTAAAAGATCTCGGTGTGATCGTTGACTCTAAATTAGACTTTCGTGCCCATATTGATTTTATAGTTTCAAAAGGCAACTCACTTCTTGGTTTTCTAAAAACAAACGCATCCGAATTTAAAGATGCTTATACACTTAAAACTTTGTTTAGTTCACTTGTACTTCCCTATCTCGAATATTGTTCAATAATCTAGTATCCATTTTATGCGAACGGAATACTTAGAATTGAGCAAATTCAAAAACGATTCACGCGATTTGCACTTCGCAAAATTAATTGGTCAGGTGATATGCCGATTTATCTTTCAAGATGTGCTCTGATTGATATTAAAACACTTGAAGTCAGAAGAAAGACTCATAGCATAATGTTTATAAAGGATATTCTTTCAAATCGTATTAATTCTATTGAATTACTCAATCTTATAAGATTCTATGTCCCCGAGAGAATATTACGGAACAGATGTGTTCTTTTTTATGTTTCAACTCACAGAACTAATTATGGATTAAATGAGCCCATTTCGCGTTCATTATCTTTGTTTAACTCTATTTGCAATGAAGTCGACATTGTAATGAATAGAATCCAATTCAAACGAAATGTTTTAAATGCTTTAAGCTAATATTTGTAAATAATATAATATTGAATCAATTTCATGTATATGGTATAGTTAAATTATATATATACATGTATTTTTTAATTTAAATCTTAAGAGTATTAAATGTAATCAGCAGATATATATATCCATTGATGAAATAAATAAATAAATAAATAAATTTAAGCTCTCGAACTTTAACTCAATATTAAATTTCACTACCACAAAAAACTTTCCAAATGGCATCGATATTTTAACTGGCTTGTAATTATAAAAATATATATTCCTAAAGTATCAAAAAAGCAAGCATTTGGGAATACATACACCTACGCAACATAAATCAAACAACAACTGGCTCTGGCATTGAAGGAAAAATATCGAAAATATCAAAGGTATTGAGTTTGACTCAATCTTCTTAAACGAACTTTAAAAAAAAAACTAAATAGAATTTTGAAAAAAAATCCATCTCTTCCTTTTAAATCAGTTTTGTATACAAGAAATTTTCCCAAACCTCTTTTAGAATCTTGTTGTTGAGTCCAGATCAAATAACATTGGCCCCAAAGAGAAATAGCTTCTCCTTTGTCGGAGGTCTGCAAACAAAAATTCTATGAAGTCCAGCACCAGTTCCTGCATCCAGCATCCAGCAGTCTTATGGTCAACTTTGATATTAGTCAAAGAAATTTTATTTGAGAAAGATGCCATTGGACAAGTAAATTTGTTCATTTCAAGTGCCAAGCAAAGCTTCCTGCTTAGACTGCTGGTGGGCTGGTGCTGTTGTTGCAACTGTGACTGTGGACAGTACCTACCTATACATTATACAACAACCTGTAACCTTTGAAGCAAAGTTTGCCAAAACTATTTACCAGAATAAAATAATTTCGATATTTTGTGATTACTTAGTAAATGTAGGTTTTATTTTATTTTAAACGTGTCAGCGCATTCAAAACAGAGGGACTGGACTCTGTCTTTGGCATTATTTACAAGTCAGCATCAGGTGATTGTGTGAAAATGTATTTCTTTGATATACATGCCTTACGTAAAGAGGAGGGTGAAGGAGAGGTGTGGTTTAGATAGTGAAGTAGACTAACTTGAAGAGAAACTCTTTCCACAAACTTTTACTAAAGACACTTTTGATATTTTGAGAGAGATTCTTTTCAAACTTTCGAAAAACAAGTGGAAAAAGTTACTCAGTGTTTAAAAGAGATAAGAAGTTGGTTTAATTATGAATGATTTCTAGACCAAATCTGATCGAATGTGATAGAAATTTAGCTACTATGACACTTATGTCGAGTTTTTCAGTGCAAGATGAAAGTTAAATCCGAGTTAACTCATCAAATTTGGTAAATTAACTCAGGATTAATTGAACATCAGATGTTTTTGATAATTTATCCACAGAGTTTGTTTCGACATCAAAAGCATCCGTTCAGTTAATCCTGAGTTAACTCATCGAATTTAATGAGTTAACTAGGCCTCAACTACTTTAATCTTGCACTGAAAACTGTAGGGCTGTGTCAATCAGGAACGATTCTATTTTTTTGATCCGATCATCGAAAAGTATTGGTGATTGAAATCACAAATTTTCGTTTCAATCGATCCAAATCTCAATCATTTCGATGGTTCTCTATTTTCCATACCAATCTCAATCATTTCAATGAACCTCGATTATCGATATCAATCTCTATTGAATTATTAATATATTTTATCGGAGAAAAGAAATATGGGTCAGAATGGGGTCGATCAAATTGGTACAGTATTCGTTAACTTCGGAGATTGAATTTCATTGAAACCGAAATAAAAAAATTGTCTTAGCTTGACAGGTGTCAAAATATGCCAACATTTTTGGTACGGCGGATCAAAAAACGGAGTACGCCAATCGATTAAGGAGGTGGATATATATACCCAAGTCTCACGGCTGACGTTCTGGGTCGACTAGAACACTTAATTTGACAGCTGTCAAAATATGCAAAAATTTTTGGTAAAGCGGAGAACGCCAATTTAGGAGGTGGAAATTACCTAAGGTCACGCCAGTTCTCTAGGTCCATTAGAACACTTCTAATTTGACAGGTGTCAAAATGTCAAAATCATTTCAGAGAATATGCACTACGTAACGTTGTACATCGTAACGTCGCACAGAGGAAAGTCCACGTTTTTATTTCACTCTACCGCAAACATATAACTACATGTTTACACATCAAAAATTGAATCGGAACAGTATGAAATAATGAATTGAGTGGAATGAAAACGATCGAATTATCGATTGATTAAAATTATCGAATCATTTTGGTAATCGATTCTTGAATGATTCGATCATTTGAAACGAACTATTTACACAGCTCTAGAAAACTGGACTTTAAAAATGTCAATTTTGGGTCAACTGCTAAAAAACTCGAAATAGTAAAGGATGGTCCAACCATAATGCACGATGTTAATTGTGACTCACAACTTAACATCTAGTTTTTGGCCCAACTTAATTTGACATTTCTTTGTTTCAGTGTTTGACAAATTCAACCATATGGAGAGGTAAACAATTGAGCAGCGCCCCGTTTAGATTGTTGAAGCCTTTTACAAAAATGGGCGTTCAAATCAAAATGCATTTCGTGCACTTCGTGATTTTTTGGTGGTAAGCATAATCGACGAAATGTGTCCACAATCGGTAGAATTGGGCACATGAAAATCCACGAGTGATTGTTGAAAAGCCGATCCATCCACAAAGAGTGACTGATTGCGATTGGTGCGGTTTATGGACTGGCGGCGTCAACGGGCCGTACTTCTTCAAAAATATTCTCGAGATGATAACGGACTTCTTGTGGCCAGAAATTGAGGATATGGACCTGGACGATATGTGCTTCCAACAGGATGCTGCCACTTGCCACACAGCCAACGAAGTATAATAGCTCTTTTTTCACGAGAAATTCAATGGCCGTGTTATCTCACGTGCGTCGCGTCGTGGCGATGTTGATTGGCCGCCACGATCATGTGATTTGACACCGTTGGACTTCTTTCTTTGGGGATATTGAAAAGAATAAGTGTACGTCAATAAGCCAAGAACAATTCGAGAGCTAAAGGATGAGATAATTCGGCACATTAACGACATTGAACCTCAATTATGTCTCAAAGTGATTGAAAATATGGACCATCGGATAGAGGTATGCCACCGAAGTCGTGGCAAGCATTTGTCCATTATTTTTGTTCACACATAATTTTCATATTGTTTTATTTACAATTAAAATCGTGCGTTTTCGTTGGACCACCCTTTAGTTTTAAAAACACTGATAGTTGACAGTTATAAAACAACGGCAATTGCAGTAACGGCGGCAACGCCACACAGCAATGACACATGGCAACGACGACAGAGTTGTAAAAGAATGAAATCTTTAATTACTTCAGTAAAAAACCTGCATAAATAGACTTCACTTTGCACTTTGACTTCAAATTAGGTAATCAGCATCCATTTGATATCAAAAAGATTGCAATCATTTTGCTCGCTCATTAATTTTACAACAATCAATTGAATGCAATCTTTTGGGAATACATACTTCCATTCCATTGCATTTAACGTTGGATTCTCTTGTATTCTTTTGCATTGTCTTTGCCCTCCATTAACCTTTCATGCTCTCGCCCCAAGTTTCCCCAGGTACATGACAACATCCCAGCTATTGTATTCCAAGCCTTATGATCATAACTGTTTGCTGTAAAATGAATATGGAAAAAAACGATTGTAATCACTTTAGTGTCAAATGAATGGTGCGTTTATAATAATTTAAAGTTGAAGTCTGAGAGTGAAGTAAATTAATGGACTTGTTTTTGGTACGCGATCTGGCCAAGATAAAGTTATATGATCAACTCTCACCCAGTGCTTTTTCTATGATTATGATTTTGAATTAGCCACAAAAATTGAAACCATTGAATATATAGGAACTTTAGGAGTATTGATTATGGTTGTTTGGAAGGAGATGTAAGAAGTAACGGGTGATTTTTTAAGAGGTTTAAAACTTTTTAAAAAAAAAAAACACAAAAAATTCGAAAAAATGAATGAAATATTTATTTGAATCGATAGTTTGAACCTTGCAATTTAATTTTTAAAGATAATTTCATGCAAATGTTGACCGCGGCTGCGTCTCAGGTAGCCCATCCGCTGAGTCCAATTTTGGCATACTCTTTCACACATATCGGCCGGTATCTCACGAATGAATGCATGGATGTTGGCTTCCAGTGCGTCAATCGAAGCGGGCTTGTCCCTATAGACATTAGCCTTGACATACCCCCACAAAAAATAATCTAATGGTGTCAAATCGCACGATCTAGGCGGCCAATTGACCGGCCCGAAACGTGAAATTAACTGTTCACCAAACTCGCCTCGCAATTGCGCCATTGTTTCGCGTACTGTGTGGCATGTGGCACCGTCTTGTGGAAACCACATATCATGCAAGTCAAGAACTTCCATTTCGGGCAAAAAAAAGTTTGTTATCATCGCTCGGTAGCGTTAACCATTGACAGTAACGCTGCGATTCGCATCATCTTTGAAGAAATATGGCCCAATAATGCCGCTGGCCCATAAACCGCACCAAACAGTGGCTTTTTCGGGATGCATTGGTAGCTGTTGCAATGCTTCTGGCTGATCTTCACTCCAAATGCGGCAATTTTGCTTATTTACGTACCCATTCAACCAAAAATGAGCCTCATCGCTCAACACAATTTTTCGATAAAAAAGCGGATCCTCGGCCAGCTTTCCAAGAGCCCATTCACCAAAAATTCGGCGTTGTGGTAGGTCGGCTGGCTTTAGTTCTTGCACCAGCTGTATCTTAAAAGGCTTTACGCCCAAATCCTTCCGCAAAATTTTCCACGTAGTGCTGTAACAAAGGCCTAACTGCTGGGAACGGCGCCGAATCCACATTTCGCGGTCTTCTGTCACACTAGCTGATACGGCCGCAATATTTTCTTCACTACGCACAGTACGTAAACGTGTTGGTGGTTTAATGTCAAACAAAGTAAATTTGGTGCGAAATTTGGTCACAATCTTCCGAATAGACTGCTCAGAAGGTCGAGAATGCCGATCATAAAATGGAAGCACGAATTTCGATAGTAAAATTCAATAATTTGCAAGCGTTGTTCATTTGTAAGACGATCCATGGTTAAATTGCAAACCAAACTGAAGCTGTTTGACAGTGACACAAGGTACTAAACACACGTCAGCTGTCAAAACCAGTGTTGCCAAAACCAAACCAGCTAAAAAATCACCCGTTATAACTCTCTACGTTTTCGGCCTTAAGAGACATGACCACATTTAAAGTTCCGAACCCTCACTTTGCTCTCAAACATTCTTCTTAGCCAATATCTTTATGAAATGAACAGCCTACATCCTCTCAAAGGACCCGAATGCTTGTTCATTCACTATCTATTCCTCAGTTACATCCGAAAGTCAATTTTTTGTTCATTCAATTTGATTATGCGATTCTCTAGCACGATGTATTAGTGAAATTAATGATGCTTCAAGACTTAAATATAAAATACGATTGCATTTCTCGGAATAAAAAGAATATTAGAAAATAATTGCCTTAATAATGTTTTTTTTTTTTTTTTTTTTGAAATTATTGTTTATTATTAATTATAAACTTAATTATAAGGCAATCTATCTTCTTGTACATAAGTATTGAATAAATAAATAAATAAATAAATACAAAATAAATAATGCAATCTTTTAATTGAATTTAATGAATGATTTGTAAAGACTGCATTCGCAAAAGATTGCATTCGTTTAAACTAATTGATGGCAACAACGCACGGCTATTTATAATAAAACGTTTCAGTTTTTCAACACAAGACTCTCTTTGCAAAATGGACGCGATTTGCCTTCTTCTGTTACTATCACTAAAGACTCTATGGAAGTTCCCAAATTTTTATAATAAATATGAACAAAATTGAAAAAAATTAAATCCTAATCCACTAGTCTTTGGTAATACGTTAGAACTCGCCCTAGAACTGGGTAGAGTAAGTCCTGGAGCCAGTATGCTGGGCGTAGATGAGAAGTGGACACCTTAAGAATACTGTCATTAGTACTGCCAACTCCATCTTAGGCAGCAGTCGTAGAAATCGGAACGACTGGTTTGATGATGAATGCAAGCTAGCGACTGAACGTAAGAATGTTGCGTACCGAGCAATGCAACAATCTCATAGAACGGGGGCACGCGAAGACGAATATAAAGAGCTCAGAAGAATTGAAAAACGGCTTCACAGACAGAAAAAATCAGCCTGGGAGAAGAACATAATCTGTGAAATAGAGAAAAGCCGAGAGCGAGGTCCGCACCAGGCGCGGAAGTTCTACCAATCCGTCCGAAACATGACGCAGTACACACCACGCTGCACATACTGCAAGGACGGAGAGGGAAATCTGATCACCGATCCTCAAAGCATACTGGAGTGATGGGAAGTGTACTTCAATGAATTGCTAAATGGTCAGCTCACTGCAGAAGTGGAGGCTCCACTACTTCAAGAAGAGTACCCTATGTTGCCGCCACCAAGCATAGAAGAGGTTGAGAAGGCTATAGGCCGGCTAAAGAAAAACAAAGCCCCGGGAGCCGATGGTATACCAGCCGAACTATTTCAACACGGTGGGCCAGCTTTACGTCAAGCAATTCATGAGATTATAGTGCACGTGTGGGAGCATGAAGAAATTCCAGAAGACTGGCGAAAAGGTATCATTTGCCCCATACATAAGAAGGGAGATGTCACAACGTGCAGCAATTATAGAGGTATCACGTTGTTGAGCACCGCCTATAAGATACTCTCCTCTATCCTACAAGACCGGATAACCCCATACGCTAAAACCATCATCGGACAATATCAGTGTGGTTTCATTCCAGGCAAATCAACAACTGATCAGATCTTTACCCTTAGGCAGGCGATGGAAAAATGTCTAGAATTTAACATCCCAACATACCACCTGTTTATAGACTTTAAGGCCGCCTACGATAGCATAGCCAGGGTAGAACTTTACAAAGCCATGAGAGAATTCGGCATCCCAAATAAATTGACACGACTATGTAGGTTGACCATGACCAACGTAACAAGCCAAGTAAAAATAGCCGGATTGCTATCCAAAGCAATCAACATCTTTAATGGACTCCGACAAGGGGATGGTTTGGCCTGCCTCCTCTTCAACCTGGCGTTGGAGAAAGCAATCCGTGATTCTGGTACGGCAACAAGAGGGACCATCGTCAACAGGTCCAGCCAGATACTGGCTTACGCAGACGACATCGACATCATCGGAAGAACTGAGCAAGCTGTACATGATTCCTTCATCCAGATCGAGCAGGCGGCACAAAATCTGGGGCTGCACATTAGTGAAGGTAAAACAAAGTACATGGTGGCGTCGAATGCGAGAGGAACAGTTGGTCAAACAATCAAGGTAGCGGAGCACGAATTTGAAGTGGTGCAATCCTTTAAATACCTTGGGTCAATAGTAGCAGCCGATAACAATATAGAAGAAGAAATACGCGGGCGGCTTCTCAAATCCAACAGAGCCTATTATAGTCTGTCAAAGCTCTTCAAATCCAGAAATCTCACCATAACTTCAAAACTGCTGCTGTACAGGACCATGGTCCTGCCAGTACTCACATATGGATCCGAGACTTGGGACCCCGGTTGTCGAGCCGACGATGATGATGATGAATTGAATTGAATTTTGTATACCCAAACCTTTCAAAAAAAATTTAATTTGTATTTTCAACTCAAAAATATATTTTAAATTCATTTTACTTTCTTTTTTATAATATCATCATTGTTATAAATAAATAAATATACAATACATCTTAAATGATCAACTATTTTATAACTTTGCAGTTTTTGATGACCTAGTCGTGCATTTTATTTTTGTTTTAATTACAACTAAGAGCTGACTTAAAAAAATTATTTAACTCATTTTATTATATCCGATCAATATTGTATTAAAACCAATTGCGTTTATACATAAATCATTGCATACCTTAAAAGGAGATTAAAAAATATCTATGGGTTATAAATACAAAAACAAAAAAAAACTACCCATAGAGGTATAATTTCACAAATAATTACATTAAGCTAGATTTAAATATTTTCCAAATAGATGCCGTTAACTCATTCTCAATTCATTGTTTTCCCATCAATAATATGATAATATGCGGATGAAGCCTCGTGATATATCCAAGCCTTTAATTTGAAATTTCAACGCTCGAATTAGTTTAATAAAATTAAATTTTAATATGAAAAAAATAATAAAAATGTTTATAGCAAACTTGTAGTTTATTGCTGAATGAATTTGGAGGTCATGGAATTATTATTACATAACATAATAATCTAATATTAAATCTGCCTCCACTGTCCAGTCCATGTCCTCTCGTATATAAATTCAATTACCGCTGAAAACTAATCACGGATTATAATGATTTACTACATTATTTAAATGCGGGATAATTATTTTATTTTTTTTTTATTTTTTTTTTTCAAAATGCATCTCTGAGGGTTCTTTTTTCTTCGGTTTGTTTTAAATGAGGACACAACTTGGCCCAATTTGCTTTATCATAAGGCAGATGTAAAGAATGAAAATAGACTGACAGTTGACACAGTTTAGCATAAACGACGACGAGACACTCAAGTGGAAATCTTCATTATGATAAATTGTTTATTTGTGTCGTTTAAGGATGAATAACTCGCGTGACACTTATACTTGCAATATACATTGATATCTTTGTGATGCATTACAATTATCAATTACAAGTCAAGTAATGACTATTAGAGGGAGAGTTTTGAAAAGGTGGTTAGACTGAAATAGATGCTGGAGGTCAGTTGGCTTAGGCAACGTAACTTCTTTTCAGATTATGTTTGATTGATCGTCTATAGTTCTTAAAATGTTTGTGGTCTCCCGAAAGATTTCTGTACGTGTACCTGTATGTACAGTGAAAATTTATAGGGTATCAACGCTGCAGAAACAGGCACTTTAGTGCCAAACTGGCACTTTCAATTGAGTTTGGCACTATGGCACCCATTGGCACTGAAAAATTTAAAATTTGGCACTATTCTTTTTTTTTTAAATAAACATGAATCATAATTTATGTGACACACTCAATACAATCATTGAAGAAAAAAAACCTCTTACTCTTTTTGTAAACCCACAGAAAAAGCTACTACAATGAATGTGTCAAATTGCGGTACGGTACCATTGGCAATCGCAAATTGATAGACGGACATTTCACCACCGCGAATTGAGTGTTGGATCTTTAAGTGCTGCCATTTAGTGCGCAATTTTTGAGTGCCACCGATTTAAGTGTCAGATTTTTCGTGTCTGGATATTTTGTTTTCGTGTTGGGAAAGTTGTGTAGATTTTATTAGAAATGGTTAATTCACAATAAGAATTCATTTATATTGTTTTCAATAACAAATCGTATTCTTTTTCAGCTTATTTAATCATTTGCATTTTATTTAGGAAATTTTGCAGAACAGCGACTTTTGCAAAATAAAATACGAAAATAAATAAATAAATGATGCAAATTAATAGAAAATCAATTTTTAACACCATTTTTACTGGCGGAGGCAATTCGTCATGTTTTATTGTCAATCGTAGCAAATTGAAAATTGGGTCAAAAATTAAAACAAACTACAGAATTCGCTTGTTTAGCAAGATTTCACTTTAAATTGCAATGAATAAAATGTTCTAAAATGTTGCACCATGCAAAAGTTGTCAAAAAAACATGGCTATAACTGGCAAATCTGTATTCTATTGTGACTAACCACATTTTTATTCCAAAAGAAACAATGGGCATACGAATAATTAGCACTTCATTGTTCAATACCTGTATGTAGGCAGTGGAAAAAAGTCTAGTGTTGAAAGATCGACAGCGAACTACCCAGTGGCGGAACCGCTGTAACGAGAATTCCAAGCACTAAAAGGCTGGTGGTGAAAATCTGGTGGTGAAGTGTCCAACGGTGAAAGTTCGGCACTGAATAGTCCTGCTTCGGTCAAATTGTGTTTAATGCTTAAAATAGAGAAAGAAATGGGCCACGTTCAGGATTGTATCCAAAGCGATCTGGATAGGTTTGTGTTAATAGGTGTGTTCCTTTGGGCTCCAGTATCTACTGCCAAGTACTTCTGGCTGCAGTCAACTACTTCTATACTCTGTGGTCGACGTAGTTCAAAGTAGTTCATTAATCTAGTAACAGAATGTTTCCAAACAAGAAAAAGACATCACCAATCAAGAGAAATTACGTAATAGATTATTGTTGTTGACATTTTTCTAATTTTAAAGTAAAATAAGAAAACAAAACCGAAATTAAATTGATATTGAGGTTAGATTTTACTTTTGGCAAAATGAAAGCATTCCGCATTCATCATATACTGGGAAGTACTAAAAAGTACTTTGCAAGGCCCAATGGAACAAGGCTAATGTATGCCCTTGTGAAAAATCAGCCGCCGCAACAAGAACTCTAGGTATCTGAAAATTTTTGGATAGGTTGACATCGTCTCGGATAGATTATTGAACGCAGAAATGGCTACGTTTGAATAAAACGAGACAGCTGACTATCACAGTATTACTTATTCCGTTATACGTTGCATAGATATTCAACAATCAACATTTCATTTTTAGCTTTAATTTCATTGCAAATGAGTAAAAAAACAATTTTGAAGTCATAAAAAATGTTATTATATAGGTATACGAGTATATGCACACACAAATCTTATCTATCTTATCTTATCTTATCTTGTCTTAAATTAAAAAAAAAATGTATACAAATGAGTTTGATTTCTTTTAATTTATTTTGTTATACTTTTTTGTTAATGAGCAATAAAAAATATTCATAGATTTTGTTCGAACATACGATTTTTTTCTTTTACTAACTTGGCACTCTGTGGCACGCAACAAAATTATAGTTGGCACTGAGATTTTTTTTTCAGCTGCAGCGCTGGTCTTTACTGAAAAAATTCAAAATTTTCAACAAAAAAAAAAATCATTTCACAAAGTTATTGCCGTAACCTTCCTCTCCAAAAGTTCCACGGGTTTAATAGGGGTACCTACATAAAAGCTTCAGGAGAAGCGGGATGAAAAAAAAACGATTTTAACTTAAAAAATATCAAATTCATGAAAAGTCAATTTTAAACTTGAGTTTAAATAATCTTCTTGTAAATAATCTTGAATGTAAAATGTCAAGGTCCTTCTTACTTTTGTCTAAGCATACGACGACTTGTAAAAGAAATTCTCACTGTGATTGAGTAAAAAATAATTCAAGTGTTGACGAACATTTTTTTTAATTTTGAAAAACAATTAAGGTACCTTGATACTAAATACAAAAAAGTATTTGGTTTCGACTCTCTTCTAGAAAAATGTCAAAAGATATTTTTTAAGGGTTGATCTCAAATTTTTTTTTTCAATAACGAAGCGAAATGTATATGAATAAAGTGGATCCCACCACGCCAGCGCGCTCCAGTCGCCGCGATACATACAAATATTGTTTGCAGCACAAACTCCTTTTGGCCGAAAATGTAATTACCTTGCTGAAAACGTGAATTGCGCCATCGCAGGAACAAAAAAGGCTTGTTTTTTTTCTTGAGGGAAAAGTCACTTGTTGGCTGAGTTGATTGACAAAAAAATTAATAAAGAGAATTAAAATTTCCTCCACAGTGGAGCGTTTCTTTTTCTAACTAAATAAACTATGGTTGATATGTCAAAAATAAAAGTTAGGACATTTCAATTTTACAGCTGCCATTTTATAAAGGGTGTTCTTTTTAGACGTGCGGTTTTAAAGAAGAAATAAAATGCATATAATTTAATGTTATGGTCAAGAATTTAGCTTTATTATAAAGATTAGGGTTTGCCATTGTTTTAAAAATGATTTCGGGCAAGTGATTGCCGCGGCTGGCTCGAATAAATTCCAGCCGAGAGGCCCAATTTTCGACCACTTTTTGCAGCAATTGTGGCCGTGTGGTTGGTTGTATGGCATGTAGCACCGTCTTGTTGGAACCAAAGGTCGTCCACATCAACATCCTTCAATTCAGGCACGAAAAAGTCATTAATCATGGCTCTATAGCGATCCTCATTGCGACTGTAACATTATGGCCAGCTTCATTTTTGAAGAAATATGAACCAATGATTCCCTCTGTCCATAGAGCACACCAAAGAGTGACTTTTTGAAGATGTAACGACGTCTCAACAATGACTTGTGGATTATGAACACTCCAAATACGACAATTTTGCTTATTAACGTACCCATTCAACCAAAGATGAGCTTCATCGCTGAACAAAATTCCCTTATGAAAATTGGAATCAAATTGGAATCAACGGCAATCTTGTTTTGGGCACGATTTGCAAACGTTGTTCAGGAGTAAGTCTATTTATTATAAAATGGCAAACCAAACTGACCATAAATCAGGTGACAGCTGTCAAAAAAACCAACTCCGAAAAAAGTATTGCCAGATTGAAAACTACATATCTAAGAAAAACACCCTGTGCATAAAAAAAATTTGGAATGCATTAACGAAGTTGTGGTGTTGAAATGGTTTGCAATTAACTCCGATGCCGTGGTTTTTTTCTATTTAATTTGGACTGAATCAGTCTTTTTGTTTTCTATTATGTGTTATTTTTTCATCACCTATTCCATCAGCAAATTTACGTCTGCTGTTGAAAAGTTATTAGGTACTTCTTTTTTTGCACAATTATTGATTTATAGAAATTCGTTTAGGTTTTTTAAATTTTTTTCGTGTCATAATCGCAGGCACAACGGTACTTTGAAACAAAACAAACCTTACCCAATCCAAACAACAACACAAAATATTTGTTGTTTCGCGTGTTCTTTTGCTATTTTCTTCAGAAAAAGAAAGCTTTTGGAAAAGCTGAATAAAAACTGCGTACTGTTTACATTAGCCGTGTTCCTTTGGAGGTGCTGAACTACTCATAAGTAGATATGCAAACAATAATCTAGTACGACCAACTACTCGAGCTCTCATGGCGAGTAGATGAGGCTTGTAGGAAAACCAATTCTGTGTGCTACTGTGTTCCATTCAAAATGGCTAGCAAAGTACTCATGACACAGATTAGCCATGTGAAGAAGAGAATGTTTCGTACGTTTCACCCCCCAAACCCCATTTGCTTACATTGTCGTATTTTTTATTTCATCCCACGTCGATGAATAGATGTGAATTGCAACAAATATTTTACCAGGTGTGTGAACATCTCTACTGTCTATAAGAATGTGGTTTTTATACACACATTCTCATTTCTTATCTTCAATCTGACAATTCAAGCTTGTAGGCAAATTAAAATGGCTGCCGGGGATTCTCATCTTCATGTGGGTAATCTGTGGCTCATGAGTACTTCGCCACCTGCAAAAAAAACACGCCTATGGTGTCAAATGACACAGCAACTACGTACAATGCTGCCATCTTCTGTATTCATATACAATTTATTTAAAATTCCTTTCAATTGAACTGAACAATAAAGTTCAGATGAGTTGAACTTCAAATTTAAACTCAAGTTCAGACTCAGCTGAACCTTAGCATTCTTTTTTTAGACTTCTCTTGAAGGTGTCTTTTGTCTTCAAAGGATTTGCGATAAATACCAACACACAAATCTCATCCGCCTTCAATCCTTCATACGCCATCACAAGCTCAAGTTTCAAGATTAAAGTTTCCTAGATTCATGTGGTGGTTGACTTTGACTTCCTGTGTCCTCAGTCACTTCACCTTAACCCAACCTATAATAGTAGGGATATGTCCGGTGTCATTTTAATTCAATAAACACATGTATAGGTAGGTATTTAAATGGTAACAATGTTGAGAGCCTCTTTAAAAGCAGCAACAATGTGTTACCTATCTGTGTATTTGATTTGCATTCAACATGAATGCCATTATCTATTTTACTTTGTATTATTAATCTGATAACATATTATATGTGTAATGAATCAATTAAATAATAAAGTCGATGGTAAACATGAAATTTTATAAAGGTGGTCCAACACATTCATTTGAAACATAATTACTATACCTACTTAAGATTAGATTATAGAATATTTTATTTTATTAATTCATCTCTAAACCGTAATTAATTTCATATTTTTAAACAGGTGGAGAGACGCCATTCTTTTACCCAATTAACCTTGTTTAAACAAGTTTGTCTTTATAAGTGGATATCCTCCATCCGCCATCTACGACAAGCATTTCGTGGAATGAATAAAAACATTAACCTGGAGGAAATGTCCTGCTCCATGGCTGTTTGCAAAAGGAGATGGGCGCACATAATTACTCCTTTATGCTTTCATTCGCACTCACACACTTTTGCCATAAGGAAAAACTTAATTTTATCACAATATTATTTTTTCTCCTACCCCGCAACTCGACATAGCACTCGGTGGCGTCCGTTTTGTGTCTTATACCAACAACAACCCCACTGTATAGTCTACACTCGAGCTTCTTAAACGTTTATGATGACTCAGAAATATTTTTTCCAATTTCCACCTTTAAGTATGCGCTCAAGATGGCAACTTCAGTTTTTTTTTTTTTTTCCCAGGCATCCTGGTGGGTGCCTTATGCCAATGATCAAATGAAAAGCAAAAGTGCCGTGTGCTCCTCGACGGCAACTTCAAGGAGAAACTAGGCAAGGCAAATTGGGTGCTGAAAACCGGAGGATGATGGCATGGAACTCGACCCAAGCACGCGTAGTGGTGTCGAGAGCACGTAATCAATGTTAGTAAAGGTTAACAGCTCTGACATTATTCAGAATGGCTGGGACTTGCGAGCTGGTTCTAATGCTGATGCTGCCAGAGTACTGCCACAGTCAAGTTATACTATACACTCTAGGTAGGTATAGACTACCCCAAGCCCGACACTATGTCGTCCCCCAATCGTTTTGATTGCTTAGCAAAGTTTTTACGTTATGACGAACATTTAGCAAGACGTGCCTTCATTAATACCCAGTGTCCGAGAACAATGTAGTATTTAGCATTTCTTGGACACACAAATGGGGGAATCTTTTGCTTAAGGCAGAAGGTATGGATATATACACATCAGTGTACCTACACCCATATAATAAATTAGTAATCAACTAGGTTAATTGGTAGAAATTAGAGATATTTGCCGTAGGGTTATGGATTTTCGTTTAGACAAGTTTCCTCCTAATGCATATCTTATATCTAATAATTATTGTTTCAATGACAAAACTTCTTCATTAACACTGTTCGTGAGAAATATGATCAAAATCCTCAAGCCACAAGCATTGAAATGGAATCACGTATAGAACAAAAAAACAAAAAACAGAAGACACATTGATGCAGCTACATTTTTATGGCAAAAAGAAATTGTTTTCTATAATAAGAGTGACAAAAGTAATTCGGTGGTGACACGTGAGACCCTTTTATTCAGCTCGTTTTACCATAAGTGAAATTTGAATCTGAATCTGTGTAATCAGATTTTGAGTGTTCATATATAATTTATACCAGAAAAGGTACGATTTTTCATTTAATTTTATTAAAGTTCAAATCACCAAATAGTTTTTTTTCGTTTAAGTATCATAAGCTTCGTTCGTTGAACTTTACCCAGGGTTGACCAAAGTTTTCTTGACAAGCTTAAGCATTTTCAAAAAATCCTGGGTTTTCAGTTTCTCAAAAAACGTCCGAGGAGTGTTGACATTGAAAACAAGAAAAAAAAGTTAAAATTTGTTTTAAATATTTCTAAAAATTAATAAAACAAAAAACTTCTTACGTTTCCGATTCTTTTTTCTTTTTATTATCATTTAATTAAATGTGTGTATTCTTTAAATTTCTTTTTCAAAAATAAACAATTACCTGCCGCAAGTGAATCCACAACAAAACAATCGCTTCACAACTCATGTCATTTTGGCGGTTTATTCGTTGCCTCAATTCGCGACAGCAAAAAACCTAGGTCTACTTCAGGGCGAGTTCAGGGCGAGTTCAGGGCGATCCCAGGTCTCAAAAAAACACAGAATTTTCTCACCAGAGTGACTACAGGTTTTTCAAATAACGCTTTGGAACGACCCCAGGGTGACTTCATCAGGGGGCAACGACCAAACCTATATTAACTCCATACGTCACTTTGACAGTGACAAATATGAAAAAAGGTATGTTTGCTTACATTTTTGCATACAAAATGTCACTCTTTTAGGCGTGACCAGCTGGAGTTTAGAAAATAGGCTAAGTATGAAAGAGTTTTTCAATTGGTGCGCGGCCTGTGGCAGCCATATGTTCTTTTGGTGGCATCTGTCAAATCTGCTATTTAATATTTTGATGCCAAATCACCATGGTAATATCGTTTTCGAGTGGACGTTCGGAGCAACTCCTTTTTCACTCCTCTTACTCCAAATTTTCCATTCTAGGGTGCTTTTCTTTTTTAGTTCAGAGTAGAGCTCTGAACAGAGTTTGAACACTCCGAACATACTCTGAGCGTGCTCTGCTCTGAGAATTCTTCCTTCCTTCTTTTTCCACTTGTCAAATTTGTGTTCAGCTAGTCAACTCCATCTGCTCTATCAATTTATTCTGAGCTCATAGAGCGCGCTCTGAACCTGCTCTGAACATGCTCAGAGCAAAAAAGGAAACACAAAATTGGAGCTCTGAATGCTTTGGACGGTGTTCACATTGGACTCACTCCGCGCGACTCATTTTGAAATCTCTTTCTGTTATCTCACTCTACACAACTATATTAGAAAGTGAGGCAGGACTTTTGATTTTTTTGAAAAAATCCTGCCTCACTAGATTCTCTCTTTCTCATCATGAGTTGGAGTGAGATAAAACAAAGAAATGTCAATATGAGTCGCGCGGAGTGAGTCCAATGTGAACACCGTCTTGAGTTAAAAAAAAAACACGATTTTTTTTTTGACAGTTCAGGCTCTGGAATGGAATAGTCCCGAAATCCAAACGAAAACGACATAAGTTACACAGACGTGGTGGCCCTTCACAGCACAGATTAGCCATATGAAGATGAGAATGTTTCGCACGTTTCATCCTCCCTTCTGTCCCTACTGTCTATGTGTGAGGTTTTTATATACACATTCTCATTTTTTATCTGATATCTGACAGTTAAAGCTTGTAGTCAAATTAAAATGGCTGCCGGGATTTTCATCTTCATGTGGCTTATCTGTGCTTCACAGTTGACTCTTCAACGTTTGGTGGACCGGTTCAGTTATCAATCAGCCAACATTCGAACGTCAAAGGAACTCAACTTCGGCCGAGAATATCGTCGGGCACAAGATCCCAAGGCAGTCGATTCCGCACCGTGTACAAGAATTCGGCATTTCGCAGACTTAAACATGGCAATACTTGCATCGGGACTTGGGCCTACACCCATACAAGATCCATGTGACCAAAGACCTCAAAGTTCATTTATCACAGACAAACCCGTTTGTACACTAACTGGGCTCCGGAGAGTCTGGAAGACAACCCCAATTTTGGCGGAAAAATCATCTTTAGCGATGAGGCGCATTTTCGGATGAATGGCAATGCAAAATCACCAGATGATAATGCATCCTCAAAAAGTTACCGTTTAGTTTGGTTTTGGGCCGGCCGGCGCGGCGCTGCGGGGGCCTTCATTGGTCCACACTTTTTCGAAAACGACGTTGGTCAGGCGGTAACTGTCGATGGCCAACTTGGGCTTTTCAAATAAAAAATGAATTTTGTTAATACCTCACAGACAGCTTGTTTTATTCCATTTCAACATTTACCCCCCCTTATTGAAAACCCCTTCAGACACCGATTTCGCCTTAAGAGCTATTTAGAGGTATTTTAAATTTAAGAAGGCTTTAAAACTTTTTTTATAGACACGGCTATTAATGCTTAAGCATACAAAATCGTAATACATTATAATAATAAATAAATTAAATCATTTTCCTAGAAGATCTAATAAACTTTACAAAATTATAGCTTTCTTGGAAAATCCAATTTAATTTATATGTTTTTTTTTTTATTTTTTCTTTGGTATTCACTATTCCTTTGGCATTTCGCCATGGCTATTGCTTGAATTTTTCGTAATCAAACTGAGTAACAATAAAACATGGTGAATTGTTGCAAGACAAAAAAAAAAAAAGTTTCTTTGTTTTTGGATTTTGCATTTTTTTCGCAGATTTCTTTTGTATTTCTTTAAAACTGAAAGAAAATTGTTCACCCCTTCATATCTATATATACAGTCAAGAAAAATGGCAACTCCTTAGTTGGCAAATTTATTATTTTATTTATCCTCTCTTAAATTCGGTGTATTTTGTTGTCTCGAGAGAGTTGTACCGATGAAGGTAAGGCGACTAACGCGTCACCCTCAATGTTGATTGAACCAAGGAAAATTCAATTTGGGTTATCCTTTTTCTTTTTTTGCATCGCATCCAGGCGGTAGGTACAGGACCTCATATTTAGATAAAGCATCCGCTTCCTTTGGGATGTTAATTTTCCATCAGTTCCCGGATTCGATTTGTATATAAATATAATATGTAGGTATGTCCCTTTGGTCTGCCTCGAAATTTACCTCTAATTCAGTTGACAATAATTGTGGTTAAAAGGGGTCTAACGTTACGTATACAAAAGGGATGAGATTCCAGGCCAGGCAGGGGTTTATGTTGTTGAATTAAGATTGGATTTAAGTGGGTCGTAAACCTAAAATGTTTTAAAATGGATGACAATCTCGAAAATTTAAATCAAAATGACTTTCATTAAAATATATGTTAAATGAATTTTTTAAAAAACATTAAATTTATTACACTCAGGGTTTTATAGATATGGTTTCAAACCAATTGCATACAACTTATTTAAACCTCTACAACTTAAAAATTAGTTCTGGGTTTTATTGATTTATTTATTAAGCTTAATACAAGCGAAATTATTGTTTTTAAAACTAAAGTTATTCTGATTTGGGTTTTTGTGTTTTAATTATTTTATTTGATTTACCCTACCACCAGTTTTTTTAAGAAAAAACTTAAAAATATATCTTAAACTAATACTTGAGAAAAGACAGGGGGTAGAGAGAGCTTCTTAGTGAGGAAGCACGGATATGGAAGTGTTTTTTTTTAGAAGTTGTAGAGAGAGTTTCTAAGATCTTCACATCAGGGGGCAGATGATATTATCAGAACACGGAAGGCGCGGAGGGCGAACCGCAGAAATCTAAGTTGCTCAGCTTCAATTGTTCGGGAGTGAGAGATCTGTTATGGCTACCAAACTTGGCTAGCATTTTTAAGGAGGGGCCTAACGAAAATAATGTAAAGGGACTACGTGACGTAAGGGTTCGAGAATTTTTTAGACCAACATTTTTTGAAGTCGAGAGAGGAATTGGCCTTGTTAATTATTTGATCGAAATGAGAGCGAAAGTTAAGCTCACTGTCACAAATAATCCCAATTTCTCGAATGAAACAAACAATGGTAATGGCTCAATTACAAAAGGAGTAAGTTCTGGGGAATGAGGGTAACAGTTTACGGGAGAAGGTTATAAAATGACATTTAGCAACGTTGAGTTCTAAAAAATTCTTATCCCACCAAGTTTGGAATAATTTTAGGTCGTTTTGGAGTAACTGAATGTCAGCGGGGGTAGAAATGACCTTAATGATTTTCATATCATCTGCGTAAATAGACAGATATGAGTCACTAATTATACTTTCAAAATCGTTTATTGTTAGGACAAAGATAAGAGGGCCCAAGTGACTGCCTTGAGGGACACCTGAAGTGGCGTTTATGGGATCAGAGATTGAGAACCTGAAGAGAACCCTGTATTGACGTTGTTCAAGGTACGACTATGAAATGAAAAAGGGAGGGAATCCAAGGGCTTTGAGTTTAAGGTATATAGTTTGATGACAGATTTTGTCAAAAGCTTTACTAAATTCTGTGGTTATGAAATCAACTTCTTTAACATTCTCTAATGCATTAAGTGTCCTAGAGACAAATTTAGTTAGGTAAGTTGTGGTTGATCAACCCTTACAGTGAATCAAGATTAGATTCAAGTTGGAAAGGTGCTTATCCGTGTAGTTCGTATGTAGGTAAAAATGAAATGGCTTAGATCCGAGCTTACCCGGATAGTGTCAGATATGCGGATTGTTTCAATATTCGGTTATGCAATTAAGAAGACATTTTATTAGATTTGTAAGATCGGGGGCACTTTGGATCCAAGCTTATCCGGATTGTTTGGATAGGTTAAAATGATACCCGGATAGATTATTTTCAAGTTGAAAAGACAGGAATTAAATTAAAGTCTTTTTATAACCCGGGTAGATGAGAACGAAAGACTTTTCTATCCGACCTCATCCAGATAATTGGGATAGAAAAAAATAAAACGGTTTAGATCCGAGCTTTCCCGGATAGTATCGGATATGCAGATTGTTTGAAGATTCGGTTATGAATTTAAACACAAATCCACACCGAAAATTACTGCATAAACATCTGAATAAATTAAATCCGCACGACAGAGTCGTAAATTCTTACTGTTGTTTCGAAACAAATGATTAAATTACAAAAATTCAACCAAATAACGGGATGACACCGAAATTAAATTTAGTTTTTTTTTTCTACCAATACATCACCGTGGCAAGACTTACAAAATCTCGTAGATTTTTGTCTTTTGACAAGCCCAGCCCTAAATATTCAATTTTAACCGCCGTAATATTCACGCCGTTTAAGACTCGATTTAAAAGTCCTTAAATCGACTACATTTAACCGAAGTAAGCCGATAGAATTTAAACGACAAAACCTCGTTTAAATTGGTAATATTTCAACTCAGGCCAAGCGCTTTACTCAATTTAAAACTAATTTGTTGTGTGACCTTGTATTGCCCAACGACATCAATACTAGCCGCGTTTTTTTGCAAGCCCGGGGAGATTTGGTTGGAAAAAACGACATCGGGGATTAGCGACGCCATTACAGAAACAAAATGGAGTTTCCTTACAAACTATCGATAACAAGTATGCAATTCACGCCGGTAACACAGTTTTTATTATTATTTATTTATTTATTTCAATCTACGATAGTTAAATCCACAGATTTGCTTAATACTAAAATTATATACACGTTATGTATGTACATATGTACAATATAATTTATAAACGATTGTTTTGTAATATAAAACACAAAGAAGATTTAAATTCATATCTAGATAAATATACATCGAGATTATGATAATACATATTACAAAACTTACAACAATGGGAAATTGGCTCACGCTGTCCATAGTTTGAAGAATGAGGGATTTCAAAAATGAATTGTCTCTTTCTCAAAGGTCGGCTTGGGGCGTAAATATTAATCAAAGAGGGCAAAAACTCACAATCAATATCATTTAAAAGAATATCGCGAACAAACAAAACGCTGTACATTCTACGTCTAGATTCCAGAGTTTGCATTCCTAACAATAAGCATCTACTATTATAATAAAGATTTACATTGTCATTTCTTGCAAAATTTCTTAAAGCAAATCTCAAAAAAATTTTTTGAACATTCTCAATTCTTACTATAAGTTTTTTAGTATTAGGATTCCAAATAACGGAACAATACTCCAATAATGGTCGAACAATAGAAGCAAAAAGTGATTTCAAAGTGTACGGATCTTTAAAATCTCCGGAATTTCGTTCCAGGTAACCTAACATGGAATTAGACTTTGAAACAATGTATGAGAAATGTGACTCAAAATTCAGTTTATCGTCAAAAACCACTCCTAGGTCCTTTATTTCACGTACTCTGGATACTTTGTATCCTTCAAGACAATAATCAAAAACTATATGACTTGATAAACGACTGTAAGTCGTCATTTTCTTTATACCAAGAATCGAACTTAAAAATATCTTGTTGAAATGCAACACAATCATTATAATTATGTATAACTTTAAACATTTTAATGTCATCAGCGAAAATTAAACACTCAGACCTAGATAAGACTGATGGAAGATCATTGATAAATAAATCAAACAACGGAGGACCTAAATGGCTTCCTTCGGGAACACCAGAATGAACTATTATCGAATTAGATTCTAGATCACCAATTTTAACAACTTGTTTCCTACCGATTAGATAGGAACTGAACCAATTAAGCAGGCCATATAATTTTAATTTTTTAATTAAGATTAGGTGATTAACCCTGCTGAAAGCTTTAATGACATCGGTATAAACCACTTCCATTTGACATCGCTTCTCCACTGCTTTAAAACATAGATTAGAGAAACAAGCCAAATTTGTGGTGGTTGATCGACCAATCAAGAAACCGTGTTGAGAATTAGAAATATGGCTTTTTATTATAAATAACATATAATTTATTTTTTACTATTTTGTCGAAAAGCTTAGGAATTGTTGAAAGTTTACTTTTTGGACGGTAGTTTCAAACCTTCTTTTTGTCTCCAGACTTGAAAATTGGGTTAATGTAAGATACTTTCCATTCATCTAAAAATTGACCACTTAAAAGGGATTGATTAAAAATAAACTGAAGTGTCCATGAAAATCTGGTTTACTAGAGGGTTCCAATTCACATAAGGCAATTGAAACATCTTTTAAATCACAATAAAAAACACAGCAATCTGTTATAGGCACTAATTTCTTACAATCGTAATTATTGCCAACAGCAAGGTCCGTAGAATTATAAATACTTTGAAAGCTTTCGGCAAACCAGTCAACAATATTTTGAGGGTCACAGGAAGTATCGTTATTATAAACCATTACTGAAGGAAAACCAATAGATTTACGTTTCATATTAACAAATTTCCAAAACTTTTTTGGATTTTGTTTCAATTCAATCTCAGTTATATGTATGTACATAGTTACTAAAACAAAATTTTGATAGAAATGCATATTCTTTACGAAGACGTGAATATAAGCAAAAATTATAAGAGCTCTTATTGCTTTTATAAGCTTTAAAAGCGTTATTCTTAGCGTTTTTCAATTTACGCAACCTTGAGTTAGACCATGGAGGATGAGAATTTACTCTGAATAAAGAACGTGGAACAGCGGTAACCAGTTCTCTGGCTAGAATACTTAAAAAGTGTTCAAAATTATATTTTAAACTATTATTAGAATGAAGTTGCCAATGAAAATTAGAAAATGTCTCATTTAACATATTTAAGTTAGAAGAATTGAAATGATATTTAAATTTATTGGCAGTCTGAAAGCCATTATAATTTTTATAGCAAATATTTTTTAAGCAAATTGACATGGCAACATGGTGAATTTCTCCGTGCTTAAGTTAAGCCCTGAGAATTTAATATGTAAACTGCAGGACACAACGTCGTTTTTTTCGATAGATTTCCTCGGGGCTTGCAAAAAAAAACACGGCTACTATAACACCGTACGGTCACATACGCTGGTGGGAGGAAATCGCCCGAATTTTCAATGCCTTGGCAGTGACCAGTATTGGTACCAGTTAGTTGTATATTCTTGTATTTGTCTTTTCTCTCTATTTTTTTGATCTTTCCCTCTATCAGCAATGAACGAATCTTGAATCGAACATTTGGATGGTGAGAAGCAACCATGTCCATTTTGTTCATGTGGTGAACGCTAATATAACTAACGACAAATAAAAATGCATTTATTTTCAAATTGTCATTTTATATTTAAATAAAATTAATTCATTCGTGTCACACACAAAAATACACATTAGAAATGTCTTTTATTTGTCCTTATCGTTATCGATGCTGGGTAAAAAATATCAAACGCCCACCGCATAGGGTCTTTCAGACTTTCCATGCAGGATTTGTTGCGAATTGAATTCTTCTTGATCTGGTTGCAGCGCCCGGTAGTAACTTCGGCAATGGTATATCGTTGGGATTATATGAGAGTCCGCGCACATAAACTCTCATATAATCCCGAGTGCTCAAAATCGAAACCAAACTGTTTAGTTGCATGGGCGCGCCTGTCCTAAGTCTTCCATATCTATAAATATACTATGCAAGACGGCAAACACTGCGATAATTTTTTGTATGACTGCCACTCGTTGCACTTGGATGGCACTCGATCTTCGCAGGTTGCATTTTTCGATATGGACACCAAATTCGCACTTCTATCAGGCCTACCTCTTCATCTTTTTCGCTCGACGACGAGGATGATGATGACAATAAAACCGTATCTATGCCAACAATGGCATTTTCCATCTTGGAAAATAGAATATTTTTGAATGTAAAATAAAATTCTAAAACGGCAACAGAAAATGGATACAGTGCCACACTGAATATTTGCGCACTGACTGAACAAACAATAAAATGTTGAATATTAGCTAAAACTACTTAAACCGTACCTAAACGACACGAAAATGTCTCGTTTAAGTTGGGGAGTCGGTTTAAATCGTAGTTAAATCGATCATTCGGTTTAAAATTTTCGAAAGCGTCAGTTTAAGTTAGTGAATATTACCGATTAGTCGGTTTAAAAATTTTAAACCGACTACTGAATTTGAACAAATTTTAAACGGCGTGAATATTACAGCCGTAAATATCTTTGAATCGTTTGATTTATTTTTACAGAGAGAATTGAAATAGTTCTGTTATTTTTGTTATTTTAATAGCTGCTGCTAAAACACTAAGAAATTGTTGACCAAAACTCCTATAAATGATAATTTTTGTTTTATATACGTAAAACACTTTCCATACTAATTTTAAAGTTTAATGACCAAGGTTATCTTCCTCTTGACTCTCTTTACCAAAGAATATTTATATACGCATACGAAGTACCTTTGAGTACTTATTCAAAATAATTATAACAATTTCAATGAAATCATGTTGTAGAGAAGCAAATCATTTACTTTCTGCGGTCTTGGTTGTAACCATCTTAAAATAAAAAGAAAGAAAAAAAGAGATTTAAAAAAAAAAAAGAAAAGTTCTTTTATAACCAACCAAAGGTTGAAATGAGAACAAGTTGAAGTGAATTATGTATTTTTCCAACCCTCTTAACTAAGCAATCATCATCACCATCTACTCTACTCTACTCTACTCTACTCTACTCTATCCTACACTCTACAGTCTAAAGTCCTTAGAGAGTCCGGAAACGTCGTCTCAGTCTATTGCATTTTTAGGGGGCGCCACCATCACATCACATCACATACTTACCCACTTAAAATTATTTAAATTCAAAAGTTTTAATATCTCATTTATTTTAGAGCTTTCCGACGAAAGATGTGCACCAAGCGAGACACATAGCTAACAAAACTTTCCATACCTATATATACTCGTTCTTTTATCTGCATGCATACCAAACCCTCTTGTGTAGGTATACCTTCTGTATGTCTGTGCTAGGGTGGTCCAGATGGTAGAAAATATAAAGGATAAAACTGTACTAGACATGCAACTGGAAAAACTAAAGTTTTTCCTAAGAGCACAGAGCTCTTTGAAGTTCTTAAATTTCACCATTGAAAGACTGCAATTGAAGTATGGTAGAATTATAGTGTCCCAGTATTCACAACCACAGCCACATCACATACACAACACTAAAGTGGAAACGGCACAAAAAGTGCATGGTGCATGTTTTAAACAACTGAAATGTCACGAGTAAAAGTTATTAGAGCTAGAGCCCTTAAAAACAACGCACCCCAATATGCGACAAGGGTTGTGTATATTAATTTCTAAACAAGCGAAACACGTCAAAGTTTATAAACCAACAGCTATCAAGGGTATTTCACCCTCGTCAAATGGATCTAACCCAATGGGAAGATGCACCCATATATAGAGTTAGGGTTAGGGCGTTAGGGGCTTATATTATATCCATCATGGAGAGTATTGTCGTTATGGTTTTATGAAACATAAACGACATATAAGCAACAAATAAAAAAGGCTCCTTCATACCACTTGGATCATACAAATGTACGTTAGAACATAATACATAAATACAAAATTTGTGAAAATTCAAAAGAAAATCCCCTCGTCATACCCTCATGTGTGTATAAGTATTGGTATTTATGGTTCTGTTGTTTTTTCTTTATAGATTTTCGATTGAAATGCAATAAAATTTGACAATAAATTCACCAATTTTATTACAACAAAAATAAAAACCATATTGATTTTTTTTTTGTCATCATGAATGAGGAATGAAGATTAAATTGGCAAGAGAGTAAAGTTGGCTAACAGCTTAAATAGTTTCATAGAATCGAACATTTAACTGCGAAATATGTTTTGTACTGGTCATTTTGTCACACTTGAAAACGCCATTTCCACTTTATGAGCTTATCAGGTATTTCAAAAGTGTAAAGGCGGACATTTAAAAATAAAATGTACCACTGAGTCGCATGAACTTGCTCTTGTCAGTATATATATAAAGAGTGTTTTTTTTTTAGAGGTATAGAACTTTAAGTTGGCAACACTATTTTTACTGGCAGCCATTTTATCAGCTGTTAAGTGACTTATTTTTAGTTTGGTGTTAGAGCTGAGTAAATCGGTAATTTCAAATGATCGAATTGTTCCAGAATCGATTACCAAAATGATTCGATCACTTTAATCAATCGATCATTCGATCATTTTCATTCCACTCAATTCATTATTTCACACTGTTCCGATTCGATTTTTGATGTCTAAACATCTATGTCGGCGGTAGAGTGAAATAAAAACGTGGGCTTTCCTCTGTGCGACGTTACGATGTACAAGGTTACGTAGCGCGTATTCTCGTAAATGATTTGACATTTTGACACTTGTCAAATTAAAAGTGTTTTAATGGACCTAGAGAACTGGCGTGACTTTAGGTAATTTCCACCTCCTAAATTGGCGTTATTCGTTTTTCGCCGTACCAAAAATTTTGACATATTTTGACACCTGTCAAACTAAGAAAATTTTTTTATTTCGGTTTCGATGAAATTCAATCTCCGAAGTTATCGAATACTGTATCAATTTTGATCGATCCCAATCTGACCCATATTTCTTTTCTCCGATTAAATATATTTATAATTCAACAGAGATTGATATCGAAAATCGAGATTCATTAAAATGATTGAGATTGGGATGTGATCGAGAATCGAAATGATTGAGATTTGGATCGATTGAAACGAAAATTCGTTATTTCAATCATCAATACTTTTCGATAATCGGATCAGACTGACACAGCCGTATTTGGTGTGGCATTTCAACATGAAAAGACTGACGCCTGAACAAGATTGCCGTTGATCCCAATTTTTTATAAGCGAATTTTGTTTAGCGATGAAGTTCACTTTTGTTTGAATGGATACACAAAACTGCCGTATTTGGAATGATGATAATCCTCAAGTGTATGTTAAGACACCGTTATATCCACTGTTTGGTGTGCTGTATGGTTTGGGGGAATAATTGGTCCGTACTTCTTTGGCCAGAACGTTACAGTCAATGGTGACCGCTAGAGAGCCATGATTACTGACTTTTTCGTTCATCAATTGAACAACCATGATGTGCAGGAGCTGTATTTTCAACAAGACGGCGCAACATGTCACTCAGCTCGTGCCAGAATTGATTTATTGAAAGAAACGTTTGGTTACCGCATAGTTTCACGTTAGGGACCCGTGAATTGACTTCCCAGATCGTGCGATTTAAAGCCGCTTGACTGTTTTCTGTGGGGATATTTGAAGTCGCTAGTCTACTCCGATAAGCCCGAAACTATTAACCACTTGGAGGACAACATTCCTTTTTTTTATATTAATATCTCAAAAATGACTTGGCCGTTTTGTGCTAAATTGTTCACATTATCTAGGAGATTTTAAATAAAATTTATTCTTATAGCCAAGGCAACGGTATTGACCCAGTATACAACTGTTTAAAAATTGCTAGGCAAAATTTAGTTATTCTCGAAAATTACTCCTATTATTTTTTATAAAAAATGTGTACACGTTAAATCAGAGCCATCAAAGATTAAAATACATTTGAAGAGAAATCGTCTTTTTCGTAATTTAAAAAAAAACTGCCTTTTTTACTCTTATAACGCGATTTTTCGATTTACCAAATTGTCCGCTAAACCAAAATTCCCGAAGCGGTAAAAAAAATGTATCTACTTCTTATTCTTACATTTCTAACAATCTTTTTTAAAAGATACGATCGAAATAACGTCTTCGATGTATCGGACAGTACGATAAAGCAAGTAGGTAAAGGGTTTTCAATTGGCGCGGGTAGATTTTGGCGGCCTGCAGCAGCCATGTTGTTTTATTGAAATCTGTTAAATCTATTGTTTATTATTCAGTTATTGATGCTTATTCACCATGGCAAGTTAGACGATTGAGGAGCATGTTCAAATGATAAAACTTTATTATGAAAATATCTTGTGGCAACGATGCCACCTTTCCGCCTGTCTTACGGTTTATATGGTTGGCCTTCTCAGTCGACTATTCAACGTTTGGTGGCCAAAATTGAGTGTACCGATTCAGTGACCAATCAGCCAACGCCCATACTTCAACGAAACGCAAGATCTACCGAAAACATCGCTGATGTTCGTGAGAGTCCGGACTTCTTCCAAAAACGACGATGGCATTGATATGACCATCAACAGAGAACGCTACCGATCGATCGATCACAAACAATTTATTTTAGCCCAAATTGGATGACTTGCATGTGAACAACATGTGGTTTCAACAGAAAGGTGTAATGTGCCACACGCAAACGCCACAATGGACATTCTGCATGAAAGATTTGAGGGTAAGGCTAACTCTCGCAGAGGTGACGTGAATTTTCCACCAATATCGTGTGATTTGACCCCGTTAGACAAATAAAATTAACAGAATCAAATCTTGAAAGTAAGTTTCTTACAACACTAACATACTAAAGTCCGAGATATAATAAGAGCGAGTAAAATTTATAAGGCGGTTATTGGAACTTGGAATTGATTAATATCGAAACAAATATCTTAAAGAACTCCCAAGAAAAGGGATGTTTTCTTACTTTAAACTATTTTCCAAGCCAGTAGAAAAAAGCAATATTAATTGCCATCCCTAACCCTGAGCAACCGAAGACAGCTATCGACCTATTAGTTTCCTCACCAATATTGATGAAAATCTTTGAAAAAATAATTAAAAACTATTTTATTTTTAAGGAAGTTTCTCTATAGACATGCCAATTATAACAGTTTTGGTTTATAAAAGTAATGTTAATGCGGCCCCGCAGGGCCAGGGCCATCCACCGGTGGGTATACCACAGTCAACCAGAGTTTTTTTTTCCAAGTCGCGCAAAGCGCCTTAACGCACGCCCACTTTTAATGGCGAAAAACTGTTATAACTGTTTTAAATTGCCGTGTATCTAGTCTCGTCCATTGTCAAAACAAAAATGCCGTTTTCGGTCAGGGCATATAGTACAAATCACCAAGTGATTAGAATTAAAAATCAAGTTAAATATAGAGCTCTGCTTCAAAAATGTCTATATAGGCTCGGTTTTGTTGGACATCGAGAAGGCTTTTGATAGATACTGTGTGGCATGAAGCTCTTTTACATAAAATGAAACTGTTTAGATTTCTTCTATTTCTGATCAAAATAACTCAAAGTTTTTTGAAAGATAGACTTTTTGCTGTATTCATTTTGAATTGCAATGCCAATTATTTGGATATTCCTTTTGGAGTTGTTCAAGGATCAGTGTTAGTTCCTATTCTCTTCAACATTTTTGAAGCATATTTTAATATCACAGATAAAAATACACTTTAGACAATGTTTGCATTTGATACTGCAGTATACTTTTCTAATATAAGCCCTGTAGCGATTATTTCTTCACTGCAAAAATCACTTAAAGATATTGAAAACTACTTCAAGAAGTGGAAAATTAAACCCAATGCAAAAGAACAAGCAGATATTTACCATCAACTTGTCTTAAACTGTGTAATACGGATATACGGCTATTAGAGCCGTTTTGCTGAAATAAAACCTAACAGCCAAATTAATAAAAAACGCTTATTCTACCTTTATTCCACGACCTTACTAAACCATGGAATAAGGGTAAAGCTACGGATTAAAATTTTACATTAATAAAAACAAATTGTTCGTGGAATAGTAAAGTGACGTTTACAAAAAATCCCTTAAGAAAATCTACTACAATAAGTAAGATGCCTGTTTGGTAACTTGAAGTTTTCACCAAGTTTCGTAAGCTTGGGTTTTTTTTTGTATGGGTTTTGACAGAAAATTTGAAGAAAAAAAAAATAAACCTCACGTTACCAAACACAACTAACAATTACGTTGTTTTGATCATTAGCTGTCAAAATTGTTCTGATTTTCGATTGTTTGTGGCTGCGGCTTTTAAAAATAGAAAATTTAAACAAAAAACGAAAAAGAAGTGAAAATTGGAGTGTAAACGATAAAGTAAGTTCTTAAAAATAAAGAAGACTATTTCCTTACTACCTTTTCCTTTACCCATATTCTTCAGAATTTACTTAAATCATTGTGCATTGAAAAGATACAAACCATAGAGAACAAATCTGTTGACACGAACACAAACCAATAGAAAAAAGATTGCTGGATGCAATCAAAAACCAGTAAGTTTAATAAAAGTTATTATTTATGTTATAATTGGACGAACATTTCAAAACAAAAAATATGTTTTCAAATTCAATTCAGCTTGTGATGTTCCTCGGGAAGTTGCCCAGGTGCAAATGCAATGGAAAAATATGAAGCTTAAAGTAAAAGCTGCCGAGTCAGCCTACCGAAAAGCTAGAACCAAAACTGGCAGTGTCGCAAAGATGAGCATCAAGAGAAAATGAAATTTTTAAAATTGGAACAGCAGTGTCGCGAACAGGAGCTTAGGAATTTGAAGATTCAAGGAGAAACATATTGACTGCAAAAAGTACATTTGAATGTGATTCTTTTTTTCTGTTTTAAATTAATTTGAAGCCTTCAAATTAATTTAAAACAGAAAAATAGAATCACATTCAAATGAACATGTTTGCTGTCAAATGAACATGTTTGCTGTCAATATGCGATTGAAATTAAACGTCACCAAAATTTCAATCGGGACGACAGTTTCAATCTGTCGAGAACTTGGGATCCCATTTTAAACTCCTCACGGCCGATCCAATTACCGCTTAATACCAACAGTGAGCACGGTTTGCTCCCAACCTGCGATTCAACAACAACAACAGCAGCAAGAGACAGAACCCTCTACGCACCGCTACAACTTGCGTAGCCAACATCGCTTATAACATTTTCATGGCAGTTTCCCGGTGACCACGCTCAATGTAATTTGAAGCGAAACGTTCGGGGTGAGTACTGTATTGAACTCGCTAAATATTAAATATTTATAACGCGGCTAATCCGAAAAATTTAAAATGTCTTAATATGTTTCTCCTTGAATCTTCAAATTCCTTAGCCTTCCTTCCTTAATTTCTTTTTTACAAAAAGTTTTTTATTTTAAGCTGTGAATTTATTTATTTTGTTATGAATTGTTTTTTAGTTTATTAAAAATTAATGTATGTGATTAGTTTTATAAACCTATCAAAGGAGCAATATAAATATAAGTATGTACATTGTGCGCATATCTCTTTTCATTATTTTTTATTTTATTATTTAGGTGGGTACAACAGATTTTCATGAATAGTGTTTGGATGTTGGTGTATTCGTTGACATAAGTGGAGATGTAATTTCTTTTTTTGTTTGTTGGAAATTCTATTCGTATTAAATGGAGGGATAGATAGATAGACAGAGAGATAGATAGATAGATAAAAATACAAAAAGATGAGAAAATTTGTAGGTAGGTTGGATTTTTCCGCAACAAGAGTGAACTCATGTCATTCCTGAAGCCTGGCTGTGTGAAATCCACACGAATTTGTCCACCTCTTGTATCTCCGTTTAGGTCACCTTCAACAATAGCTATGATTTTCCTCATATTTTCCTTGGAAAACCTATATTTCTTCCTGAAATTCTTCTCACTAAGCACTTGCAGTGGATCGTATCTGGTTTTGTATATTTTTCTTTTTCTTGTCCTTGATGGCTGATTGTCCAATAATTCCAAATGGTTTGAGAACTCGACAAATCTAGTAGACATTATTATTTTTATCGAAAATTCAATTTGCAATCTTCACTTATATTTTTTAAATGCAGAATAAATTTGACACATCTGGTTCTTATTCCTTCGCTAAACCACCTTCTTCGGTGGTTTAGCTTAGTAAACGTAACTTAATTGATATTTTATTTTTTAAATAACATTTTGCACTTAGTCCACGGAATAAGGCTTAAGCCTTCGCTATTCCACTTTTATTAATTTGGCTGATAGTATTTAGTCCAAACCTAAATGTTTAAGGTATATAAATATAAGAGCTTATGTGGCAGTTTACGCTGAGGAATTAGTAGAACATAAGCGCTTGTGTTGAATATTTAAGTTTCATTTCAGCAAATGGACATTAGAGTCTTATAAAAAAGTGAAAATAAATTTAAGCTTCATCTTCTATTTATTATTATGATATCTCTTAGTTCAGATTAATTTCTAAGTTCCTAGAAGAAAGCGTATACTACAGCTTTTTTAAAAAAAAAAACGTGATACAACTGACTGGGTTACAGACAAAAACTTGACTTGACTATAGTTTTGATCAACTCTTCCAGCTCTCTCATTGAATCACCTTGTTTAAATAAAATACGGTTTGGGCTTCCTGCTGGACTCATAACTTTGAACTCGTCTAATCTCCAAAATAGATGTTATGAGGTTAAATTCGGGGACATGTTCTCATATCATCTCATAGCCAAGTAGGGATTCATCAGGGAAGTCACTTCGGACCCCTTCTTTTTATATTAGTGCACACAATATAATTTAGGTACTTCGTGTTAATAGTTTCAACGACCTCGGAGTTCTTTTTACCTCTAACCTGGATTTTATAGAGCACATCAATTTATAATCGTCAATAAGACTAACTCAATGTTAGGGTTTGTTAAGCGATGGACTAAAGAATTTCAGGATCCATACGTTATTCTCACTCTTTACAAACGTTTGTTCATTTCCATCTTGAATTTTCAACCCATCAGTCAGATGCTGTCGTGCCCTTCTGACACAACCAAAATGGTATACAAGTTCAGGTATACGTCTATGGTCAACGTTCTTTTATTGTCTTTGCATGAGGCATAAAGTATCCTTCGACCACTTCTTTCATTTCCTTAAGCGTGAATTTGGCGAAATTATGTTAGAAAACTTTGTGTGAAAAATAGTTTGATTTTCTTATAATTATTCTTCAATTCCTCAAAATCTCAAATCGAAAACTATCAGTTATGGGCCGTTTTTAAAAACGTCATCTGCGTCAAAAATTCAATTGCAGAATATTCTTTAACGCAAACTGCAAAAATCTCCTGCTCGCAAACGCAAATACAAATTTTACTGCATTAGCACTGAATTCAATAATACATTTCGCTAAAGTCACATGTTCGAAATCATCATCTGCATTGCAGTAAAAAAATGAAGGTGATCCATTTTGTTTTGTTTTAGCTTTTGTTCGAAAACGTCAAATGCGCTTGCAAAAAAACACATTTGATCTTTTGATCAAAAGATAAATGTGTGTGTAAGCAGGAAGATTGCAAATTCTCGGGATAAATGACGATCATATGTCGGTCAAATTGACTTTAATTTGACATTTTCGAAAACGGCCATACTTCTAAATTTCTATTCAAAAGTTGACAATGAGTGAAATGTTTAACAAAAACCAATTTGGTTTGAATTAAAGATGGCGGCCAAAGTTGAAGTGTTCGGTCTCGGTGGTCAGGCCTAACTTAAAAATAGATGGGATAAAACGAATCCTATTTCCAGATAAAGTAACAATCGTAGAAAAAAAATGGACAAAGTTTTAGATAGTTAAATTTTTAGTAAAAAGTTGAAAAACAACATAAATATATTTATAATAAAATATTGAGCCATAAAAAAAAACTGTCCTCCTTGTATAGTAACACATTTAAACAAATTTTATTTATCTGTTCTTAAAATAAAAATATTTAGTTCACTATGATACACTAACTATACACGTATGCAGTTAACAATGAATTTATAACTTACTTAAATCTTATACGTGCGGTAACTGCCGGAGGCAACATACTGTGCATTATCCTTTTCTCTTGAATAGCATTTGCGGTATCAAACAAAATAACTCATCCTACCCACATTGTTCAAAGGAGCAAAATAAAACAAAATGAAGAATATGAAACAAAAAAAAAAACAACAGTGGTACACACAGAATTATGTATAGGTAGACAGGAAAATGATAAGTGGGGGGTTTTGTACCTCAAGTTACTCGATGGGTAATTTATTTCGAGAGAATTGTAATTTGTTCACTTAAAATTGATTATATTTCTGGAAAATTAAGTTAAACAATTTTTATTGAAATTATTTTTAAATATTTATTTTTTAATTTACTAAAAACAAACTCCTGATGAAAATAATCTTCTTTTCACTCTGTGAGAACGAAAAAGGAAAAAAAGGGAATTTTCCGATTTATTAAAGGGATTTATCTTAAATATGCCCCACAACACCGGTCCCTACAGAGGAAAAGACTAAAATTGAGACAGGTTACTATAGGTGATACATTTGGATATTGTATTTTTACAAGAAAACTGTGCTTATGAAGTCGAAAATAGTTTAGAAATTTGTCTCAAAATCTAGAGAAATTAAGACCTTCAATTTGTATTGACCTTTGAAAAACATAAAATGATCATTCCATAAAAACTAGTTCCCATTAGGGAAAATGTTATTTTTCTCAAATATTAAGGTCCAGATTTTCAGTGCAAGATTAAAGTTAAGCCCAAGTTAAGTCATCAAATTTGGTGAGATAACTCAGGATTAACTGAACAAATTCTATTGATATTTTATCCACCGAGTTTGTTTAGTGAATCCGCATGCACTCTCCACCGAAAAACGGCTTCCTCAGTTCACAGTGGATTAACTTACTTCTAGAGTAAGCTAACTCTGGCTTAACTCAGCACTGAAAAACTTTCCCTTAGTCAGTTGTACAAGGTGGCGCAAAATTAATTTTTCAATTTTGTTTTTGAATTAATTTTTACTAAGTAAAACAAAAATGATTTTGAGTAATGGAAATATTTATTTGGACCTTTATTTGGGATTTTATCTGTTAAGTGGAAAAAATGATATCCGTCAAGTGTTGTTACACATTTGTGCCCGTTTTGTCGCATTTACCTTGACTTTCCGCAAGATTTCCGATGATAACTATTCGCATTCCTGTCGAATATTCTCCTTGAGTACTGAGATTATCTGAGGTTTGTTGGCATAAGCCCGTGACTCCAAGTAGCCCCAAATAAAGAAGTCTTGGATGGTTAAATCGGGTGATGCCAAATCGCCAAAACAATATCCACTTCACAATATCCATTGTCTTGTGGAAACCACATGTTCACCAAGCCCCGCTCCTCGAATTTCGATAGTAAGAAGTAGCTTATCATGGCCCTGTAGCGTTCGCTAGTAAAAGTGACCGTATTGCCGATGGCGTTATAGCCCAATCACTCTTCCCGCGTGAACGCCGCACCACACAGTGGCTTCGATTTGATGTAATGGCTCTTTGGGCATCACACGCGGATTTTCAGTGTTGAAAAAAACAAAGATTTGTTTATTCACGAAACCGCTTAAGTGGAAATGCGCCTCGTCGCTCATGATGATTTTCGACTCAAAATCGTCCACTTCGTTGTTGAGATTGACGATGGCTTGGCAGCGGAGTTTAGTGCTCCATTGCTTGTCTGTTTGTATACTGCAGCTGTCTAGTTAACAAATGTCAAATATGATTAACGTACGACGCCATTTGCAAAAATTATATAACATTTTCCGATAGGGTGATAAATTTTGCGCCACCTTGAATATTAGTTATGGGCTGGGTAAAAAAAAATCGGAAAAATTTCTACTAATGGCACCTCCCACAGAACTGTTTTGTTTTGAGTTTTCGAAAACGGTTCAATTGATTTTGATCAATCCGATTTACTAAAAAAAATAATAAAAATTGGTTATATTAAAGCAAAAAAAACTTGTCACAGTGCTTTTTTGAGCATTTTTCACACAAACTCTGTACCATAAAAGTTGGACGAAAATGAACATTTGCACTTATTGAAATCCGCATAAATGAAACTATTATTGATTGAGGGATGTTTTCATTCATCTATTTATTACTAAACACAGTATTATTTATAACACATACAAGATTTTTCATTGTCGTTCTAATGTTTTGATAAAGTTATCGACTGTCAAAGTTATAGAAAACCCATAATAGCCAAACCACAATCACGCGTTCGCGTGACTCTTATGTGGCAATCTTAAATGTTACCTCAGGCGTTGCGCAGCTTTAGATCGTAAATATCGTAAGCTGGAACCCAACGCCCGAATAGATCTATTTTGCTGGCGCTTTGACAGCTCACAATAATATTCCTTTTTGTGTTGGTTATTCTATTTCTTTCAAATGTTAAAGTTTTTATGCAATTTATGATTTCTTATTTAGAAGAAACAATTGATTATCATCAAATTTATACAAAAACCAAGAAATTTTGTTTGTAATGAGTGACTTTTTTAGGTAGTAAATGCAACAGCAGCAGAAATAAAAGTTATACCTATGCACATACATATGTACTAATGGTTTAGTTATGACTCAACATACATATTGAATTGGATATTATAAAGCCTTGAATATTGATTGGCACATTTTTATTATTACAGCAGATGCATAAATGTATAATTTCATTAATTGGTTCTAAACTAAAAACAATCCATTAACAAAAATCCTGTGAAATCAGTTTGTGTTTCATTTATTTCATTTCAAAGTACCTACACATACCTACAAAAGATTTTTTTTTTTTATGCTAAACAGCTGTTTTGGAAGTAGACATGTTTGATTTAGGTAATTGTTATTTGGTTCCGGAGAAGGTATTTTCTCTGGTTTACGTTCTCTAAAGCCGAATTCACACTTGTCTCACGTTATGTGTTGTTTGTTGTGGAGTGGTGTTTCGCTACCACTAATCTCTATGTAATGTTTTATAAAGATCAGTGATCGCTACAATGTATTTCATTTAGAGAGGGTGTAGAGCCACATTTCTTCGATGATATTGCAAAAAGATGTCATTCAGCCCTATCACGAATTCCATCGTAATCAGAATGTTTCCGAATCCCTAAAAAAAACTATCACAGAATCCGTTCGTAATGGCAATTTGTATGAGATTTTCCAATACGATGGATTCTATAATACTTTTTTTCGGGATTCGTAACAAGTTTCCGATTACGATGGAATTCATGATAGGGCTGATTGTCAAACACACCATTTTTCTGGAGTAATCAGAAAAAACAAGGAAAACGCTTTTTAATTTTAGAATTTTTTATTTTATTTTTGACAATCGTAAGAAACCAAAAATTGAAATTCTTTTTACTTATGAAACTTTTTTCGATTCTTAGAACTGTTCACCATGATTGGAATTGTGTGAAAACGGTGTTGTATACATATCTCTTTTTTCCTAACGTTTGCTTATTTTTCCACGTATTTGTTGACCTCAAAGAATGACATTGTTGACTAATGTCATTCTATGGATTATTTATCAAAGTTGTAAATGCTTGAAGAAATATTTTTGCTTGTTATTTTCAATTTCGGAATATGGTTGTAAAATTATGAAATAATTAAAAACGAAAATCCAATGGCCATTAGTATTTACCTCCTTCAGTAAAGCTATTTATTTCACTGGTTGTTACTCCCTATAAATGAGATCATAAAATACAGAGACATTTTTGTTTCTCTCTTATCTGCGGAGAATTTGTAACGTGCATTTATAAGGAAACAGAACTTTTATTCTGTCATATTCGTAACTTCTCAACGCCTGAAGTTTGAAGCTACAGAAACTTACACGTATTACATTTATATTGCACTAACAGAAAATAACAATTTCTTCACAACAGAAAAAGAACTATACACTATAAAGTACAATTGTCAAGTTACAAAAAACAAAAGAAGCTGCATTAAAGCTTGTTTTCTTTAATTTTCTCCACCATGAACAAATCACCATCAACAATAGAAAAGACAAGCTAACACAGACACTTGACAAAAAACTAATGTCACTAAAAGAGAGACTAAAAGAAAAATATGGACTACATTTAAATGAAAAATGGTTTGTCAACAAAACCAGTGTTGCCATACCAGAGCACATTCAATACTTACTTTCTTTGGGTCCAAAGTACGCACTCCCTACTACCTGTTACTCCTCTTCAAATTCCCTTTTCAAAATTATTGCAGATGGTGAGGATTGCTTACAAACCATAAGTGATAATGACGAAAAAGAGAAAGCCAGAGGAAAATTTGCAAACATTTTAAACAACTGTATGGAGAAAAGAAAATCCTCAGACCTTCATAAATATCTTGCTAACCTTCTTAACGAAACCAAACAATTTCTTCAAAAACATAGGCAAATATTTATTGTTTCAGCTGACAAAGGCAATGTTACAGTGGCAATATACAAACACGATTACGAATCAAAGATGAAAAACATGATGGAAGACAGGAATATTTATTGGCCAATACGGACCGATCCCACAACCAAACTCCAAGAAACAAACAATAACATTGTTAAATATTTGTTCGAAAATGAAATAATTGACCAACGCCAAAAATACAACATGACAACTTACTGTTCTGTTGCTCCACGAATCTATGGTCTTCCTAAGATACATAAAGAAAATGTCCCTCTTCGTCCAATATGTTCGTCCCTTAAAGTTCCGTGCTATAACCTGGCAAAATACTTGGTGGGTATTTTGAATAACCTAACCTATGATTCAAAATTTAATGTGTATATGGCAACAAAATCTATCAACAAAGGGATGGTATGCCAATGGGAAACCCAGCTTCACCTATAATAGCCGACATAATTCTTGAGGAGCTTCTTAATAATTGCCTGGAAAAAGTGACGAACAAACCAAAAATATTGACGAAATACGTGGATGATATATTTGCCATTGTTAAAAAAGAAGACGTCGAAAGTACTCTTTCATGCCTTAACAGTTTTCATAAAAAACTACAATTCACGGTTGAAATAGAGAAAAACAACAGATTATCCTATCATGACACAGTTGTTATCTGAAAAGAAGGACAAATTAAAATAAACTGGTTTCAAAAACCAACTTCATCCGGAAGACTAATTAATTTTCATTCTCAACATCCAAAACAGACAATATTTAACACAGCTAATAATCTTATAAAAAGAGTACTCTCGATTAGTGACACGGAATTCCATAAAAACAACAAAGAAATAATTAAGAACATATTGCTGAAAAATTCATTTCCGTTAAAAATAATAAAAACCCTGTTAATAAGACATGAAAATAATATGACAAATCCACAGGAGAAAGAAAGACAAAATAAAATTTAAAAATCATTTACTTACGTCAAAGATATAGCGGACCGATTCAAAAATGCAAACCTGATAGATAAGGACAAATATGAAATTTCAATGAAACCCACAAACACAACTTCACAACTATACACCAACCTTAAAACAAAAATAGACAAAATGGAACAATCTGACTTAATTTACAAAAGCAATTGTAATGGAAAACTCGACGAAGGTTGTAACCAGATTTATATAGGAACAACAAAACAAAAGCTTAAAAACAGAATTGCCGGACATAAATCAGACATAAAAAACAACCAAACGCAGAAGACAGCACTGGCAACACATTGTCATGCGCATTTTCACTCGCCCAACTTCGATAATGCAAAAATTCTTCAAAGAGAACAAAATCAAAACAAAAGGATGATCATCGAAACGCTCCATATAATAAACTCGGGCAACACGATGAATCGACGAACCGACATGGAAGAAGTAAGCCCGCAATATAAACATCTGTTGGTGATGAGGGGAATGCGGAAAAAGCTTTAGCAACGAATGCAATGAAAAATTAAAGAAAAAAAGCTTTAATGCAGCTTCTTTTGTTTCTTGTAACTTGACAATTGTACTTTATAGTGTATAGTTCTTTTTCTGTTGTGAAGAAATTGTTATTTTCTGTTAGTGCAATATAAATGTAATACGTGTAAGTTTCTATTAATTAAAACGATTGTAAGAATTCATTGTAACTTTATATTTATCAATGCAAAATAGATAATCATTGTTATTCATCTGATGATGTCCATAGACATGGACGAAACGTCATGAAATAATAAATACTTGTTTCATTTTGACCTGAAGCCCATTTATCAACAAAACACAACAACAAAAAAGGTCACCCAATTCCACTAGATAAGTTTGAAGCTACATTTCGTTTTGCAAATTCTATGGTCGCGCTTATTGACACATGATATCGTAAAGTAGGTAAAAAGCCCGTCAACGCCCCACCGACCCAACGCGTGATTGTGATTTGGCCATAATGCGATAAAGTGAGCTTCGTTTCAATTTTCATCGTTTCTCGACTATTTTTCCAGGATGTTTCGATAAAAAAAACAACACACAAAAGTGGATCTTGTAATTCTTTCTGTAATTCGAAGCTTCGACATAAAACCTTAACCGCGAAAGTGGTTTGGTTTTGTTGAAACTTAGAACATAGTGTTAAGGTGATTTCCAAAACTGATCCTTCCATACAAGCAATAGGAAAAAGGTTTCAAGTACATATTTCAAACGCTACAATATATTTTACATATAAGTAAGTTTATCACCTCCTGAAATATTTTCCCAACTACGGTCTTTTTGAAAGATAGAATCCTACTTTGTCCCTTATTTCCGGGCAGAATTTTTGTTTATTTCGTTTTCGCGTAGATTGAAAAACTTTATAAAGACGGAACACCATCATAGAACGAAGGAGAATAAACTTTATTCTATTTTATCTTATTATATTTTTCGGGGTGATAAGGAATAAAACAACGTTTTCTATCTTTTCTTCTTTTTTTTTTTAAATAGCGTGCTTCGGATGGGTTATTGGATGGTTTCTTGTTTTTTTTTTTTTTTTTTTTTTTTCTCTCTTGTTTGCCATAACTTTCTTGTGAAGAATCAGGAGCAGGACCATTGGGGGCGAAAGTGCAACACTGTGTCACGTTTAGCAGTTCCTTATAGCGGCACGTTGCAATTGTAAAATCCTATGTTGCAAGATATATATTTACCTACGATATAGCTAAATACACAGTCTATAGATTGAGCATGGTGTGAGTCGTATACTGCAGGAGCAGCACAGTGAAACAGTAGTAATGTCCTGGACAGTCGGCCAGCGGCAGTACATAGCATAAAAGCCAAGAAACAAGACTCATGTGCGTGTATATGTATGTTTTAACGTGTGTTTCTTTATGTAGTGCAGAAATATTCGTTGCCATTAAAAATATTCCTTTTTTGGTATATTTTCCTCCTTTCATCTGGATCTAATTCATATATATCTCATTCAATTCCTGCTATGTGTTATACGTACCTTGGTTTGGATGTCGAGGATGGTAAAGCTATAGTCACAATATTCCACTCTGAACACTTGCCAAGAATAGAACTAGTGCGAGCCAGACCTCGGGGTTGAGGCTCTGATGTGGGTGCGATATGATTTTTATAGGTTTTCATGGCTTGGTATATATGAAGATATGGATACATATGAGACACAAAACCAAAAACCGTTTATCGTGATGGTGGCTTCTGCAAGGATTCATTTACCAACAGTTACAGAGAGACCACACCACATTTAGATTGGCCAAAGGGATATAAAATGAAAAACTTGTATTGGACATTAATGAAAATTTACCACACATTTTCGTGTAATTTTTTTTTTTTGGTTTTCTTTTCTCTTTTCTTTCATTTAGAGGGATTTTTCGAAACCGATACTAGACACGACTGAATGCATACTTTGCAAAAGGAGTTTCGTTTACATTTATCCTTATCCTTATTACCCATACAGCAGCGAAAACTGGGGGATGTGATAGATTTCTTTGTGCAAGTTTGTGATTTAACACATTTAACATTAAATGAAAGTAAGTAGATACTTTTACTTTGAGCAGGTTAGAGTATTTACTATCAAAAAACTTAAAAAAATTAAGTACGTGTACAGATAGAAAGAACAGAAATTTACCGTTGAAAGAAGATATACTTCAATGGATGCAATTAAAAGGTGATATCCATACATAATTTGTATCGATATCAATGTGGCCTTAGGCCACAAAAGACTACCTCCGATCAAATATTCACACCACGTTGGATCTTGGAAGAAGATGACGATGGAGAAATCTCGTTGCTCAGTCAAAGCTGCCAAGAATACCACCGAACTCTTTGATGTCAAGAAAGGTCTTATGCAAGACGACGCGATATCATGGAACCTATTTATCATCGTTCTTGATGCAATTGTATGGAAATCGCAAGTCAACAACAAGGGTACTATTTTTCGAGACTCTGTTCAACTACTTGCTTATGCAGATTATATTGACATTATCGCTAGAACGGAGCGAGCTTTTACAGGTGCAATTGCAAGTATGGAAGGAAACCGAAGCGGCAAAAATGGGTTTGGTTATTAATGAAGACAAGATGAAGTATATGCTGTCATCGAGAAATAAATCTCAACATCGTCGACTCGGGCAAAACGTCACAATGGATTGATATAACTTTTAGTCTAGGACTTTGTCTACCTGATGGGTTCCACTATAACTTTGCAATATGACATCAGTGCTGAGATCAAACGAGGAATCACTCTTGTGAATCGCTGTTTCTTCGGGCTAAGAAACATTTAACTATGCCGAAAACGGATGAAAATAAGCTTGAGTGCTTTGAAAGGAAGATTTTTCGAGTGATTTTTTAACCAGTGTGTATATCGAATAGCCGGATTGCTATCCAAACCAATCAACATCTTTAATGGACTCCGACAAGGGGATGGTTTGGCCTGCCTCCTCTTCAACCTGGCGTTGGAGAAAGCAATCCGTGACTCTGGCACGGCAACAAGAGGGACCATCGTCAACAGATCCAGCCAGATACTGGCTTACGCAGACAACATCGACATCATCGGAAGAACTGAGCAAGCTGTACATGATTCCTTCATCCAGATCGAGCAGGCGGCACAAAATCTGGGGCTGCACATTAGTGAAGGTAAAACAAAGTACATGGTGGCGTCGAATGCGAGAGGAACAGTTGGTCAAACAATCAAGGTAGCGGAGCACGAATTTGAAGTGGTGCAATCCTTTAAATATCTTGGGTCAATAGTAGCAGCCGATAACAATAAAGAAGAAGAAATAAGCGGGCGGCTTCTCAAATCCAACGGAGCCTACTATAGTCTGTCAAAGCTCTTCAAATCCAGAAATCTCATCATAACTTCAAAACTGCTGCTGTACAGGACCGTGGTCCTGCCAGTACTCACATATGGATCCGAGACTTGGGTGCTTAGCAAAAGGCACTCCGACCTCTTAGCCGCGTTCGAGAGTAAAGTCTTAAGGAGAATTGTTTGCCCCATATGTGAGTAAGGACGATTCCGGAGACGGTACAATCATGAATTGTACGCAATCTACCTTGAAGCAGATATCGTGACAAAAATTAAGCTCTGTAGACTCCGGTGGGCAGGTCACCTAGCTCGCATGAGCGAAGAGGAACCTGCTCGGAAAGTTCTTTGTGGTACATTCTGTGGTAGACGACAGCGTGGTAGACCATGCTTGCGCTGGAGAGATGGCGTATAGACCAGGACGCCGGAGCCTTGGGGTGCGCAACTGGATGGCGGCGGCTCGAGACCGGGATGGGTGGAGAGACTTGTTGAAGGAGGCCAGGACTGGACCCCGGTTGTCGAGCCGACGATGATGATGTATATCGAATGAGTAATGGAGGACAAGATTCAACGACGAACTTAATGGGCTTTAGCGACGTCGACTTGGTCAAAAAACTGAAAATACAGCGGCTGAGATGGCTGGGATACGGGGAGCGTATGAAAACCTAGACATCAGGCTTCCGAGTCCTTGAATTTATCCCTGATAGTCTGCAGTGGAAGACATCACCTTAGGTGACGCGCACATGTGGAGAGCGAGCTCAACCAACTTGGTGTGCGTAACTGGTGTCAGCTAGCTATAGTGTTGTTATTCTATAAAATGAAACTTTCTTGGTTTAGTGTTTGGAATCTTATTTCAATACCTTTACTCGTCATTTCCTACGTTACCTATTTGTTTGCCTTGATCATCACCACCACCAGCTCGACCACGCTTTCTATTTCCATTTGGTTGACACAGTTTAACAATAGGTATTCCATTCTCGAATCGATCTGCGAATTGTTAATAAGTCTTCTCTTCGCCCTTCACTATTGAATTATTTTTTTTTATTTTATTTTAGTAATCAAATCACAATTTTAGCAAACCAAATAAAATAAGAGCTGAAAACAATAAAATTATTAACATCATAAATTTGGCATTTAAATATTCAAATACGTTGACAGCCATTGGCTTTGAAAGGGGTCGTATTCAAATGCAATACGATACGAAGTTCGAATTACATAATTGGGGTGCTTTTAAAATTTACAAGGTGCTCTTTCCCAAATAAAGTAGGAAAAAGTCAAAAACTTTACACGATTTCAATAACATTATGTTCGTGGTTACATAAAGACGCCACTATTTTGATAGAATTGCTATTGATTTAAAAAGATGCTATGTTGTTTCAACATGCAGTTAAATTTGTTTGAACATTTTAACATGACCGCAATGTTAATTAATTTTAACCAAGTTCATGCATTTTTAAAACTGCATCATGAAAATTTCAATTTTACTATATATCTGTTGACTTAAAATTCCATTGAGTTATTTATGGGTTAGTTTAGCACTGTGCACTTACATTTAAACATAATATCGTGTTAAAATAAAATCGTGTAATAAAACTTCATAAATCCTGAAATCAGTGTTGATTTGACAGCATATAAAGTCTATCAGTCTTCTGTGAGTGAGTCTTCTCACTATCCTGTTAAGTTATAAAATTACATGTTGTTTGAATTTTCATTCTTCCTGAGTGCATTGTTTATTTAACAGTATATCGGCTTGCATCAACTCAAACAACTTGATTATCTTTGTTGGTGCATAAAATATACCGATAATGGTCTGTGTATTTAGCCTGATTGCAGTGTTAATTTTTAGCTTCATATTCTATATTAATACTGCATTTTGAACTTTTCGGAATGATGGTTAAAAAAAAATTTAAAAAATTGAGGAACGGACGTAAGTAACAGTTTTGAAAACCTTATACAAAATATGCACGTATTGATTGTAGATACATGTTAATGAATTAAAATGCCATGAAATCTTTAACAAAAAAGTCAAAAATAATACAAAAATAAAACGAAATCGGTCTTACACATATTTGATATTTTTCTCAAAAAAACGTGGAATGATTATTTCGAAATTTTTGTATGGCAGCTACCCGTTCTAGATGTGCAAAAACAAAAATTAGAATTTATTCTCTAGGGAATTACATAAAAAGGCTCTGTACCAAATTTGAAGCATGTCGGCCTACCCGTTTCGGCTCTAGCTCAAATTGAAGTGGACCCACCGACTGACGGATGGCATAACGAAATCCTTTTTTTTTTCGATCATCTTTGTTTATTTTTTTTGTCGATTTTTTTTTACACGAAATCAATACTTGCCCTATATATATAGAGAAGTAAAAACCAAATACTTTATCCGTGATGAAAGTCTGCACTGCGTGATGAGACACGTGTTGCTGAGGAGAGCAGTTGCAATAACAATGTGTCATTATGTTGAACCATTCTGATGCTCATGTGAGCGTAGCCGGGTAAGCGTAATGGGTTAGTAAGACAACGGTTGAGGTAAACAACACAATGTTAAAATTACAATTTGGCATGTTAGTACATAGCTATTCTCACACAAAATTAGCCGCTACTGATGTTATTTATCCTATAGTGCTGTAAATGATACCGGCAAGTACTGTCAGTTTAATAGTAGATGAAGCCTATTTATCCAAATGTTTAAATTGATTTATCAGGATATTAAATAATGTTAAGCTTACAAGGTGTAATGTAGATTTTACAATTAACTTGTGTTGATTCAACACTACTTTAAAATGTGGTTTCCTCTTAAATTTTTAACAAAATCAACCGGGTTGAAAAATAACAACCTGAAAATTGGTTATTTTCTATTTAATTGTCAGAGATTTAAGCCCTGCTTCTCCATGAGCTGTCGGGCAACCAATTTTTCTTTTTTTTTACTGTTTCTGAAATCTTTGCTTTTTTTTTAATTTAAATATTTTTTTTCTGACCTGGTCTATAAATCAGCTTTGTATATTCAAATGTTTTCTAATGAGATCGGGTTAATGTTGACAGTTTGTGGAGACTTTATGTTATTTTGGCGGCATCTGTCAAATGTTTCGATTAATATTGAGCAGCACTTCCAAACGATACAATTTTAATATCAAAATCTCTTGTGGCGTTGCGTCTATTTTACGGTTTACATAATTATCCTTCCCAGTCGACTTTTCAATGTTTGGTGGTCAAATTTGAGTCGACCAATTCAGTGAATAAATCAACCAACACCCGTACGTCTACTTAACGCAAGATCTACCGAAATGAGAGTGTGTGCTTCTTCACGATATCATTGACATCACAATCAACTGATAGCGCTACCGATCGATGATTAAAAATTTCTTCTGGCCCAAATTGGATAATATGGATGTGAATGACATGTGGGGTGCTTTCATAAATGCATGATTGCGAAAGTTTGACAAATGCATAACTTTCATAAATGCAAATGATAAATGTAAGATTTTCATAAAAGCAAACCGCAAATATTTGCAGCGCAAATGTGCAACTATAAAAACTCACATGCAATCTGAATTTCTTTATTAAAGAAAGAGATAGGTATATAGTATAAACGATTTCCTTTTCTTTATTGTTCCATCTGTCAAATTCTTTCCTTATGACCTATGAAATATGACACAAATCAGAAAAAGTGTTCATAAATGCAGTGTAAAACACATGCGCAAATATTTGGTATGAAGTTAATATGATTGCAATTGATCGCATGTAAACAAAGCAACCATGCATTTATGAAAGCACCCGTGGTTCCAACCGAACAGCGCTGCGTGTCACAGGCCGTCGACGCTCGTCGTCGCTCAAATTCAGCCGGATATATTGATGAGTCATTGAAAATTTGACCTCTCGGGTCCATGCCACAAAATAGCATACATGTTCCTTTCAAATTAAAAATGAATTTCGTTAATACCGCTCACACAGCTTGTTGTATTCCATTTTAAAATCCACCGTGCTCTTATTGGAAAACCCTTTAAAGAAGCTCTAATATCAAAGAACAACGGACTAGTGAATCCTCAAGTGGAAATGAATGTTTTTAAATTAAAAAAACAAAAAAAACTCACAATGGCATATAAAGGATAAACGAAACACTCTCAAACAGACATAACATTCCTCAACGGATTTAATCATACAAGTTATAGTGTGTAGTGTATTCTGTTGAAACCTATAACATGACAAAGTAATAAACTTTAACGATTTCCAACGACGCGACGGACGGCGACGACGGATGAAAGTTGACGTGTATACAAAATTTCATGGTTTTTTTTTTTCTTTTTTTTTTAACAAAAGTTGTTGAACTCTTTTGTTTTATCTTTTTCTTTTTTTGTTTGTTTTAATTTGATATGCTCTAAATAACGAGCAAAAAAAAACGATTGAAGAAAAGTTCTGTATTCTGCCAATCGCAAAGAGAAGAGCACTGAAGAAGGAAGTGAACATTAAAATGCGTAAACTCGTACAAACTAAAAGCATAGACAAAAAGCCAACTTGCCCATCATTCCAACGAGCATGAGAAGAACCACGACGACAACAACGTCATAGCCGTTAACTTTCGACCATTACCCATTATTATGCGCGGCAAAACCATCAAAGAAAAACACAATATGTATCCTTTGGCAGGCAACAAGTTCACACAGGATGTATGCTGCAGTGTACACTGTACAGATCCTTTTTATTCCGGAGAATATACTGAGAGAAAGATCCATGTAAAATCAGTGGTCAACGGAATGTTGAAATAATTTCAAGGCATCATCATCGCCTGTTGTGTTGTGTTGTGTTGTTGTGCAAGTGGCCGCCGCGGCTGGCTCTAATAAATTCCAGCCGAGAGGCCCAATTTTCGACCGATTTTTGCAACAATTGGGGCCGTATGTCATCAATAACGACCCAAATATCGTCAATCATCTCGGGCTTATCTTTGTGGACTAGCGACTTCACATAACCCCACAAAAAATAGTCCAGCGGTGTTAAATCGCACGATCTTGGAGGCCACGCCACAGGCCCACGACGGGAGATAATGCGCTCCCTGAAAAGTTTCCTTCAATAAATTGATTGTTTCGTTGACTGTATGGCATGTAGCGCTGTCTTTTTGGAACCAAAAGTCCTCCACATCAACATCCTCCAATTCAGAAACGAAAAAGTCATTAATCATGGATGGGCACAGCTCCAATTGTTGCGCGCCATGGCGGATGGACTCATTCTGGTCTTCTTCGATACTCTGCTCCACAGCAGCAATAGCGTCTTCGGTGCGCACTGTACGGTATCTCTGAGGATGTGCATTATCCACTAGAGTAAACGTGGTGCGAAACCGATCCATGGTTGCTCGATTTTAGGCGATTTTGCGATTATGTCGACCGAATATTGAACGCAGCGCGCAATGCGTCGCGCGAACCGAACCATTATTTCGGTAATAAATTTGTACGATTTGCAAACGTTGTTCAGGAGTAAGTCTATTAATTATAAAATGTCAAACCAAATTGAGCATAAATCAAGTGACAGCTGTCAAAAAGACCAACTCCAAAAAAAGTATTCCCAGATTTAAAACCACACGTCTAAAAAAAAACACCGTTGATATGGCGTATATGGTATAGTGGGTATGACCCGTAATTTTAGGTAATGCCCACTTTTGGGGATACATACAACATAAAACCCTTTTTGAGACTCAACTCTTAGGGAGTTTTTATTTTAAGCTTAACATCTAAAATACCTTCACATGGAAACTTCAATTTTTGTTTTTACAGAAACTTTCAATTTATTTATTTATGAATTCTTATCGAAGAATTCTTTTACCAGTATTTTTCTCACAGTGTACACCATACCTATCTATGATTTTCTCAAAATAGGTTGTGAATGCTGGCAAACCTGGCCTTAAGTGCTCTCAGTAATAGCATTCGGAAACAACAACAACTATCTCCGTGCATACATGACAGGACAACAAAAACGGGCAACGCTATAGCTCCTCGACATCCATCAACCCACCCACATGTGACTATACGCTATAGCTAAAGGTGGTCTCGACGGACGAACGGACGGACGGACGGACGCTGTGCCGTGCGACGTCCCACAGTGGTGCGAGAGCGGAAAAAAGTCTTTTGAAAAAGTCATGTCTATCGTTTTAAAGTTTATATTTAAGTACTCTTAGATAACCCGAGCGTATGATTTAAAAGTATTTTTTAACATATATATTGTATGTTCTGATTTACAAGCCCTCAAAGTTGAAAAATAATTTTACTCAAATCGCGAACCGTATTTTCAACAAATTTTGAGATGTTTTTTTCCGAAGTTCCTGTAGATAAATTCTCTAGCTTCTTAAATAATTTAATTGGTCTATTTTCGATTATCTAAAAATAAAAAAAAATATTGATTATTTATAAAAGATACCTTCTATAAGTAGCCTGAAGCTTTAGTACTAAGAAAAAATGCTATTTTTTTAAACTTTTTGATTTAAAAAAACAGCTCCAAAAGATACCAAGAAAGTAAGTATGCCACCATATGCTCCATATATTCATGTTATAGCACAGAAAAAATCAGCTGCAGATACGTGCAGATGTGGAAGTTATGCTCAAAAATGTTTCACTTAATCGGATTTCAAAAAACTCCGTCTTGACGGTGGTGTTTACCAAAAAGTTTGATTTCTTCGGTATTAATTGTCAGAATGAACTAGTTAAGCCTATTATTTTAAGAAAAAATGTCAAACTTTATTTTAAAAATAAAACAAAATTAATACATTGACCCAGGGCTGAGAATTTCGATTTTTGCGAAACCATTTATTTCTGCCTGGAAAATTTTTCAACTTTCAACTCAATTTTCTTGAAATCAACACAAGAAAAATAATATAGTTTTGTGAAATTTTGAATTATATGATAGAGCTTAATACAAAATAAAGAAAAGGATTAGGGATAATCTTTTATTTTTTTTTAATTTTTCGCTAAAAGTAGGGCAGGTAAAAATAAAAAAGGTGTTCTTTTTAAAGTTTTATTGCTTTTTTTTTGTTCTGTATTGCGTAATTTTTTATTACCTGTAAGGATTAGTAATGGCTTATTAGAATAAAATCTCTTACTTAAATCTATATATATAAAGGATTAATGAAAAAAAAAGTCAGCATTGAGTTATTGAGCATTTGTGCAAGGTGTGTAAGAAAAATGTTTACTCTTTGGTCAACCAAAAAGTGAAAGTGAAGTGAAATATAATAACAAACATATATAGTGAATTCAATACATTAAAATGGATTCAATCGAAATTCCTTATTCGGTGTTGTGTAGTGAACTTATTACTAATGGTCATGATAAATGAAATACCCCAACTTAATTTCTGAGCAAATAGAAACTGTGCTGTCAGAATTAAAGAAACGTTTTATTTCTCATTTCATGGAGAAGAAATAATTAAAAGCTGTGCATTTCCTGTTGGATCGCTCCCCGAGAAAGCCCAAGAATGCCGAAATAAGGATTATAAAGCCTACCGCAGGTTTCATTCGGAGAAAATGCAGCCGAATTGCGACGAATGAAGATGTGATGCATCATATACTCATATCCTCAGATCCAATAATAACAGGTTTAAGGCCACAGGCAAAAAAGAAAATACTTCCAATCAGCGCAGACGCTAAAAACCTCATTCTAGCGTTATAAAATTACTACTTCATAATTGTTTTTTATTTATTTTTGTTTATGTATTTATCTATTTATTTATTTAATTTTATAATATATATATTAATTAATAATAATATTTTATTCAAAATAAAAAGTTAAGATTTTACTAAAAAAAACTTTTATTTAAATATAACATCAAAACCGTCAAATTTTATAAAAATGTCAATAACTTTTTTTCTCACAATTTTTTCTTGACCAAATTTTGACCAAGCATGTATAAGACTAATCCTAACATGTTTGTCAAATTTCATTTAAATTCGTTAAATAGTTCAAATTTTACAGACTTTTTTCCGCTCTCCCATACAAACATCAAAACACTCAAATTTTAGAAAAAAAAATTAATAACTTTTTTACTAATGATTTCTTCTTAGCCAAATTTTGACAAAATGTGTATAAGACTAATTTAAAAATGCGAATCAAATTTCATCTTAATCCGTTAAACAGTTCAGATGTTACAGACTTTTTTTCCGCTCTCCCATACAAACATCAAATCCCTCAAATTTTAGAAAAATGTCAATAACTTTGTTTCTAATTATTTTTTTTCAACCAAATTTTGATCAAATATGTATAAGACTAATATAAACATGTTTGCCAAATTTCATTTAAATCCGTTGAACCGTTCAGATAAAACAGACTTTTTTCCGCTCTCCCATACAAACCGAACCACTGTGCGTCCCCGTGTTGGCAAAACAGAATAATAACAGATGTCTTATTAGCATATAAATGAAATTGGAATAGTTATAACAATTGCCACCGTTATACTTGGATGCTGAGCTGGCTTTGGCTGGCCAGAACCAACAGACAACGCCAACCCAAACACGCTCGCATCATGATGATGATGCAGTTTGGTGAAAGCTGTTTTACACCAACCTTATTCAAGATATACTCTCTAAGCAATAATCTGCCAATTTAAATAGTGCACCTACATTATATTGTGTACGAGTATATGCGTTCGATGATGCTCAGCGTTTATGTTTATTATCTTCTCGTAGACTCATCTCAGTTGGCCTTGTCGTCGTATATGCAGTAAAAAATTGAAAACTTAAGGCTATTAAGGTTGTTTCAGAATTGAATTCAAGCATTTTCGTGCTTTTCGCATTTTTTATGGATGGATATAAAAGAAGTTAGCCTTGGAGCGATTTTACTGACGTTATCAAAGCAATGCAAATGATTTGAAATGGAAAATACATTATTATTTGGTGTAGCTTGCAGGCAAATAAATTGATTTAAAACAATAACAAATGAAATTCAAGAAATTCATATTTTCGGGAACGTGATTTTTTGAATTTTTCAATTTTTTTTTTGTAGTCGTTCGTATCGTTTGAGGCTATGTGTGTGGAAATTTACTTAACGTTTACGTTTATCATCTAAACAGATTTTTAAATATATGTCTCTTAACATATATATGTTATAAAGGGTTTTCCAATAAGAGGTGTTATTTTGATATTCAAAGAAAAATGGCATTTTTTGAGATAAATGATCGGATGTTTATTTCATTATAAAGAGGAAGGTATGCCGTTAATAATGGAACACAACATCAGCCAAATGGCCGCCACAACCACGCTTACAGGACCATATCCTTTTCATGAAATTTTCCATAACCAAATCGCAAAGTGGCTGCCCTATCTCCTCGATAGCCTCACGAATTCCATCTTTGAGGTCTTGAATCGACGCTGGGCTGTTGGCGTAGACCTTATCTTTCACGTGGCCCCAAAGGAAGAAGTCGCAAGGTGTTAAATCACAAGATCTCGGTGGCCAATTGTGATCACCTCTTCGAGAGATAACACGGTCCGGAAACTTTTCCCGTAAAAGATCGATGGTTTCATTGCTTGTGTGGCACGTAGCGCCGTCTTGTTGAAAGTAAACGTTGTCCGATCAATACCATCCAATTCCGGCCATAAAAAATCATTAATCATCTCTCGATAGCGCAATCCATTGCTCGTAACTGTTGCTCCAGCCTCATTTTCGAAAAAGTAAGGTCCAATGACCCCGCCGGAACATAAACCGCACCAAACAGTCACGCGTTGAGGATGGAGAGGCTTTTCAACAATAACTCTTGGGTTTTCCGAGCCCCAGATGCGACAGTTTTGCTTGTTGACATAGCCTCCGAGGTGGAAATGGGCCTCATCAGTCAAGATGATTTTTCGATGAAATTCCGGATCATTTTCATGCATTTCAAGGACCCAATCAGCAAAGACACGACGTTGTTGATGATCAGCCGGCTTGAGTTCTTGTGTTAACTGAACTTTATAAGCCTTAAGACCCAAGTCTTTATGCAAAATACGGTGTAATGACGTTTGTGGAATGCCTAATTCCAAAGAACGACGAGGAATAGACAAACCTGGGTTTTCTTCAACACTTTGGGCTACAGCAGCAATATTTTCAGTTGTTCTTGAGCGACGTGCACGGGTTTTATTCTTCACATCACTAACTAGTCCCAACAGCTCGAATTTGTCCACCAATTTCTGTATTGCGGTCCGACAAGGTGCTTCACGACGACCCAAAAATGTTTTAGTTTTACAAACCGTCTCTGCCAAATTTTTACCATTTTTATAGTGAATTTTAATAATTTCAATGCGTTGTTGAAGCATGTATCGTTCCATTTTTATTAATGGCGTAGTTTCTACTTGTCAAATGTCAAAAAATGACAGCTTCAAAAGTGACAGCTACCGAAATAGCGGGCTGTTCAAAATAACACCTCTTATTGGAAAACCCTTTATATACATATGTAAATGAAAAATGTGTGTGGCTTATATTGAGTTTAAATAATCCTCATTCCTCACCCTAAAGCCTTTGTAAAGGCTTCCTTGGATTTTGAGTTTTCGAGATGAATATTCGCTGTTTCTTTTATTTTAACTTGCTTTGCTATAGAACACACGATTTTGGTTTTATGTCAAAAAAAATCGAGGTTTTAATATTTAACCTTGCCACGCGTAAAACAATTATGTAGAAGTCCAAAAAAGTGATTTACGTTAAATTCGTACTCGGATATTCAGCTAGAACGGGTAATGCCGAATGTTTTGTTTCTTTTGAAGGTTTGAATGAAACAACAACAACCTGAGTGATGAGCTACCACCAAGTCATTATAGGCTGGAGTTATAGCTATTTCACGGCTGCCAGACCGATCATCAGACTCCTTTTAGTGGTGCTTAGTCTATTACGTTCAATTTTAATTTGAAAAACTTTTTGCCTCAGCTGAGAGTTGAACATAGACCAAGCGCCTTCAGAGCCAATCGCTCTACGCACTGCGCTACCCAAGCCACGTGATCATGTCTAACACAATGAAGGTTTTATTGTTTGACCATTACATTTGAATCAACTTTTCTTTTTTAATTTTCTCCAAAGTATATCTCCAAATTTACATTGAATTCGAATCTGTGATGTTTAAATTGCACTTCTTTTGATATCGAATTATTTTGTTTTGATTTGAAAGAAGATTTTATAGCGATTACATGGAATAACGTCATGACAGTAGTTCAAAGTGACGTTTTTGGCTGCAAACATGATAAATTTCCTGCACTTCTTTTGACAATTATACAGTTGGTGGGGCTCAGGCTCTGTGCTACGACATTTGTTTGTCAACATTTTATCGCTTATTAATAGGGAATTTTGACTAATTCGTTATTGTGTTCACTTTTTTCGTCAAATTCCATAGGTTGCCTTCCTGTGACTCTGGACCTTGGTCGAACAAATCCCTAAATTCTATCACTTCTCCGCCCCTTGTAGGCAATGAAAATCATTTACTGAACATGAAAATGGATTTAACTTTGCATTTCATGTTCAAAAACGTATTAATCATGCGAAAAAATATTCTTTGCAATAAAGAAAGATACATAATTCAATTTCCTAAAGAAAAGGCTGTCAAAACTTTTAAGTGCGATGAGTCATTCTCGAGATATTATGTAGTTAAAAAGTATCATGAGAATACTACTAAAAGGCACTTTTTTAAACACCAATTCATAGATCAGAATATTTTTGCATTGAGGAGCAAAAAAAAAGGCTTCACTCATGGTTTTGTTGTTGCAGTTGTTTCTTGGTGTCGGTCCTAAATTCAGCCCAAGTGCAGCAGGTAGTCAATGAGAAAAGTTTTTCTCACGCCGCTCGAGGATAACGTTAGATTTTACTGAATATTGTGCTGCGGTCAGGATTGGCCGAATTGTCACTTTAAAAAAAAAAATGCCTGCTTCGTACTAGTAGTTAAATGAAGTTAATGAAAAAAGTATGCCTTAAAGTAAGAAGTCTAAGGCTGAAAACTCACCGGATGAGTTTTGTTTTAGCACACACACCAACTGAAACACAATGAAGAAAACAAAATCTTTTTACTGTTTTTCTTTCGTTTGGTGTGTAAGTGAAATAAAACAAAACAAAATTTGTTTCTGTAAAACAAAATTCCAGCTATCGACAGCGAAACATATTATTTTGTTTTGCCTTTTGTTTTGTTGTTGTTTTCCCTTATGTGGTTTGGGTTGGGCCATAAAAGATGTGTGTATCCTAATCAACAATGACGTTTGTTTAAAACAAAATTATTTAATCCGTTATGCGTTTGCCGTATACAAAGCCATGTATTTTCGACCACTAAAACATGTTTTTTGTTTCGCATGGTTGTATGTTTTGTTTCACAAGAATCAATGAATTCTTGATTGATAAGACGAAAAAAAAACACTTTTTTACTGATCCGGTTTCTTTTCAGTGTACAGGAGTTAAATCGCATAGTCTCTCTGTAGCCATTTAACGTCACCGCATATGAGATAAGCTTGCCTTCAAACCGTCCTTGCAGAATGCTTAACGTTCCATCACACTCTTTATAGCCATCCGGAACCACACCTATGTTAGGCCAAGAAAAAGTTACTTATCATCGATCTATAGCACTGGCCGATAATGGTTAAGGCAATGACTGTTTCGTTTTGGAAGAAGAACGCACCGAAGATTCCGACAGACTGATATCCACACCAAAAAGTGAATTTTTCGTTATTCATTTGGTGCTGCTGATGTATGGATGTATTTTGATATTTCGCACACCCATACAGCTAAAAATGGGCTCTAAAAAACGAAAAGTCAAGTAAATATAATGGTAAAGGGTCATTCATTTTTCGGTTTCGAAGGTAAAGCTAAATAATACACACACAGCGATCCATTGTTGATGAAAATTTTATTGCATTATAAAGTTTGGACTTTGCCATTAAGTGTGAAAAACAATATCATTCAAATGGCCGCCTCGGGAGAATTCGCAGCATGCGAATCTTTTGAGGTAATTTTAACCATTTTTTTCGAACATTTCGGGCGGTATCTCATCAGCCATAACTTGAGTAATGTTGGTTTTTAATGCGTCTAAAGTTCGGAAATAATTCGCGTAAACACGATCTTTTGCGTATCCCTACAGAAAAAATCTAACGGTGTCAAATCGCATAATCTTGGTGGTCAATTGACGTCGTTAAAACGTAAAATTATCTACGCGAGCAGGAAACTTATCACGCAATAAAACCATAAATGATCTTGTTGGAAATACATATCGTCCAAGTCATGATCTACGATCGCCGCCCAAAAAAAATCACTGCGAACGCCGAGAAATCGATTAATTCGGATCATCAGCAACACTTGCACTTGCAGCAGCAATGTTTTCGACTAAGCGTGCATTACGATGATGCACAGGCCTTACGACATCAGTAACGCTTCCACTCTCTTCAAATTTCTTCACAATTTCACCGATTGCTTGAGTAGTCGGTCTTCAGTATATGGAAGAGAAGTGGTGCACACTATATGGATATCGCGACAATCTTGATGGCATGACTGTTAACTTTAAAAGAATCGGAGAAATGCAGGCTCTTGACATTAAAACAAGCAACTGCTATAGGTAGTCTTGATACCAATTTATCTAAACTGCAACCGCTGGCAACGTGATTATGACAGATTATGTGACTCACTTCAATTCTTGGATACGACTGATATAATGATTGTCGGTGATTTTAATGGTCGGATAGGGTTCTCCCAAAATAATTTCGTAACTGGATACAATGGCTCATATTTGAACAAAAATCGCAAATCAAAAGATTGAGTGTTCTGAATGGCAGTTGTGCAGGGGACTCAGAAGGCCAATTCACGTTTATTAGAGGATCATCTTGCTCAGTTATTGATTACTGTTTTATAGCTGGAAAATGGAATAACCTTTTGGATGACTTCCAAGTTGGAGTGGAGATTTTTTCTGACCACATGCCCTTAGAAATAACATTTTCTGTAACTGCAAGTGCAAACGAGGGGGGCTTGAAGCAATTAGGACTCTTACCGAAGCTTGTTTGGAATGATCGAATGCGCGAAAATTATCAATATAACTTGAATGTGAATCTTGAAGATATGAAAGCGCAAAATCGTCCAGCTGATATCGAAACTTTAACTCAAATTATAAAACAATCGAGAGTTAAATCCGCTTTTAAACAAAGGTGGTTTGATTCAGAATGCTTGAAAGCCAGAAATAAATCTTTTAAAAGTGGAAGTACAATGGTGAAGATATAGAGATCGTACGCAAGTACAAATATCTTGTTATGTTAGTAACAGCGAACTTAAATATAAACATACATCTTGAGAAAAAATTAGCAGATGCTTAGCGAGCTATTTCATCGATATGGGAGCGTTGCATTAATAATAATTACATATCACATTCTGCGAAACAAATGGTATTTCGATCAACTGCTGCAACAATCCTACTTTACGGAGCGCAGGTATGGGGTTGTAGATCCTATGAATCTGTGGAAAATATCCTTCGATATTTTTTTAAAAAAGATGTTCCGATTGCCAAAAAATGCTCCTAATTATATGTTATATTTTGAAACTGGTACCTTTGTTCTTGCACACCTTGGGAATACACTTTAATTATATTATAAAAGTATTGGAGATGGATGAAACGAGAATACCAAATATAATACTGAGAAATATTATTAGAACGAGCGGAAGTATTTGCAATGAATGGAAGAAAATTGCAGCAGACTATGGAATTGATCTAGTTATATGCAGACAAACGAAGAACCTTCTTCTTTAAGAGAGAATTTTAATTTGATGTTGAGAAGTTCTGTCAGACTTTATATGAAAGATATACTGAAGATGCCCGAGCCTCACTTTTTAGGAATTATTATAGTAAATTGAACTATCATCTTAATGAAAAGACACACTTCCTTAACTGCTACTCTGTGGACAAGATTAGTACGATTTTTAGATTGAGAGGTGAGATAGTAAATTTAAATTTTATTCCTCACCGCACTGACCTACCAACACCCTGCGAACTTTGCAATATAAGAACGATAGAGGATACATTCCATTTCCTTGCAGTCTGCCCAATTTTGAAGGAACTTCGTGTTATGATGTTTTCAAAAAATATTTTAGATGAAGGAGAAGCATTAAGCATTTTAAATGGTGAAAAAGGATGGGATGTTTTATAAAACTTTACAATAGCTGCACTTAGATACAGAAAGCAGATTTTAGAGGGAGATTTTTAATAATTTTGTAATATTAAATTAATTTTTGCTTGTAAATAAATTCAGAATTTAATTATATTATCAGCCTGGTAGACGGCCTTAGGCCAAACCAATTAGGCTTAGTTTAACTAAACATTGCTAATTATTTATCTGAAATAAAAGTCCTTTTTAACTAAAACTAACTAAACTAAACTAATAATTGTTGTTCCTTCATTTTGAAAATTCTTAACCTTCCAAACATTAAAAATTGTTTCAAGATTAATGAGATTTACAGGGGAAAAAAATCAATTTTCTAAAGTGTTTTGAAATTAAATTAAAAAAATGAAAATTTCATTGAAAAAATTGATCACTTTAGAAAATTGATTAAACCTTTGATTCATTGATTTTTGTTTATATTTTAACTCCCAGGACTCCAAATCTAAGATAGAGAGCCTTCCCATTTATCTTTTTTAATTTAATCGTTCCGTCTGAATTTTGAATATCTGCAGTTCAAACTTCTCCATCTGGACAAGCGTGTACCCTTAAAACACGACCAAGCTGCCGTGCATGGTTTATTTCATTAGGATCAATGAGTATACAACTATATGTAACTAACTTCTACTGCCTTTGTATTATGATGCCATTTTGAACGTCTTGTAATACTCGGTAAATACTCAGTATACCAACGATTTGTGATTTCACTCATAAGATGTTGAGAACGAAGGCTGTACAATTTACTACACAAATCTCTGTCTGCAAAAACTCCTGGAGCTTTTACGTGCCTGTTGCCGTCCCCAAAGAGCATTAAATTAGGCGCGAGAGGTCTAGGAGCCTCAGGATCAACTGGAGTATGGGCGAGTGGACGATATTGTTTATCTGTTTTTGAGCTTCCATTAACGCGTTTCACAAAATGAATGAAAAGGACAAAATTCAGTTGTTTGAAAAAAAAAAATCAAAATTGTTTCAAATTAATTTTGGAAAAATTTCATGCCAAAAATTGTTACACAAAAAAGATTTTAATACTTTTTTCGTGTGGGCAATACATTTTGAAATAAACGTTATAATATATCATTTGTTTGTCTTAATATTAATTTCTTCACACCACCGCAGTATAATATCGTGGGTGCCTTTGTGTACTTTTGTCTAAAATAGTATTACACTTACGAATAAGAGTGTTAAAATTGTTTATAAACTACAATTTTAGTCTGAAGCATTTCTTTCAAAATTTGTATAGTTTTCTATTTTTTTTCCATTTCGCCCCACAAAATCAAAAGTGCTAGTCCAAATTAAGTGAATTCTTTAGTGTACATTAAACAAAACACACACAATTCAACTTTGTCCTGCGCTATAAATTACCTGTTATATTACACTCACTAATTTTCTGACCAAAATCTAATATCAAAATCTTCATACCTCCTGTTTGTGCATTAAATTATATTTTATTTTTCAAAATAATTACTCAATCTATTATAACATTTCTGTAAGTAATTAAAGCTTCCTTTTAAATAAAAAAATTGTGTTTCTTACGACAATTCAGTTGCTAACGTGATAACTCAAGTTTCTTCCCTTTAGAAGACCTCAACTTAATAACTCTTAACTATTTGTGTAAGAACTTTGAAAAACTAAAGTATAAGACTTCCTCTTCCAAATGCGCAATTTGATCGTTTTGTTAAACTTTAATTGTTGAAAAAAAAAACAAAAAAAATACATTTGTATGTTTGAAAAAATCTTAGCCTCTTACAACGACAACTTATATTATAAAACAGGCGCAGTTACAAGGCTGCACTTCCAGTTTCGCATATTTTTTTATGAACATAAGCAAATATAATTCTGCAACACACTCTGCTAAGGATACACGCACCTATACAATTACATAGTCTACGTCCACGCAAACAAAACTTTGAACCAAAGCCAACTAAGTATACGATGTCTTCGACGACTTTGCAAGCTCCAGGTCCAGGACCATAGATAGAAACAAAAACTCGACAGTATGAAAGAAACATTAAATTTCTAGGAAGGAAAAAAATTCAAAAAATTTTTCCTCACAGATGTGTTGGAAGTTTTTGCTGTTTTATTTTATCGAGAAATATGTAAATATTAGAGACACTATCCATATCAATGTAGATACCGTACAAGGCCCAGATCACGTAAAACGAAAATGATCAGTTGATAGAACGATTATCGTTTTGACGAAAGCTTTCTCTTCACATCTTCAGGAAAAAAAGAGAGAACAATCGTCAAAACGATTATCGTTCAATTGACCGATTGTTTTTGACTTACTTGATCTGGGGTGCCAGCACGTAACTTGATACAATCGAGCTAACTCGATACAATCGAGCAGTGGCAGCACCTAATTTGGTTCAATCGATTGTCCTCGATTGTATCGTCATATTTGGCAGCACACAATCTTGAACTTGACTTTTGAAACAAAAAAATTCACTCGACAGAAAACAGTTATCGTCGGCTGCAATTTCGTTCGGAAGAAAATATGGAATGAAAATGAAATGAAATGAATGAAATTTTGACTAATTTTATGAGTGGTCATCAAGACTTAGCCAGAGGGGTACTTAAAACTGCCCAAGGAAGAAGAAACAGCAATTTACTCTGGGATAAACTTGCTAACTCGCTAAACACAGAAGGCCCCCCACAGAAAGGTGTTAAAGATTGGAAAAAGGTGATTATTAATGTGGCAGTATTTTTTTTTTTAACAACTTTTTCTTAGACTTGGAGTGATCTAAAATATAAAGTAAAAAATAAGCTTAGAAGCAATTAGCTGCATTTAAAAGGCACGGGCGGAGGCCCCTATATGCAAAAAAACATCGATGAGTTGGAGGAAAAAATTATTGAGTGCGCTGGCCTGGAAGCAGCAGTTGAAGGAATTCCAAAAGCAAAATCCTTTGGAGTCCGAAACAAGAAATTTTCTGGCAACAATAACAAGCAAAGCGACAAGAACAATGAACAGCAAAGTAACTATGACATACTACATGAAAGCCCAAACGTTTGGGAAGAAATAGTTGAAGACTTTCAAAATGAAACAGAAAACGATGAGAACATTCCTGTGGAAAAACCAGCTGATGAATATGAAGGTAGTTGTTCAAATTCTTATTTATCTTAAAATTCTTACAGACAGTATATGTTTAAGGCAACTCAAATCAAAGGATAAATAAAAGAGAAAAAGAAAATTACGTGAAGCAATACGTAGTTGCCACAGAGACAATCAACACTAAATTGGACGCGATTTATGAAATGCTTTACAGCAGTCAAAAGACCCAAAAACGGAGACTTGAAGTCGAAGAAAAACAATACAGACTTAAAAAGAAGAACTTTGAGCTGTACGAAAAAAAACGAAATTAATAGATTGCGGTTACAAGAAGCTTTGTTAAATACTAAATTGGAGAAAAACAGAATACGATTACGAGAGTTAGATACTCAAAATTAATATTTTTTTTAAGTATACACCGATCGCCTTGCAATGTTCAAGACAGTATCGTCCTCCCAAAGATACAACCTACCAATGAAGTGGTTTAATTTTTAATTTAAATTTAAGTAAGAATGATTTTGAATTTTTTATATTATTCCTTATATTTTGGGCAATTCTTGATAAGTTATCATTTAAGTTTGAATTTGAAGATATATCAGCTTCAGAACTATACGTGCTTGTTCTTGTACCTTCCTGTTCAAATTGTTGTCTAAAATGAATACAGGCATTATGGAGAGCACAGCATTATGGAGAGCACAGCACACATTAATGACTCTGGGTCAAACCGAAGCTTCCGCTCACTTGACAGGCACCTCCGCCGCCCTTTTAATATGCCAATAGTTCTTTCAATTTGGCTTCTGGCTACGGAATGGATGTTGTATTTCCGTATTTCTGCACTTCCCTCTGCTGTATTCCGGTATGGTGTTAAAAGCCATGGCTGTAAAGGGTACCCACTGTCAACTTAAAAATAATGGGTGATTTTTTAAGAGGTTTAGAACTTTTTTTACAAAAAAAAACACAAAAAATTCGAAAAAATGAATGAAATATTTATTTGAATCGATAGTTTGAACCTTGCAATTTAATGTTTAAAGATAATTTCATGCAAATGTTGACCGCGGCTGCGTCTCAGGTAGCCCATCCGCTGAGTCCAATTTTGGCATACTCTTTCACACATATCGGCCGGTATCTCACGAATGAATGCATGGATGTTTGCTTCCAGTGCGTCAATCGAAGCGGACTTGTCCCTATAGACATTAGGCTTGACATACCCCCACAAAAAATAATCTAATGGTGTCAAATCGCACGATCTAGGCGGCCAATTGACCGGCCCGAAACGTGAAATTAACTGTTCACCAAACTCGCCTCGCAATTGCGCCATTGTTTCACGTGCTGTGTGGCATGTGGCACCGTCTTGTTGAAACCACATATCATGCAAGTCAAGAACTTCCATTTCGGGCAAAAAAAAGTTTGTTATCATCGCTCGGTAGCGTTCACCATTGACAGTAACGCTGCGATTCGCATCATCTTTGAAGAAATAGGCCCAATAATGCCGCCGGCCCATAAACCGCACCAAACAGTGGCTTTTTCGGGATGCATTGGTAGCTGTTGCAATGCTTCTGGCTGATCTTCACTCCAAATGCGGCAATTTTGCTTATTTACGTACCGATTCAACCAAAAATGAACACAATTTTTCTATAAAAAAGCGGATCCTCGGCCAGCTTTCCAAGAGCCCATTCACCAAAAATTCGGCGTTGTGGTAGGTTGGCTGGCTTTAGTTCTTGCACCAGCTGTATCTTAAAAGGCTTTACGCCCAAATCCTTCCGCAAAATTTTCCACGTAGTGCTGTAACAAAGGCCTAACTGCTGGGAACGGCGCCGAATCGACATTTCGCGGTCTTCTGTCACACTAGCTGATACGGCCGCAATATTTTCTTCACTACGCACAGTACGTAAACGTGTTGGTGGTTTAATGTCCAACAAAGTAAATTTGGTGCGAAATTTGGTCACAATCTTCCGAATAGACTGCTCAGAAGGTCGAGAATGCCGATCATAAAATGGAAGCAGCGCGCGATGAACATTTCGAACCGAGCACGAATTTTGATAGTAAAATTCAATAATTTGCAAGCGTTGTTCATTTGTAAGACGATCCATGGTTAAATTGCAAACCAAACTAAAGCTGTTTGACAGTGACACAAGGTACTAAACACACGTCAGCTGTCTAAACCAGTGTTGCCAAAACCAAACCAAACAAAACCATATAAAATTACAATTTAAGCCGTATAATTAAAACAAATTTACCTAAAATACGAATGCTTACTTCACCTGCATGGAATTTTTGTTTGAAAAACTCTAATTCATTGCTGCTTTTCCAAATAGCCGAATCATGCGCAGCCCCACCATATAAACTATTGATGGCTATTATTTCTTGCGGATGATTGCAAATCTAAACAAAATGAATTGTTAAATTTAGTATTAAAATGTAAGTATTGTTAATAATATTACCACCATCGCATTCAAGCTGTGAAACCCTTTTCGGTTGAAATAAATGTGTTTATTTACTGTAGTTCTTAAAATCGGGATATGCGTACCATCAACACAGCCCACTATTCCCGGTAACTTAAACTTCCTGTAATAATATTCCTTGCTGGCTTGAAATTTACTGGTATCAAAGTTTATCCATTTTGGGCAAAATTCTTGTTCTAAAAGGACCAAGGTACGCCGAAAGAGCTTCGAAATCGGTGTCTGTGCCATACTTAGAAGCACATTTGCACCGACATTAATTTCTTAACTCCCACTGACTAGGAGACTCAACGTTGCACAAAGCTGTAACACTAGTGGAACTGATGTGCTTCTTATGTTTGTTGGAAAATTTAATGTGTTAAGGATCATCAAAAAACATTCTTTGTTAACTCTAACTGCTGCATAGAGCTAAAAAAAATATTTTGCAATGATGTAGGTATTTTTCCTTTTTTTTGAATACTTACTTATTTTCACTCAATTCTAGTGGGTTGCTATTAACTCTAAAATATCTCTTTTTTGTTTTAACATTATATCCTTCTTCATCCTCACTTTCCGAGTCAAAAAATATCATAATAATTATTGCGGACTTGATAATGATTTACAAATTTTAAATTGATAAATAGCATTTGACACTTCAAATTATAATTCACAATGACACTTTTAAGTATACATAGGTTACAATCAAACTCGTTTCAAGTTACGTGCTGCCAAGATATATTTGTTTCGAGTTGACCGATGATCAACAATCCTCGATTGTATGAAGTTACGTGCTGGCACCCCTGGATTCAGCTGAAATACAAAAAATATTTTCCCGTTACTTTAATTTTGAAAAGTATCCTTGCATTATAAGGATTGATTGCCTGGACCTCACTGTGCGTCGCGTCGGCATCGGTCTGTTGTTTGTGACGGGATTCTAGAGCTAGGGTTTAGAGTTTCAATGGATGCATGCAGATAAACAGCTTTACTTATGCGGTACGGGAATTTTTTTTATATAATTCCCTAAAAAAGGAATTCTTATATTTTTGTAATATTTAACAAAATCTCAATAAAACTGGCTAATTGCGGCACAAAAATGTTTGATAACAAGAATAGGTTGCCTCTCACCCGACTCCTCCTTCCTCCAAGTCGATATGGGTTCTGGGTAGCACTAGCCAACAGAACAATGCCTCGACGAGTAAAAACACTTTCTTTTATTTATTTTAATTTTACATTAATTTAACTTTTAAGTTTTATAATTTGTTTAAAAGAAATTATTAAAAACTGGCTTTGCAAGAAATTTAATTAAAAATGGAAAAAACTTTGAAACTTGGAAGACAGGCTACAGAACAATTATTAAGAATGATGAAAGTGAAAAAGGTCTCCACAGATGAAGGCACCCAATATCCGGTATTATTAAAACTGGGATACTAGACGCATTCATTTGTGGAGGAGTCACAATAAGTTACTGAGAGCTTTTCGCGCAAATTAGTACTGTTTGCGCACCGGCTCGACTCCGCGTATCACTGGCTCAATCCTTATCGCTGCTGATAGCCTCAAGATTGCCTTTTCAAGTTTTCAAGTAAATTCACACAACTTTTGTTTAAATAAACTCGCAATATTATTTGGGTTATTCCCGCATATCTTGTTAATGCTAGATTTTGTTTCAATTAAGCAAAAAGCTTCCATTTTAACTTGAAACACCAACAGAAAGAAGATTTCCTTTTTGTAGCCAATTTGATTTTTGTTCGTCTTCTCTGTCACCATGATATTTATTTTTCTGAGATTTGATTTTTTTTTTTACGGATGGCTTACTTTGCCCCTAATAGCAACTAATAACACAAGTAAAAATAAAGTTTTGCTTCTCTCATGTTCATGTTCATGTTTTGTTCATGCACTTAATAACTTGGAAGAAGTTGATGTTACCGTTATTGTTATTGTTGTGTTGGGTGGTATAGAATATACGACAAAGATGACGATGACGAGGAAGACGACAACGACGGATGTAGGAGTGTTATTTACGTTATACTTTGACACGTTGTAGCCTAAGACATTCTACATTTTCAACCTTAACTAAATGATGGAGTATGCATGAGAAAGGTGAAGCTATACCATGTTTTTGATGGGATTTTGTGTAGATCTTGGAGTAATAAAAACAATAAGAGTCATTATCATGCTCATAGTCATAATCAAGAAAAAAGAGCCAAGTTCTTAGTGAAATGAATATTATGAATTAATGTTATTTGAAGACTACTTGTATTTTTTCTAGTACTTTAACTCTGTATCAAGCTGGAAAATTGTTATTTATCATTAAATTATTTTTTTGTGCATTTAAATACCTCACGAAAAAAAAAAAAACTTTTTCAAAACTAAGTAGTTTTTAGCGAAACTTGTTCGATACAATAGAGAAGGGGTTGTATAAACTCCAAATCGCAATTTTTAGTCTTTATTGCACTTTTGAGATTGATATAAAGCTGAAAGGACAATGGGCAAAAATGTATGGAACGCTGGCCCAGCACCAATAAAAATGACCTGTATAGTATATCCAATAAAGATAGGTGCTATGTATCACTAGAGTGCATATCCAAATTCGCTGTGTTGTCGGAGTTATAATTAGTTATAATTGAGTATTCACTGTAACTTGTTTATTTTTGAGTAAATGTTGTAATGAAGCATTACAATTTCTTTCCCCCCCCTTAGCTACGCCCCTGTTTCCATACCTAAATTCCCTAACTATCCGAACCTAGATTCCCTAATTATCCGAAAATTACCCATTGTACTTTAAGAACCTACCTTCCTATACATAACCCCTACGTAAGCTACGCGCCTGCTCAATTTTTTTAAAATAGTTGTCCACTTATGCTCTCATACATTTTTATTTTTTTAAAAGATGGTCAAACTTTGGTGAAAAGTAATATTTTATCATTTTTGTACATATTAAAAAATTAATTTTGTGTTAAATTTGACTAAATATATTATTCGAGAATATTATAAAAATAAAAAAAACAATGAGAATCATTCCCTCGTGGGCGCAGCGTTCAGACATTTGAATAAAGTCGTAATTTTTTAATTTTTTTTTTTGAAAAATCCTCAGAACGTGGATGCCACATGGGCAATATTGTTTTTTATATTTTTTTCTGAGAGGTCTTAAGGCCAGCTTTACCCCAGTTTCAAGGTTGTTTCCCAAGAAACATTTTTAGCTGCTTAATTGCTCTAATGGCGCTTCCAGAGCAAATGTTAGAGCTTGATTATTTGAGAAGGAGCTCTAGATGCACCCTTAGAGCAAGTGTAGGGCTTGCATACAGCTAATTCATTGAGTTTGAGAGCACATTTTTGCTCGTAACCAGCTTTTTATCAGTGACGAGTGGCTTTGAAGCTCTTTAATATATTCATATGAGATCCTAAAAGGAGCACTTTTGACAGATTTTCGTTTGTATTAGTTTTTGAGATCCAAATGATAAATAAATATGAAAGTAGCACAACAAAATTCATGTGTGTAATGGTAGGAAGAGTAAACTTCATTTATTGCGATGTCAACAAGCTAGTTATTTTATTTATTCCTAGAGAAATAATGTATCTAATTAATTTTTTCTTGCATTAACGTCAATGAATTTTAAGTGCGCGCTTAGTTTTTTCATAAATGTTTTGGAGGTACTTCGCAAAATTACAACGCGCCTTCCAAATTATGTATTTTAAGCTGTGAAATGTGAACAAAAATTAAATTGAACAATGTAAAAATTGGTTAAATAAATTTATCGAAGCACGAAATAAAATGCTTTGTTTACATTGCAATCAATATTGTGTTTTGCATTCATTTGAAGTGAAGGATTTAAATGTTTTTAAATGAATAAAAACAAATAAATCAAATAATTTTCATTTGTGTCGCCATGTTTTTTATTATGGACAATATGTCTCTTTAATAGAGCTGCAATATCGCTTTGAGAGCAATGTTACAGTTTTGCATTCAGGGCTTTGTAGAAAATAGGGTGTTTTGAAAATTGAAAGCTAAGTTAAGTGAATACATAATTCTAAACTGTAGAAATAATTTTGAATTCAAAGAGTACCTGCTTGCCATTGAAGTGAATAAAGTTTTATAAGCACCTTAAATTACTAAAGGAAGTACTTGTGCGACTAAGTCGTAGATTAAATTTTTTTAGGGAACTGCATAGTCAATATATTTTAATAAAAAAAATTGTCAATTCCGTGCTTAATTTAAATCTTAAGATTTCCCTTATAAATTGAAAGGAATTTATTTATTTTCCACTGCTTTAAGTTTTCCAGTTGAAATAATTTTTGTTTTTTGTTTTAGTTTATAACACCCTATAATATGATTGGGAGAATTGTCTTGAATGAGAATAAGTATTTATTCAGCTCTATATGTGCATTATTGGAGCTCTATTGATGGATTTTTTTGACATCAAATTTTGTGTGAGAATATTAGTAATTGAACTCTACAGCCGCTTTCAGTGTAGCTCTGTTAATGCAATTTTTTGAGATTTCGAAAGATTATGCATTAGTATTGTGCGCATGTGTTGTTAGCAGCTCTACAATGCCTCTATCTATGCTGATGTTTAGAGTTTGCTCCTTGCAAGATCTCACGAACTGTGTTAAGGAGCATGTTTTCAAATCTGGAAGCGTTGTAAAGTTAATAGAGCTAAAAGTGTTCTAAAACTGCGTATATAGAACATTATTTTGAAATACAATGTAGGGAGCTTTGAAATAATCTCTAACAGAGCTGTAGCTTTGGATTTCACTATCTAGGAGCTGTAGAAGAACAGTTTTGCTTCTATTAGCTCCAACGATGTTACTTGGGTTATTATTTACGGGACACCCTGTAAAATCTTTAAAATTGCATTCGCTCATCCCGGCCACGTAGAATTGATAGTTAACCGATAAAAAAAAAATTAAAAAAAAAGTACGTATACGCCTGAGTGTACCATTTTTTTAAATTTTTTAAATGTTGTCTTATACTGGCGTGGCACTTACAAAATAGGCTAGAATGAGGCTTAATATAAAATCATATCAATAGTAATCAGCGTGCAAATATTATAGGTTACATATTATGAGCATAAGATTTTCATAAGATGTGATGTGAAGCAACAGCGTGTGTAAGTTTTTATAATTTTTGTTAGAAAAGTGTTAGAAATGGAAAATTTTAGAATTGTATTGTAAACGCATTAGATCTATGTCTGTAGACGGATGAAGACATTGACACTTTTTATTTACAAAATTGAGTTGTTTTTCAATTAAAAAGGTTTTTTTTTGGTTTTACTTTTTTCTATGGCCGAATATAACGGAACTATTTTTTTAAGTTATGAGGAACTCTTAAGGCATGTTCCTTACGTCGGAAAAAAAATATTTTCATTTTAGATTTCAACAATTGATATGCTACGAGAAGTAAGTATTTCATTTTTTAAAATCCATTTTTTCGGTATAATCGAACAGAATTATTTTTGAAAAGTATCAGGAACTATAGAACTATGGTGCATGCGATTAGAACTCCAAAAAAAATTTGATATGCTCATACTTGATATGCTTACTTCACACACACCAAAATGCGCCGCAAGGTGGTTCCATTGACGCCATAATGCTGAGCTCGGTGACGATACGGCACACGTTGGTTCTCGGCAACACTAGTTTATTGGAACTTCTTATTGGGGGTTGATAAACGGAATGTCGACGATGCCCCACTATGCCATGCTCGCAACAAAATTGTCCGATGATACTTGTTGGCCATAATATGTTCTACAATATGCACGTTGAGTTAACACATCTGAACGACTATTTTCAATGTACAGCGTCACTGTTTTGGCGTGTTCTTTTGAATTGAAGTGATTTATGGTTAAAATTTTACTGAATAACTGAATTGACGTTTCCAGAATATGTCAACTCAAGTCAATCGGTTGATAAATGTCATATAGTTATTCAATATTTACATACCGACATAAAAGATGGCAAACGCGTTACTTTTCAAGTAGGTTTGTCCATAGATACAAGTTTCCTTTGAAAACAAAATAATTCACTTGGGATATACATACTTAAATATTTTTTATTTTCCATAAAATGTTTGTATGTCTTAGATATGTTCCATTTTGTCCAAACACCGAAATGAAATATAAGTTCATTATGGACGTAATAATGACATAATTCCACATACCGTAGTATGTGGAATTATGTCACTGCACCAACAAAGTTTTAAAAAGCTTCATTGAAGAATGTTGATTGACCCCCTTCCTCTCTTCGTAGCCCTTTACCAAATTTGAATCAATTTAACCTGCTTTGGCGTTAGCTATTAAAAACAACAAACCCATTTTAGACTTCTCCATATAATCTTAACATTATATCACCTCATGGTTGCTATAAGCCATACCTACAACTTCGCATGCTTCAATATTTTTGTTTTCCGTTATGCCTGTTTGCCAATCGAATCATCATACAAAATTTTAGTACCAATTTTTTGAATACATAAATTTTGCGCCCTATAGCAATAATTTATCAAAAGTGAATATTACACAATCTGCAAGAATGTTGTCAAATTAATTAATAGCAAAGTGAAACGTTTCTATAAGATACATATAGCACAGAAGAAATTCCTTAAATCAAACAGGAAAAATAAGAAAAATGACTTGTTATTTCATTGATAGCTTCGCTGAATGAAGATTTATGGCAGCCGCATTTATATCCCAGAAAAAGAACAAAAACTCAATTCACATTCACATACACATACACACAGCCAGACATATACATACATACATTGACATACATAAATACAAAAGTATACACCTGACTTCGTACTTTGTTACATATAAAATTAATGTACGCTTATTTGTCTTGGCTAACAATTGTTTTGTATAACTGCTAACTCTACTGTTGCAGCTGTTATCCCACACCCAGACACCACCACCACTACCGTAACGTTAGCCACATTTTTATTAGAATTTAAGGCAAACCTGAATGTTGGCTGTAGTGAACAACAAACCGGGGACTAACCGAACATAACGAGTGTCAGAATGGTGTTTTGACGTCATAGTAAATCTTGCACTGTGGCCAGCCATGTTTTGCTGCAGAAATGAGCATTTCAACAGTATTGCAGTAATTTATTAACACACCGGCCACACTGACGTTTATGCACATTTGAAAGGAGATCTCACTTTACCTTGGGGCCTGGGGTCTGGGGCTTGCCCGCTTGGCTTTGGTCATCCTTCGGAAGGTATATAGCCTGTCCTGTCCATCCCAGCGTATATTCCTTTTCGTTTTGAGATCTATAGAGACCAAGTGCACAAGGTCAATAAGAAACCGGCAGAAGCAAGAAAGCAAACAGTAATATAAAACGTCAACATCGTTTCAAACGAAGTGAACACTCAACATGCTGCGGAGTTATAATGATTATTACCGTTATTATAGTCGGAAGTCTAGCGTATGTATATATTCTTGTAGTATAGAAGCGCCTTCTCTGGTTCGGATTCGTGTTCCTATACGTTTGAGTGCACTCTGCCGTGCTGGTCTGTTTATACCCAAAATGCATATGCATTTGCAGGTTCCAAAATATGTATTTGCATATAATTCGGCTGCGAGATGGAACCCGATGGGAGTGAACGAATCGGTGCGGTGCTTGAAGCCAAATAGTACAGTTGTGTCTGTTCCTTTGCAGTGTCGGACTCATCGATTTTGAGGCCGGGAATAGGGCAACCAAAGGACTCATTTAATATTATTGAAAACCAAAATATTGATTGGCATAGCAAAGGCAGGTGTTTATTGTAGTATCTAGAGCTCTAAATTTAGAGGAATTATCCAGAAGATCTGATCCACATGAGGTTGATAGACGTTTTGGCAACTGATTATTTTTTTCTTATCTGAGGAAGTAAATTAAAAACCAATTTCAATGGAATCTGTACCTAAAAACCAATTTTCCGAGGGCAGCCTCCTCCTATTGGTGGTGGATTTAAAAACCATAATTTTTACTTAGAGACGTTGAATACCAGTTGGTATTGGGGAATACCAGTTTCCGTGTTAAAAAATTCGGAGGCTTTAGTTTCGTTCCACACAGAAGCACAAGTGTTAGTGAGAAGCTGCCTACAAAGCCTTAGCAACTTAGATGGTAACCCAAGCATCGATAATTTGTAAATTAAAGAGTTTCTGTTTACTGTGTCGAACGCAGCCTCAAAATCAACAAATAAACGAATAGAGTTATTTTTGTTATTATCAACATATACCCCTTTGTAATGCGAATGAGTCCAAATACTATCAACTCAACCGTCGAAAATCCTGAGCGAAAACCAACATGAAATATACTAAGACGTTTATTGGATTCCACCCATTGAAGTAATCTGTAGTACAGTATATTAATTTCTAAGGATTTTTCTTAGAACAGGCAAGATGGAAATTCCTCTATAATTTTCTGGGAGGTTGCAGTAGTTATTCTTTTCATAAATTGCTCAGATTAATGACTTCAGAAAAAAATGAGGGATTGTCTCCTCATTCAAGAGATTATTTAAAAAAAAAATCAAAAGCATGTTAAAAAATTCAATCGGAACTCCATCAACTCTTGACGTCTGATTGTTTTTCATTCTTCTCAGAGTTTCCTGTAGTTCAGAGATTGAAATTTGATCATCTAGTTTGGGTATGTAGATTTTAGACTGGGCATAATGGAAAGAAGAGATTTTGGCCGTTGGACTGAAAAGCTGTTTGAAATGAGCTGCCAGAGAATCAACACTAACTAATGGTGGCGAGTAGGGTTTGGAACCTCCCAACATTCTAACTTTGTCCCAGAATGACTTTTAATCCTTACAGGCTATTAGACCTTGAGCAATATTACCCAAGTTTACTCCATTTGCTTCTTGGATTTGCATAGGAGCTAGAATTTCATATTTACAGTAAGATAGATAGTTCTTAATAAGTTGGAATTGGTTTTTTTTTCCAATAATACCTTTTATTTTGAAACCTATTCTTAATTGGAAACTGATACCTTATTTGCTTTATATAGGGCATGTATTAGTTTCATGTTATAGAGAAGTCCGTCCTTCGGTATGTGCATCCTTAGGTCCAACTATATATTAATCTTGAGCCGATTTGCTTCAAACTTAGAGAAATTCGAATTTATGTGTAAGCTCATCTAGAACGGGTATAGCTGCCATACAACAATTTTAGTTTTTGATGTGTAAACATCTATGCTGGCGGTAGAGTGAAAAAAAACGTGAACGTTCGTGTGCAACGTTACGTCGTGCAACGTTACGGTGTGCAACGTTAAGATCTGCATACTAGGATGGGTGCGTTCAGTGAAAAAAATCTTAAAATTCCCTTCAAGCAAAAACAAGTCCGTTTTGGATCCGCGCGCGTTGATGTTTATACTTATTAACCGTGAGTCCCGGCACTCACACAATTTTTTTTCCCATTTTCTCGAAAACGCCTCTAACTAATTTGAATAAACTTCGTACATGTAATGAACGAAGTGGTTGTAAAATCTCTGCATTTCAGGTTTTGTAAGAAAAATTCCCATAACGGAAATAGGGATTTCTGAACTTTGACAGTTAATAGCGGCCATATTGTTTAAGTTACAACTGTCAAATTGGCTTTCTTTTATTCAGTCTGTTTTTTTCAAAATCACCATGGATGGATTATGCGTTCAACAACACGTTCAAATGATATGATATTGTTTTATCAAAATGGGTGTTCGGTTTCAATGATATCGCCCACAGACTTTATTTAATTTAAATTTAAAGATAGGAAGCGCTTAATGAAAGATTCTCTATATATTTTCAATGGTTGCACTGATTTTTTTTAAAAATATTGATGAATTTGATTAAAAAGTTCAAACAATATTGCATTTAAAAAAATTAATTCAACAAAACCAAACAAAGAATATTATTTTTTTGTTGGAGTACTTTTGACAATTTTAAAATGTTCTCATTAGAGATATATATTATTGCATTATTGAACCATTTACATGCATCTTCAATGATTGCTTCATTACAGTTGTTAGCACCACAAGCAAGGTCATGCCATTCATTCGTGCATTTTAACTTGCAAATTACGCCCCTTTTGTTGTGGGGCCTAGGCCGATCAGTAACCGCTTTGCTCCTGATACTCCGCACTCTTTGTTTGTCATGCGGTCATTGAATGGATTATCAACCATTAATAATTTACACTCGGTCATTTGGTTTGCAGAGCTGAATGAACAGATACAGAAATATATACGAACACATATGCATGTGACCAGATGAGTAATTATGTTTGACATACCTACATGTACAAGTACATTACATACATACATTAAAACATTCTACAGACCTACGTAATGTATTGGCTACTCAACTCAACAGTGAAGAGTCCTTAAGCATTGGACGTGGCTGGGTTCTTATTAATTTCAGGTCAAGAAACAGAAGTATCATTTTTGAAAGTGCGTGCTTTTGGCTATGAAGTTTGTGGACACTGAGGAATTATTTAATTTGATGCCTCGCCACGAAAACGTGGAAAATTATTATTTTACTTTAAACTGCAAACGAAAAACATTTTAGCAAATTGAATTTTTAACTGAATACTTGTGGTAAAATGGGTTTTGTTTGTTTCAATTTGAATACAAATAATTATTTAAGAAAGTGCAAGATATTGATGTAATTTGAATGGCAAAATGTTAAAAAGCCTGATGCTATAGTATTAACATGATACTACTTAACAATTTTGTAATTTAAAGCTTTTCACTAAAATGTTCCTAGTTCTTAACAATTTTTAACTAGTATCATAAGTAACTTATTTTCTTAATAAACTTCAGCTGAACACTCATAAAACAGTGACAGCTCATGTAAAAAAGTGAGCAAACATACCTTTCTCACATTTGTATCTGTCAAATTGACACATGGAGTAAGTAAAGGGTGTTTTTTTAGAGGTATAGAACTTTAAGTTGGCAACACTAATTTAACTGGCGGCCATTTTGTCAGCTGTCAATTGATTTATTTTTAGTTTGGTTTGGCATTTCAACACGAATAGACTGACGCCTGAACAACGCTTCCAAATTGTGCCCAAATGGGCCCAAAACAAGATTGCTGTCGAGCCCAATTTTCATAAGCGAATTTTGTTTAGCGATGGAGTTCACTTTTGGTTGAATGGATACACAAAACTGCTGTATTTGGAGTGATGATAATCCTCATGTGCATGTTAAGATACCGTTATATCCACTGTTGGGTGTGCTGTATGGTTTGGGGGAATAATTGGTCCGTACTTCTTTAAAAACGATGCTGGCCAGAACGTTACAGTCAATGGTGACCGCTATATAGAGCCATGATTAATGACTTTTTCGTTCATGAATTGAACAACCATGATGTGCAGGAGCTGTATTTTCAACAAGACGGTGCAACATGTCACACAGCTAGTGCCACAATTGATTTAATGAATGAAAAGTTTGGTAACCGCATAGTTTCACATTACGGAGCCGTGAAATGGCCTCTAAGATCATGCGATTTAACAACGCTTGAATATTTGCTGTGGGGATATGTGAAGTTGCTAGTCTACACCCATAATCCCCAAACGATTGACCACTTGGAGGACAACATTCGCCGCGCTATTACCGATATACGGCCACAAATGTTGGAAAAAGTCATAGACAATTGGACCTCCACATTAGACTACGTCTGAGCTAGCCGTGGCGGTCATATGCCATAAATCATATTTAAATTATAATGTCAGAAGATTATCTTTCGAATAAAGTAAATTTCATGTCAATTTAAAAAAAATCATCTTTGTTTTATTCCATTTCAAAGTAATATACCTTAAAAAAAAAAACACCCTTTACCTTCACTTTACTAAATATATAATTTTGTATAAAGTTTGTATGTTTCGCACCCTCTTTATCGAACTCTAAATTGCATACCATCAAACTTCGATACCTATACTCCGTTGCAATAATTATAATTATTAAATATGAATTTCTATTCTAGGTTTTCCTAGATAGACTTTGCAACAAGCTAAATAAAATGATTGAATTATTCTAGTTTTGAAAACTACCGCCCGCCGCCGCCTCAATGAACAATTTTGCTTCTAAAAGCTTTGGTTGCAACTTGCTCTCATAAACACTTTGTCTAATAATGCTAATCCCAATCAAGTGCATAGACAAAAGAACAAAAATTCAATATCATGCCCTCTGGATCAGATCAACTGAGTATATGTTCACACTCCTACGATCTGGAAAACCACTTGTGTGAGCTTAATAACATCAAAGGCAACCTCAGGCTGAAATAATGATGTTCCAAAAAGCATTTTGCGAAAATCCTATTGTAGTCCTCCTTGATGCATGAATTCGAATACAATGCTGAAGCAATTTTACCTATACCTACACAAACCTTTAAATTGAGTTGTGATAATGCAATAATAGCTCCACATAATATATACATACATATTTATATAATGTTTCTTCCTTGCTCGTCCTCGTTCTCGTAGCTCTCAACATACCACCATAATAATGCTTTCAATATGTATAACTGAAGACCTAAACGGAACCAGATGAATGGTTTCCTGCTCAGGTTGCGGGCAGTAGGTACAGCAATTATATATATATCTATATATTCAGTTCAAGAACATCATGACCTCGTCTTACACGTTTCCACAATAAAACAATATACGTACGAGTACATTCTGTAAATTTACAAAATGTTTAAAAGACTTATTCAATAATCGCTCCTTCCCAGGGTGGCCCCTTCTCGGCTTCTCGGAACCCCTGCACACTGCACAGGCTTGCTTGGATAAACTATGAACTTCAAAACAGTATACTTCCTCTCGTGATTAGGGTTGACACTTTATAGGATGAGTATTGAGTAGGATTTAAAAATAGAAAATAATTGTTTGAGAATGCCTGGAATAATCAATTTATGACTTAGAAAAAAATCTAAACTTAATGTTAATTTATGGGATTTTGATAATTAATCTCCGATATATAAAGGTCAATATATTTATGTTACACTCTAAAATAGCTTCTTAAAGTAACTTAGGTACTATGATTCTAGTGAACTCGTATAATACAATTTCAAAAGACCGACGATGGCTTACTTGTTGATCTAAATATAATCGATGGATGACATTTATTTCATAATTTTAAGTTTTCTCCCGTAAATTTAGAAGCAATGTTTGTTTATGTATATGCCCCTGACTTTAAAGTAGCGGAAGTCACTCAATCAGATTCTGAAATAGCGGAAATCACAGAGTTAAACCAGTGTTATCTAACTCAGCAAGTAAATAAATCTACAGTTAATACAATAAGCACTTTTTTTTATGGAAGGATGCATGCGAAAGGACCTAAAAAACTCGACTCGGATAATAAAACAAAAAAACAATTTGTCAAATTATCTAGAGTAAGCTCATAAAATTAGGTGGATTAACTCGGGCTTAACTTTAATCTCGCACTTAAAAACAGTGTGCGATATATCGGACGTCACTTAATCACAGTCTAAGATAGCAGACGCCAGTAAATAATTGTTTGAAATTTGGCGATTTTATGGTGATTTACATTTTATGTTACGTTTGCTGATTCCGCTTTTAAGAAAGAAGAAGAACGAAAACAATAGAAAAAAATTATATTGTTTTTGTTTTTGTTTTAGTGGACTGTGATGAATTAAATTCAATTGGAAGTTTTTTTGCGACCTTTAGTCCAAAATGCGTTTCCGCTTTTGCAAACCTGACAACCCTGTTTACAGAAAGCGTCCGGCCCAGCATACAAACATACTTAGAGGAAGTACTATATGGAAAAAGTGAAAGTCAGCGGAAAGCTCAAGGAAAGTCAAACGCGAATTTAATTTAGTATTTAGAAAACGAAGGGGAAGGGGAAGATGAAGCTTCAAAAAAACAGGTAGGGGTTCCAAAACTCAAAATGTGTACTCAACAGAGTTTCTCAAATTTGCTAATTAATTAATATACTTTATACTCTGTTGCAGAAAAAATACATTGGCACGGTTTGGTACTCTCTTTTTGGCTTAAGTATGCAAAAGTTGAAAACGGTTTTTTTCGGTAATTAACTACACTTCTTCATATTACTTTTTGCTTTTTTTTGTTTTGCTTTTTGGGTTTTCCAATAAGAGGTGTTATTTTGATATTCAAAGAAAAATGGCATTTTTTGAGATAAGTGATCGGATGTTTATTTCATTATAAAGATGAAAGTATGCCGTTAATAATGGAACACAACATCAGCCAAATGGCCGCCACGACCACGCTTACAGGACCATATAATTTTCATGAAATTTTCCATAACCAAATCGCAAATTGGCTGCCCTATGTCCTCGATAGCCTCACGAATTCCATCTTTGAGGTCTTGAATCGACGATGGGTTGTTGGCGTAGACCTTATCTTTCACGTGGCCCCAAAGAAAGAAGTCGCAAGGTGTTAAATCACAAGATCTCGGTGGCCAATTGTGATCACCTCTTCGAGAGATAACACGGTCCGGAAACTTTTCCCGTAAAAGATCGATGGTTTCATTGCTTGTGTGGCACGTAGCGCCGTCTTGTTGAAAGTAAACGTTATCCAGATCAATACCATCCAATTCCGGCCATAAAAAATCATTAATCATCTCTCGATAGCGCAATCCATTGACCGTAACTGGTCCAATGACCCCGCCGGACCATAAACCGCACCAAAGAGTCACGCGTTGAGGATGGAGAGGCTTTTCAACAATAACTCTTGGGTTTTCCGAGCCCCAGATGCTCGAATTTGTCCACCAATTTCTGTATTGCGGTCCGACAAGGTGCTTCACGACGACCCAAAAATGTTTTAGTTTTACGAACCGTCTCTGCCAAATTTTCACCATTTTTATTAGTGAATTTTAATAATTTCAATGCGTTGTTGAAGCGTGTATCGTTCCATTTTTATTAATGGCGTAGTTTCTACTTGTCAAATGTCAAAAAATGACAGCTTCAAAAGTGACAGCTACCGAAATAGCGGGCTATTCAAAATAACACCTCTTATTGGAAAACCCTTTATTAGCAGTAAGTGTAAACAAATAAATTAAAAAAAATGCAAAACAAAATTATACATTTTCTCTCAGGTGGGTATTTTCGTGGAATACTTGCAATGTTTCGTAAAGTAACAAATTTTAGTATAATTTGGTTGCCTATACTTTCAGGAATCGTTAAAGCGAGTGCACTCTATTTCATACTTTGCATGTAGACTTATTTATGTATGGGTGATACATTTTGTTGAATTTTATAGGGAATTCGAAGGTAGTTTAAATTCCAAAAAGAAAGTTTGGTATATGTTTTGGTACTATGATGCTTCGCTACATTATCACTACTTTACTACTTTAAATCTGGGCTTCCACTTTTACTCCTGGAACCTACTTTTTCTCCACAATTGAGGTGTTGGTACTTTCCAATTATTGAAGAGTTGAATGAAAATATGTCATTGATAAACTTTTGTCAATGCGATCTTCACCTGATTCAAGTCGAATGAAAAATTATTTTTAATTCAATGCGTATATCTCAACGCTATCGTAATTTGAATTCCACCACAAATCTCGAAAACGTATTTTCAAACAGATAACCTTATACTTATTCAATTTTAAAGTTTTGAATGTCCAATCGTATATATAATCAGAATCTCGCCCCGCAATAATTCTCCTAAATAAATACTTTTAATTATATTTTCGGAGTGAAAATGTACTCCATTTTAATTAAAGTGTCATCACTAACTACACAAAGATGAACACTTAAGCCAGGTTAAAACAAGAACAAACGATAAGACGAAGAAATTTGTAGTCATGTGTAAGTATACGTATGCAAGTGTAGATATTTAATGTGCCTGCATTTCCTCTGCAAAGGACAAGATGTCGGGTGCAATATTCTATCTGATTTGGCCAATTGTTTAAGCTCTGCTTTTATGTATATAGATATATGTATATATGTACGTCTGTTTGTGAAATTCAGTATGAACATTATTAAGAACCTTAAAAGGAAGAGATTTTTGGGTCATTTTATTCTCGTCCTTTTATGTATAAAATATATAGTTCTACCTACCTACACACATATGCGAGTAAATGACGTTTAAATATAAATCATACAGTATTATAAAAGGTTAAGGGATTATGTAAAGTAAGAGCCATACAGCAGACCAAGAACATTGAAGAAACTTAAAAATATTTTATAAGAAAATATTTATAAAAGTACATTATGTATCTACAATCTGCATATATTATGTATTTCGTACACCTAAACTATTATGCAGAATATTTTTTTTGAGGAATATAAAATTCATGTGACGGAAATTGTGGACTAAGATAAATATAGAAATATATGTAGATATATATATTCTTAAATGAGAGGATGGGATTGGAAATTTTATTCTAAATTTTAATTAAAAAAAGAATTCCATCTGAAAAGGGGTCTTGAGATTTATTATTTTTTTTTTCTTGTAAGTCAAGACATTTAGCGATTTAATTGGAAGAATAATCCAATTAGTCTAGGTGTACTTTTTGATTTTAAGTAACGAAAATAAAATTTTTAAATTTTGTGTCAAATCAAAGAGAAAAATATTTTCAATGCAATTTAAAGCATCCTCATTTGATAAAGTCCATACCTCTGCACCTCATACAACAGGATTGGAAGCAAGGTTTTCCAACTTAATTGCCTTTTTAAATAAAAAAAAGGTGGTAATTATTCGAAGAAAAAGGAAAACGAAAACAATAGAAATGCATTGTTGCAATTATTGGCAAAAGCTATATCTTGTTTGTTCTTAGCGCTGGTATCATTGTGAAATTTTCCTTCCTTCGAAAATTGAAAACGTTTCCATTGCTCTTTGTAACGGGTGATTTTTTGGCTGGTTTGGTTTTGGCAACACTGGTTTTGACAGCTGACGTGTGTTTAGTACCTTGTGTCACTGTCAAACAGCTTCAGTTTGGTTTGCAATTTAACCATGGATCGTCTTACAAATGAACAAAGCTTGCAAATTATTGAATTTTACTATCATGCTCGGTTCGAAATGTTCATCGCGCGCTGCTTGTGTTCAGCGATGAGGCTCATTTTTGGTTGAATGGGTACGTAAATAAGCAAAATTGCCGCATTTGGAGTGAAGATCAGCCAGAAGCATTGCAACAGCTACCAATGCATCCCGAAAAAGCCACTGTTTGGTGCGGTTTATGGGCCGGCGGCATTATTGGGCCTATTTCTTCAAAGATGATGCGAATCGCAGCGTTACTGTCAATGGTGAACGCTACCGAGCGATGACAACAAACTTTTTTTTGCCCGAAATGGAAGTTCTTGACTTGCATGATATGTGGTTTCAACAAGACGGTGCCACATGCCACACAGCACGCGAAACAATGGCGCAATTGCGAGGCGAGTTTGGTGAACAGTTAATTTCACGTTTCGGGCCGGTCAATTGGCCGCCTAGATCGTGCGATTTGACACCTTTAGATTATTTTTTGTGGGGGTATGTCAAGGCTAATGTCTATAGGGACAAGCCCGCTTCGATTGACGCACTGGAAGCCAACATCCATGCATTCATTCGTGAGATACCGGCCGATATGTGTGAAAGAGTATGCCAAAATTGGACTCAGCGGATGGGCTACCTGAGACGCAGCCGCGGTCAACATTTGCATGAAATTATCTTTAAACATTAAATTGCAAGGTTCAAACTATCGATTTTAATAAATATTTCATTCATTTTTTCGAATTTTTTGTTTTTTTTTTTAAAAAAAAGTTCTAAGCCTCTTAAAAAATCACCCATTACATATGTAGATATATCTAAACTCCGATTTGCCCGTGTCGGTTGATTTGCAAATTTACATTTAACATAAATAGCTTGATATTTTACCTTCATTTTAAGATGTTAATATTGTAGATCGGGCAACTAAAACCTAAGTTATGGGCTGCCAAAGGCAAGTCAAGCTCCATCCATCCAGTGCTTTCAATTTGTCTGCATTTTTATTTTGAGCGAGACTAGAGAATTGCCAATTTATAACAGTTATAACCGTTTTTCGCCATTAAAAGTAAGTGTGCCATAAGAGGCCCATTTTTTAAAGGACAATTATTTTGTCAATGTATAGTATGGCATAGATAGAGCATGTTGGGAAAAACGCGTCCGAAAATTATAAATACCGTTATAATCCGAAAACACAGCACAAACGGGAATATTACACCTTAAATGTTTTTTTTTAATTAACTTTTAGGTCCCCTGAGTTGCATACATATATTACATATTTTAATGAAATATATGTAGTGAACCTATTACTGCAGTAACAGCTGTAAAAACTTGTTCAAGGTCGATACAAAATCTTTGAGATCGGCCATTATTTATTATAATAAACTGTTACTCCTCAAATGCACAAATTTTTGTAGTTCTCTTTCCATCTCATAATCTGTTATTAATATTAAGAAGCTTTCTAGAAAGTAAGCGTCAGTCTAGTGTTTGAACCTTTAACGATAAGGTCGCAAGTATTTTAATGAAATATATAAATTAATAATTTTGAAAAAAAATATTAAAATGTGTTTTCATTTTTAAAGGATGAAAGTTTTATATTAATAAACTAGCTGACCCACTCAGCTTCGCGCGGGTAGACAAACCTAAGCTTCACATAAAAATTACTAAAGAAAATATAGACAAATATTTAAGCTACTATTTATAATTGAATACTACTTACTGAGTTTTGACCCTCTTCACGTTACGAATCATAGAGTACCTATATTACCTAGAGAACCGACCGGTACCCCTCTTGCCTTAAACACCCGCAAATTTTATTTGAGGTGAGTAAGTGAAAACTCTCTTAGTTTACTCTTTTTTCCTTATCCGTGAATCCGTGTGAATGGTGGATATAAAAACAAATTGGCAAATTAGTTCAAAAAGTTACGTGTCTACGGTTTAATTGTGAACAAAGTGGTGGCATTAGCTCAAAAAGGTACGTGTCTACGATTTGCACACCTCAATCGTAGACACGTACCTTTTTGAGCTAAGAAACTAGAGTGCGCTTCCAATTTTCGGTAGGTGTTTTTGTTTTTTTTTAAAAAATAAATATTCAAAAATTTTATTTAATTTATTACCCGGGAGCAACAATGACCGATATTCTTCATAGTTTAGGTTGACAAAAGGTTACAAAAAGAAATTTGACTACGAAATTAATAAATTTCTCAATTTTTGAATTTAACGGATTTTTTTTTTGAATCCCTGGGCGGTCTTATCCACCTTATTGAGCACTTTGAGCAATTTGAGCGAAGTCCTTTCAATTGAAGCCATGTTGGTTCGGTCCCATTTAAAATGCATTGGACAACAACCCCATACAAAACTTAATGGGCATTTTCCTCTCAGTACAGCTTGTAGGGTGGAAGAGAACGACCGCCTAAGTCGGTTCTCTAGGTAATATAGGTACTCTATGTTACGAATCATAGAGTACCTATATTACCTAGAGAACCGACTTAGGCGGTCGTTCTCTTCCACCCTACAAGCTGTACTGAGTGGAAAAACTCCATTAATTTGTGTATGTAGTTGTTGTCCCATGCATTTTAAATGGGGCCGAACCAACTTCGCTTCAATTTAAAGGAGTTCGCTCAATTTTCTCAGTTTGCTCAATAAGGTGAATAAGACCGCCCGGGCATTTAAAACAAAAATCAGTTAAATTCAAAAATTGAGAAATTTATTAATTTCGTAGTCAAATTTCTTTTTTTAACCTTTTGTCAACCTAAACTATGAAGAATATCGGTCATTGTTGCTCCCGGGTAATAAATTGAATAATATTTTTGAATATTTATGTTTAAAAAAAAAAACAAAAACACCTACCGAAAATTGGAAGCGCACTCTAGTTTCTTAGCTCAAAAAGGTACGTGTCTACGATTTAGGTGTGCAAATCGTAGACACGCACCTTTTTGAGCTAATGCCACCACTTTGTTCACAATTAAACCGTAGACACGTCCCTTTTTGAACTAATGCGCCAATTTGTTTTTATATCCACCATTCACACGGATTCACGGATAAGGAAAAAAGAGTAAACTAAGAGAGTTTTCACTTACTCACCTCAAATAAAATTTGCGGGTGTTTAAGGCAAGAGGGGTACCGGTCGGTTCTCTAGGTAATATAGGTACTCTATGTTACGAATGGTGAAACTGGTAAAGATAACTAATCATCTACGTGCAACCTTTATTAATTTCCCAACGCAGAAAGAATTTTTGTAATCAAAAATCACTTTTTTGTGTTTATCCCATTTCACTCCATAAATATATATAAACTTTAAAAAAAAAAAACCTTTCCAACATAAACAGAATTTTTGAAATCAAATGCCACTTTTCATTTTTACCCCATTTCACCCTTTAAATGCCAATTTTCTGAAAAAAATCCTTGAGGCGATCCACCATCCACTAATAAGCATCCTTTCAATTTCTCATACCAGATTTTTTATTTTTACTCTCTTAAAAAAAATTTGAAAAATAATATCCCTAAGGCCATTTCCTAAGAAAAACCTTTCAAACAAAAAAAAAGAATTTCTTAAATCGGACAATTATTTTATTTTGACCCCATTTCACCCTACAAATAACAAAGGTTGAAGAAGAATATCCCAAAAGCCATTTCCTTACCGCCTACAGCGCCATTTATTGAATGGTAGTTGAATTAAACTTAAAAACGAAATTTGCCCCTACAGCGCCACCTTTCGAGACTTTTCTGACTTTTCTTTTTTCCTAAGCCTTTGCGGTACAATTACAAATAAACCCGTAGAAAGAAGTACCCGATTTGGTCCAGTTGTTCTCAAGTTTTAAGCATCCGAACCCACCACGATCCATTTTTAACGTCTGTGAAGTTGGCATAACAATTTTCACCTAGGCTAACGGGACCATAACAGGAATTTGCAGTTTTTTTGCATTTTTTTTGCATTTCCATTCCGGATTTTGCAGTTCACCAAATAGTGGGTGTAATCCCATGTACTGCTAACTTCACTGTGAAGTTGGCAGTACATGGGGTTTTTTCAACAACCACGCATGCTAGAACCTTGCAGTTAGGCTTCAAAATTGCAGTTTAATTTGCAGTTCCAGAAAAAAATTACCCAAAATTTTGAAGTCCTCAATTGAAAAAAATTTCATACTGTATTGCCAACTTCACTGCGAAGTTAGCAGTACATGGGATTACACCCACTATTTGGTGAACTGCAATATCCGGAATGGAAATGCAAAAACAATGCAAAAAAACTGCAAATTCCTGTTATGGTCCCGTTAGCCTAGGTGAAAATTGTTATGCCAACTTCACAGACGTCCATTTCTATATATATAAGAAGATATTTATCTTGTTACTCCTGGGTTTTATTCCACGGCCGGTGGTGACTTTAAAACGGTTTCATCAACTTTTATGTCGACATGAAAGCATTTGATAATTTTGACATTTATCAACCGATTGACGGTGTTCATATTGGACTGTCAATTCCGATTTTTGATGTGTAAACATCTATGCTGGCGGTAGAGTGAAGAAAAAAACGTGAACGTTCGTGTGCAACGTTACGTCGTGCACTTTACGTTGTAGCACGTTACGTTACGAAACCTGCTTTGCCCCGACCAAAACAAATTGATTTTAAGGCGACCGACAATTAGATTATATTTTATCGCGACCACTCATTTATATTGTTTTTGCTAACGACGAAAGCAAATTGTTTTTAGCGCGACCGACGATTTTATCATTTTAACACTTATATTTTTATATTTGTTTCTTTAATTTTTAATTATTGCCCGAACAAAATGGACGCGACACTAGTAATTAAAAAGAAAACAAAATCAAAACAAAAATAATAATAGTCAGCTGTAGGGATTGACAATTGACTGTAGGTATGGTAGGTCAATTTGGAACATCCACCAGACTTCAGTGCCAAACAAGTTAAAAAAAAAATCAATAGTTTGACAGAAAAATATGTAGGGAAAACAAAAACATGTGATTGTGATTGGTCGATTGTTTGTTTTCCCTACATATTTTTATGTCAAAATTAGAAAGAGAAAAGACAAAGGTAGTTTCTGGAAAAGCCTAATGGCTGTAGGTATGGTAGGATATCGGGGGCGTTCAGTGATACAAATCTGAACTTAAATTCTACGTTTACATAATACTGCTTTTAAACGATGCAATTTCTTCCTGCAATTTTTAGGCACGTAGGCGAGGAACGTAGGAGGCTGGGATATACAAAATAGCTGAGGTTGAACAAATTGCAGAGTTATCGGCTACTTTTGTACTTGCACAAAGTTAACATTCATTAAAAATCACAGCGTCCAATTCCATAGGCGATTGATGGTGTCAATCGATTGAAACTGCGATTTTAGTGATTTCCACTGATAACAACTGCAGCTAAATAAACTAAAAACTCAAGATATATAATTCGCCGGCTATAAGGGTTGCAAGTTCGTTGACAGTTCTTACTGTAAATTTTAATTCGGCCCCTGTCAGTCAAACCATTAAGTTCCTTTGGAATTTGGGTACGGTGTCATTTAATTGAAACCACGATTTTAGTGCTCTCCGCTGACAGTTGTTGTTTGTTGATGCTCAGAGAGTGATTACCATAAACAATAACCATGTGTAATGTGAAGTCATCTTAAAGTTGAGAGTGAACTACGAAGCAGGACCTATCAGTACCGAACCTTCACCGTTCGTTGGACACTTCACCACCAGCCGTTTAGTGCTTGGAAATTTCGTTACAGCGGTTCCCCCACTGGGTATTTCGCTGCCGTTCTTTCAACACTAAGCTTATTAAGCACTGCCTACAGATAGGTAATGTAGTGTTAATTATTCAATATGTTTCTTTTGATGACGTTCAGTAACAAAAATTAGGCACTTGGACAAACGTTGATGTTTACACATATTTAACCGTGAGTCCCGGCACTCACATACTTTTTTTTTTGATGTGAATCCAACCTGTATTGTTCAGACACAAACTAATGTGAACACATCCGACTGACTCTGGCGTCAGCAGTCGTTAAAACAAAACAAAAATCTGTGTTCGTTGGAGAATTAATACAAGATGTTTCACTTGCAAAATGTAAATCATATTATTGGGGTTTTTCATTTGTAAAATAAATTAATTTATTTTTTGACATATTGCGAAAATAAATAGATTTTTTTTTTTCAATTGAAAATCAATTTTGCAGATCTAAATTTTTCGGCAGATTTACCTCTACTTGTACTAACTCCAACATAAATTACAACTGTCAGTTTGCAAATGTGTTGTTTGATTGAGTTTTGTTCAAAATATGTACATAAGAATTAATCACTCATAATAAATGAAAGCAGTTTAAAATGAATCAGTACCTACTTCATCAAGGTCATCTTTCTCTTCTAAAAGTGTATGTATTGATACGGAAACAAAACTACACGTATACAGTGCCAAAAACAAATCAATTTGAAATCTTATTCCATTCGGCACCAAAAAAATCAATTTTTAAATTGAAATCTCAATCTATCATTACCAATGGCAAACCCCATAAAGTAAAGGGTGGTTTTTTAAGAGGTTTAGAACTTTTTTTTAAAAAAAAACACAAAAAATTCGAAAAAATGAATGAAATATTTATTTGAATCGATAGTTTGAACCTTGCAATTTAATAGTTAAAGATAATTTCATGCAAATGTTGACCGCGGCTGCGTCTCAGGTAGCCCATCCGCTGAGTCCAATTTTGGCATACTCTTTCACACATATCGGCCGGTATCTCACGAATGAATGCATGGATGTTGGCTTCCAGTGCGTCAATCGAAGCGGGCTTGTCCCTATAGACATTAGCCTTGACACACCCCCACAAAAAATAATCTAATGGTGTCAAATCGCACGATCTAGGCGGCCAATTGACCGGCCCGAAACGTGAAATTAACTGTTCACCAAACTCGCCTCGCAATTGTGCCATTGTTTCGCGTGCTGTGTGGCATGTGGCACCGTCTTGTTGAAACCACATATCATGCAAGTCAAGAACTTCCATTTCGGGCAAAAAAAAAATTGTTATCATCTCTCGGTAGCGTTCACCATTGACAGTAACGCTGCGATTCGCATCATCTTTGAAGAAATAGGCCCAATAATGCCGCCGGCCCATAAACCGCACCAAATAGTGGCTTTTTCGGGATGCATTGGTAGCTGTTGCAATGCTTCTGGCTGATCTTCACTCCAAATGCGGCAATTTTGCTTATTTACGTACCCATTCAACCAAAAATGAGCCTCATCGCTGAACACAAGCAGCGCGCGATGAACATTTCGAACCGAGCACGAATTTTGAAAGTAAAATTTTATAATTTGCAAGCGTTGTTCATTTATAAGACGATCCATGGTTTAATTGCAAACCAAACTGAAGCTGTTTGACAGTGACACAAGGTACTAAACACACGTCAACTGTCAAAACCAGTGTTGCCAAAACCAAACCAGCTTAAAAATCACCCGTTAAATATGTTTCCAATTGAAAAAATTGTAATATTCAAGTGCCAAAGATAAATTACAGACAGAACAAAAATAAGATATTACAAAAGAAAACTTAAAAAAATCCACTAGTTTTTAAAATATTTAACAAATCCTGCTTTTTCTGGTCATCTCTTTCTCATTGTAATGTGGGAGTTTTAAGTGAGCAAAAGAACAGAGACGTCCAAAAAATTCGGTGAACACCGTCATTGGGGACATTCAATCATAAAATCTGAAAATTCACATCTGAATTTATGCTGTTGAACGCACAACAAATCTGAATTTTCAGTCGAAATTAGTTGTGTCAAATGCTAGTATTTACCTAAGGATTTACATTTAAACGAAATAAAATAGAATTTTGAGTTCTGATGGTGATGTATTTAACTAAATCAGCAACAAAATTCAGCAAGACTACGTGAAGTTTAATGAAAAAATAATTACTGCGTAGATTTTTCTAAGAATAGTCAATCTTTTGATTTTTATATCACTTATCAATAAACAATTAGTTGTTTTATGTAAAAAAGTATTAATTTGTTCGTGATGAAAATTAATCACCACAATTCAACCACTAACCAGAGCGAAAATCATAAAGTTCAACTTCTATGTATAGTACTTAAATATTTCCCCCCCACCACTATCACTTTATTCTGACTTTTCAGATGAGAATTTTTGGCTGAAAATTCAGATGAAACGTAAGTAAACGTAACTTTAAGTCTTTTTACTTTTTATGCCAGCTGGCCAATCAGAAGCTCCAAAAATTCAGATGTAAATCGTAATGCGTTGAACGCGCCCTTGGGTAGACATGTTTTTGAAATGTCAATTCATGTGGTTTTCGTTTCGACCAAAAAAATCGATTTTTTGTCGATCTGAAGTCGATTTTGCAGATCTCGATTTTTAGCAAGATTTACAAAGATTTTCACACGCACTTGCACACAGATCAAAGAAAAGTGACTTTTATCCAGTGTTGTTTTAAAAAAGGCACTCATACAATCATAAAACAAACCGAAGTTCCATTTAACTGGGTTGAAGCGGTTAGAGAGTGTTCTGCCGAGATCCCACGTGTGTTATGGGCGTGTCACCACGCTCAGCATTTTGGACCAGTGGAACCACCTTGCGTAGCATTTGCGGAAGGATAATTTGCATTTGTTTCCGTATAAAAAGCAATGGACACAAGAATATTGCTCACAGTTTTTTTTTTTAACGAATTTTGGGAGCCACGCTGTCTTTCATGTTACTGAAGAGAGTTTCAAGGTGAAATATTTTTTTTCAAAAAAGGTGCTTTAATTTGTTTTGTGCGTTTTAAAGAAGAACAATTGAATCCAGAAGCCAGTCTGTTACAATTTTTTTTGATCTTAAATCCTAGCTTCCCTGAATTACTTATATATTTCACGGCGAAAGCTCCCACAGCTTAACTTAGCCGCTTTCTATGTTATCTGTTCATATGTAGGTACATATAATCGGCTATTTTGTGAGCAACTATAGTTTTTAACGATGCCAAAACTTCATTTATCCCTACTTTACCTTTATTATTTTTGTTTTTATAGTAAGTATATGGAAATGGTCCCTATACACATTTTATGAATAAGTTTCCAGAAACATACCTAAAACAGTTGTTGTTAATGTTTTTTATTCCCGCAAAAATGTTGATGAAAACAAAAAAAAAAAAACACCTTAATCCACTCAATTTGTAGTCAATAACAAAAGAAAATACATCTCCAAGGGTTCCGTCCTCTATCATGTCAGACACAGAAATAATTTTTTATTAACCTCTTTTTTTTCTATCCTTCTGTTGGCCGGCCAAGGCAGCATAAACATTAAGAGCACCAACTGCAAATACCAAAAACACTATTGAAACCTAACACAACACACAAGCGAAGACCCCAATTTTACGACTTCAAGCTAATTATGGGTGAGCAATTCGACCCACCTTTTTGTGCTTTTGTCCTGGACTTGGACTCTATAGAGAGAGCTATTCTTGAACCCCTTCCCTTATTTAACTTAACTTGAAAATAACCAACCGTAACAACTGTATTCTGCCATAGTTACTGGGGATAATTCGGGTTATGCCCTTTTTCCGTTCTAACATTTCATTCGTTACATAATTAAAGCGGAAAACTCTGGAAAGGCCCAAAGAGTGTATAAAGACTATAGAGCTTTTCCAACACCATACCGGAGGACCAGAGGAGTTGTTATTCGGTAGGTAGATATTATAATGGTTGAAGAGACCATGACCGAGAATATAAAAACGAATACGCATCTCGGTTACGACCACGTTACAGTGATTCGAATTAATTTATACTTACTTATTCACCCAAGTCATGCGTCTCGGCCTGTCATTGAAGCCGACCGAAATGGAGTACAATTTTGCTGGTCCTGCTGCCGAGTCGGGATAAATGAATACAAGTGCCTAACTAACGGCGTGTCGTGTGCCATTGCACTTCGGTCTTCACATAAAATTAGTCCCATAATAATGCCCTGAAACTGCAGAGCTATACAGCTACGTACGAAGGACCGTCGTCATCCTATCGGACCGCAATTTCAATGCAAAGTGCGGATACTGGCGATGCGATGGTGTTGGAGCTGGTTAAGGAAGGAATGGTGATGGATGCTGTAGGTATTTTTAGCAGTGAAATAGCTGTAGATTTAGTTTAGGGATGCCGTCGGCCAGTATTCGATAAAATTGCATTGGTTTTATGCCCTAGAAGTTTTCGAAAGAACTAATAAAAGTACTCCACTGTTGGTGATCCAAAAATTGAATGGAATATCCGGAAGGATGAACGGAATAAAGGCAACAAAGGCTGCCGAAAAAAGTGTCATCGCCAGGAGTCTAATTAGGTATAATCGTTTACTTCCCAAAGCAAAAATTTCAGTCCAATTTAACTTTTTTATATGAAATTTTACAGAATTTTAAGCTAAAATTGGTTAACATTGGAAATTTTGTGAAGTAAAACGAACAGAGGTACTCTGTTTTAAGTGACTCGTTTCGTTGACAGCTACAATTTTACTCAGAATAGCAACGATTGTATCCTGTATTCCCAGCTTTAAGCTACGAACAGACAGTCAACGTAAATTTTCAACTTGTTGACTCTTTGAGGTCATTCAAAATAGGACAAGACTAGAGACATGCAAATTTATAACAGTTATAACAGTTTTTTTGCCATTAAAAGTCAGCGTACGTTAACGCGCGACTTGAAAAAAAAACTCTGGGTTCTTGAAGTATGCCCACCGGCGGCGAAGGGCCTGGCCATGCGGGGCTTTTATAAAACAAAACTGTTATAATTGGCATGTCTAGAGCCACGTCCTTCAAAATATCTTCAATCAGGTACTGTCAAAGAAGACGGTCTCAATGCATGAATCGTTGACGATCTCCTCAGTTGGTTAATGCTGTCACGTATAACACGTTGATATGAGCTATCTGTTTCCACTCGTTTTTAACCCTTTTGTGTCAAAGCGTTGACACGTAAAACTGTGACAATCATACATGACTTGGCCACATCTGAAAACTTTGATGGATGGATTTAAAAAACTTTTAAGAAACCCGAAATTTTTGAGATTATATTTTAACCTCCGAAAAAGAAGGTTTTAGGACCTTAGATATTTATCTTTTGCTCCTGAAAAATGAGATTTAAGGGCATTCGATTGACGTTTGTTAGTTTGTTTGATTATCTGTCAAGTTATCAATCCGTCAAATTAAATTGTAAGATGGATACGATGTCGATGGTTTAAGACGGTGTTCACATTGGACTCACTACGCGCGACTCATTTTGACATATCTTTCATTTATCTCACTCCAACTCACTATAAGAGAAAGTGAGGCAGGATTTTTTTGATTTTTTTGAAAAAATCTTGCCTCACTTGACTATCTCTTTCTCCACATGAGGTGGAGTGAGATAAGACAAAGAAATGTCAAAATGAGTCGCGCGGAGTGAGTCCAATGTGAACACCGTCTAAGAAACCTCTAAAATATGTGAAACTTTTGAGAGTATTTTTTTTTCGTTTCGGGTGACATTTTGATCGAAACATTTTATTAATTTCAAAATTAAGCTTGTTACCTATCTGCCAAGTACCTAAATTGTCAAATTACATTAAAGGATGGCTAGGATATCATTAGATTAAAACATCATAAGCAAATCTCAAATTTCTGAATTTTAGATGAAAATCAACGTTCTAATGACCAATCTGTCGATAACTGGGCGATTACCACGGCCATGTAAAATAATCAAATCGTTGACCCTAAAATTTGTATCAAAACGAGTGTTAAATGCAGCCGTCAATGGATTGCAAATATTTTGCGTTGACGGTCACACGACTTGACAACTTTGGGACAGAATTTTTGTTGACCGTTCAATCGTAGCTTTAGTTAAAAACTTAGGTCGTGTGTGAATTGGATTAAATTTTCGATTAATTTTTTTCCTAAATTAAATTTTGACATTTTAACTTATAGATTCACCTAATTAGTGTCAAAAAATAAACTTTGGAAAAAGTTTGACGCGATTTTAATCCAATCCACACACAACCTTAGTAGCTGCGTAGAGCTTAATGATTTATTTTTAACAGATCTACTGATGAGAAGTGTCAGAATGTAGGTCGAATGAATTTTATTCCTTACCTCTCTCTCTTTCTATCTATCTCTCTGTCTTTATCTTTCTCTCTATCTCTCTCTATATCTCTCTCTCTTTATCTACTTTGCCGGACAGTCGTATTTAAATGTTTGCATTTTGCCAGAATTTTAGTGACAAGTACTATGGACGCTTAATTTTGCCACTTAACTCGTGAGCAGTTTATTTTTGTTTTCTAGATTTCTCGGAGTCTTCTTAAAATTCCAGAGAAGATCTTATGGTTGATTAACACGAGTGATAAAATGTCATTTTTCTGCTATATTTTAGCCATAAAAATATTTTTTTATGACAAATAATGATGGGTTCAAAATGGCAGAGAATATGGTGTTTTGTCAGTTGTGTTGTGTGCTAGACTAACACGACTGACAAATTGGCTATATTCTGGCAGTTAACTGTCAAAAAACTGACAGAACAATGGAAAAATTCATTCGTTTGGCAGTATACTGACAGAAAACTGTCAATCGCCATAATTTGTATTATTTTCTACAAATTACTTACCATAACTTACTATTATGGTAACAAATTACTAAAACCATGTTTACATAACGACAGAAGTAAACTGTCATGATTTGTCATTCCTATTATTTTTGTTTTAGTTTACTTTTTCATTTTGTATATATGGTAACCCTTAAGACTAAAGCAATCTACCACAATTTTTCCCTGTCTCCTTGACTACAAAGGATTATATTCTCCGAACTCGAATATCTCAAAATTGAGGAGGATTTCGTCATGGTAAATTGCTGTTGCTGTATGGTGCGATCTGTGCTTAGTTTCTCTCTTGGTGGCATTTATCCTTGAAATATAGGTAAATAGTTGGCGAGCCTTTTGTTGACGCGTTTTGTGGATTTGCTGCCTCATGTTGCTGTTATACATATACTTAAAGAGGGGTTATGGGTTGTTGCAAATCAACCGTGAGAGGAAAACCAAACCTATAAAATTTAAAGTCATCTATGGTTTTGTATTGACTCTGTATATATATAGCCTCTATAGTGTTCGATAGTGCCAAGTGTCAAAACGAAAGCTTCAGTGAGTGTTGTATATACTTATTAGGATTAGTGCCGTTTTCCAACGAAAAGCATGTTGTTGTTGATTTATTGTTTGTACCGTTTGTATAGCTGGGACTTAACAAAGGGAATTCAAGTAGCATAAATACTCGTTTAGTGTTGGTACCTTTACAATATATATTGTTCACATAGATTCACTGCAGTGCGTGTTTTGTTGAGAATCTACTAATTTCTATCAAATACAGTCAATATGTACCCAATTAATAACTCTAAACTCTATCATTAATTCTCTCTTATTTTGTTCGCAATAAAGAGAAGCGATCAAAGAGTAATGTTTCTTCAAAAATGAATTTTTCCCTCATAAAAATTGAAATATCAGTAATTTTACAATAAAGCATTATTGCTTAAACTATAATAAAATAATAAGTATGAACTTGAACTTAATTTTTGGTGGTTATAACATAGTATGCCTAACCCATGGAGTACCTATATTACCTAGAGAACCGACCGGTACCCCTCTTGCCTTAAACACCCGCAAATTTTATTTGAGGTGAGTAAGTGAAAACTCTCTTAGTTTACTCTTTTTTCCTTATCCGTGAATCCGTGTGAATGGTGGATATAAAAACAAATTGGCGCATTAGTTCAAAAAGGTATGTGTCTACGGTTTGCACACCTAAATCGTAGACACGTACCTTTTTGAGCTAAGAAACTAGAGTGCGCTTCCAATTTTCGGTAGGTGTTTTTGTTTTTTTTTTAAACATAAATATTCAAAAATATTATTTAATTTATTACCCGGGAGCAACAATGACCGATATTCTTCATAGTTTAGGTTGACAAAAGGTTAAAAAAAGAAATTTGACTACGAAATTAATAAATTTCTCAATTTTTGAATTTAACGGATTTTTTTTTTGAATCCCTGGGCGGTCTTATCCACCTTATTGAGCACTTTGAGCAATTTGAGCGAAGTCCTTTCAATTGAAGCCATGTTGGTTCGGTCCCATTTAAAATGCATTGGACAACAACGCCATACAAAACTTAATGGGCATTTTCCTCTCAGTACAGCTTGTAGGGTGGAAGAGAACGACCGCCTGAGTCGGTTCTCTAGGTAATATAGGTACTCTATGGCCTAACCCATAGAGTACCTATATTACCTAGAGAACCGACCGGTACCCCTCTTGCCTTAAACACCCGCAAATTTTATTTGAGGTGAGTAAGTGAAAACTCTCTTAGTTTACTCTTTTTTCCTTATCCGTGAATCCGTGTGAATGGTGGATATAAAAACAAATTGGCGCATTAGTTCAAAAAGGTATGTGTCTACGGTTTAATTGTGAACAAAGTGGTGGCATTAGCTCAAAAAGGTACGTGTCTACGATTTGCACACCTAAATCGTAGACACGTACCTTTTTGAGCTAAGAAACTAGAGTGCGCTTCCAATTTTCGGTAGGTGTTTTTGTTTTTTTTTTAAACATAAATATTCAAAAATATTATTTAATTTATTACCCGGGAGCAACAATGACCGATATTCTTCATAGTTTAGGTTGACAAAAGGTTAAAAAAAGAAATTTGACTACGAAATTAATAAATTTCTCAATTTTTGAATTTAACGGATTTTTTTTTTGAATCCCTGGGCGGTCTTATCCACCTTATTGAGCACTTTGAGCAATTTGAGCGAAGTCCTTTCAATTGAAGCCATGTTGGTTCGGTCCCATTTAAAATGCATTGGACAACGACCCCATACAAAACTTAATGGGCATTTTCCTCTCAGTACAGCTTGTAGGGTGGAAGAGAACGACCGCCTAAGTCGGTTCTCTAGGTAATATAGGTACTCTATGGCCTAACCTTTGAAGCCGCGAACGCAGATAGGGGTTTCTGGGGTTCAAACACCGCCCACCAACCATGTATTTTCGTGCCATATGAAAAAACAGAAGTTCTTCTATTTAACCCGTAAATAGGTACCAAAATTCAATGTTATAAGCCCAAAAATAGGAGTTTCGTTTCGTTTTTCAATTCAATTACTGTTGAACAGGTGGCGCTGTAGGCGGTTGGGAAATGGCTTTTGGGATATTCTATTTCAACTTTTGATCTTCGTAGGGTGAAATGGGGTCAAAATAAAAACAATTATTCCTTAAGAAATTCTTTTTTTGTTTGAAAAGTTTTTCTTAGGGATATTCTTTTTCAAATGTTTTTATTTGAAGGGTGAAATGAGGCAAACATTATTTCTGTGTTGGGAAAATAATTAAGGTTGGACTTAGAGAATCATATTTTTACATATTTAGCCATTCATAACGTAAAGTAGGTGAAAACCCATTACGTGTAGTATTCGATTACAAAAATTAGCTTAAATATTTATTTATATTTTCTATTGTACCGTGCGAAGCCGGACGGGCTAGCTAGTAATTTATAATATTTATAATCATATGTTTTCTATAAATATAGGACAAATAGTTATCAAACATTGTTAGTTTAAATTGACTAAGTTCCCATTATTGGTTACAAATTTGCTTTAAAATTTGTTCTGGACTCTCGTATAAAATATGTAGTTTTATCATTTGGACCGCACCTGAAATGAATTGCCGACCCCTTGCTTAGGACATTCTCAATATGGAACGTCGGAAATTTCATCTACATATATATTCGAATTCCCTTTAAGATTTATTGTCAAAAGCCGCTATGAAGAAATTCTGTCAACTCCTCCTTTACTATATTGAACCCGATAAGAAACCAAATTTCAAATTGACGTTTGGCATGATTTAATTAAAATTCGTTTGACAAATCTAGTTCTACATTCATACATGTGTACATGTAATATTCTAATATTCCGAACATACATACAGACGTATGAATACAGATATAGAGTTATATAAATAAGGGATTAGAATTTTTCTTGCAAGCGTGCATAAAACATTCTTTTCAAAGAATGTAATAAATCCGTTGACTATCATTTTCTTCAGGCTTGGACATTGGAATGTTTATAGAATTAAATAATTTTATACTTATGAAGATGAATATCGAAAATGTTTGTAATTTTGTTATTTTTTATGTTGACTCACTCCTATTGCATTATTATTGTCAGCTCAGCAGAGTGAATCATTATGAAGAGTAAAGGTGAAACGTGCCTGCTGGAAATTTTGAATTCACTGTTTTAAAGTTAAGAAGCTATTTTGATAAGACAACTCATCCCCAACGACTCATCCCAGAACTAAACTGGTCCCAAGATAGCTCATCCCGGGGAAACTCATCCCGGAAAAAAGAACTCATCCCAAAGAAAGTTTGAGGTATGTATGGGTATAGGTGCGAGGTTGGGTGTATGCAAAGTGTCTTTTCCATTTAATTAATCTCTCACACTTTCCATGGGATAAGTTCTTATTTCTTGGATAAGTTGCTCCGGTACCAGTTGGGTCTTGGGATGAATGGTCGGGGATGGGCTGAGTGGGGATCAGTTATCTTGGGTTGAGCTGGGATGACACCTGAAGATGCATGTAAACTGTTCAATAATGATTTGATAACTGGCTGTGGGATCTTAGCACCCCATTTGTGGGATATTCACAAAAAAAAACTATACCATCTGAAAGGTCTTAGTAATTTCATAAAAGGTCAGCTGATTTCAGTAGTTGGGAAGCCATAGATTTTTTTTTTGTTTTTAATGAATTTTTAAAGTTTTTTTCAAGATTACAGTTAAGATTTTTAGCACCTCATTTGTGGGATTTTCACAAAAAAATTTGCAAACGAAATGCTAAAAATCTCTATGACCTTTTACAAAATCATTAAAATTTCATTAAATAAAACCAATTACTGAAACTATAGTTGACCTTTTATGGGGCACTAAGCACTTTCAGATGGTATAATTTTTTTTGCGAATATCCCACAAATGATGTGCTAAAAATCTTTCATGACCTTAAAAAACTTTAACCATTGATTAAAAATTTTATATGGCTGCCCGATTTCTGAAACTCGGTGACTAAAAAAGATGATATACCTACTGTTTTTGCGAACATCCCACATATGGCGTGGTAATATCCCACAGCCTTGATATCTTTAACAATAAAACGATAAAATATTTTCCAAAGTACTAAGAACATGTATTTTTTGTATGATTTGTTCCTTGTTTAAAATATTCTTTTTCAAAACACCATATTCCAAAAATTTAACAAAAACGAATAACCCAAAAATAAGACCATTTACTCAAAAAAAACGGGATTGGTTATTTTCGTTATGAAGGAGAAGTGAAAAACGAAAACAATAGAAATGCATTGTTTTTGTAAGTTATGTGAATTTTTGTCAAAAACCTGAAAAACTCACTTTTTTCATTAGGAACACGTACGAAGTTTAATCAATATCGTTAGAGGCGTTTTGGAGAAAAATTAAAAAAAAAAAAAAAAACAAAATTGTCTTATTTCAGCTAATCTTTCTAGATGACCTAAGATTAAAATTCTAATTTCCCCTCTAGGGAATCACATATAAATTTGAAGCAAATCGGTTCAGCCGTTTGAGCTCTAGCTTAAATCTGTCAATTTAGAATGAATTAATGAATTTGAGTGAACTTTTGGATGTGCTCAATGAACTATTCTATTCAAAACTAGAAACTTTCCTCACTTTGTTTCAACAGTCAATTTTTTTTTTGTCTAAGTTAGACAATTGATGTAAAATATTTATGAATACAGTTTTGGAGTTAAACAGCTGTTCAAAGTTAGACACACATGCTTCGGAATAGGTGTGAAAATACGATTATTTATCTTGATGTTAAATTGGCTTAAAAGCCTTGAACCAACACAAGAACACTATTAAACATGATTCACTGTTAGAATGTTGAATTTCGAGATTTACTTTACAAGATTTTCAAAGCTGATTCAACTCCTAAACAGAAGCGATAAAATTGTTTCCATCTAACTCTTATATAATTAATATTCATATAAGTATGTACATAAATTCTCATGTCTACAACCACAAATATTTAAAACAACTTCAAATTAAGTCTATTTAAGTGAGCCTCTCAAAACTCCTACACAATTTAAAATTTACAAAACAAAATAAATCCATCTAGAATGAACAGGAGAAATAAAGTTAAATCCCAATTAAAGTGAAAACTTTTCTCCCATTATGCTTGGTTGCCTACGAAAATCTCTAGGATTCTGCCATTTTGCCTTTCTTTGCCTTTGCCTTGGCCCGTGATTCCTGTGTTGTGTATATGTAGTTATGTATGTTCCCAAATCTTACATATATCGTTTCGTTTGTGTTGGATGTGTGAGATAAATGTTTTCGCGTAATCATTTTCTTTTCACCTTATTTAGATTCTTTTTTTTTTCCTCTTACTTGTTTGTTAATGATGTGAGCTCGTTTCCACATATCCAAGCCAGCTTTGGTCTCCTGTGGAGAACCTTTAGATCCTGAGGATAGTGTTATTATAGTTGCTCCTTCAAACACACAAACAAAACAAATGTTCTTCAAACGAACATTTCCATTTGTTTAAAATGGCAAGTAGACTGTCTGACAGAAAATTAAGTGATTTTGAATTATTCCTCTTTGGTGAAAGACAAAAAAAAAAAAATAACAGAAATCCAAGTATCCACTTATGTGAAAAGTACCTATTCGGAATAGCTCCTGGATCTGGGCGTCACCTAGATACAAACACATCGCATGCATGCTCATCTCCTAAATTCTATTTTCCTGATCATCTGTCATGAACAATAAGAGATGACTGAGTTATGTGGAGCAAAAAATAAGCTTTCGCTTCTTGGCTGCTTCCTTTGGCAGCTATATCCTTCTTTTTCTTGGATTCAGCGCCCAGCCAGCCATATCTAGCTTTATATAGCTGGAACTGGAGCTGGAGAAGAAATAAGCAAAAAAAAAATCTAGCAACAGGACAGGAAAAAAAAGGATAACAACAAAAAGGCGAAGCATCAGGAACCTGGATGCAATACGACGACGACGACGATGACTACGACTACGACATTCGTTCGTTTGTTGAAGTTTAAAGTTGAACATTTTAAGGATCGGGACACGTGTGGCGCCGAACTACAGGAGCACTTCTATTTCCTATATCGCAAATGGGACAGATGAGGAAGAGCACAAAGGGCACCGATAACGAGACTATCATCCATACAAGACAAGCATTTAATCAACTTGCTCCCATTCCATTTTCTTGAATCGGGAGGATACTAATACTCTTCTTAGTCCTCGCAATAACGAGCAACAAGAAAATAGAAAAACAAAAAAAAACCTTGTCGTCCCCGCCTGGACCAGAAATCTGTTATTTTATTTGCATACAATTGTAGGGTGTATAATGCTTTTAAGTGATACCCCTTGCCTCTGGGGATACAGTCAAGAGATTGGAATAGAAATTGTTGGAAATGCCTCGAGGCGATGTAGGAACTGTCAAAGCCCTGATTTTGATATCACGGGGAATAAGATTATTTGTATTTTGCAAATAAATGAGTTCTTCTTGTTATTTTGTTGTTCTTTCTTTTTTCACGGGTGTCAAGTTAGCACTACACTTTTAGAAATTAAATAAACTAAGTACACAGTTAATTGTAGCTTTTTAGTAGTAAATTAGTTGTGGAAAAAAAAAAAATTTGTAGCTCTACTATTTAATAAAAAAATGGTATGTAGTGCTAACTTGATATCAAGTTAGCACTACACTTTAGGAAATTTAAAAAACAAAGTACACAATTAATTGAAGCTTTTTTGTTGTAAATTAGTTGTGGAGAGAAAAAAATTCTAAAAAATTTTTTGACGAAGTTTTCAAACAAAAACTAGGTAGGTAGTGCTAAGTTGACACTCTGAGTCCAGGCATTAGAAAAGGAAATTAGAAAATCTAAAGATGGCATTAATTGTAGCACTACCTACCTAGTTTTTGTTTGAAAACTTCGTCAAAAAAATGTTTAGAATTTTTTTCTCTCCACAACTAATTTACTACAAAAAAGCTACAATTAATTGTGTACTTAGTTTAATTAATTTCTAAAAGTGTAGTGCTAACTTGACACACGTCGATATTTCCGCAACCAAGCCTTTTAAGAGGTTGAAGTTTTCAGTTTCGTATAGAAAATTAACAGGCCTTTCCGCCGATATGAATAAAAAAATTTTGCAAGCTTCGGTTCTCGAAATATTCACATCAGAAATGATATTTCTTTGTTTTTTTCGGTCCAACCTTAAAAAGTGTCGATGGCGATATTTCCACAACAAAGCCTCGTAAGGGGTTGTGGTTTGCAGTGGCGAATAGCAAATTCCCAGAGCTTTCCAGCGATGTAAAAATTTTGATAAAAATTTTTTTCAATGATTTTTGAAAAAAATCATGGACTACCCCCTTGCCACTTTTTTTTCAACTTTTAAAAAATGTTTCCAAATCCCATCGAGATATACATCAAAAGACAGGTTTTTCAAACTCTATCCGGACGTCTAAACCAAAAGCGTGTGGAAGGTCTGGTTCTCGAAATATTTTCATCCAAAGTGATTGCTCGATTTACTGCATTTCTGTGCAAAACATGCAAAAGCGTTTGTCTTTGGATAGCGATATTTCCGTAATCGAGCCTCGAAATCGGAAACGGTTTTAAAAATCCATTGTTAAATTTTTAAGAGCTTTCTAAAACTGAAAACGAAAATACTCTGCGAGGTTTGGTTCTCGAAATATTCGCATCCAAAGTCAAATTACTGTATTTCGATGCAACCCTAAAAAGGGCTTTGGATAACGATATTTCCGCAACCAAGCCTTGTAAGAGGTTGCAGTTTTCAGTTTCGTATAGAAAATTAACAGGCCTTTTCGCCGATATGAATAAAAAAATTTTGCAAGCTTCAGTTCTCGAAATATTCACATCACAAATGATATTTCTTTGTTTTTTTCGGTCCAACCTTAAGAAGTGTCGATGGCGATATTTCCACAACAAAGCCTCGTAAGGGGTTGTGGTTTGCAGTGGCGAATAGCAAATTCCCAGAGCTTTCCAGCGATGTAAAAATTTTGACAAAAATTTTTTCAATGATTTTTGAAAAAAATCATGGACTACCCCCTTGCCACTTTTTTTCAACTTTTAAAAAATGTTTCCAAATCCCATCGAGCTATACATCAAAAGACAGGTTTTTTCAAACTCTATCCGGACGTCTAAACCAAAAGCGTGTGGAAGGTCTGGTTCTCGAAATATTTTCATCCAAAGTGATTGCTCGATTTACTGCATTTCTGTGCAAAACATGCAAAAGCGTTTGTGTTTGGATAGCGATATTTCCGTAATCGAGCCTCGAAATCGGAAACGGTTTTAAAAATCTAATATTAAATTTTTAAGAGCTTTCTAAAACTGAAAACGAAAATACTCTGCGAGGTTTGGTTCTCGAAATATTCGCATCCAAAGTCAAATTACTGTATTTCGATGCAACCCTAAAAAGGGCTTTGGATAACGATATTTCCGCAACCAAGCCTTGTAAGAGGTTGCAGTTTTCAGTTTCGTATAGAAAATTAACAGGCCTTTCCGCCGATATGAATACAAAAATTTTGCAAGCTTCGGTTCTCGAAATATTCACATCAGAAATGATATTTCTTTGTTTTTTTCGGTCCAACCTTAAAAAGTGTCGATGGCGATATTTCCACAACAAAGCCTCGTAAGGGGTTGTGGTTTGCAGTGGCGAATAGCAAATTCCCAGAGCTTTCCAGCGATGTAAAAATTTTGACAAAAATTTTTTCAATGATTTTTGAAAAAAATCATGGACTACCCCCTTGCCACTTTTTTTCAACTTTTAAAAAATGTTTCCAAATCCCATCGCGCTATACATCAAAAGACAGGTTTTTTCAAACTCTATCCGGACGTCTAAACCAAAAGCGTGTGGAAGGTCTGGTTCTCGAAATATTTTCATCCAAAGTGATTGCTCGATTTACTGCATTTCTGTGCAAAACATGCAAAAGCGTTTGTGTTTGGATAGCGATATTTCCGAATCGAGCCTCGAAATCGGAAACGGTTTTAAAAATCAATTGTTAAATTTTTAAGAGCTTTCTAAAACTGAAAACGAAAATACTCTGCGAGGTTTGGTTCTCGAAATATTCGCATCCAAATTCAAATTACTGTATTTCGATGCAACCCTAAAAAGGGCTTTGGATAACGATATTTCCGCAACCAAGCCTTGTAAGAGGTTGCAGTTTTCAGTTTCGTATAGAAAATTAACAGGCCTTTCCGCCGATATGAACAAAAAAATTTTGCAAGCTTCGGTTCTCGAAATATTCACATCAGAAATGATATTACTTTTTTTTTTCGGTCCAACCTTAAAAAGAGTCGATGGCGATATTTCCGCAACAAAGCCTCGTAAGGGGTTGCGGTTTGCAGTGGCGAATAGCAAATTCCCAGAGCTTTCCAGCGATGTAAAATTTTTGACAAAAATTTTTTCAATGATTTTTGGAAAAAATCATGGACTACCCCCTTGCCACTTTTTTTCAACTTTTAAAAAATGTTTCCAAATCCCATCGAGCTATACATCAAAAGACAGGTTTTTTCAAACTCTATCCGGACGTCTAAACCAAAAGCGTGTGGAAGGTCTGGTTCTCGAAATATTTTCACCCAAAGTGATTGCTCGATTTACTGCATTTCTGTGCAAAACATGCAAAAGCGTTTGTGTTTGGATAGCGATATTTCCGTAATCGAGCCTCGAAATCGGAAACGGTTTTAAAAATCCAGTGTTAAATTTTTAAGAGCTTTCTAAAACTGAAAACGAAAATACTCTGCGAGGTTTGGTTCTCGAAATATTCGCATCCAAAGTCAAATTACTGTATTTCGATGCAACCCTAAAAAGGGCTTTGGATAACGATATTTCCGCAACCAAGCCTTGTAAGAGGTTGCAGTTTTCAGTTTCGTATAGAAAATTAACAGGCCTTTCCGCCGATATGAATAAAAAAATTTTGCAAGCTTCGGTTCTCGAAATATTCACATCAGAAATGATATTTCTTTGTTTTTTTCGGTCCAACCTTAAAAAGTGTCGATGGCGATATTTCCACAACAAAGCCTCGTAAGGGGTTGCGGTTTGCAGTGGCGAATAGCAAATTCTCAGAGCTTTCCAGCGATGTAAATTTTTAAGAGCTTTCTAAAACTGAAAACGAAAATACTCTGCGAGGTTTGGTTCTCGAAATATTCGCATCCAAAGTCAAATTACTGTATTTCGATGCAACCCTAAAAAGGGCTTTGGATAACGATATTTCCGCAACCAAGCCTTGTAAGAGGTTGCAGTTTTCAGTTTCGTATAGAAAATTAACAGGCCTTTCCGCCGATATGAATAAAAAAATTTTGCAAGCTTCGGTTCTCGAAATATTCACATCAGAAATGATATTTCTTTGTTTTTTTCGGTCCAACCTTAAAAAGTGTCGATGGCGATATTTCCACAACAAAGCCTCGTAAGGGGTTGCGGTTTGCAGTGGCGAATAGCAAATTCTCAGAGCTTTCCAGCGATGTAAATTTTTAAGAGCTTTCTAAAACTGAAAACGAAAATACTCTGCGAGGTTTGGTTCTCGAAATATTCGCATCCAAAGTCAAATTACTGTATTTCGATGCAACCCTAAAAAGGGCTTTGGATAACGATATTTCCGCAACCAAGCCTTGTAAGAGGTTGCAGTTTTCAGTTTCGTATAGAAAATTAACAGGCCTTTCCGCCGATATGAACAAAAAAATTTTGCAAGCTTCGGTTCTCGAAATATTCACATCAGAAATGATATTACTTTTTTTTTCGGTCCAACCTTAAAAAGAGTTGATGGCGATATTTCCACAACAAAGCCTCGTAAGGGGTTGCGGTTTGCAGTGGCGAATAGCAAATTCCCAGAGCTTTCGAGCGATGTAAAAATTTTGACAAAAATTTTTACAATGATTTTTGGAAAAAATCATGGACTACCCCCTTGCCACTTTTTTTCAACTTTTAAAAAAAGTTTCCAAATCCCATCGAGCTATACATCAAAAGACAGGTTTTTTCAAACTCTATCCGGACGTCTAAACCAAAAGCGTGTGGAAGGTCTGGTTCTCGAAATATTTTCATCCAAAGTGATTGCTCGATTTACTGCATTTCTGTGCAAAACATGCAAAAGCGTTTGTGTTTGGATAGCGATATTTCCGTAATCGAGCCTCGAAATCGGAAACGGTTTTAAAAACCCATTGTTAAATTTTTAAGAGCTTTCTAAAACTGAAAACGAAAATACTCTGCGAGGTTTGGTTCTCGAAATATTCGCATCCAAAGTCAAATTACTGTATTTCGATGCAACCCTAAAAAGGGCTTTGGATAACGATATTTCCGCAACCAAGCCTTGTAAGAGGTTGCAGTTTTCAGTTTCGTATAGAAAATTAACAGGCCTTTTCGCCGATATGAATAAAAAAATTTTGCAAGCTTCGGTTCTCGAAATATTCACATCAGAAATGATATTTCTTTGTTTTTTTCGGTCCAAGCTTAAGAAGTGTCGATGGCGATATTTCCACAACAAAGCCTCGTAAGGGGTTGCGGTTTGCAGTGGCGAATAGCAAATTCCCAGAGCTTTCCAGCGATGTAAAAATTTTGATAAAATTTTTTTTCAATGATTTTTGAAAAAAATCATGGACTACCCCCTTTCCACTTTTTTTCAACTTTTAAAAAATGTTTCCAAATCCCATCGAGCTATACATCAAAAGACAGGTTTTTTCAAACTCTATCCGGACGTCTAAACCAAAAGCGTGTGGAAGGTCTGGTTCTCGAAATATTTTCATCCAAAGTGATTGCTCGATTTACTGCATTTCTGTGCAAAACATGCAAAAGCGTTTGTGTTTGGATAGCGATATTTCCGAATCGAGCCTCGAAATCGGAAACGGTTTTAAAAATCCATTGTAAAATTTTTAAGAGCTTTCTAAAACTGAAAACGAAAATACTCTGCGAGGTTTGGTTCTCGAAATATTCGCATCCAAAGTCAAATTACTGTATTTCGATGCAACCCTAAAAAGGGCTTTGGATAACGATATTTCCGCAACCAAGCCTTGTAAGAGGTTGCAGTTTTCAGTTTCGTATAGAAAATTAACAGGCCTTTCCGCCGATATGAATAAAAAAATTTTGCAAGCTTCGGTTCTCGAAATATTCACATCAGAAATGATATTTCTTTGTTTTTTTCGGTCCAACCTTAAAAAGTGTCGATGGCGATATTTCCACAACAAAGCCTCGTAAGGGGTTGCGGTTTGCAGTGGCGAATAGCAAATTCTCAGAGCTTTCCAGCGATGTAAAAATTTTGACAAAATTTTTTTCAATGATTTTTGAAAAAAATCATGAACTACCCCCTTGCCACTTTTTTTCAACTTTTAAAAAATGTTTCCAAATCCCATCGAGCTATACATCAAAAGACAGGTTTTTTCAAACTCTATCCGGACGTCTAAACCAAAAGCGTGTGGAAGGTCTGGTTCTCGAAATATTTTCATCCAAAGTGATTGCTCGATTTACTGCATTTCTGTGCAAAACATGCAAAAGCGTTTGTCTTTGGATAGCGATATTTCCGTAATCGAGCCTCGAAATCGGAAACGGTTTTAAAAATCCATTGTTAAATTTTTAAGAGCTTTCTAAAACTGAAAACGAAAATACTCTGCGAGGTTTGGTTCTCGAAATATTCGCATCCAAAGTCAAATTACTGTATTTCGATGCAACCCTAAAAAGGGCTTTGGATAACGATATTTCCGCAACCAAGCCTTGTAAGAGGTTGCAGTTTTCAGTTTCGTATAGAAAATTAACAGGCCTTTCCGTCGATATGAATAAAATAATTTTGCAAGCTTCGGTTCTCGAAATATTCACATCAGAAATGATATTTCTTTGTTTTTTTCGGTCCAACCTTAAAAAGTGTCGATGGCGATATTTCCACAACAAAGCCTCGTAAGGGGTTGCGGTTTGCAGTGGCGAATAGCAAATTCTCAGAGCTTTCCAGCGATGTAAAAATTTTGACAAAAAATTTTTCAATGATTTTTGAAAAAAATCATGGACTACCCCCTTGCCACTTTTTTTCAACTTTTAAAAAATGTTTCCAAATCCCATCGAGCTATACATCAAAAGACAGGTTTTTTCAAACTCTATCCGGACGTCTAAACCAAAAGCGTGTGGAAGGTCTGGTTCTCGAAATATTTTCATCCAAAGTGATTGCTCGATTTACTGCATTTCTGTACAAAACATGCAAAAGCGTTTGTGTTTGGATAGCGATATTTCCGTAATCGAGCCTCGAAATCGGAAACGGTTTTAAAAATCCATTGTTAAATTTTTAAGAGCTTTCTAAAACTGAAAACGAAAATACTCTGCGAGGTTTGGTTCTCGAAATATTCGCATCCAAAGTCAAATTACTGTATTTCGATGCAACCCTAAAAAGTGCTTTGGATAACGATATTTCCGCAACCAAGCCTTGTAAGAGGTTGCAGTTTTCAGTTTCGTATAGAAAATTAACAGGCCTTTCCGCCGATATGAATAAAAAAAATTTGCAAGCTTCGGTTCTCGAAATATTCACATCAGAAATGATATTTCTTTGTTTTTTTCGGTCCAACCTTAAAAAGTGTCGATGGCGATATTTCCACAACAAAGCCTCGTAAGGGGTTGTGGTTTGCAGTGGCGAATAGCAAATTCCCAGCGCTTTCCAGCGATGTAAAAATTTTGACAAAAATTTTTTCAATGATTTTTGAAAAAAATCATGGACTACCCCCTTGCCACTTTTTTTCAACTTTTAAAAAATGTTTCCAAATCCCATCGAGCTATACATCAAAAGACAGGTTTTTTCAAACTCTATCCGGACGTCTAAACCAAAAGCGTGTGGAAGGTCTGGTTCTCGAAATATTTTCATCCAAAGTGATTGCTCGATTTACTGCATTTCTGTGCAAAACATGCAAAAGCGTTTGTGTTTGGATAGCGATATTTCCGTAATCGAGCCTCGAAATCGGAAACGGTTTTAAAAATCCATTGTTAAATTTTTAAGAGCTTTCTAAAACTGAAAACGAAAATACTCTGCGAGGTTTGGTTCTCGAAATATTCGCATCCAAAGTCAAATTACTGTATTTCGATGCAACCCTAAAAAGGGCTTTGGATAACGATATTTCCGCAACCAAGCCTTGTAAGAGGTTGCAGTTTTCAGTTTCGTATAGAAAATTAACAGGCCTTTCCGCCGATATGAATAAAAAAAATTTGCAAGCTTCGGTTCTCGAAATATTCACATCAGAAATGATATTTCTTTGTTTTTTTCGATCCAACCTTAAAAAGTGTCGATGGCGATATTTCCACAACAAAGCCTCGTAAGGGGTTGTGGTTTGCAGTGGCGAATAGCAAATTCCCAGAGCTTTCCAGCGATGTAAAAATTTTGACAAAAATTTTTTCAATGATTTTTGAAAAAAATCATGGACTACCCCCTTGCCACTTTTTTTCAACTTTTAAAAAATGTTTCCAAATCCCATCGAGCTTTACATCAAAAGACAGGTTTTTTCAAACTCTATCCGGACGTCTAAACCAAAAGCGTGTGGAAGGTCTGGTTCTCGAAATATTTTCATCCAAAGTGATTGCTCGATTTACTGCATTTCTGTGCAAAACATGCAAAAGCGTTTGTGTTTGGATAGCGATATTTCCGTAATCGAGCCTCGAAATCGGAAACGGTTTTAAAAATCTAACATTAAATTTTTAAGAGCTTTCTAAAACTGAAAACGAAAATACTCTGCGAGGTTTGGTTCTCGAAATATTCGCATCCAAAGTCAAATTACTGTATTTCGATGCAACCCTAAAAAGGGCTTTGGATAACGATATTTCCGCAACCAAGCCTTGTAAGAGGTTGCAGTTTTCAGTTTCGTATAGAAAATTAACAGGCCTTTCCGCCGATATGAATACAAAAATTTTGCAAGCTTCGGTTCTCGAAATATTCACATCAGAAATGATATTTCTTTGTTTTTTTCGGTCCAACCTTAAAAAGTGTCGATGGCGATATTTCCACAACAAAGCCTCGTAAGGGGTTGTGGTTTGCAGTGGCGAATAGCAAATTCCCAGAGCTTTCCAGCGATGTAAAAATTTTGACAAACATTTTTTCAATGATTTTTGAAAAAAATCATGGACTACCCCCTTGCCACTTTTTTTCAACTTTTAAAAAATGTTTCCAAATCCCATCGAGCTATACATCAAAAGACAGGTTTTTTCAAACTCTATCCGGACGTCTAAACCAAAAGCGTGTGGAAGGTCTGGTTCTCGAAATATTTTCATCCAAAGTGATTGCTCGATTTACTGCATTTCTGTGCAAAACATGCAAAAGCGTTTGTGTTTGGATAGCGATATTTCCGTAATCGAGCCTCGAAATCGGAAACGGTTTTAAAAATCCATTGTTAAATTTTTAAGAGCTTTCTAAAACTGAAAACGAAAATACTCTGCGAGGTTTGGTTCTCGAAATATTCGCATCCAAAGTCAAATTACTGTATTTCGATGCAACCCTAAAAAGGGCTTTGGATAACGATATTTCCGCAACCAAGCCTTGTAAGAGGTTGCAGTTTTCAGTTTCGTATAGAAAATTAACAGGCCTTTCCGTCGATATGAATAAAATAATTTTGCAAGCTTCGGTTCTCGAAATATTCACATCAGAAATGATATTTCTTTGTTTTTTTCGGTCCAACCTTAAAAAGTGTCGATGGCGATATTTCCACAACAAAGCCTCGTAAGGGGTTGCGGTTTGCAGTGGCGAATAGCAAATTCTCAGAGCTTTCCAGCGATGTAAAAATTTTGACAAAAAATTTTTCAATGATTTTTGAAAAAAATCATGGACTACCCCCTTGCCACTTTTTTTCAACTTTTAAAAAATGTTTCCAAATCCCATCGAGCTATACATCAAAAGACAGGTTTTTTCAAACTCTATCCGGACGTCTAAACCAAAAGCGTGTGGAAGGTCTGGTTCTCGAAATATTTTCATCCAAAGTGATTGCTCGATTTACTGCATTTCTGTGGAAAACATGCAAAAGCGTTTGTGTTTGGATAGCGATATTTCCGTAATCGAGCCTCGAAATCGGAAACGGTTTTAAAAATCCATTGTTAAATTTTTAAGAGCTTTCTAAAACTGAAAACGAAAATACTCTGCGAGGTTTGGTTCTCGAAATATTCGCATCCAAAGTCAAATTACTGTATTTCGATGCAACCCTAAAAAGGGCTTTGGATAACGATATTTCCGCAACCAAGCCTTGTAAGAGGTTGCAGTTTTCAGTTTCGTATAGAAAATTAACAGGCCTTTCCGCCGATATGAATAAAAAAATTTTGCAAGCTTCGGTTCTCGAAATATTCACATCAGAAATGATATTTCTTTGTTTTTTTCGATCCAACCTTAAAAAGTGTCGATGGCGATATTTCCACAACAAAGCCTCGTAAGGGGTTGTGGTTTGCAGTGGCGAATAGCAAATTCCCAGAGCTTTCCAGCGATGTAAAAATTTTGACAAAAATTTTTTCAATGATTTTTGAAAAAAATCATGGACTACCCCCTTGCCACTTTTTTTCAACTTTTAAAAAATGTTTCCAAATCCCATCGAGCTTTACATCAAAAGACAGGTTTTTTCAAATTCTATCCGGACGTCTAAACCAAAAGCGTGTGGAAGGTCTGGTTCTCGAAATATTTTCATCCAAAGTGATTGCTCGATTTACTGCATTTCTGTGCAAAACATGCAAAAGCGTTTGTGTTTGGATAGCGATATTTCCGTAATCGAGCCTCGAAATCGGAAACGGTTTTAAAAATCCATTGTTAAATTTTTAAGAGCTTTCTAAAACTGAAAACGAAAATACTCTGCGAGGTTTGGTTCTCGAAATATTCGCATCCAAAGTCAAATTACTGTATTTCGATGCAACCCTAAAAAGGGCTTTGGATAACGATATTTCCGCAACCAAGCCTTGTAAGAGGTTGCAGTTTTCAGTTTCGTATAGAAAATTAACAGGCCTTTCCGCCGATATGAATACAAAAATTTTGCAAGCTTCGGTTCTCGAAATATTCACATCAGAAATGATATTTCTTTGTTTTTTTCGGTCCAACCTTAAAAAGTGTCGATGGCGATATTTCCACAACAAAGCCTCGTAAGGGGTTGTGGTTTGCAGTGGCGAATAGCAAATTCCCAGAGCTTTCCAGCGATGTAAAAATTTTGACAAAAATTTTTTCAATGATTTTTGAAAAAAATCATGGACTACCCCCTTGCCACTTTTTTTCAACTTTTAAAAAATGTTTCCAAATCCCATCGAGCTATACATCAAAAGACAGGTTTTTTCAAACTCTATCCGGACGTCTAAACCAAAAGCGTGTGGAAGGTCTGGTTCTCGAAATATTTTCATCCAAAGTGATTGCTCGATTTACTGCATTTCTGTGCAAAACATGCAAAAGCGTTTGTCTTTGGATAGCGATATTTCCGTAATCAAGCCTCGAAATCGGAAACCGTTTTAAAAATCCAGTGTTAAATTTTTAAGAGCTTTCTAAAACTGAAAACGAAAATACTCTGCGAGGTTTGGTTCTCGAAATATTCGCATCCAAATTCAAATTACTGTATTTCGATGCAACCCTAAAAAGGGCTTTGGATAACGATATTTCCGCAACCAAGCCTTGTAAGAGGTTGCAGTTTTCAGTTTCGTATAGAAAATTAACAGGCCTTTCCGCCGATATGAATAAAAAAATTTTGCAAGCTTCGGTTCTCGAAATATTCACATCAGAAATGATATTACTTTGTTTTTTTCGGTCCAACCTTAAAAAGTGTCGATGGCGATATTTCCACAACAAAGCCTCGTAAGGGGTTGTGGTTTGCAGTGGCGAATAGCAAATTCCCAGAGCTTTCCAGCGATGTAAAAATTTTGACAAAATTTTTTTCAATGATTTTTGAAAAAAATCATGGACTACCTCCTTGCCACTTTTTTTCAACTTTTAAAAAATGTTTCCAAATCCCATCGAGCTATACATCAAAAGACAGGTTTTTTCAAACTCTATCCGGACGTCTAAACCAAAAGCGTGTGGAAGGTCTGGTTCTCGAAATATTTTCATCCAAAGTGATTGCTCGATTTACTGCATTTCTGTGCAAAACATGCAAAAGCGATTGTGTTTGGATAGCGATATTTCCGTAATCGAGCCTCGAAATCGGAAACGGTTTTAAAAACCCATTGTTAAATTTTTAAGAGCTTTCTAAAACTGAAAACGAAAATACTCTGCGAGGTTTGGTTCTCGAAATATTCGCATCCAAAGTCAAATTACTGTATTTCGATGCAACCCTAAAAAGGGCTTTGGATAACGATATTTCCGCAACCAAGCCTTGTAAGAGGTTGCAGTTTTCAGTTTCGTATAGAAAATTAACAGGCCTTTCCGCCGATATGAATAAAAAAATTTTGCAAGCTTCGGTTCTCGAAATATTCACATCAGAAATGATATTTCTTTGTTTTTTTCGGTCCAACCTTAAGAAGTGTCGATGGCGATATTTCCACAACAAAGCCTCGTAAGGGGTTGCGGTTTGCAGTGGCGAATAGCAAATTCCCAGAGCTTTCCAGCGATGTAAAAATTTTGATAAAAATTTTTTTCAATGATTTTTGAAAAAAATCATGGACTACCCCCTTGCCACTTTTTTTCAACTTTTAAAAAATGTTTCCAAATCCCATCGAGCTATACATCAAAAGACAGGTTTTTTCAAACTCTATCCGGACGTCTAAACCAAAAGCGTGTGGAAGGTCTGGTTCTCGAAATATTTTCATCCAAAGTGATTGCTCGATTTACTGCATTTCTGTGCAAAACATGCAAAAGCGTTTGTGTTTGGATAGCGATATTTCCGTAATCGAGCCTCGAAATCGGAAACGGTTTTAAAAATCCATTGTTAAATTTTTAAGAGCTTTCTAAAACTGAAAACGAAAATACTCTGCGAGGTTTGGTTCTCGAAATATTCGCATCCAAAGTAAAATTACTGTATTTCGATGCAACCCTAAAAAGGGCTTTGGATAACGATATTTCCGCAACCAAGCCTTGTAAGAGGTTGCAGTTTTCAGTTTCGTATAGAAAATTAACAGGCCTTTCCGCCGATATGAATAAAAAAAATTTGCAAGCTTCGGTTCTCGAAATATTCACATCAGAAATGATATTACTTTGTTTTTTTCGGTCCAACCTTAAAAAAGTGTCGATGGCGATATTTCCACAACAAAGCCTCGTAAGGGGTTGTGGTTTGCAGTGGCGAATAGCAAATTCCCAGAGCTTTCCAGCGATGTAAAAATTTTGACAAAAATTTTTTCAATGATTTTTGAAAAAAATCATGGACTACCCCCTTGCCACTTTTTTTCAACTTTTAAAAAATGTTTCCAAATCCCATCGAGCTTTACATCAAAAGACAGGTTTTTTCAAACTCTATCCGGACGTCTAAACCAAAAGCGTGTGGAAGGTCTGGTTCTCGAAATATTTTCATCCAAAGTGATTGCTCGATTTACTGCATTTCTGTGCAAAACATGCAAAAGCGTTTGTGTTTGGATAGCGATATTTCCGTAATCGAGCCTCGAAATCGGAAACGGTTTTAAAAATCCAGTGTTAAATTTTTAAGAGCTTTCTAAAACTGAAAACGAAAATACTCTGCGAGGTTTGGTTCTCGAAATATTCGCATCCAAAGTCAAATTACTGTATTTCGATGCAACCCTAAAAAGGGCTTTGGATAACGATATTTCCGCAACCAAGCCTTGTAAGAGGTTGCAGTTTTCAGTTTCGTATAGAAAATTAACAGGCCTTTCCGCCGATATGAATAAAAAAATTTTGCAAGCTTCGGTTCTCGAAATATTCACATCAGAAATGATATTTCTTTGTTTTTTTCGGTCCAACCTTAAAAAGTGTCGATGGCGATATTTCCACAACAAAGCCTCGTAAGGGGTTGCGGTTTGCAGTGGCGAATAGCAAATTCTCAGAGCTTTCCAGCGATGTAAATTTTTAAGAGCTTTCTAAAACTGAAAACGAAAATACTCTGCGAGGTTTGGTTCTCGAAATATTCGCATCCAAAGTCAAATTACTGTATTTCGATGCAACCCTAAAAAGGGCTTTGGATAACGATATTTCCGCAACCAAGCCTTGTAAGAGGTTGCAGTTTTCAGTTTCGTATAGAAAATTAACAGGCCTTTCCGCCGATATGAATACAAAAATTTTGCAAGCTTCGGTTCTCGAAATATTCACATCAGAAATGATATTTCTTTGTTTTTTTCGGTCCAACCTTAAAAAGTGTCGATGGCGATATTTCCACAACAAAGCCTCGTAAGGGGTTGTGGTTTGCAGTGGCGAATAGCAAATTCCCAGAGCTTTCCAGCGATGTAAAAATTTTGACAAAAATTTTTTCAATGATTTTTGAAAAAAATCATGGACTACCCCCTTGCCACTTTTTTTCAACTTTTAAAAAATGTTTCCAAATCCCATCGAGCTATACATCAAAAGACAGGTTTTTTCAAACTCTATCCGGACGTCTAAACCAAAAGCGTGTGGAAGGTCTGGTTCTCGAAATATTTTCATCCAAAGTGATTGCTCGATTTACTGCATTTCTGTGCAAAACATGCAAAAGCGTTTGTCTTTGGATAGCGATATTTCCGTAATCAAGCCTCGAAATCGGAAACCGTTTTAAAAATCCAGTGTTAAATTTTTAAGAGCTTTCTAAAACTGAAAACGAAAATACTCTGCGAGGTTTGGTTCTCGAAATATTCGCATCCAAATTCAAATTACTGTATTTCGATGCAACCCTAAAAAGGGCTTTGGATAACGATATTTCCGCAACCAAGCCTTGTAAGAGGTTGCAGTTTTCAGTTTCGTATAGAAAATTAACAGGCCTTTCCGCCGATATGAATAAAAAAATTTTGCAAGCTTCGGTTCTCGAAATATTCACATCAGAAATGATATTACTTTGTTTTTTTCGGTCCAACCTTAAAAAGTGTCGATGGCGATATTTCCACAACAAAGCCTCGTAAGGGGTTGTGGTTTGCAGTGGCGAATAGCAAATTCCCAGAGCTTTCCAGCGATGTAAAAATTTTGACAAAATTTTTTTCAATGATTTTTGAAAAAAATCATGGACTACCTCCTTGCCACTTTTTTTCAACTTTTAAAAAATGTTTCCAAATCCCATCGAGCTATACATCAAAAGACAGGTTTTTTCAAACTCTATCCGGACGTCTAAACCAAAAGCGTGTGGAAGGTCTGGTTCTCGAAATATTTTCATCCAAAGTGATTGCTCGATTTACTGCATTTCTGTGCAAAACATGCAAAAGCGATTGTGTTTGGATAGCGATATTTCCGTAATCGAGCCTCGAAATCGGAAACGGTTTTAAAAATCCATTGTTAAATTTTTAAGAGCTTTCTAAAACTGAAAACGAAAATACTCTGCGAGGTTTGGTTCTCGAAATATTCGCATCCAAAGTCAAATTACTGTATTTCGATGCAACCCTAAAAAGGGCTTTGGATAACGATATTTCCGCAACCAAGCCTTGTAAGAGGTTGCAGTTTTCAGTTTCGTATAGAAAATTAACAGGCCTTTCCGCCGATATGAATAAAAAAATTTTGCAAGCTTCGGTTCTCGAAATATTCACATCAGAAATGATATTTCTTTGTTTTTTTCGGTCCAACCTTAAGAAGTGTCGATGGCGATATTTCCACAACAAAGCCTCGTAAGGGGTTGCGGTTTGCAGTGGCGAATAGCAAATTCCCAGAGCTTTCCAGCGATGTAAAAATTTTGATAAAAATTTTTTTCAATGATTTTTGAAAAAAATCATGGACTACCCCCTTGCCACTTTTTTTCAACTTTTAAAAAATGTTTCCAAATCCCATCGAGCTATACATCAAAAGACAGGTTTTTTCAAACTCTATCCGGACGTCTAAACCAAAAGCGTGTGGAAGGTCTGGTTCTCGAAATATTTTCATCCAAAGTGATTGCTCGATTTACTGCATTTCTGTGCAAAACATGCAAAAGCGTTTGTGTTTGGATAGCGATATTTCCGTAATCGAGCCTCGAAATCGGAAACGGTTTTAAAAATCTAACATTAAATTTTTAAGAGCTTTCTAAAACTGAAAACGAAAATACTCTGCGAGGTTTGGTTCTCGAAATATTCGCATCCAAAGTCAAATTACTGTATTTCGATGCAACCCTAAAAAGGGCTTTGGATAACGATATTTCCGCAACCAAGCCTTGTAAGAGGTTGCAGTTTTCAGTTTCGTATAGAAAATTAACAGGCCTTTCCGCCGATATGAATACAAAAATTTTGCAAGCTTCGGTTCTCGAAATATTCACATCAGAAATGATATTTCTTTGTTTTTTTCGGTCCAACCTTAAAAAGTGTCGATGGCGATATTTCCACAACAAAGCCTCGTAAGGGGTTGTGGTTTGCAGTGGCGAATAGCAAATTCCCAGAGCTTTCCAGCGATGTAAAAATTTTGACAAAAATTTTTTCAATGATTTTTGAAAAAAATCATGGACTACCCCCTTGCCACTTTTTTTCAACTTTTAAAAAATGTTTCCAAATCCCATCGAGCTATACTTCAAAAGACAGGTTTTTTCAAACTCTATCCGGACGTCTAAACCAAAAGCGTGTGGAAGGTCTGGTTCTCGAAATATTTTCATCCAAAGTGATTGCTCGATTTACTGCATTTCTGTGCAAAACATGCAAAAGCGTTTGTCTTTGGATAGCGATATTTCCGTAATCAAGCCTCGAAATCGGAAACCGTTTTAAAAATCCAGTGTTAAATTTTTAAGAGCTTTCTAAAACTGAAAACGAAAATACTCTGCGAGGTTTGGTTCTCGAAATATTCGCATCCAAATTCAAATTACTGTATTTCGATGCAACCCTAAAAAGGGCTTTGGATAACGATATTTCCGCAACCAAGCCTTGTAAGAGGTTGCAGTTTTCAGTTTCGTATAGAAAATTAACAGGCCTTTCCGCCGATATGAATAAAAAAATTTTGCAAGCTTCGGTTCTCGAAATATTCACATCAGAAATGATATTACTTTGTTTTTTTCGGTCCAACCTTAAAAAGTGTCGATGGCGATATTTCCACAACAAAGCCTCGTAAGGGGTTGTGGTTTGCAGTGGCGAATAGCAAATTCCCAGAGCTTTCCAGCGATGTAAAAATTTTGACAAAATTTTTTTCAATGATTTTTGAAAAAAATCATGGACTACCTCCTTGCCACTTTTTTTCAACTTTTAAAAAATGTTTCCAAATCCCATTGAGCTATACATCAAAAGACAGGTTTTTTCAAACTCTATCCGGACGTCTAAACCAAAAGCGTGTGGAAGGTCTGGTTCTCGAAATATTTTCATCCAAAGTGATTGCTCGATTTACTGCATTTCTGTGCAAAACATGCAAAAGCGATTGTGTTTGGATAGCGATATTTCCGTAATCGAGCCTCGAAATCGGAAACGGTTTTAAAAATCCATGTTAAATTTTTAAGAGCTTTCTAAAACTGAAAACGAAAATACTATGCGAGGTTTGGTTCTCGAAATATTCGCATCCAAAGTCAAATTACTGTATTTCGATGCAACCCTAAAAAGAGCTTTGGATAACGATATTTCCGCAACCAAGCCTTGTAAGAGGTTGCAGTTTTCAGTTTCGTATAGAAAATTAACAGGCCTTTCCGCCGATATGAATAAAAAAATTTTGCAAGCTTCAGTTCTCGAAATATTCACATCAGAAATGATATTTCTTTGTTTTTTTCGGTCCAACCTTAAGAAGTGTCGATGGCGATATTTCCACAACAAAGCCTCGTAAGGGGTTGCGGTTTGCAGTGGCGAATAGCAAATTCCCAGAGCTTTCCAGCGATGTAAAAATTTTGATAAAAATTTTTTTCAATGATTTTTGAAAAAAATCATGGACTACCCCCTTGCCACTTTTTTTCAACTTTTAAAAAATGTTTCCAAATCCCATCGAGCTATACATCAAAAGACAGGTTTTTTCAAACTCTATCCGGACGTCTAAACCAAAAGCGTGTGGAAGGTCTGGTTCTCGAAATATTTTCATCCAAAGTGATTGCTCGATTTACTGCATTTCTGTGCAAAACATGCAAAAGCGTTTGTGTTTGGATAGCGATATTTCCGTAATCGAGCCTCGAAATCGGAAACGGTTTTAAAAATCTAACATTAAATTTTTAAGAGCTTTCTAAAACTGAAAACGAAAATACTCTGCGAGGTTTGGTTCTCGAAATATTCGCATCCAAAGTCAAATTACTGTATTTCGATGCAACCCTAAAAAGGGCTTTGGATAACGATATTTCCGCAACCAAGCCTTGTAAGAGGTTGCAGTTTTCAGTTTCGTATAGAAAATTAACAGGCCTTTCCGCCGATATGAATACAAAAATTTTGCAAGCTTCGGTTCTCGAAATATTCACATCAGAAATGATATTTCTTTGTTTTTTTCGGTCCAACCTTAAAAAGTGTCGATGGCGATATTTCCACAACAAAGCCTCGTAAGGGGTTGTGGTTTGCAGTGGCGAATAGCAAATTCCCAGAGCTTTCCAGCGATGTAAAAATTTTGACAAAAATTTTTTCAATGATTTTTGAAAAAAATCATGGACTACCCCCTTGCCACTTTTTTTCAACTTTTAAAAAATGTTTCCAAATCCCATCGAGCTATACTTCAAAAGACAGGTTTTTTCAAACTCTATCCGGACGTCTAAACCAAAAGCGTGTGGAAGGTCTGGTTCTCGAAATATTTTCATCCAAAGTGATTGCTCGATTTACTGCATTTCTGTGCAAAACATGCAAAAGCGTTTGTCTTTGGATAGCGATATTTCCGTAATCAAGCCTCGAAATCGGAAACCGTTTTAAAAATCCAGTGTTAAATTTTTAAGAGCTTTCTAAAACTGAAAACGAAAATACTCTGCGAGGTTTGGTTCTCGAAATATTCGCATCCAAATTCAAATTACTGTATTTCGATGCAACCCTAAAAAGGGCTTTGGATAACGATATTTCCGCAACCAAGCCTTGTAAGAGGTTGCAGTTTTCAGTTTCGTATAGAAAATTAACAGGCCTTTCCGCCGATATGAATAAAAAAATTTTGCAAGCTTCGGTTCTCGAAATATTCACATCAGAAATGATATTACTTTGTTTTTTTCGGTCCAACCTTAAAAAGTGTCGATGGCGATATTTCCACAACAAAGCCTCGTAAGGGGTTGTGGTTTGCAGTGGCGAATAGCAAATTCCCAGAGCTTTCCAGCGATGTAAAAATTTTGACAAAAATTTTTTCAATGATTTTTGAAAAAAATCATGGACTACCTCCTTGCCACTTTTTTTCAACTTTTAAAAAATGTTTCCAAATCCCATCGAGCTATACATCAAAAGACAGGTTTTTTCAAACTCTATCCGGACGTCTAAACCAAAAGCGTGTGGAAGGTCTGGTTCTCGAAATATTTTCATCCAAAGTGATTGCTCGATTTACTGCATTTCTGTGCAAAACATGCAAAAGCGATTGTGTTTGGATAGCGATATTTCCGTAATCGAGCCTCGAAATCGGAAACGGTTTTAAAAATCCATTGTTAAATTTTTAAGAGCTTTCTAAAACTGAAAACGAAAATACTCTGCGAGGTTTGGTTCTCGAAATATTCGCATCCAAAGTCAAATTACTGTATTTCGATGCAACCCTAAAAAGGGCTTTGGATAACGATATTTCCGCAACCAAGCCTTGTAAGAGGTTGCAGTTTTCAGTTTCGTATAGAAAATTAACAGGCCTTTCCGCCGATATGAATAAAAAAATTTTGCAAGCTTCGGTTCTCGAAATATTCACATCAGAAATGATATTTCTTTGTTTTTTTCGGTCCAACCTTAAGAAGTGTCGATGGCGATATTTCCACAACAAAGCCTCGTAAGGGGTTGCGGTTTGCAGTGGCGAATAGCAAATTCCCAGAGCTTTCCAGCGATGTACAAATTTTGATAAAAATTTTTTTCAATGATTTTTGAAAAAAATCATGGACTACCCCCTTGCCACTTTTTTTCAACTTTTAAAAAATGTTTCCAAATCCCATCGAGCTATACATCAAAAGACAGGTTTTTTCAAACTCTATCCGGACGTCTAAACCAAAAGCGTGTGGAAGGTCTGGTTCTCGAAATATTTTCATCCAAAGTGATTGCTCGATTTACTGCATTTCTGTGCAAAACATGCAAAAGCGTTTGTGTTTGGATAGCGATATTTCCGTAATCGAGCCTCGAAATCGGAAACGGTTTTAAAAATCCATTGTTAAATTTTTAAGAGCTTTCTAAAACTGAAAACGAAAATACTCTGCGAGGTTTGGTTCTCGAAATATTCGCATCCAAAGTCAAATTACTGTATTTCGATGCAACCCTAAAAAGGGCTTTGGATAACGATATTTCCGCAACCAAGCCTTGTAAGAGGTTGCAGTTTTCAGTTTCGTATAGAAAATTAACAGGCCTTTCCGCCGATATGAATACAAAAATTTTGCAAGCTTCGGTTCTCGAAATATTCACATCAGAAATGATATTTCTTTGTTTTTTTCGGTCCAACCTTAAAAAGTGTCGATGGCGATATTTCCACAACAAAGCCTCGTAAGGGGTTGTGGTTTGCAGTGGCGAATAGCAAATTCCCAGAGCTTTCCAGCGATGTAAAAATTTTGACAAAAATTTTTTCAATGATTTTTGAAAAAAATCATGGACTACCCCCTTGCCACTTTTTTTCAACTTTTAAAAAATGTTTCCAAATCCCATCGAGCTATACTTCAAAAGACAGGTTTTTTCAAACTCTATCCGGACGTCTAAACCAAAAGCGTGTGGAAGGTCTGGTTCTCGAAATATTTTCATCCAAAGTGATTGCTCGATTTACTGCATTTCTGTGCAAAACATGCAAAAGCGTTTGTCTTTGGATAGCGATATTTCCGTAATCAAGCCTCGAAATCGGAAACCGTTTTAAAAATCCAGTGTTAAATTTTTAAGAGCTTTCTAAAACTGAAAACGAAAATACTCTGCGAGGTTTGGTTCTCGAAATATTCGCATCCAAATTCAAATTACTGTATTTCGATGCAACCCTAAAAAGGGCTTTGGATAACGATATTTCCGCAACCAAGCCTTGTAAGAGGTTGCAGTTTTCAGTTTCGTATAGAAAATTAACAGGCCTTTCCGCCGATATGAATAAAAAAATTTTGCAAGCTTCGGTTCTCGAAATATTCACATCAGAAATGATATTACTTTGTTTTTTTCGGTCCAACCTTAAAAAGTGTCGATGGCGATATTTCCACAACAAAGCCTCGTAAGGGGTTGTGGTTTGCAGTGGCGAATAGCAAATTCCCAGAGCTTTCCAGCGATGTAAAAATTTTGACAAAATTTTTTTCAATGATTTTTGAAAAAAATCATGGACTACCTCCTTGCCACTTTTTTTCAACTTTTAAAAAATGTTTCCAAATCCCATCGAGCTATACATCAAAAGACAGGTTTTTTCAAACTCTATCCGGACGTCTAAACCAAAAGCGTGTGGAAGGTCTGGTTCTCGAAATATTTTCATCCAAAGTGATTGCTCGATTTACTGCATTTCTGTGCAAAACATGCAAAAGCGATTGTGTTTGGATAGCGATATTTCCGTAATCGAGCCTCGAAATCGGAAACGGTTTTAAAAATCCATTGTTAAATTTTTAAGAGCTTTCTAAAACTGAAAACGAAAATACTCTGCGAGGTTTGGTTCTCGAAATATTCGCATCCAAAGTCAAATTACTGTATTTCGATGCAACCCTAAAAAGGGCTTTGGATAACGATATTTCCGCAACCAAGCCTTGTAAGAGGTTGCAGTTTTCAGTTTCGTATAGAAAATTAACAGGCCTTTCCGCCGATATGAATAAAAAAATTTTGCAAGCTTCGGTTCTCGAAATATTCACATCAGAAATGATATTTCTTTGTTTTTTTCGGTCCAACCTTAAGAAGTGTCGATGGCGATATTTCCACAACAAAGCCTCGTAAGGGGTTGCGGTTTGCAGTGGCGAATAGCAAATTCCCAGAGCTTTCCAGCGATGTACAAATTTTGATAAAAATTTTTTTCAATGATTTTTGAAAAAAATCATGGACTACCCCCTTGCCACTTTTTTTCAACTTTTAAAAAATGTTTCCAAATCCCATCGAGCTATACATCAAAAGACAGGTTTTTTCAAACTCTATCCGGACGTCTAAACCAAAAGCGTGTGGAAGGTCTGGTTCTCGAAATATTTTCATCCAAAGTGATTGCTCGATTTACTGCATTTCTGTGCAAAACATGCAAAAGCGTTTGTGTTTGGATAGCGATATTTCCGTAATCGAGCCTCGAAATCGGAAACGGTTTTAAAAATCCATTGTTAAATTTTTAAGAGCTTTCTAAAACTGAAAACGAAAATACTCTGCGAGGTTTGGTTCTCGAAATATTCGCATCCAAAGTCAAATTACTGTATTTCGATGCAACCCTAAAAAGGGCTTTGGATAACGATATTTCCGCAACCAAGCCTTGTAAGAGGTTGCAGTTTTCAGTTTCGTATAGAAAATTAACAGGCCTTTCCGCCGATATGAATAAAAAAATTTTGCAAGCTTCGGTTCTCGAAATATTCACATCAGAAATGATATTTCTTTGTTTTTTTCGGTCCAACCTTAAGAAGTGTCGATGGCGATATTTCCACAACAAAGCCTCGTAAGGGGTTGCGGTTTGCAGTGGCGAATAGCAAATTCCCAGAGCTTTCCAGCGATGTACAAATTTTGATAAAAATTTTTTTCAATGATTTTTGAAAAAAATCATGGACTACCCCCTTGCCACTTTTTTTCAACTTTTAAAAAATGTTTCCAAATCCCATCGAGCTATACATCAAAAGACAGGTTTTTTCAAACTCTATCCGGACGTCTAAACCAAAAGCGTGTGGAAGGTCTGGTTCTCGAAATATTTTCATCCAAAGTGATTGCTCGATTTACTGCATTTCTGTGCAAAACATGCAAAAGCGTTTGTGTTTGGATAGCGATATTTCCGTAATCGAGCCTCGAAATCGGAAACGGTTTTAAAAATCCATTGTTAAATTTTTAAGAGCTTTCTAAAACTGAAAACGAAAATACTCTGCGAGGTTTGGTTCTCGAAATATTCGCATCCAAAGTCAAATTACTGTATTTCGATGCAACCCTAAAAAGGGCTTTGGATAACGATATTTCCGCAACCAAGCCTTGTAAGAGGTTGCAGTTTTCAGTTTCGTATAGAAAATTAACAGGCCTTTCCGACGATATGAATAAAATAATTTTGAAACTTCGGTTCTCGAAATATTCACATCAGAAATGATATTACTTTGTTTTTTTCGGTCCAACCTTAAAAAGTGTCGATGGCGATATTTCCACAACAAAGCCTCGTAAGGGGTTGTGGTTTGCAGTGGCGAATAGCAAATTCCCAGAGCTTTCCAGCGATGTAAAAATTTTGATAAAAATTTTTTCAATGATTTTTGAAAAAAATCATGGACTACCCCCTTGCCACTTTTTTTCAACTTTTAAAAAATGTTTCCAAATCCCATCGAGCTATACATCAAAAGACAGGTTTTTTCAAACTCTATCCGGACGTCTAAACCAAAAGCGTGTGGAAGGTCTGGTTCTCGAAATATTTTCATCCAAAGTGATTGCTCGATTTACTGCATTTCTGTGCAAAACATGCAAAAGCGTTTGTGTTTGGATAGCGATATTTCCGTAATCGAGCCTCGAAATCGGAAACGGTTTTAAAAATCCACTGTTAAATTTTTAAGAGCTTTCTAAAACTGAAAACGAAAATACTCTGCGAGGTTTGGTTCTCGAAATATTCGCATCCAAAGTCAAATTACTGTATTTCGATGCAACCCTAAAAAGGGCTTTGGATAACGATATTTCCGCAACCAAGCCTTGTAAGAGGTTGCAGTTTTCAGTTTCGTATAGAAAATTAACAGGCCTTTCCGCCGATATGAATAAAAAAATTTTGCAAGCTTCGGTTCTCGAAATATTCACATCAGAAATGATATTTCTTTGTTTTTTTCGGTCCAACCTTAAGAAGTGTCGATGGCGATATTTCCACAAAAAAGCCTCGTAAGGGGTTGCGGTTTGCAGTGGCGAATAGCAAATTCCCAGAGCTTTCCAGCGATGTACAAATTTTGATAAAAATTTTTTTCAATGATTTTTGAAAAAAATCATGGACTACCCCCTTGCCACTTTTTTTCAACTTTTAAAAAATGTTTCCAAATCCCATCGAGCTATACATCAAAAGACAGGTTTTTTCAAACTCTATCCGGACGTCTAAACCAAAAGCGTGTGGAAGGTCTGGTTCTCGAAATATTTTCATCCAAAGTGATTGCTCGATTTACTGCATTTCTGTGCAAAACATGCAAAAGCGTTTGTGTTTGGATAGCGATATTTCCGTAATCGAGCCTCGAAATCGGAAACGGTTTTAAAAATCCACTGTTAAATTTTTAAGAGCTTTCTAAAACTGAAAACGAAAATACTCTGCGAGGTTTGGTTCTCGAAATATTCGCATCCAAAGTCAAATTACTGTATTTCGATGCAACCCTAAAAAGGGCTTTGGATAACGATATTTCCGCAACCAAGCCTTGTAAGAGGTTGCAGTTTTCAGTTTCGTATAGAAAATTAACAGGCCTTTCCGCCGATATGAATAAAAAAATTTTGCAAGCTTCGGTTCTCGAAATATTCACATCAGAAATGATATTTCTTTGTTTTTTTCGGTCCAACCTTAAGAAGTGTCGATGGCGATATTTCCACAAAAAAGCCTCGTAAGGGGTTGCGGTTTGCAGTGGCGAATAGCAAATTCCCAGAGCTTTCCAGCGATGTACAAATTTTGATAAAAATTTTTTTCAATGATTTTTGAAAAAAATCATGGACTACCCCCTTGCCACTTTTTTTCAACTTTTAAAAAATGTTTCCAAATCCCATCGAGCTATACATCAAAAGACAGGTTTTTTCAAACTCTATCCGGACGTCTAAACCAAAAGCGTGTGGAAGGTCTGGTTCTCGAAATATTTTCATCCAAAGTGATTGCTCGATTTACTGCATTTCTGTGCAAAACATGCAAAAGCGTTTGTGTTTGGATAGCGATATTTCCGTAATCGAGCCTCGAAATCGGAAACGGTTTTAAAAATCCACTGTTAAATGCAGTTTTCAGTTTCGTATAGAAAATTAACAGGCCTTTCCGCCGATATGAATAAAAAAATTTTGCAAGCTTCGGTTCTCGAAATATTCACATCAGAAATGATATTTCTTTGTTTTTTTCGGTCCAACCTTAAGAAGTGTCGATGGCGATATTTCCACAAAAAAGCCTCGTAAGGGGTTGCGGTTTGCAGTGGCGAATAGCAAATTCCCAGAGCTTTCCAGCGATGTACAAATTTTGATAAAAATTTTTTTCAATGATTTTTGAAAAAAATCATGGACTACCCCCTTGCCACTTTTTTTCAACTTTTAAAAAATGTTTCCAAATCCCATCGAGCTATACATCAAAAGACAGGTTTTTTCAAACTCTATCCGGACGTCTAAACCAAAAGCGTGTGGAAGGTCTGGTTCTCGAAATATTTTCATCCAAAGTGATTGCTCGATTTACTGCATTTCTGTGCAAAACATGCAAAAGCGTTTGTGTTTGGATAGCGATATTTCCGTAATCGAGCCTCGAAATCGGAAACGGTTTTAAAAATCCACTGTTAAATTTTTAAGAGCTTTCTAAAACTGAAAACGAAAATACTCTGCGAGGTTTGGTTCTCGAAATATTCGCATCCAAAGTCAAATTACTGTATTTCGATGCAACCCTAAAAAGGGCTTTGGATAACGATATTTCCGCAACCAAGCCTTGTAAGAGGTTGCAGTTTTCAGTTTTGTATAGAAAATTAACAGTCCTTTTTGCCGATATGAATAAAAAAATTTTGCAAGCTTCGGTTCTCGAAATATTCACATCAGAAATGATATTTCTTTGTTTTTTTCGGTCCAACCTTAAAAAGTGTCGATGGCGATATTTCCACAACAAAGCCTCGTAAGGGGTTGCGGTTTGCAGTGGCGAATAGCAAATTCCCAGAGCTTTCCAGCGATGTAAAAATTTTGATAAAAATTTTTTCAATGATTTTTGAAAAAAATCATGGACTACCCCCTTGCCACTTTTTTTCAACTTTTAAAAAATGTTTCCAAATCCCATCGAGCTATACATCAAAAGACAGGTTTTTTCAAACTCTATCCGGACGTCTAAACCAAAAGCGTGTGGAAGGTCTGGTTCTCGAAATATTTTCATCCAAAGTGATTGCTCGATTTACTGCATTTCTGTGCAAAACATGCAAAAGCGTTTGTGTTTGGATAGCGATATTTCCGTAATCGAGCCTCGAAATCGGAAACGGTTTTAAAAACCCATTGTTAAATTTTTAAGAGCTTTCTAAAACTGAAAACGAAAATACTCTGCGAGGTTTGGTTCTCGAAATATTCGCATCCAAAGTCAAATTACTGTATTTCGATGCAACCCTAAAAAGGGCTTTGGATAACGATATTTCCGCAACCAAGCCTTGTAAGAGGTTGCAGTTTTCAGTTTCGTATAGAAAATTAACAGGCCTTTCCGCCGATATGAATAAAAAAATTTTGCAAGCTTCGGTTCTCGAAATATTCACATCAGAAATGATATTTCTTTGTTTTTTTCGGTCCAACCTTAAGAAGTGTCGATGGCGATATTTCCACAACAAAGCCTCGTAAGGGGTTGCGGTTTGCAGTGGCGAATAGCAAATTCCCAGAGCTTTCCAGCGATGTAAAAATTTTGATAAAAATTTTTTTCAATGATTTTTGAAAAAAATCATGGACTACCCCCTTGCCACTTTTTTTCAACTTTTAAAAAATGTTTCCAAATCCCATCGAGCTATACATCAAAAGACAGGTTTTTTCAAACTCTATCCGGACGTCTAAACCAAAAGCGTGTGGAAGGTCTGGTTCTCGAAATATTTTCATCCAAAGTGATTGCTCGATTTACTGCATTTCTGTGCAAAACATGCAAAAGCGTTTGTGTTTGGATAGCGATATTTCCGTAATCGAGCCTCGAAATCGGAAACGGTTTTAAAAATCCACTGTTAAATTTTTAAGAGCTTTCTAAAACTGAAAACGAAAATACTCTGCGAGGTTTGGTTCTCGAAATATTCGCATCCAAAGTCAAATTACTGTATTTCGATGCAACCCTAAAAAGGGCTTTGGATAACGATATTTCCGCAACCAAGCCTTGTAAGAGGTTGCAGTTTTCAGTTTCGTATAGAAAATTAACAGGCCTTTCCGCCGATATGAATAAAAAAATTTTGCAAGCTTCGGTTCTCGAAATATTCACATCAGAAATGATATTTCTTTGTTTTTTTCGGTCCAACCTTAAGAAGTGTCGATGGCGATATTTCCACAACAAAGCCTCGTAAGGGGTTGCGGTTTGCAGTGGCGAATAGCAAATTCTCAGAGCTTTCCAGCGATGTAAAAATTTTGACAAAATTTTTTTCAATGATTTTTGAAAAAAATCATGGACTACCCCCTTGCCACTTTTTTTCAACTTTTAAAAAATGTTTCCAAATCCCATCGAGCTATACATCAAAAGACAGGTTTTTTCAAACTCTATCCGGACGTCTAAACCAAAAGCGTGTGGAAGGTCTGGTTCTCGAAATATTTTCATCCAAAGTGATTGCTCGATTTACTGCATTTCTGTGCAAAACATGCAAAAGCGTTTGTGTTTGGATAGCGATATTTCCGTAATCGAGCCTCGAAATCGGAAACGGTTTTAAAAATCTACTGTTAAATTTTTAAGAGCTTTCTAAAACTGAAAACGAAAATACTCTGCGAGGTTTGGTTCTCGAAATATTCGCATCCAAAGTCAAATTACTGTATTTCGATGCAACCCTAAAAAGGGCTTTGGATAACGATATTTCCGCAACCAAGCCTTGTAAGAGGTTGCAGTTTTCAGTTTCGTATAGAAAATTAACAGGCCTTTCCGCCGATATGAATAAAAAAATTTTGCAAGCTTCGGTTCTCGAAATATTCACATCAGAAATGATATTTCTTTGTTTTTTTCGGTCCAACCTTAAGAAGTGTCGATGGCGATATTTCCACAACAAAGCCTCGTAAGGGGTTGCGGTTTGCAGTGGCGAATAGCAAATTCCCAGAGCTTTCCAGCGATGTACAAATTTTGATAAAAAATTTTTTCAATGATTTTTGAAAAAAATCATGGACTACCCCCTTGCCACTTTTTTTCAACTTTTAAAAAATGTTTCCAAATCCCATCGAGCTATACATCAAAAGACAGGTTTTTTCAAACTCTATCCGGACGTCTAAACCAAAAGCGTGTGGAAGGTCTGGTTCTCGAAATATTTTCATCCAAAGTGATTGCTCGATTTACTGCATTTCTGTGCAAAACATGCAAAAGCGTTTGTGTTTGGATAGCGATATTTCCGTAATCGAGCCTCGAAATCGGAAACGGTTTTAAAAATCCACTGTTAAATTTTTAAGAGCTTTCTAAAACTGAAAACGAAAATACTCTGCGAGGTTTGGTTCTCGAAATATTCGCATCCAAAGTCAAATTACTGTATTTCGATGCAACCCTAAAAAGGGCTTTGGATAACGATATTTCCGCAACCAAGCCTTGTAAGAGGTTGCAGTTTTCAGTTTCGTATAGAAAATTAACAGGCCTTTCCGCCGATATGAATAAAAAAATTTTGCAAGCTTCGGTTCTCGAAATATTCACATCAGAAATGATATTTCTTTGTTTTTTTCGGTCCAACCTTAAGAAGTGTCGATGGCGATATTTCCACAAAAAAGCCTCGTAAGGGGTTGCGGTTTGCAGTGGCGAATAGCAAATTCCCAGAGCTTTCCAGCGATGTACAAATTTTGATAAAAATTTTTTTCAATGATTTTTGAAAAAAATCATGGACTACCCCCTTGCCACTTTTTTTCAACTTTTAAAAAATGTTTCCAAATCCCATCGAGCTATACATCAAAAGACAGGTTTTTTCAAACTCTATCCGGACGTCTAAACCAAAAGCGTGTGGAAGGTCTGGTTCTCGAAATATTTTCATCCAAAGTGATTGCTCGATTTACTGCATTTCTGTGCAAAACATGCAAAAGCGTTTGTGTTTGGATAGCGATATTTCCGTAATCGAGCCTCGAAATCGGAAACGGTTTTAAAAATCCACTGTTAAATTTTTAAGAGCTTTCTAAAACTGAAAACGAAAATACTCTGCGAGGTTTGGTTCTCGAAATATTCGCATCCAAAGTCAAATTACTGTATTTCGATGCAACCCTAAAAAGGGCTTTGGATAACGATATTTCCGCAACCAAGCCTTGTAAGAGGTTGCAGTTTTCAGTTTCGTATAGAAAATTAACAGGCCTTTCCGCCGATATGAATAAAAAAATTTTGCAAGCTTCGGTTCTCGAAATATTCACATCAGAAATGATATTTCTTTGTTTTTTTCGGTCCAACCTTAAGAAGTGTCGATGGCGATATTTCCACAACAAAGCCTCGTAAGGGGTTGCGGTTTGCAGTGGCGAATAGCAAATTCTCAGAGCTTTCCAGCGATGTAAAAATTTTGACAAAATTTTTTTCAATGATTTTTGAAAAAAATCATGGACTACCCCCTTGCCACTTTTTTTCAACTTTTAAAAAATGTTTCCAAATCCCATCGAGCTATACATCAAAAGACAGGTTTTTTCAAACTCTATCCGGACGTCTAAACCAAAAGCGTGTGGAAGGTCTGGTTCTCGAAATATTTTCATCCAAAGTGATTGCTCGATTTACTGCATTTCTGTGCAAAACATGCAAAAGCGTTTGTGTTTGGATAGCGATATTTCCGTAATCGAGCCTCGAAATCGGAAACGGTTTTAAAAATCCATTGTTAAATTTTTAAGAGCTTTCTAAAACTGAAAACGAAAATACTCTGCGAGGTTTGGTTCTCGAAATATTCGCATCCAAAGTCAAATTACTGTATTTCGATGCAACCCTAAAAAGGGCTTTGGATAACGATATTTCCGCAACCAAGCCTTGTAAGAGGTTGCAGTTTTCAGTTTCGTATAGAAAATTAACAGGCCTTTCCGCCGATATGAATAAAAAAATTTTGCAAGCTTCGGTTCTCGAAATATTCACATCAGAAATGATATTTCTTTGTTTTTTTCGGTCCAACCTTAAGAAGTGTCGATGGCGATATTTCCACAAAAAAGCCTCGTAAGGGGTTGCGGTTTGCAGTGGCGAATAGCAAATTCCCAGAGCTTTCCAGCGATGTACAAATTTTGATAAAAAATTTTTTCAATGATTTTTGAAAAAAATCATGGACTACCCCCTTGCCACTTTTTTTCAACTTTTAAAAAATGTTTCCAAATCCCATCGAGCTATACATCAAAAGACAGGTTTTTTCAAACTCTATCCGGACGTCTAAACCAAAAGCGTGTGGAAGGTCTGGTTCTCGAAATATTTTCATCCAAAGTGATTGCTCGATTTACTGCATTTCTGTGCAAAACATGCAAAAGCGTTTGTGTTTGGATAGCGATATTTCCGTAATCGAGCCTCGAAATCGGAAACGGTTTTAAAAATCCACTGTTAAATTTTTAAGAGCTTTCTAAAACTGAAAACGAAAATACTCTGCGAGGTTTGGTTCTCGAAATATTCGCATCCAAAGTCAAATTACTGTATTTCGATGCAACCCTAAAAAGGGCTTTGGATAACGATATTTCCGCAACCAAGCCTTGTAAGAGGTTGCAGTTTTCAGTTTCGTATAGAAAATTAACAGGCCTTTCCGCCGATATGAATAAAAAAATTTTGCAAGCTTCGGTTCTCGAAATATTCACATCAGAAATGATATTTCTTTGTTTTTTTCGGTCCAACCTTAAGAAGTGTCGATGGCGATATTTCCACAACAAAGCCTCGTAAGGGGTTGCGGTTTGCAGTGGCGAATAGCAAATTCCCAGAGCTTTCCAGCGATGTACAAATTTTGATAAAAAATTTTTTCAATGATTTTTGAAAAAAATCATGGACTACCCCCTTGCCACTTTTTTTCAACTTTTAAAAAATGTTTCCAAATCCCATCGAGCTATACATCAAAAGACAGGTTTTTTCAAACTCTATCCGGACGTCTAAACCAAAAGCGTGTGGAAGGTCTGGTTCTCGAAATATTTTCATCCAAAGTGATTGCTCGATTTACTGCATTTCTGTGCAAAACATGCAAAAGCGTTTGTGTTTGGATAGCGATATTTCCGTAATCGAGCCTCGAAATCGGAAACGGTTTTAAAAATCCACTGTTAAATTTTTAAGAGCTTTCTAAAACTGAAAACGAAAATACTCTGCGAGGTTTGGTTCTCGAAATATTCGCATCCAAAGTCAAATTACTGTATTTCGATGCAACCCTAAAAAGGGCTTTGGATAACGATATTTCCGCAACCAAGCCTTGTAAGAGGTTGCAGTTTTCAGTTTCGTATAGAAAATTAACAGGCCTTTCCGCCGATATGAATAAAAAAATTTTGCAAGCTTCGGTTCTCGAAATATTCACATCAGAAATGATATTTCTTTGTTTTTTTCGGTCCAACCTTAAAAAGTGTCGATGGCGATATTTCCACAACAAAGCCTCGTAAGGGGTTGCGGTTTGCAGTGGCGAATAGCAAATTCTCAGAGCTTTCCAGCGATGTAAAAATTTTGACAAAATTTTTTTCAATGATTTTTGAAAAAAATCATGGACTACCCCCTTGCCACTTTTTTTCAACTTTTAAAAAATGTTTCCAAATCCCATCGAGCTATACATCAAAAGACAGGTTTTTTCAAACTCTATCCGGACGTCTAAACCAAAAGCGTGTGGAAGGTCTGGTTCTCGAAATATTTTCATCCAAAGTGATTGCTCGATTTACTGCCTCGAAATCGGAAACGGTTTTAAAAATCCATTGTTAAATTTTTAAGAGCTTTCTAAAACTGAAAACGAAAATACTCTGCGAGGTTTGGTTCTCGAAATATTCGCATCCAAAGTCAAATTACTGTATTTCGATGCAACCCTAAAAAGGGCTTTGGATAACGATATTTCCGCAACCAAGCCTTGTAAGAGGTTGCAGTTTTCAGTTTCGTATAGAAAATTAACAGGCCTTTCCGCCGATATGAATAAAAAAATTTTGCAAGCTTCGGTTCTCGAAATATTCACATCAGAAATGATATTTCTTTGTTTTTTTCGGTCCAACCTTAAGAAGTGTCGATGGCGATATTTCCACAAAAAAGCCTCGTAAGGGGTTGCGGTTTGCAGTGGCGAATAGCAAATTCCCAGAGCTTTCCAGCGATGTACAAATTTTGATAAAAATTTTTTTCAATGATTTTTGAAAAAAATCATGGACTACCCCCTTGCCACTTTTTTTCAACTTTTAAAAAATGTTTCCAAATCCCATCGAGCTATACATCAAAAGACAGGTTTTTTCAAACTCTATCCGGACGTCTAAACCAAAAGCGTGTGGAAGGTCTGGTTCTCGAAATATTTTCATCCAAAGTGATTGCTCGATTTACTGCATTTCTGTGCAAAACATGCAAAAGCGTTTGTGTTTGGATAGCGATATTTCCGTAATCGAGCCTCGAAATCGGAAACGGTTTTAAAAATCCACTGTTAAATTTTTAAGAGCTTTCTAAAACTGAAAACGAAAATACTCTGCGAGGTTTGGTTCTCGAAATATTCGCATCCAAAGTCAAATTACTGTATTTCGATGCAACCCTAAAAAGGGCTTTGGATAACGATATTTCCGCAACCAAGCCTTGTAAGAGGTTGCAGTTTTCAGTTTCGTATAGAAAATTAACAGGCCTTTCCGCCGATATGAATAAAAAAATTTTGCAAGCTTCGGTTCTCGAAATATTCACATCAGAAATGATATTTCTTTGTTTTTTTCGGTCCAACCTTAAGAAGTGTCGATGGCGATATTTCCACAACAAAGCCTCGTAAGGGGTTGCGGTTTGCAGTGGCGAATAGCAAATTCCCAGAGCTTTCCAGCGATGTACAAATTTTGATAAAAAATTTGTTCAATGATTTTTGAAAAAAATCATGGACTACCCCCTTGCCACTTTTTTTCAACTTTTAAAAAATGTTTCCAAATCCCATCGAGCTATACATCAAAAGACAGGTTTTTTCAAACTCTATCCGGACGTCTAAACCAAAAGCGTGTGGAAGGTCTGGTTCTCGAAATATTTTCATCCAAAGTGATTGCTCGATTTACTGCATTTCTGTGCAAAACATGCAAAAGCGTTTGTGTTTGGATAGCGATATTTCCGTAATCGAGCCTCGAAATCGGAAACGGTTTTAAAAATCCACTGTTAAATTTTTAAGAGCTTTCTAAAACTGAAAACGAAAATACTCTGCGAGGTTTGGTTCTCGAAATATTCGCATCCAAAGTCAAATTACTGTATTTCGATGCAACCCTAAAAAGGGCTTTGGATAACGATATTTCCGCAACCAAGCCTTGTAAGAGGTTGCAGTTTTCAGTTTCGTATAGAAAATTAACAGGCCTTTCCGCCGATATGAATAAAAAAATTTTGCAAGCTTCGGTTCTCGAAATATTCACATCAGAAATGATATTTCTTTGTTTTTTTCGGTCCAACCTTAAGAAGTGTCGATGGCGATATTTCCACAACAAAGCCTCGTAAGGGGTTGCGGTTTGCAGTGGCGAATAGCAAATTCCCAGAGCTTTCCAGCGATGTACAAATTTTGATAAAAAATTTTTTCAATGATTTTTGAAAAAAATCATGGACTACCCCCTTGCCACTTTTTTTCAACTTTTAAAAAATGTTTCCAAATCCCATCGAGCTATACATCAAAAGACAGGTTTTTTCAAACTCTATCCGGACGTCTAAACCAAAAGCGTGTGGAAGGTCTGGTTCTCGAAATATTTTCATCCAAAGTGATTGCTCGATTTACTGCATTTCTGTGCAAAACATGCAAAAGCGTTTGTGTTTGGATAGCGATATTTCCGTAATCGAGCCTCGAAATCGGAAACGGTTTTAAAAATCCACTGTTAAATTTTTAAGAGCTTTCTAAAACTGAAAACGAAAATACTCTGCGAGGTTTGGTTCTCGAAATATTCGCATCCAAAGTCAAATTACTGTATTTCGATGCAACCCTAAAAAGGGCTTTGGATAACGATATTTCCGCAACCAAGCCTTGTAAGAGGTTGCAGTTTTCAGTTTCGTATAGAAAATTAACAGGCCTTTCCGCCGATATGAATAAAAAAATTTTGCAAGCTTCGGTTCTCGAAATATTCACATCAGAAATGATATTTCTTTGTTTTTTTCGGTCCAACCTTAAGAAGTGTCGATGGCGATATTTCCACAACAAAGCCTCGTAAGGGGTTGCGGTTTGCAGTGGCGAATAGCAAATTCCCAGAGCTTTCCAGCGATGTACAAATTTTGATAAAAAATTTTTTCAATGATTTTTGAAAAAAATCATGGACTACCCCCTTGCCACTTTTTTTCAACTTTTAAAAAATGTTTCCAAATCCCATCGAGCTATACATCAAAAGACAGGTTTTTTCAAACTCTATCCGGACGTCTAAACCAAAAGCGTGTGGAAGGTCTGGTTCTCGAAATATTTTCATCCAAAGTGATTGCTCGATTTACTGCATTTCTGTGCAAAACATGCAAAAGCGTTTGTGTTTGGATAGCGATATTTCCGTAATCGAGCCTCGAAATCGGAAACGGTTTTAAAAATCCACTGTTAAATTTTTAAGAGCTTTCTAAAACTGAAAACGAAAATACTCTGCGAGGTTTGGTTCTCGAAATATTCGCATCCAAAGTCAAATTACTGTATTTCGATGCAACCCTAAAAAGGGCTTTGGATAACGATATTTCCGCAACCAAGCCTTGTAAGAGGTTGCAGTTTTCAGTTTCGTATAGAAAATTAACAGGCCTTTCCGCCGATATGAATAAAAAAATTTTGCAAGCTTCGGTTCTCGAAATATTCACATCAGAAATGATATTTCTTTGTTTTTTTCGGTCCAACCTTAAGAAGTGTCGATGGCGATATTTCCACAACAAAGCCTCGTAAGGGGTTGCGGTTTGCAGTGGCGAATAGCAAATTCCCAGAGCTTTCCAGCGATGTACAAATTTTGATAAAAAATTTTTTCAATGATTTTTGAAAAAAATCATGGACTACCCCCTTGCCACTTTTTTTCAACTTTTAAAAAATGTTTCCAAATCCCATCGAGCTATACATCAAAAGACAGGTTTTTTCAAACTCTATCCGGACGTCTAAACCAAAAGCGTGTGGAAGGTCTGGTTCTCGAAATATTTTCATCCAAAGTGATTGCTCGATTTACTGCATTTCTGTGCAAAACATGCAAAAGCGTTTGTGTTTGGATAGCGATATTTCCGTAATCGAGCCTCGAAATCGGAAACGGTTTTAAAAATCCACTGTTAAATTTTTAAGAGCTTTCTAAAACTGAAAACGAAAATACTCTGCGAGGTTTGGTTCTCGAAATATTCGCATCCAAAGTCAAATTACTGTATTTCGATGCAACCCTAAAAAGGGCTTTGGATAACGATATTTCCGCAACCAAGCCTTGTAAGAGGTTGCAGTTTTCAGTTTCGTATAGAAAATTAACAGGCCTTTCCGCCGATATGAATAAAAAAATTTTGCAAGCTTCGGTTCTCGAAATATTCACATCAGAAATGATATTTCTTTGTTTTTTTCGGTCCAACCTTAAAAAGTGTCGATGGCGATATTTCCACAACAAAGCCTCGTAAGGGGTTGCGGTTTGCAGTGGCGAATAGCAAATTCTCAGAGCTTTCCAGCGATGTAAAAATTTTGACAAAATTTTTTTCAATGATTTTTGAAAAAAATCATGGACTACCCCCTTACCACTTTTTTTCAACTTTTAAAAAATGTTTCCAAATCCCATCGAGCTATACATCAAAAGACAGGTTTTTTCAAACTCTATCCGGACGTCTAAACCAAAAGCGTGTGGAAGGTCTGGTTCTCGAAATATTTTCATCCAAAGTGATTGCTCGATTTACTGCATTTCTGTGCAAAACATGCAAAAGCGTTTGGGTTTGGATAGCGATATTTCCGTAATCGAGCCTCGAAATCGGAAACGGTTTTAAAAATCCACTGTTAAATTTTTAAGAGCTTTCTAAAACTGAAAACGAAAATACTATGCGAGGTTTGGTTCTCGAAATATTCGCATCCAAAGTCAAATTACTGTATTTCGATGCAACCCTAAAAAGGGCTTTGGATAACGATATTTCCGCAACCAAGCCTTGTAAGAGGTTGCAGTTTTCAGTTTCGTATAGAAAATTAACAGGCCTTTCCGCCGATATGAATAAAAAAATTTTGCAAGCTTCGGTTCTCGAAATATTCACATCAGAAATGATATTTCTTTGTTTTTTTCGGTCCAACCTTAAGAAGTGTCGATGGCGATATTTCCACAACAAAGCCTCGTAAGGGGTTGCGGTTTGCAGTGGCGAATAGCAAATTCCCAGAGCTTTCCAGCGATGTACAAATTTTGATAAAAAATTTTTTCAATGATTTTTGAAAAAAATCATGGACTACCCCCTTGCCACTTTTTTTCAACTTTTAAAAAATGTTTCCAAATCCCATCGAGCTATACATCAAAAGACAGGTTTTTTCAAACTCTATCCGGACGTCTAAACCAAAAGCGTGTGGAAGGTCTGGTTCTCGAAATATTTTCATCCAAAGTGATTGCTCGATTTACTGCATTTCTGTGCAAAACATGCAAAAGCGTTTGGGTTTGGATAGCGATATTTCCGTAATCGAGCCTCGAAATCGGAAACGGTTTTAAAAATCCACTGTTAAATTTTTAAGAGCTTTCTAAAACTGAAAACGAAAATACTCTGCGAGGTTTGGTTCTCGAAATATTCGCATCCAAAGTCAAATTACTGTATTTCGATGCAACCCTAAAAAGGGCTTTGGATAACGATATTTCCGCAACCAAGCCTTGTAAGAGGTTGCAGTTTTCAGTTTCGTATAGAAAATTAACAGGCCTTTCCGCCGATATGAATAAAAAAATTTTGCAAGCTTCGGTTCTCGAAATATTCACATCAGAAATGATATTTCTTTGTTTTTTTCGGTCCAACCTTAAGAAGTGTCGATGGCGATATTTCCACAACAAAGCCTCGTAAGGGGTTGCGGTTTGCAGTGGCGAATAGCAAATTCCCAGAGCTTTCCAGCGATGTACAAATTTTGATAAAAAATTTTTTCAATGATTTTTGAAAAAAATCATGGACTACCCCCTTGCCACTTTTTTTCAACTTTTAAAAAATGTTTCCAAATCCCATCGAGCTATACATCAAAAGACAGGTTTTTTCAAACTCTATCCGGACGTCTAAACCAAAAGCGTGTGGAAGGTCTGGTTCTCGAAATATTTTCATCCAAAGTGATTGCTCGATTTACTGCATTTCTGTGCAAAACATGCAAAAGCGTTTGTGTTTGGATAGCGATATTTCCGTAATCGAGCCTCGAAATCGGAAACGGTTTTAAAAATCCACTGTTAAATTTTTAAGAGCTTTCTAAAACTGAAAACGAAAATACTCTGCGAGGTTTGGTTCTCGAAATATTCGCATCCAAAGTCAAATTACTGTATTTCGATGCAACCCTAAAAAGGGCTTTGGATAACGATATTTCCGCAACCAAGCCTTGTAAGAGGTTGCAGTTTTCAGTTTCGTATAGAAAATTAACAGGCCTTTCCGCCGATATGAATAAAAAAATTTTGCAAGCTTCGGTTCTCGAAATATTCACATCAGAAATGATATTTCTTTGTTTTTTTCGGTCCAACCTTAAAAAGTGTCGATGGCGATATTTCCACAACAAAGCCTCGTAAGGGGTTGCGGTTTGCAGTGGCGAATAGCAAATTCTCAGAGCTTTCCAGCGATGTAAAAATTTTGACAAAATTTTTTTCAATGATTTTTGAAAAAAATCATGGACTACCCCCTTGCCACTTTTTTTCAACTTTTAAAAAATGTTTCCAATTCCCATCGAGCTATACATCAAAAGACAGGTTTTTTCAAACTCTATCCGGACGTCTAAACCAAAAGCGTGTGGAAGGTCTGGTTCTCGAAATATTTTCATCCAAAGTGATTGCTCGATTTACTGCATTTCTGTGCAAAACATGCAAAAGCGTTTGTGTTTGGATAGCGATATTTCCGTAATCGAGCCTCGAAATCGGAAACGGTTTTAAAAATCCAGTGTTAAATTTTTAAGAGCTTTCTAAAACTGAAAACGAAAATACTCTGCGAGGTTTGGTTCTCGAAATATTCGCATCCAAAGTCAAATTACTGTATTTCGATGCAACCCTAAAAAGGGCTTTGGATAACGATATTTCCGCAACCAAGCCTTGTAAGAGGTTGCAGTTTTCAGTTTCGTATAGAAAATTAACAGGCCTTTCCGCCGATATGAATAAAAAAATTTTGCAAGCTTCGGTTCTCGAAATATTCACATCAGAAATGATATTTCTTTGTTTTTTTCGGTCCAACCTTAAGAAGTGTCGATGGCGATATTTCCACAACAAAGCCTCGTAAGGGGTTGCGGTTTGCAGTGGCGAATAGCAAATTCCCAGAGCTTTCCAGCGATGTAAAAATTTTGATAAAAATTTTTTTCAATGATTTTTGAAAAAAATCATGGACTACCCCCTTGCCACTTTTTTTCAACTTTTAAAAAATGTTTCCAAATCTTAAAAAGTGTCGATGGCGATATTTCCACAAGAAAGCCTCGTAAGGGGTTGCGGTTTGCAGTGGCGAATAGCAAATTCTCAGAGCTTTCCAGCGATGTAAACATTTTGACAAAATTTTTTTCAATGATTTTTGAAAAAAATCATGGACTACCCCCTTGCCACTTTTTTTCAACTTTTAAAAAATGTTTCCAAATCCCATCGAGCTATACATCAAAAGACAGGTTTTTTCAAACTCTATCCGGACGTCTAAACCAAAAGCGTGTGGAAGGTCTGGTTCTCGAAATATTTTCATCCAAAGTGATTGCTCGATTTACTGCATTTCTGTGCAAAACATGCAAAAGCGATTGTGTTTGGATAGCGATATTTCCGTAATCGAGCCTCGAAATCGGAAACGGTTTTAAAAATCCATTGTTAAATTTTTAAGAGCTTTCTAAAACTGAAAACGAAAATACTCTGCGAGGTTTGGTTCTCGAAATATTCGCATCCAAAGTCAAATTACTGTATTTCGATGCAACCCTAAAAAGGGCTTTGGATAACGATATTTCCGCAACCAAGCCTTGTAAGAGGTTGCAGTTTTCAGTTTCGTATAGAAAATTAACAGGCCTTTCCGCCGATATGAATAAAAAAATTTTGCAAGCTTCGGTTCTCGAAATATTCACATCAGAAATGATATTTCTTTGTTTTTTTCGGTCCAACCTTAAGAAGTGTCGATGGCGATATTTCCACAACAAAGCCTCGTAAGGGGTTGCGGTTTGCAGTGGCGAATAGCAAATTCCCAGAGCTTTCCAGCGATGTACAAATTTTGATAAAAAATTTTTTCAATGATTTTTGAAAAAAATCATGGACTACCCCCTTGCCACTTTTTTTCAACTTTTAAAAAATGTTTCCAAATCCCATCGAGCTATACATCAAAAGACAGGTTTTTTCAAACTCTATCCGGACGTCTAAACCAAAAGCGTGTGGAAGGTCTGGTTCTCGAAATATTTTCATCCAAAGTGATTGCTCGATTTACTGCATTTCTGTGCAAAACATGCAAAAGCGTTTGTGTTTGGATAGCGATATTTCCGTAATCGAGCCTCGAAATCGGAAACGGTTTTAAAAATCCACTGTTAAATTTTTAAGAGCTTTCTAAAACTGAAAACGAAAATACTCTGCGAGGTTTGGTTCTCGAAATATTCGCATCCAAAGTCAAATTACTGTATTTCGATGCAACCCTAAAAAGGGCTTTGGATAACGATATTTCCGCAACCAAGCCTTGTAAGAGGTTGCAGTTTTCAGTTTCGTATAGAAAATTAACAGGCCTTTCCGCCGATATGAATAAAAAAATTTTGCAAGCTTCGGTTCTCGAAATATTCACATCAGAAATGATATTTCTTTGTTTTTTTCGGTCCAACCTTAAAAAGTGTCGATGGCGATATTTCCACAACAAAGCCTCGTAAGGGGTTGCGGTTTGCAGTGGCGAATAGCAAATTCTCAGAGCTTTCCAGCGATGTAAAAATTTTGACAAAATTTTTTTCAATGATTTTTGAAAAAAATCATGGACTACCCCCTTGCCACTTTTTTTCAACTTTTAAAAAATGTTTCCAATTCCCATCGAGCTATACATCAAAAGACAGGTTTTTTCAAACTCTATCCGGACGTCTAAACCAAAAGCGTGTGGAAGGTCTGGTTCTCGAAATATTTTCATCCAAAGTGATTGCTCGATTTACTGCATTTCTGTGCAAAACATGCAAAAGCGTTTGTGTTTGGATAGCGATATTTCCGTAATCGAGCCTCGAAATCGGAAACGGTTTTAAAAATCCAGTGTTAAATTTTTAAGAGCTTTCTAAAACTGAAAACGAAAATACTCTGCGAGGTTTGGTTCTCGAAATATTCGCATCCAAAGTCAAATTACTGTATTTCGATGCAACCCTAAAAAGGGCTTTGGATAACGATATTTCCGCAACCAAGCCTTGTAAGAGGTTGCAGTTTTCAGTTTCGTATAGAAAATTAACAGGCCTTTCCGCCGATATGAATAAAAAAATTTTGCAAGCTTCGGTTCTCGAAATATTCACATCAGAAATGATATTTCTTTGTTTTTTTCGGTCCAACCTTAAGAAGTGTCGATGGCGATATTTCCACAACAAAGCCTCGTAAGGGGTTGCGGTTTGCAGTGGCGAATAGCAAATTCCCAGAGCTTTCCAGCGATGTAAAAATTTTGATAAAAATTTTTTTCAATGATTTTTGAAAAAAATCATGGACTACCCCCTTGCCACTTTTTTTCAACTTTTAAAAAATGTTTCCAAATCTTAAAAAGTGTCGATGGCGATATTTCCACAAGAAAGCCTCGTAAGGGGTTGCGGTTTGCAGTGGCGAATAGCAAATTCTCAGAGCTTTCCAGCGATGTAAACATTTTGACAAAATTTTTTTCAATGATTTTTGAAAAAAATCATGGACTACCCCCTTGCCACTTTTTTTCAACTTTTAAAAAATGTTTCCAAATCCCATCGAGCTATACATCAAAAGACAGGTTTTTTCAAACTCTATCCGGACGTCTAAACCAAAAGCGTGTGGAAGGTCTGGTTCTCGAAATATTTTCATCCAAAGTGATTGCTCGATTTACTGCATTTCTGTGCAAAACATGCAAAAGCGATTGTGTTTGGATAGCGATATTTCCGTAATCGAGCCTCGAAATCGGAAACGGTTTTAAAAATCCATTGTTAAATTTTTAAGAGCTTTCTAAAACTGAAAACGAAAATACTCTGCGAGGTTTGGTTCTCGAAATATTCGCATCCAAAGTCAAATTACTGTATTTCGATGCAACCCTAAAAAGGGCTTTGGATAACGATATTTCCGCAACCAAGCCTTGTAAGAGGTTGCAGTTTTCAGTTTCGTATAGAAAATTAACAGGCCTTTCCGCCGATATGAATAAAAAAATTTTGCAAGCTTCGGTTCTCGAAATATTCACATCAGAAATGATATTTCTTTGTTTTTTTCGGTCCAACCTTAAAAAGTGTCGATGGCGATATTTCCACAACAAAGCCTCGTAAGGGGTTGCGGTTTGCAGTGGCGAATAGCAAATTCTCAGAGCTTTCCAGCGATGTAAAAATTTTGACAAAATTTTTTTCAATGATTTTTGAAAAAAATCATGGACTACCCCCTTGCCACTTTTTTTCAACTTTTAAAAAATGTTTCCAAATCCCATCGAGCTATACATCAAAAGACAGGTTTTTTCAAACTCTATCCGGACGTCTAAACCAAAAGCGTGTGGAAGGTCTGGTTCTCGAAATATTTTCATCCAAAGTGATTGCTCGATTTACTGCATTTCTGTGCAAAACATGCAAAAGCGATTGTGTTTGGATAGCGATATTTCCGTAATCGAGCCTCGAAATCGGAAACGGTTTTAAAAATCCATTGTTAAATTTTTAAGAGCTTTCTAAAACTGAAAACGAAAATACTCTGCGAGGTTTGGTTCTCGAAATATTCGCATCCAAAGTCAAATTACTGTATTTCGATGCAACCCTAAAAAGGGCTTTGGATAACGATATTTCCGCAACCAAGCCTTGTAAGAGGTTGCAGTTTTCAGTTTCGGGTAGAAAATTAACAGGCCTTTCCGCCGATATGAATAAAAAAATTTTGCAAGCTTCGGTTCTCGAAATATTCACATCAGAAATGATATTTCTTTGTTTTTTTTTCGGTCCAACCTTAAGAAGTGTCGATGGCGATATTTCCACAACAAAGCCTCGTAAGGGGTTGCGGTTTGCAGTGGCGAATAGCAAATTCCCAGAGCTTTCCAGCGATGTACAAATTTTGATAAAAAATTTTTTCAATGATTTTTGAAAAAAATCATGGACTACCCCCTTGCCACTTTTTTTCAACTTTTAAAAAATGTTTCCAAATCCCATCGAGCTATACATCAAAAGACAGGTTTTTTCAAACTCTATCCGGACGTCTAAACCAAAAGCGTGTGGAAGGTCTGGTTCTCGAAATATTTTCATCCAAAGTGATTGCTCGATTTACTGCATTTCTGTGCAAAACATGCAAAAGCGTTTGTGTTTGGATAGCGATATTTCCGTAATCGAGCCTCGAAATCGGAAACGGTTTTAAAAATCCACTGTTAAATTTTTAAGAGCTTTCTAAAACTGAAAACGAAAATACTCTGCGAGGTTTGGTTCTCGAAATATTCGCATCCAAAGTCAAATTACTGTATTTCGATGCAACCCTAAAAAGGGCTTTGGATAACGATATTTCCGCAACCAAGCCTTGTAAGAGGTTGCAGTTTTCAGTTTCGTATAGAAAATTAACAGGCCTTTCCGCCGATATGAATAAAAAAATTTTGCAAGCTTCGGTTCTCGAAATATTCACATCAGAAATGATATTTCTTTGTTTTTTTCGGTCCAACCTTAAAAAGTGTCGATGGCGATATTTCCACAACAAAGCCTCGTAAGGGGTTGCGGTTTGCAGTGGCGAATAGCAAATTCTCAGAGCTTTCCAGCGATGTAAAAATTTTGACAAAATTTTTTTCAATGATTTTTGAAAAAAATCATGGACTACCCCCTTGCCACTTTTTTTCAACTTTTAAAAAATGTTTCCAATTCCCATCGAGCTATACATCAAAAGACAGGTTTTTTCAAACTCTATCCGGACGTCTAAACCAAAAGCGTGTGGAAGGTCTGGTTCTCGAAATATTTTCATCCAAAGTGATTGCTCGATTTACTGCATTTCTGTGCAAAACATGCAAAAGCGTTTGTGTTTGGATAGCGATATTTCCGTAATCGAGCCTCGAAATCGGAAACGGTTTTAAAAATCCACTGTTAAATTTTTAAGAGCTTTCTAAAACTGAAAACGAAAATACTCTGCGAGGTTTGGTTCTCGAAATATTCGCATCCAAAGTCAAATTACTGTATTTCGATGCAACCCTAAAAAGGGCTTTGGATAACGATATTTCCGCAACCAAGCCTTGTAAGAGGTTGCAGTTTTCAGTTTCGTATAGAAAATTAACAGGCCTTTCCGCCGATATGAATAAAAAAATTTTGCAAGCTTCGGTTCTCGAAATATTCACATCAGAAATGATATTTCTTTGTTTTTTTCGGTCCAACCTTAAGAAGTGTCGATGGCGATATTTCCACAACAAAGCCTCGTAAGGGGTTGCGGTTTGCAGTGGCGAATAGCAAATTCCCAGAGCTTTCCAGCGATGTAAAAATTTTGATAAAAATTTTTTTCAATGATTTTTGAAAAAAATCATGGACTACCCCCTTGCCACTTTTTTTCAACTTTTAAAAAATGTTTCCAAATCTTAAAAAGTGTCGATGGCGATATTTCCACAAGAAAGCCTCGTAAGGGGTTGCGGTTTGCAGTGGCGAATAGCAAATTCTCAGAGCTTTCCAGCGATGTAAACATTTTGACAAAATTTTTTTCAATGATTTTTGAAAAAAATCATGGACTACCCCCTTGCCACTTTTTTTCAACTTTTAAAAAATGTTTCCAAATCCCATCGAGCTATACATCAAAAGACAGGTTTTTTCAAACTCTATCCGGACGTCTAAACCAAAAGCGTGTGGAAGGTCTGGTTCTCGAAATATTTTCATCCAAAGTGATTGCTCGATTTACTGCATTTCTGTGCAAAACATGCAAAAGCGATTGTGTTTGGATAGCGATATTTCCGTAATCGAGCCTCGAAATCGGAAACGGTTTTAAAAATCCATTGTTAAATTTTTAAGAGCTTTCTAAAACTGAAAACGAAAATACTCTGCGAGGTTTGGTTCTCGAAATATTCGCATCCAAAGTCAAATTACTGTATTTCGATGCAACCCTAAAAAGGGCTTTGGATAACGATATTTCCGCAACCAAGCCTTGTAAGAGGTTGCAGTTTTCAGTTTCGTATAGAAAATTAACAGGCCTTTCCGCCGATATGAATAAAAAAATTTTGCAAGCTTCGGTTCTCGAAATATTCACATCAGAAATGATATTTCTTTGTTTTTTTCGGTCCAACCTTAAGAAGTGTCGATGGCGATATTTCCACAACAAAGCCTCGTAAGGGGTTGCGGTTTGCAGTGGCGAATAGCAAATTCCCAGAGCTTTCCAGCGATGTAAAAATTTTGATAAAAATTTTTTTCAATGATTTTTGAAAAAAATCATGGACTACCCCCTTGCCACTTTTTTTCAACTTTTAAAAAATGTTTCCAAATCTTAAAAAGTGTCGATGGCGATATTTCCACAACAAAGCCTCGTAAGGGGTTGCGGTTTGCAGTGGCGAATAGCAAATTCTCAGAGCTTTCCAGCGATGTAAACATTTTGACAAAATTTTTTTCAATGATTTTTGAAAAAAATCATGGACTACCCCCTTGCCACTTTTTTTCAACTTTTAAAAAATGTTTCCAAATCCCATCGAGCTATACATCAAAAGACAGGTTTTTTCAAACTCTATCCGGACGTCTAAACCAAAAGCGTGTGGAAGGTCTGGTTCTCGAAATATTTTCATCCAAAGTGATTGCTCGATTTACTGCATTTCTGTGCAAAACATGCAAAAGCGATTGTGTTTGGATAGCGATATTTCCGTAATCGAGCCTCGAAATCGGAAACGGTTTTAAAAATCCATTGTTAAATTTTTAAGAGCTTTCTAAAACTGAAAACGAAAATACTCTGCGAGGTTTGGTTCTCGAAATATTCGCATCCAAAGTCAAATTACTGTATTTCGATGCAACCCTAAAAAGGGCTTTGGATAACGATATTTCCGCAACCAAGCCTTGTAAGAGGTTGCAGTTTTCAGTTTCGTATAGAAAATTAACAGGCCTTTCCGCCGATATGAATAAAAAAATTTTGCAAGCTTCGGTTCTCGAAATATTCACATCAGAAATGATATTTCTTTGTTTTTTTCGGTCCAACCTTAAGAAGTGTCGATGGCGATATTTCCACAACAAAGCCTCGTAAGGGGTTGCGGTTTGCAGTGGCGAATAGCAAATTCCCAGAGCTTTCCAGCGATGTAAAAATTTTGATAAAAATTTTTTTCAATGATTTTTGAAAAAAATCATGGACTACCCCCTTGCCACTTTTTTTCAACTTTTAAAAAATGTTTCCAAATCCCATCGAGCTATACATCAAAAGACATGTTTTTTCAAACTCTATCCGGACGTCTAAACCAAAAGCGTGTGGAAGGTCTGGTTCTCGAAATATTTTCATCCAAAGTGATTGCTCGATTTACTGCATTTCTGTGCAAAACATGCAAAAGCGATTGTGTTTGGATAGCGATATTTCCGTAATCGAGCCTCGAAATCGGAAACGGTTTTAAAAATCCAGTGTTAAATTTTTAAGAGCTTTCTAAAACTGAAAACGAAAATACTCTGCGAGGTTTGGTTCTCGAAATATTCGCATCCAAAGTCAAATTACTGTATTTCGATGCAACCCTAAAAAGGGCTTTGGATAACGATATTTCCGCAACCAAGCCTTGTAAGAGGTTGCAGTTTTCAGTTTCGTATAGAAAATTAACAGGCCTTTCCGCCGATATGAATAAAAAAATTTTGCAAGCTTCGGTTCTCGAAATATTCACATCAGAAATGATATTTCTTTGTTTTTTTCGGTCCAACCTTAAGAAGTGTCGATGGCGATATTTCCACAACAAAGCCTCGTAAGGGGTTGCGGTTTGCAGTGGCGAATAGCAAATTCCCAGAGCTTTCCAGCGATGTAAAAATTTTGATAAAAATTTTTTTCAATGATTTTTGAAAAAAATCATGGACTACCCCCTTGCCACTTTTTTTCAACTTTTAAAAAATGTTTCCAAATCCCATCGAGCTATACATCAAAAGACATGTTTTTTCAAACTCTATCCGGACGTCTAAACCAAAAGCGTGTGGAAGGTCTGGTTCTCGAAATATTTTCATCCAAAGTGATTGCTCGATTTACTGCATTTCTGTGCAAAACATGCAAAAGCGTTTGTGTTTGGATAGCGATATTTCCGTAATCGAGCCTCGAAATCGGAAACGGTTTTAAAAACCCATTGTTAAATTTTTAAGAGCTTTCTAAAACTGAAAACGAAAATACTCTGCGAGGTTTGGTTCTCGAAATATTCGCATCCAAAGTCAAATTACTGTATTTCGATGCAACCCTAAAAAGGGCTTTGGATAACGATATTTCCGCAACCAAGCCTTGTAAGAGGTTGCAGTTTTCAGTTTCGTATGGAAAATTAACAGGCCTTTTCGCCGATATGAATAAAAAAATTTTGCAAGCTTCGGTTTTCGAAATATTCACATCAGAAATGATATTTCTTTGTTTTTTTCGGTCCAACCTTAAAAAGTGTCGATGGCGATATTTCCACAACAAAGCCTCGTAAGGGGTTGCGGTTTGCAGTGGCGAATAGCAAATTCTCAGAGCTTTCCAGCGAGGTAAAAATTTTGACAAAATTTTTTTCAATGATTTTTGAAAAAAATCATGGACTACCCCCTTGCCACTTTTTTTCAACTTTTAAAAAATGTTTCCAAATCCCATCGAGCTATACATCAAAAGACAGGTTTTTTCAAACTCTATCCGGACGTCTAAACCAAAAGCGTGTGGAAGGTCTGGTTCTCGAAATATTTTCATCCAAAGTGATTGCTCGATTTACTGCATTTCTGTGCAAAACATGCAAAAGCGTTTGTGTTTGGATAGCGATATTTCCGTAATCGAGCCTCGAAATCGGAAACGGTTTTAAAAATCCATTGTTAAATTTTTAAGAGCTTTCTAAAACTGAAAACGAAAATACTCTGCGAGGTTTGGTTCTCGAAATATTCGCATCCAAAGTCAAATTACTGTATTTCGATGCAACCCTAAAAAGGGCTTTGGATAACGATATTTCCGCAACCAAGCCTTGTAAGAGGTTGCAGTTTTCAGTTTCGTATAGAAAATTAACAGGCCTTTCCGCCGATATGAATAAAAAAATTTTGCAAGCTTCGGTTCTCGAAATATTCGCATCAGAAATGAATGAATTTTGAAAAAAATCATGGACTATCTACCCCCTTGCCACTTTTTTTCAACTTTTAAAAAATGTTTCCAAATCAAATCGAGCTATACATCAAAAGACAGGTTTTTTCAAACTCTATCCGGACGTCTAAACCAAAAGCGTGTGGAAGGTCTGGTTCTCGAAATATTTTCATCCAAAGTGATTGCTCGATTTACTGCATTTCTGTGCAAAACATGCAAAAGCGTTTGTGTTTGGATAGCGATATTTCCGTAATCGAGCCTCGAAATCGGAAACGGTTTTAAAATCCATTGATAAATTTTTAAGAGCTTTCTAAAACTGAAAACGAAAATACTCTGCGAGGTTTGGTACTCGAAATATTCGCATCCAAAGTCAAATTACTGTATTTCGATGCAACCCTAAAAAGGGCTTTGGATAACGATATTTCCGCAACCAAGCCTTGTAAGAGGTTGCAGTTTTCATTTTCGTATAGAAAATTAACAGGCCTTTCCGCCGATATGAATAAAATAATTTTGCAAGCTTCGGTTCTCGAAATATTCACATCAGAAATGATATTACATTGTTTTTTTCGGTCCAACCTTAAAAAGTGTCGATGGCGATATTTCCACAACAAAGCCTCGTAAGGGGTTGCGGTTTGCAGTGGCGAATAGCAAATTCCCAGAGCTTTCCAGCGATGTAAAAATTTTGAGAAAAATTTTTTCAATGATTTTTGAAAAAAATCATGGACTACCCCTTGCCACTTTTTTTCAACTTTTAAAAAATGTTTCCAAATCCCATCGAGCTATACATCAAAAGACAGGTTTTTTCAAACTCTATCCGGACGTCTAAACCAAAAGCGTGTGGAAGGTCTGGTTCTCGAAATATTTTCATCCAAAGTGATTGCTCGATTTACTGCATTTCTGTGCAAAACATGCAAAAGCGTTTGTGTTTGGATAGCGATATTTCCGTAATCGAGCCTCGAAATCGGAAACGGTTTTAAAAATCCATTGTTAAATTTTTAAGAGCTTTCTAAAACTGAAAACGAAAATACTCTGCGAGGTTTGGTTCTCGAAATATTCGCATCCAAAGTCAAATTACTGTATTTCGATGCAACCCTAAAAAGGGCTTTGGATAACGATATTTCCGCAACCAAGCCTTGTAAGAGGTTGCAGTTTTCAGTTTCGTATAGAAAATTAACAGGCCTTTCCGCCGATATGAATAAAAAAATTTTGCAAGCTTCGGTTCTCGAAATATTCGCATCAGAAATGAATGAATTTTGAAAAAAATCATGGACTATCTACCCCCTTGCCACTTTTTTTCAACTTTTAAAAAATGTTTCCAAATCCCATCGAGCTATACATCAAAAGACAGGTTTTTTCAAACTCTATCCGGACGTCTAAACCAAAAGCGTGTGGAAGGTCTGGTTCTCGAAATATTTTCATCCAAAGTGATTGCTCGATTTACTGCATTTCTGTGCAAAACATGCAAAAGCGTTTGTGTTTGGATAGCGATATTTCCGTAATCGAGCCTCGAAATCGGAAACGGTTTTAAAATCCATTGATAAATTTTTAAGAGCTTTCTAAAACTGAAAACGAAAATACTCTGCGAGGTTTGGTACTCGAAATATTCGCATCCAAAGTCAAATTACTGTATTTCGATGCAACCCTAAAAAGGGCTTTGGATAACGATATTTCCGCAACCAAGCCTTGTAAGAGGTTGCAGTTTTCATTTTCGTATAGAAAATTAACAGGCCTTTCCGCCGATATGAATAAAATAATTTTGCAAGCTTCGGTTCTCGAAATATTCACATCAGAAATGATATTACATTGTTTTTTTCGGTCCAACCTTAAAAAGTGTCGATGGCGATATTTCCACAACAAAGCCTCGTAAGGGGTTGCGGTTTGCAGTGGCGAATAGCAAATTCCCAGAGCTTTCCAGCGATGTAAAAATTTTGACAAAAATTTTTTCAATGATTTTTGAAAAAAATCATGGACTACCCCTTGCCACTTTTTTTCAACTTTTAAAAAATGTTTCCAAATCCCATCGAGCTATACATCAAAAGACAGGTTTTTTCAAACTCTATCCGGACGTCTAAACCAAAAGCGTGTGGAAGGTCTGGTTCTCGAAATATTTTCATCCAAAGTGATTGCTCGATTTACTGCATTTCTGTGCAAAACATGCAAAAGCGTTTGTCTTTGGATAGCGATATTTCCGTAATCGAGCCTCGAAATCGGAAACGGTTTAAAAATCCATTGTTAAATTTTTAAGAGCTTTCTAAAACTGAAAACGAAAATACTCTGCGAGGTTTGGTACTCGAAATATTCGCATCCAAAGTCAAATTACTGTATTTCGATGCAACCCTAAAAAGGGCTTTGGATAACGATATTTCCGCAACCAAGCCTTGTAAGAGGTTGCAGTTTTCAGTTTCGTATAGAAAATTAACAGGCCTTTCCGCCGATATGAATACAAAAATTTTGCAAGCTTCGGTTCTCGAAATATTCGCATCAGAAATGAATGAATTTTGAAAAAAATCATGGACTATCTACCCCCTTGCCACTTTTTTTCAACTTTTAAAAAATGTTTCCAAATCCCATCGAGCTATACATCAAAAGACAGGTTTTTTCAAACTCTATCCGGACGTCTAAACCAAAAGCGTGTGGAAGGTCTGGTTCTCGAAATATTTTCATCCAAAGTGATTGCTCGAATTACTGCATTTCTGTACAAAACATGCAAAAGCGTTTGTGTTTGGATAGCGATATTTCCGTAATCGAGGATCGAAATCAAAAACGGTTTTAAAAATTTTTAAGAGCTTTCTAAAACTGAAAACGAAAATACTCTGCGAGGTTTGGTTCTCGAAATATTCGCATCCAAAGTCAAATTACTGTATTTCGATGCAACCCTAAAAAGGGCTTTGGATAACGATATTTCCGCAACCAAGCCTTGTAAGAGGTTGCAGTTTTCAGTTTCGTATAGAAAATTAACAGGCCTTTCCGCCGATATGAATAAAAAAATTTTGCAAGCTTCGGTTCTCGAAATATTCACATCAGAAATGATATTTCTTTGTTTTTTTCGGTCCAACTTTAAAAAGTGTCGATGGCGATATTTCCACAACAAAGCCTCGTAAGGGGTTGCGGTTTGCAGTGGCGAATAGCAAATTCCCAGAGCTTTCCAGCGATCTAAAAATTTTGACAAAAATTTTTTCAATGATTTTTGAAAAAAATCATGGACTACCCCCTTGCCACTTTTTTTCAACTTTTAAAAAATGTTTCCAAATCCCATCGAGCTATACATCAAAAGACAGGTTTTTTCAAACTCTATCCGGACGTCTAAGCCAAAAGCGTGTGGAAGGTCTGGTTCTCGAAATATTTTCATCCAAAGTGATTGCTCGATTTACTGCATTTCTGTGCAAAACATGCAAAAGCGTTTGTCTTTGGATAGCGATATTTCCGTAATCGAGGATCGAAATCAGAAACGGTTTTAAAAATTTTTAAGAGCTTTCTAAAACTGAAAACGAAAATACTCTGCGAGGTTTGGTTCTCGAAATATTCGCATCCAAAGTCAAATTACTGTATTTCGATGCAACCCTAAAAAGGGCTTTGGATAACGATATTTCCGCAACCAAGCCTTGTAAGAGGTTGCAGTTTTCAGTTTCGTATAGAAAATTAACAGGCCTTTCCGCCGATATGAATAAAAAAATTTTGCAAGCTTCGGTTCTCGAAATATTCACATCAGAAATGATATTTCTTTGTTTTTTTTCGGTCCAACCTTAAAAAGTGTCGATGGCGATATTTCCACAACAAAGCCTCGTAAGGGGTTGCGGTTTGCAGTGGCGAATAGCAAATTCCCAGAGCTTTCCAGCGATGTAAAAATTTTTTCAATGATTTTTGAAAAAAATCATGGACTACCCCCTTGCCACTTTTTTTCAACTTTTAAAAAATGTTTCCAAATCCCATCGAGCTATACATCAAAAGACAGGTTTTTTCAAACTCTATCTGGACGTCTAAACCAAAAGCGTGTGGAAGGTCTGGTTCTCGAAATATTTTCATCCAAAGTGATTGCGGTTTGCAGTGGCGAATAGCAAATTCCCAGAGCTTTCCAGCGATGTACAAATTTTGACAAAGATTTTTTCAATGATTTTTGAAAAAAATCATGGACTACCCCCTTGCCACTTTTTTCAACTTTTAAAAAATGTTTCCAAATCCCATCGAGCTATACATCAAAAGACAGGTTTTTTCAAACTCTATCCGGACGTCTAAACCAAAAGCGTGTGGAAGGTCTGGTTCTCGAAATATTTTCATCCAAAGTGATTGCTCGATTTACTGCATTTCTGTGCAAAACATGCAAAAGCGTTTGTGTTTGGATAGCGATATTTCCGTAATCGAGCCTCGAAATTGGAAACGGTTTTAAGAATTTTTAACAGCTTTCTAAAACTGAAAACGAAAATACTCTGCGAGGTTTGGTTCTCGAAATATTCGCATCCAAAGTCAAATTACTGTATTTCGATGCAACCCTAAAAAGGGCTTTGGATAACGATATTTCCGCAACCAAGCCTTGTAAGAGGTTGCAGTTTTCAGTTTCATATAGAAAATTAACAGGCCTTTCCGCCGATATGAATAAAAAAATTTTGCAAGCTTCGGTTCTCGAAATATTCACATCAGAAATGATATTACTTTGTTTTTTTCGGTCCAACCTTAAAAAGTGTCGATGACGATATTTCCACAACAAAGCCTCGTAAGGGGTTGCGGTTTGCAGTGGCGAATAAATGTAAAAATGCGATGTAAAAATTTTTTCAATGATTTTTGAAAAAAATCATGGACTACCCCCTTGCCACTTTTTTTCAACTTTTAAAAAATGTTTCCAAATCCCATCGAGCTATACATCAAAAGACAGGTTTTTTCAAACTCTATCCGGGCGTCTAAACCAAAAGCGTGTGGAAGGTCTGGTTCTCGAAATATTTTCATCCAAAGTGATTGCTCGATTTACTGCATTTCTGTGCAAAACATGCAAAAGCGTTTGTGTTTGGATAGCGATATTTCCGTAATCGAGCCTCGAAATTGGAAACGGTTTTAAGAATTTTTAAGAGCTTTCTAAAACTGAAAACGAAAATACTCTGCGAGGTTTGGTTCTCGAAATATTCGCATCCAAAGTCAAATTACTGTATTTTGATGCAATCCTAAAAAGGGCTTTGGATAACGATATTTCCGCAACCAAGCCTTGTAAGAGGTTGCAGTTTCGTATAGAAAATTAACAGGCCTTTCCACCGATATGAATAAAAAAATTTTGCAAGCTTCGGTTCTCGAAATATTCACATCAGAAATGATATTTCTTTGTTTTTTTCGGTCCAACCTTAAAAAGTGTCGATGGCGATATTTCCACAACAAAGCCTCGTAAGGGGTTGCGGTTTGCAGTGGCGAATAGCAAATTCCCAGAGCTTTCCAGCGATGTAAAAATTTTGACAAAAATTTTTTCAATGATTTTTGAAAAAAATCATGGACATACCCCCTTGCCACTTTTTTTCAACTTTTAAAAAATGTTTCCAAATCCCATCGAGCTATACATCAAAAGACAGGTTTTTTCAAACTCTATCCGGACGTCTAAACCAAAAGCGTGTGGAAGGTCTGGTTCTCGAAATATTTTCATCCAAAGTGATTGCTGGATTTACTGCATTTCTGTGCAAAACATGCAAAAGCGTTTGTGTTTGGATAGCGATATTTCCGTAATCGAGCCTCGAAATCGGAAACGGTTTTAAAAATCCATTGTTAAATTTTTAAGAGCTTTCTAAAACTGAAAACGAAAATATTCTGCGAGGTTTGGTTCTCGAAATATTCGCATCCAAAGTCAAATTACTGTATTTCGATGCAACCCTAAAAAGGGCTTTGGATAACGATATTTCCGCAACCAAGCCTTGTAAGAGGTTGCAGTTTTCAGTTTCGTATAGAAAATTAACAGGCCTTTCCGCCGATATGAATAAAAAAATTTTGCAAGCTTCGGTTCTCGAAATATTCACATCAGAAATGATATTACTTTGTTTTTTTCGGTCCAACCTTAAAAAGTGTCGATGGCGATATTTCCACAACAAAGCCTCGTAAGGGGTTGCGGTTTGCAGTGGCGAATAGCAAATTCCCAGAGCTTTCCAGCGATGTAAAAATTTTGACAAAAATTTTTTCAATGATTTTTGAAAAAAATCATGGACTACCCCCTTGCCACTTTTTTTCAACTTTTAAAAAATGTTTCCAAATCCCATCGAGCTATACATCAATAGACAGGTTTTTTCAAACTCTATCCGGACGTCTAAACCAAAAGCGTGTGGAAGGTCTGGTTCTCGAAATATTTTCATCCAAAGTGATTGCTCGATTTACTGCATTTCTGTGCAAAACATGCAAAAGCGTTTGTGTTTGGATAGCGATATTTCCGTAATCGAGCCTCGAAATCGGAAACGGTTTTTAAAATCTATCATTAAATTTTTAAGAGCTTTCTAAAACTGAAAACGAAAATACTCTGCGAGGTTTGGTTCTCGAAATATTCGCATCCAAAGTCAAATTACTGTATTTCGATGCAACCCTAAAAAGGGCTTTGGATAACGATATTTCCGCAACCAAGCCTTGTAAGAGGTTGCAGTTTTCAGTTTCGTATAGAAAATTAACAGGCCTTTCCGCCGATATGAATAAAATAATTTTGCAAGCTTCGGTTCTCGAAATATTCACATCAGAAATGATATTTCTTTGTTTTTTTCGGTCCAACCTTGCGTGTGGAAGGTCTGGTTCTCGAAATATTTTCATCCAAAGTGATTGCTCGATTTACTGCATTTCTGTGCTAAACATGCAAAAGCGTTTGTGTTTGGATAGCGATATTTCCGTAATCGAGCCTCGAAATCGGAAACAGTTTTGAAAATCCATTGTTAAATTTTTAAGAGCTTTCTAAAACTGAAAACGAAAATACCCTGCGAGGTTGGGTTCTCGAAATATTCGCATCCAAAGTCAAATTACTGTATTTCGATGCAACCCTAAAAAGGGCTTTGGATAACGATATTTCCAAGCAACCAAGCCTTGTAAGAGGTTGCAGTTTTCAGTTTCGTATAGAAAATTAACAGCCCTTTCCGCCGATATGAATACAAAAATTTTGCAAGCTTCGGTTCTCGAAATATTCACATCAGAAATGATATTTCTTTGTTTTTTTCGGTCCAACCTTAAAAAGTGTCGATGGCGATATTTCCACAACAAAGCCTCGTAAGGGGTTGCGGTTTGCAGTGGCGAATAGCAAATTCCCAGAGCTTTCCAGCGATGTAAAAATTTTAACAAAAATTTTTTCAATGATTTTTGAAAAAAATCATGGACTACCCCCTTGCCACTTTTTTTCAACTTTTAAAAAATGTTTCCAAATCCCATCGAGCTATACATCAAAAGACAGGTTTTTTCAAACTCTATCCGGACGTCTAAACCAAAAGCGTGTGGAAGGTCTGGTTCTCGAAATATTTTCATCCAAAGTGATTGCTCGATTTACTGCATTTCTGTGCAAAACATGCAAAAGCGTTTGTGTTTGGATAGCGATATTTCCGTAATCGAGCCTCGAAATCGGAAACGGTTTTTAAAATCTATCATTAAATTTTTAAGAGCTTTCTAAAACTGAAAACGAAAATACTCTGCGAGGTTTGGTTCTCGAAATATTCGCATCCAAAGTCAAATTACTGTATTTCGATGCAACCCTAAAAAGGGCTTTGGATAACGATATTTCCGCAACCAAGCCTTGTAAGAGGTTGCAGTTTTCAGTTTCGTATAGAAAATTAACAGGCCTTTCCGCCGATATGAATAAAAAAATTTTGCAAGCTTCGGTTCTCGAAATATTCACATCAGAAATGATATTTCTTTGTTTTTTTCGGTCCAACCTTGCGTGTGGAAGGTCTGGTTCTCGAAATATTTTCATCCAAAGTGATTGCTCGATTTACTGCATTTCTGTGCAGAACATGCAAAAGCGTTTGTGTTTGGATAGCGATATTTCCGTAATCGAGCCTCGAAATCGGAAACGGTTTTAAAAATCCACTGTTAAATTTTTAAGAGCTTTCTAAAACTGAAAACGAAAATACTCTGCGAGGTTTGGTTCTCGAAATATTCGCATCCAAAGTCAAATTACTGTATTTCGATGCAACCCTAAAAAGGGCTTTGGATAACGATATTTCCGCAACCAAGCCTTGTAAGAGGTTGCAGTTTTCAGTTTCGTATAGAAAATTAACAGGCCTTTCCGCCGATATGAATAAAAAAATTTTGCAAGCTTCGGTTCTCGAAATATTCACATCAGAAATGATATTTCTTTGTTTTTTTCGGTCCAACCTTGCGTGTGGAAGGTCTGGTTCTCGAAATATTTTCATCCAAAGTGATTGCTCGATTTACTGCATTTCTGTGCAAAACATGCAAAAGCGTTTTTCAAACTCTATCCGGACGTCTTAGCCAAAAGCGTGTGGAAAATCTGGTTCTCGAAATATTTTCATCCAAAGTGATTGCTCGATTTACTGCATTTCTGTGCAAAACATGCAAAAGCGTTTGTGTTTGGATAGCGATATTTCCGTAATCGAGCCTCGAAATCGGAAACGGTTTTAAAAATCCATCGTTAAATTTTTAAGAGCTTTCTAAAACTGAAAACGAAAATACTCTGCGAGGTTTGGTTCTCGAAATATTCGCATCCAAAGTCAAATTACTGTATTTCGATGCAACCCTAAAAAGGGCTTTGGATAACGATATTTCCGCAACCAAGCCTTGTAAGAGGTTGCAGTTTTCAGTTTCGTATAGAAAATTAACAGGCCTTTCCGCCGATATGAATAAAAAAATTTTGCAAGCTTCGGTTCTCGAAATATTCACATCAGAAATGATATTTGTTTGTTTTTTCGGTCCAACCTTAAAAAGTGTCGATGGCGATATTTCCACAACAAAGCCTCGTAAGGGGTTGCGGTTTGCAGTGGCGAATAGCAAATTCCCAGAGCTTTCCAGCGATGTAAAAATTTTGACAAAAATGTTTTCAATGATTTTTGAAAAAAATCATGGACTACCCCCTTGCCACTTTTTTTCAACTTTTAAAAAAATTTTCCAAATCCCATCGAGCTCTACATCAAAAGACAGGTTTTTTCAAACTCTATCCGGACGTCTAAACCAAAAGCGTGTGGAAGGTCTGGTTCTCGAAATATTTTCATCCAAAGTGATTGCTCGATTTACTGCATTTCTGTGCAAAACATGCAAAAGCGTTTGTGTTTGGATAGCGATATTTCCGTAATCGAGCCTCGAAACTGAAAACGAAAATACTCTGCGAGGTTTGGTTCTCGAAATATTCGCATCCAAAGTCAAATTACTGTATTTCGATGCAACCCTAAAAAGGGCTTTGGATAACGATATTTCCGCAACCAAGCCTTGTAAGAGGTTGCAGTTTTCAGTTTCGTATAGAAAATTAACAGGCCTTTCCGCCGATATGAATAAAATAATTTTGCAAGCTTCGGTTCTCGAAATATTCACATCAGAAATGATATTACTTTGTTTTTTTCGGTCCAACCTTAAAAAGTGTCGATGGCGATATTTCCACAACCAAGCCTCGTATGGGGTTGCGGTTTGCAGTGGCGAATAGCAAATTCCCAGAGCTTTCCAGCGATGTAAAAATTTTGACAAAAATTTTTTCAATGATTTTTGAAAAAAAATCATGGACTACCCCCTTGCCACTTTTTTTCAACTTTTAAAAAATGTTTCCAAATCCCATCGAGCTATACATCAAAAGACAGGTTTTTTCAAACTCTATCCGGACGTCTTAGCCAAAAGCGTGTGGAAAATCTGGTTCTCGAAATATTTTCATCCAAAGTGATTGCTCGATTTACTGCATTTCTGTGCAAAACATGCAAAAGCGTTTGTCTTTGGATAGCGATATTTCCGTAATCGAGCCTCGAAATCGGAAACGGTTTTAAAAATCCAGTGTTAAATTTTTAAGAGCTTTCTAAAACTGAAAACGAAAATACTCTGCGAGGTTTGGTTCTCGAAATATTCGCATCCAAAGTCAAATTACTGTATTTCGATGCAACCCTAAAAAGGGCTTTGGATAACGATATTTCCGCAACCAAGCCTTGTAAGAGGTTTCAGTTTTCAGTTTCGTATAGAAAATTAACAGGCCTTTCCGCCGATATGAATAAAAAAATTTTGCAAGCTTCGGTTCTCGAAATATTCACATCAGAAATGATATTTGTTTGTTTTTTCGGTCCAACCTTAAAAAGTGTCGATGGCGATATTTCCACAACAAAGCCTCGTAAGGGGTTGCGGTTTGCAGTGGCGAATAGCAAATTCCCAGAGCTTTCCAGCGATGTAAAAATTTTGACAAAAATTTTTTCAATGATTTTTGAAAAAAATCATGGACTACCCCCTTGCCACTTTTTTTTCAACTTTTAAAAAATGTTTCCAAATCCCATCGAGCTATACATCAAAAGACAGGTTTTTTCAAACTCTATCCGGACGTCTAAACCAAAAGCGTGTGGAAGGTCTGGTTCTCGAAATATTTTCATCCAAAGTGATTGCTCGATTTACTGCATTTCTGTGCAAAACATGCAAAAGCGTTTGTCTTTGGATAGCAATATTTCCGTAATCGAGCCTCGAAATCGGAAACGGTTTAAAAATCCATCGTTAAATTTTTAAGAGCTTTCTAAAACTGAAAACGAAAATACTCTGCGAGGTTTGGTTCTCGAAATATTCGCATCCAAAGTCAAATTACTGTATTTCGATGCAACCCTAAAAAGGGCTTTGGATAACGATATTTCCGCAACCAAGCCTTGTAAGAGGTTGCAGCTTTCAGTTTCGTATAGAAAATTAACAGGCCTTTCCGCCGATATGAATAAAAAAATTTTGCAAGCTTCGGTTCTCGAAATATTCACATCAGAAATGATATTTCTTTGTTTTTTTCGGTCCAACCTTGCGTGTGGAAGGTCTGGTTCTCGAAATATTTTCATCCAAAGTGATTGCTCGATTTACTGCATTTCTGTGCAAAACATGCAAAAGCGTTTTTCAAACTCTATCCGGACGTCTTAGCCAAAAGCGTGTGGAAAATCTGGTTCTCGAAATATTTTCATCCAAAGTGATTGCTCGATTTACTGCATTTCTGTGCAAAACATGCAAAAGCGTTTGTGTTTGGATAGCGATATTTCCGTAATCGAGCCTCGAAATCGGAAACGGTTTTAAAAATCCATCGTTAAATTTTTAAGAGCTTTCTAAAACTGAAAACGAAAATACTCTGCGAGGTTTGGTTCTCGAAATATTCGCATCCAAAGTCAAATTACTGTATTTCGATGCAACCCTAAAAAGGGCTTTGGATAACGATATTTCCGCAACCAAGCCTTGTAAGAGGTTGCAGTTTTCAGTTTCGTATAGAAAATTAACAGGCCTTTCCGCCGATATGAATAAAAAAATTTTGCAAGCTTCGGTTCTCGAAATATTCACATCAGAAATGATATTTGTTTGTTTTTTCGGTCCAACCTTAAAAAGTGTCGATGGCGATATTTCCACAACAAAGCCTCGTAAGGGGTTGCGGTTTGCAGTGGCGAATAGCAAATTCCCAGAGCTTTCCAGCGATGTAAAAATTTTGACAAAAATTTTTTCAATGATTTTTGAAAAAAATCATGGACTACCCCCTTGCCACTTTTTTTCAACTTTTAAAAAATGTTTCCAAATCCCATCGAGCTATACATCAAAAGACAGGTTTTTTCAAACTCTATCCGGACGTCTTAACCAAAAGCGTGTGGAAGGTCTGGTTCTCGAAATATTTTCATCCAAAGTGATTGCTCGATTTACTGCATTTCTGTGCTAAACATGCAAAAGCGTTTGTGTTTGGATAGCGATATTTCCGTAATCGAGCCTCGAAACTGAAAACGAAAATACTCTGCGAGGTTTGGTTCTCGAAATATTCGCATCCAAAGTCAAATTACTGTATTTCGATGCAACCCTAAAAAGGGCTTTGGATAACGATATTTCCGCAACCAAGCCTTGTAAGAGGTTGCAATTTTCAGTTTCGTATAGAAAATTAACAGGCCTTTCCGCCGATATGAATAAAATAATTTTGCAAGCTTCGGTTCTCGAAATATTCACATCAGAAATGATATTACTTTGTTTTTTTCGGTCCAACCTTAAAAAGTGTCGATGGCGATATTTCCACAACCAAGCCTCGTATGGGGTTGCGGTTTGCAGTGGCGAATAGCAAATTCCCAGAGCTTTCCAGCGATGTAAAAATTTTGACAAAAATTTTTTCAATGATTTTTGAAAAAAAATCATGGACTACCCCCTTGCCACTTTTTTTCAACTTTTAAAAAATGTTTCCAAATCCCATCGAGCTATACATCAAAAGACAGGTTTTTTCAAACTCTATCCGGACGTCTTAGCCAAAAGCGTGTGGAAAATCTGGTTCTCGAAATATTTTCATCCAAAGTGATTGCTCGATTTACTGCATTTCTGTGCAAAACATGCAAAAGCGTTTGTCTTTGGATAGCGATATTTCCGTAATCGAGCCTCGAAATCGGAAACGGTTTAAAAATCCATTGTTAAATTTTTAAGAGCTTTCTAAAACTGAAAACGAAAATACTCTGCGAGGTTTGGTTCTCGAAATATTCGCATCCAAAGTCAAATTACTGTATTTCGATGCAACCCTAAAAAGGGCTTTGGATAACGATATTTCCGCAACCAAGCCTTGTAAGAGGTTTCAGTTTTCAGTTTCGTATAGAAAATTAACAGGCCTTTCCGCCGATATGAATAAAAAAATTTTGCAAGCTTCGGTTCTCGAAATATTCACATCAGAAATGATATTTGTTTGTTTTTTCGGTCCAACCTTAAAAAGTGTCGATGGCGATATTTCCACAACAAAGCCTCGTAAGGGGTTGCGGTTTGCAGTGGCGAATAGCAAATTCCCAGAGCTTTCCAGCGATGTAAAAATTTTGACAAAAATTTTTTCAATGATTTTTGAAAAAAATCATGGACTACCCCCTTGCCACTTTTTTTCAACTTTTAAAAAATGTTTCCAAATCCCATCGAGCTATTCATCAAAAGACAGGTTTTTTCAAACTCTATCCGGACGTCTAAACCAAAAGCGTGTGGAAGGTCTGGTTCTCGAAATATTTTCATCCAAAGTGATTGCTCGATTTACTGCATTTCTGTGCAAAACATGCAAAAGCGTTTGTCTTTGGATAGCGATATTTCCGTAATCGAGCCTCGAAATCGGAAACGGTTTAAAAATCCATTGTTAAATTTTTAAGAGCTTTCTAAAACTGAAAACGAAAATACTCTGCGAGGTTTGGTTCTCGAAATATTCGCATCCAAAGTCAAATTACTGTATTTCGATGCAACCCTAAAAAGGGCTTTGGATAACGATATTTCCGCAACCAAGCCTTGTAAGAGGTTGCAGTTTTCAGTTTCGTATAGAAAATTAACAAGCCTTTCCGCCGATATGAATACAAAAATTTTGCAAGCTTCGGTTCTCGAAATATTCACATCAGAAATGATATTACTTTGTTTTTTTCGGTCCAACCTTAAAAAGTGTCGATGGCGATATTTCCACAACAAAGCCTCGTAAGGGGTTGCGGTTTGCAGTGGCGAATAGCAAATTCCCAGAGCTTTCCAGCGATGTAAAAATTTTGACAAAAATGTTTTCAATGATTTTTGAAAAAAATCATGGACTACCCCCTTGCCACTTTTTTTCAACTTTTAAAAAAATTTTCCAAATCCCATCGAGCTCTACATCAAAAGACAGGTTTTTTCAAACTCTATCCGGACGTCTAAACCAAAAGCGTGTGGAAGGTCTGGTTCTCGAAATATTTTCATCCAAAGTGATTGCTCGATTTACTGCATTTCTGTGCTAAACATGCAAAAGCGTTTGTGTTTGGATAGCGATATTTCCGTAATCGAGCCTCGAAACTGAAAACGAAAATACTCTGCGAGGTTTGGTTCTCGAAATATTCGCATCCAAAGTCAAATTACTGTATTTCGATGCAACCCTAAAAAGGGCTTTGGATAACGATATTTCCGCAACCAAGCCTTGTAAGAGGTTGCAGTTTTCAGTTTCGTATAGAAAATTAACAGGCCTTTCCGCCGATATGAATAAAATAATTTTGCAAGCTTCGGTTCTCGAAATATTCACATCAGAAATTATATTACTTTGTTTTTTTCGGTCCAACCTTAAAAAGTGTCGATGGCGATATTTCCACAACCAAGCCTCGTATGGGGTTGCGGTTTGCAGTGGCGAATAGCAAATTCCCAGAGCTTTCCAGCGATGTAAAAATTTTGACAAAAATTTTTTCAATGATTTTTGAAAAAAAATCATGGACTACCCCCTTGCCACTTTTTTTCAACTTTTAAAAAATGTTTCCAAATCCCATCGAGCTATACATCAAAAGACAGGTTTTTTCAAACTCTATCCGGACGTCTAAACCAAAAGCGTGTGGAAGGTCTGGTTCTCGAAATATTTTCATCCAAAGTGATTGCTCGATTTACTGCATTTCTGTGCAAAACATGCAAAAGCGTTTGTCTTTGGATAGCGATATTTCCGTAATCGAGCCTCGAAATCGGAAACGGTTTAAAAATCCATCGTTAAATTTTTAAGAGCTTTCTAAAACTGAAAACGAAAATACTCTGCGAGGTTTGGTTCTCGAAATATTCGCATCCAAAGTCAAATTACTGTATTTCGATGCAACCCTAAAAAGGGCTTTGGATAACGATATTTCCGCAACCAAGCCTTGTAAGAGGTTGCAGCTTTCAGTTTCGTATAGAAAATTAACAGGCCTTTCCGCCGATATGAATAAAAAAATTTTGCAAGCTTCGGTTCTCGAAATATTCACATCAGAAATGATATTTCTTTGTTTTTTTCGGTCCAACCTTGCGTGTGGAAGGTCTGGTTCTCGAAATATTTTCATCCAAAGTGATTGCTCGATTTACTGCATTTCTGTGCAAAACATGCAAAAGCGTTTTTCAAACTCTATCCGGACGTCTTAGCCAAAAGCGTGTGGAAAATCTGGTTCTCGAAATATTTTCATCCAAAGTGATTGCTCGATTTACTGCATTTCTGTGCAAAACATGCAAAAGCGTTTGTGTTTGGATAGCGATATTTCCGTAATCGAGCCTCGAAATCGGAAACGGTTTTAAAAATCCATCGTTAAATTTTTAAGAGCTTTCTAAAACTGAAAACGAAAATACTCTGCGAGGTTTGGTTCTCGAAATATTCGCATCCAAAGTCAAATTACTGTATTTCGATGCAACCCTAAAAAGGGCTTTGGATAACGATATTTCCGCAACCAAGCCTTGTAAGAGGTTGCAGTTTTCAGTTTCGTATAGAAAATTAACAGGCCTTTCCGCCGATATGAATAAAAAAATTTTGCAAGCTTCGGTTCTCGAAATATTCACATCAGAAATGATATTTGTTTGTTTTTTCGGTCCAACCTTAAAAAGTGTCGATGGCGATATTTCCACAACAAAGCCTCGTAAGGAGTTGCGGTTTGCAGTGGCGAATAGCAAATTCCCAGAGCTTTCCAGCGATGTAAAAATTTTGACAAAAATTTTTTCAATGATTTTTGAAAAAAATCATGGACTACCCCCTTGCCACTTTTTTTCAACTTTTAAAAAATGTTTCCAAATCCCATCGAGCTATACATCAAAAGACAGGTTTTTTCAAACTCTATCCGGACGTCTAAACCAAAAGCGTGTGGAAGGTCTGGTTCTCGAAATATTTTCATCCAAAGTGATTGCTCGATTTACTGCATTTCTGTGCTAAACATGCAAAAGCGTTTGTGTTTGGATAGCGATATTTCCGTAATCGAGCCTCGAAATCGGAAACAGTTTTGAAAATCCATTGTTAAATTTTTAAGAGCTTTCTAAAACTGAAAACGAAAATACCCTGCGAGGTTTGGTTCTCGAAAAATTCGCATCCAAAGTCAAATTACTGTATTTCGATGCAACCCTAAAAAGGGCTTTGGATAACGATATTTCCGCAACCAAGCCTTGTAAGAGGTTGCAGTTTTCAGTTTCGTATAGAAAATTAACAAGCCTTTCCGCCGATATGAATAAAAAAATTTTGCAAGCTTCGGTTCTCGAAATATTCACATCAGAAATGATATTACTTTGTTTTTTTCGGTCCAACCTTAAAAAGTGTCGATGGCGATATTTCCACAACAAAGCCTCGTAAGGGGTTGCGGTTTGCAGTGGCGAATAGCAAATTCCCAGAGCTTTCCAGCGATGTAAAAATTTTGACAAAAATTTTTTCAATGATTTTTGAAAAAAATCATGGACTACCCCCTTGCCACTTTTTTTCAACTTTTAAAAAATGTTTCCAAATCCCATCGAGCTATACATCAAAAGACAGGTTTTTTCAAACTCTATCCGGACGTCTAAACCAAAAGCGTGTGGAAGGTCTGGTTCTCGAAATATTTTCATCCAAAGTGATTGCTCGATTTACTGCATTTCTGTGCAAAACATGCAAAAGCGTTTGTGTTTGGATAGCGATATTTCCGTAATCGAGCCTCGAAACTGAAAACGAAAATACTCTGCGAGGTTTGGTTCTCGAAATATTCGCATCCAAAGTCAAATTACTGTATTTCGATGCAACCCTAAAAAGGGCTTTGGATAACGATATTTCCGCAACCAAGCCTTGTAAGAGGTTGCAGTTTTCAGTTTCGTATAGAAAATTAACAGGCCTTTCCGCCGATATGAATAAGATAATTTTGCAAGCTTCGGTTCTCGAAATATTCACATCAGAAATGATATTACTTTGTTTTTTTCGGTCCAACCTTAAAAAGTGTCGATGGCGATATTTCCACAACAAAGCCTCGTATGGGGTTGCGGTTTGCAGTGGCGAATAGCAAATTCCCAGAGCTTTCCAGCGATGTAAAAATTTTGACAAAAATTTTTTCAATGATTTTTGAAAAAAATCATGGACTACCCCCTTGCCACTTTTTTTCAACTTTTAAAAAATGTTTCCAAATCCCATCGAGCTATACATCAAAAGACAGGTTTTTTCAAACTCTATCCGGACGTCTAAACCAAAAGCGTGTGGAAGGTCTGGTTCTCGAAATATTTTCATCCAAAGTGATTGCTCGATTTACTGCCTTTCTGTGCAAAACATGCAAAAGCGTTTGTGTTTGGATAGCGATATTTCCGTAATCGAGCCTCGAAATCGGAAACGGTTTAAAAATCCATTGTTAAATTTTTAAGAGCTTTCTAAAACTGAAAACGAAAATACTCTGCGAGGTTTGGTTCTCGAAATATTCGCATCCAAAGTCAAATTACTGTATTTCGATGCAACCCTAAAAAGGGCTTTGGATAACGATATTTCCGCAACCAAGCCTTGTAAGAGGTTGCAGCTTTCAGTTTCGTATAGAAAATTAACAGGCCTTTCCGCCGATATGAATAAAAAAATTTTGCAAGCTTCGGTTCTCGAAATATTCACATCAGAAATGATATTTCTTTGTTTTTTTCGGTCCAACCTTGCGTGTGGAAGGTCTGGTTCTCGAAATATTTTCATCCAAAGTGATTGCTCGATTTACTGCATTTCTGTGCAAAACATGCAAAAGCGTTTGTGTTTGGATAGCGATATTTCCGTAATCGAGCCTCGAAATCGGAAACGGTTTTAAAAATCCATCGTTAAATTTTTAAGAGCTTTCTAAAACTGAAAACGAAAATACTCTGCGAGGTTTGGTTCTCGAAATATTCGCATCCAAAGTCAAATTACTGTATTTCGATGCAACCCTAAAAAGGGCTTTGGATAACGATATTTCCGCAACCAAGCCTTGTAAGAGGTTGCAGTTTTCAGTTTCGTATAGAAAATTAACAGGCCTTTCCGCCGATATGAATAAAATAATTTTGCAAGCTTCGGTTCTCGAAATATTCACATCAGAAATGATATTACTTTGTTTTTTTCGGTCCAACCTTAAAAAGTGTCGATGGCGATATTTCCACAACAAAGCCTCGTAAGGGGTTGCGGTTTGCAGTGGCGAATAGCAAATTCCCAGAGCTTTCCAGCGATGTTAAAATTTTGACAAAAATTTTTTCAATGATTTTTGAAAAAAATCATGGACTACCCCCTTGCCACTTTTTTTCAACTTTTAAAAAATGTTTCCAAATCCCATCGAGCTATACATCAAAAGACAGGTTTTTTCAAACTCTATCCGGACGTCTAAACCAAAAGCGTGTGGAAGGTCTGGTTCTCGAAATATTTTCATCCAAAGTGATTGCTCGATTTACTGCATTTCTGTGCAAAACATGCAAAAGCGTTTGTGTTTGGATAGCGATATTTCCGTAATCGAGCCTCGAAACTGAAAACGAAAATACTCTGCGAGGTTTGGTTCTCGAAATATTCGCATCCAAAGTCAAATTACTGTATTTCGATGCAACCCTAAAAAGGGCTTTGGATAACGATATTTCCGCAACCAAGCCTTGTAAGAGGTTGCAGTTTTCAGTTTCGTATAGAAAATTAACAGGCCTTTCCGCCGATATGAATAAAATAATTTTGCAAGCTTCGGTTCTCGAAATATTCACATCAGAAATGATATTACTTTGTTTTTTTCGGTCCAACCTTAAAAAGTGTCGATGGCGATATTTCCACAACAAAGCCTCGTAAGGGGTTGCGGTTTGCAGTGGCGAATAGCAAATTCCCAGAGCTTTCCAGCGATATAAAAATTTTGACAAACATTTTTTCAATGATTTTTGAAAAAAATCATGGACTACCCCCTTGCCACTTTTTTTCAACTTTTAAAAAATGTTTCCAAATCCCATCGAGCTATACATCAAAAGACAGGTTTTTTCAAACTCTATCCGGACGTCTAAACCAAAAGCGTGTGGAAGGTCTGGTTCTCGAAATATTTTCATCCAAAGTGATTGCTCGATTTACTGCATTTCTGTGCAAAACATGCAAAAGCGTTTGTGTTTGGATAGCGATATTTCCGTAATCGAGCCTCGAAATCGGAAACGGTTTAAAAATCCATTGTTGAATTTTTAAGAGCTTTCTAAAACTGAAAACGAAAATACTCTGCGAGGTTTGGTTCTCGAAATATTCGCATCCAAAGTCAAATTACTGTATTTCGATGCAACCCTAAAAAGGGCTTTGGATAACGATATTTCCGCAACCAAGCCTTGTAAGAGGTTGCAGTTTTCAGTTTCGTATAGAAAATTAACAGGCCTTTCCCCCGATATGAATACAAAAATTTTGCAAGCTTCGGTTCTCGAAATATTCACATCAGAAATGATATTTCTTTGTTTTTTTCGGTCCAACCTTAAAAAGTGTCGATGGCGATATTTCCACAACAAAGCCTCGTAAGGGGTTGCGGTTTGCAGTGGCGAATAGCAAATTCCCAGAGCTTTCCAGCGATGTAAAAATTTTGACAAAAATTTTTTCAATGATTTTTGAAAAAAATCATGGACTACCCCCTTGCCACTTTTTTTCAACTTTTAAAAAATGTTTCCAAATCCCATCGAGCTATACATCAAAAGACAGGTTTTTTCAAACTCTATCCGGACGTCTAAACCAAAAGCGTGTGGAAGGTCTGGTTCTCGAAATATTTTCATCCAAAGTGATTGCTCGATTTACTGCATTTCTGTGCAAAACATGCAAAAGCATTTGTGTTTGGATAGCGATATTTCCGTAATCGAGCCTCGAAACTGAAAACGAAAATACTCTGCGAGGTTTGGTTCTCGAAATATTCGCATCCAAAGTCAAATTACTGTATTTCGATGCAACCCTAAAAAGGGCTTTGGATAACGATATTTCCGCAACCAAGCCTTGTAAGAGGTTGCAGTTTTCAGTTTCGTATAGAAAATTAACAGGCCTTTCCGCCGATATGAATAAAAAAATTTTGCAAGCTTCGGTTCTCGAAATATTCACATCAGAAATGATATTTGTTTGTTTTTTCGGTCCAACCTTAAAAAGTGTCAATGGCGATATTTCCACAACAAAGCCTCGTAAGGGGTTGCGGTTTGCAGTGGCGAATAGCAAATTCCCAGAGCTTTCCAGCGATGTAAAAATTTTGACAAAAATTTTTTCAATGATTTTTGAAAAAAATCATGGACTACGCCCTTGCCACTTTTTTTCAACTTTTAAAAAATGTTTCCAAATCCCATCGAGCTATACATCAAAAGACAGGTTTTTTCAAACTCTATCCGGACGTCTAAACCAAAAGCGTGTGGAAGGTCTGGTTCTCGAAATATTTTCATCCAAAGTGATTGCTCGATTTACTGCATTTCTGTGCTAAACATGCAAAAGCGTTTGTGTTTGGATAGCGATATTTCCGTAATCGAGCCTCGAAATCGGAAACAGTTTTGAAAATCCATTGTTAAATTTTTAAGAGCTTTCTAAAACTGAAAACGAAAATACCCTGCGAGGTTTGGTTCTCGAAATATTCGCATCCAAAGTCAAATTACTGTATTTCGATGCAACCCTAAAAAGGGCTTTGGATAACGATATTTCCGCAACCAAGCCTTGTAAGAGGTTGCAGTTTTCAGTTTCGTATAGAAAATTAACAGGCCTTTCCGCCGATATGAATAAAAAAATTTTGCAAGCTTCGGTTCTCGAAATATTCACATCAGAAATGATATTTGTTTGTTTTTTCGGTCCAACCTTAAAAAGTGTCAATGGCGATATTTCCACAACAAAGCCTCGTAAGGGGTTGCGGTTTGCAGTGGCGAATAGCAAATTCCCAGAGCTTTCCAGCGATGTAAAAATTTTGACAAAAATTTTTCAATGATTTTTGAAAAAAATCATGGACTACCCCCTTGCCACTTTTTTTCAACTTTTAAAAAATGTTTCCAAATCCCATCGAGCTATACATCAAAAGACAGGTTTTTTCAAACTCTATCCGGACGTCTAAACCAAAAGCGTGTGGAAGGTCTGGTTCTCGAAATATTTTCATCCAAAGTGATTGCTCGATTTACTGCATTTCTGTGCTAAACATGCAAAAGCGTTTGTGTTTGGATAGCGATATTTCCGTAATCGAGCCTCGAAATCGGAAACAGTTTTGAAAATCCATTGTTAAATTTTTAAGAGCTTTCTAAAACTGAAAACGAAAATACCCTGCGAGGTTTGGTTCTCGAAATATTCGCATCCAAAGTCAAATTACTGTATTTCGATGCAACCCTAAAAAGGGCTTTGGATAACGATATTTCCGCAACCAAGCCTTGTAAGAGGTTGCAGTTTTCAGTTTCGTATAGAAAATTAACAGGCCTTTCCGCCGATAGGAATAAAAAAATTTTGCAAGCTTCGGTTCTCGAAATATTCACATCAGAAATGATATTTCTTTGTTTTTTTCGGTCCAACCTTAAAAAGTGTCGATGGCGATATTTCCACAACAAAGCCTCGTATGGGGTTGCGGTTTGCAGTGGCGAATAGCAAATTCCCAGAGCTTTCCAGCGATGTAAAAATTTTGACAAAAATTTTTTCAATGATTTTTGAAAAAAATCATGGACTACCCCCTTGCCACTTTTTTTCAACTTTTAAAAAATGTTTCCAAATCCCATCGAGCTATACATCAAAAGACAGGTTTTTTCAAACTCTATCCGGACGTCTAAACCAAAAGCGTGTGGAAGGTCTGGTTCTCGAAATATTTTCATCCAAAGTGATTGCTCGATTTACTGCATTTCTGTGCAAAACATGCAAAAGCGTTTGTGTTTGGATAGCGATATTTCCGTAATCGAGCCTCGAAACTGAAAACGAAAATACTCTGCGAGGTTTGGTTCTCAAAATATTCGCATCCAAAGTCAAATTACTGTATTTCGATGCAACCCTAAAAAGGGCTTTGGATAACGATATTTCCGCAACCAAGCCTTGTAAGAGGTTGCAGTTTTCAGTTTCGTATAGAAAATTAACAGGCCTTTCCGCCGATTTGAATAAAATAATTTTGAAAGCTTCGGTTCTCGAAATATTCACATCAGAAATGATATTTCTTTGTTTTTTTCGGTCCAACCTTAAAAAGTGTCGATGGCGATATTTCCACAACAAAGCCTCGTATGGGGTTGCGGTTTGCAGTGGCGAATAGCAAATTCCCAGAGCTTTCCAGCGATATAAAAATTTTGACAAAAATTTTTTCAATGATTTTTGAAAAAAATCATGGACTACCCCCTTGCCACTTTTTTTCAACTTTTAAAAAATGTTTCCAAATCCCATCGAGCTATACATCAAAAGACAGGTTTTTTCAAACTCTATCCGGACGTCTAAACCAAAAGCGTGTGGAAAGTCTGGTTCTCGAAATATTTTCATCCAAAGTGATTGCTCGATTTACTGCATTTCTGTGCAAAACATGCAAAAGCGTTTGTGTTTGGATAGCGATATTTCCGTAATCGAGCCTCGAAACTGAAAACGAAAATACTCTGCGAGGTTTGGTTCTCGAAATATTCGCATCCAAAGTCAAATTACTGTATTTCGATGCAACCCTAAAAAGGGCTTTGGATAACGATATTTCCGCAACCAAGCCTTGTAAGAGGTTGCAGTTTTCAGTTTGTATAGAAAATTAACAGGCCTTTCCGCCGATATGAATAAAATAATTTTGCAAGCTTCGGTTCTCGAAATATTCACATCAGAAATGATATAACTTTGTTTTTTTCGGTCCAACCTTAAAAAGTGTCGATGGCGATATTTCCACAACAAAGCCTCGTATGGAGTTGCGGTTTGCAGTGGCGAATAGCAAATTCCCAGAGCTTTCCAGCGATATAAAAATTTTGACAAAAATTTTTTCAATGATTTTTGAAAAAAATCATGGACGCCCCTTGCCACTTTTTTTCAACTTTTAAAAAATGTTTCCAAATCCCATCGAGCCATACATCAAAAGACAGGTTTTTTCAAACTCTATCCGGACGTCTAAACCAAAAGCGTGTGGAAGGTCTGGTTCTCGAAATATTTTCATCCAAAGTGATTGCTCGATTTACTGCATTTCTGTGCAAAACATGCAAAAGCGTTTGTGTTTGGATAGCGATATTTCCGTAATCGAGCCTCGAAATCGGAAACGGTTTTAAAAATCTATCATTAAATTTTTAAGAGCTTTCTAAAACTGAAAACGAAAATACTCGGCGAGGTTTGGTTCTCGAAATATTCGCATCCAAAGTCAAATTACTGTATTTCGATGCAACCCTAAAAAGGGCTTTGGATAACGATATTTCCACAACAAAGCCTCGTAAGGGGTTGCGGTTTGCAGTGGCGAATAGCAAATTCCCAGAGCTTTCCAGCGATGTAAAAATTTTGACAAAAATTTTTTCAATGATGACCCCCTTGCCACTTTTTTTCAACTTTTAAAAAATGTTTCCAAATCCCATCAAGCTATACATCAAAAGACAGGTTTTTTCAAACTCTATCCGGACGTCTAAACCAAAAGCGTGTGGAAGGTCTGGTTCTCGAAATATTTTCATCCAAAGTGATTGCTCGATTTACTGCATTTCTGTGCAAAACATGCAAAAGCGTTTGTGTTTGGATAGCGATATTTCCGTAATCGAGCCTCGAAATCGGAAACGGTTTTAAAAATCCATTGTTAAATTTTTAAGAGCTTTCTAAAACTGAAAACGAAAATACTCTGCGAGGTTTGGTTCTCGAAATATTCGCATCCAAAGTCAAATTACTGTATTTCGATGCAACCCTAAAAAGGGCTTTCGATAACGATATTTCCGCAACAAAGCCTTGTAAGAGGTTGCAGTTTTCAGTTTCGTATAGAAAATTAACAGGCCTTTCCGCCGATATGAATACAAAAATTTTGCAAGCTTCGGTTCTCGAAATATTCACATCAGAAATGATATTTCTTTGTTTTTTTCGGTCCAACCTTGCGTGTGGAAGGTCTGGTTCTCGAAATATTTTCATCCAAAGTGATTGCTCGATTTACTGCATTTCTGTGCAAAACATGCAAAAGCGTTTGTGTTTGGATAGCGATATTTCCGTAATCGAGCCTCGAAACTGAAAACGAAAATACTCTGCGAGGTTTGGTTCTCGAAATATTCGCATCCAAAGTCAAATTACTGTATTTCGATGCAACCCTAAAAAGGGCTTTGGATAACGATATTTCCGCAACCAAGCCTTGTAAGAGGTTGCAGTTTTCATTTTCGTATAGAAAATTAACAGGCCTTTCCGCCGATATGAATAAAAAAATTTTGCAAGCTTCGGTTCTCGAAATATTCACATCAGAAATGATATTTCTTTGTTTTTTTCGGTCCAACCTTAAAAAGTGTCGATGGCGATATTTCCACAACAAAGCCTCGTAAGAGGTTGCGGTTTGCAGTGGCGAATAGCAAATTCCCAGAGCTTTCCAGCGATGTAAAAATTTTGACAAAAATTTTTTCAATGATTTTTGAAAAAAAATCATGGACTACCCCCTTGCCACTTTTTTTCAACTTTTAAAAAATGTTTCCAAATCCCATCGAGCTATACATCAAAAGACAGGTTTTTTCAAACTCTATCCGGACGTCTAAACCAAAAGCGTGTGGAAGGTCTGGTTCTCGAAATATTTTCATCCAAAGTGATTGCTCGGTTAACTCCATTTCTGTGCAAAACATGCAAAAGCGTTTGTCTTTGGATAGCGATATTTCCGTAATCGAGCCTCGAAATCGGAAACGGTTTTAAAAATCTATCATTAAATTTTTAAGAGCTTTCTAAAACTGAAAACGAAAATACTCTGCGAGGTTTGGTTCTCGAAATATTCGCATCCAAAGTCAAATTACTGTATTTCGATGCAACCCTAAAAAGGGCTTTGGATAACGATATTTCCGCAACCAAGCCTTGTAAGAGGTTGCAGTTTTCAGTTTCGTATAGAAAATTAACAGGCCTTTCCGCCGATATGAATACAAAAATTTTGCAAGCTTCGGTTCTCGAAATATTCACATCATAAATGATATTTCTTTGTTTTTTTCGGTCCAACCTTAAAAAGTGTCGATGGCGATATTTCCACAACAAAGCCTCGTAAGGGGTTGCGGTTTGCAGTGGCGAATAGCAAATTCCCAGAGCTTTCCAGCGATGTAAAAATTTTGACAAAAATTTTTTCAATGATTTTTGAAAAAAATCATGGACTACCCCCTTGCCACTTTTTTTCAACTTTTAAAAAATGTTTCCAAATCCCATCGAGCTATACATCAAAAGACAGGTTTTTTCAAACTCTATCCGGACGTCTAAACCAAAAGCGTGTGGAAGGTCTGGTTCTCGAAATATTTTCATCCAAAGTGATTGCTCGATTTACTGCATTTCTGTGCAAAACATGCAAAAGCGTTTGTGTTTGGATAGCGATATTTCCGTAATCGAGCCTCGAAACTGAAAACGAAAATACTCTGCGAGGTTTGGTTCTCAAAATATTCGCATCCAAAGTCAAATTACTGTATTTCGATGCAACCCTAAAAAGGGCTTTGGATAACGATATTTCCGCAACCAAGCCTTGTAAGAGGTTGCAGTTTTCAGTTTCGTATAGAAAATTAACAGGCCTTTCCGCCGATATGAATACAAAAATTTTGCAAGCTCTCGAAATATTCGCATCAGAAATGAATGAATTTTGAAAAAAATCATGGACTATCTACCCCCTTGCCACTTTTTTTCAACTTTTAAAAAATGTTTCCAAATCCCATCGAGCTATACATCAAAAGACAGGTTTTTTTCAAACTCTATCCGGACGTCTAAACCAAAAGCGTGTGGAAGGTCTGGTTCTCGAAATATTTTCATCCAAAGTGATTGCTCGATTTACTGCATTTCTGTGCAAAACATGCAAAAGCGTTTGTGTTTGGATAGCGATATTTCCGTAATCGAGCCTCGAAACTGAAAACGAAAATACTCTGCGAGGTTTGGTTCTCGAAATATTCGCATCCAAAGTCAAATTACTGTATTTCGATGCAACCCTAAAAAGGGCTTTGGATAACGATATTTCCGCAACCAAGCCTTGTAAGAGGTTGCAGTTTTCAGTTTCGTATAGAAAATTAACAGGCCTTTCCGCCGATATGAATACAAAAATTTTGCAAGCTTCGGTTCTCGAAATATTCACATCAGAAATGATATTTCTTTGTTTTTTTCGGTCCAACCTTGCGTGTGGAAGGTCTGGTTCTCGAAATATTTTCATCCAAAGTGATTGCTCGATTTACTGCATTTCTGTGCAAAACATGCAAAAGCGTTTGTGTTTGGATAGCGATATTTCCGTAATCGAGCCTCGAAACTGAAAACGAAAATACTCTGCGAGGTTTGGTTCTCGAAATATTCGCATCCAAAGTCAAATTACTGTATTTCGATGCAACCCTAAAAAGGGCTTTGGATAACGATATTTCCGCAACCAAGCCTTGTAAGAGGTTTCAGTTTTCAGTTTCGTATAGAAAATTAACAGGCCTTTCCGCCGATATGAATAAAAAAATTTTGCAAGCTTCGGTTCTCGAAATATTCACATCAGAAATGATATTTGTTTGTTTTTTCGGTCCAACCTTAAAAAGTGTCGATGGCGATATTTCCACAACAAAGCCTCGTAAGGGGTTGCGGTTTGCAGTGGCGAATAGCAAATTCCCAGAGCTTTCCAGCGATGTAAAAATTTTGACAAAAATTTTTTCAATGATTTTTGAAAAAAATCATGGACTACCCCCTTGCCACTTTTTTTCAACTTTTAAAAAATGTTTCCAAATCCCATCGAGCTATACATCAAAAGACAGGTTTTTTCAAACTCTATCCGGACGTCTAAACCAAAAGCGTGTGGAAGGTCTGGTTCTCGAAATATTTTCATCCAAAGTGATTGCTCGATTTACTGCATTTCTGTGCAAAACATGCAAAAGCGTTTGTCTTTGGATAGCGATATTTCCGTAATCGAGCCTCGAAATCGGAAACGGTTTAAAAATCCATCGTTAAATTTTTAAGAGCTTTCTAAAACTGAAAACGAAAATACTCTGCGAGGTTTGGTTCTCGAAATATTCGCATCCAAAGTCAAATTACTGTATTTCGATGCAACCCTAAAAAGGGCTTTGGATAACGATATTTCCGCAACCAAGCCTTGTAAGAGGTTGCAGTTTTCAGTTTCGTATAGAAAATTAACAGGCCTTTCCGCCGATATGAATAAAATAATTTTGCAAGCTTCGGTTCTCGAAATATTCACATCAGAAATGATATTACTTTGTTTTTTTCGGTCCAACCTTAAAAAGTGTCGATGGCGATATTTCCACAACAAAGCCTCGTAAGGGGTTGCGGTTTGCAGTGGCGAATAGCAAATTCCCAGAGCTTTCCAGCGATGTAAAAATTTTGACAAAAATTTTTTCAATGATTTTTGAAAAAAAATCATGGACTACCCCCTTGCCACTTTTTTTCAACTTTTAAAAAATGTTTCCAAATCCCATCGAGCTATACATCAAAAGACAGGTTTTTTCAAACTCTATCCGGACGTCTAAACCAAAAGCGTGTGGAAGGTCTGGTTCTCGAAATATTTTCATCCAAAGTGATTGCTCGATTTACTGCATTTCTGTGCAAAACATGCAAAAGCGTTTGTGTTTGGATAGCGATATTTCCGTAATCGAGCCTCGAAATCGGAAACGGTTTAAAAATCCATTGTTAAATTTTTAAGAGCTTTCTAAAACTGAAAACGAAAATACTCTGCGAGGTTTGGTTCTCGAAATATTCGCATCCAAAGTCAAATTACTGTATTTCGATGCAACCCTAAAAAGGGCTTTGGATAACGATATTTCCGCAACCAAGCCTTGTAAGAGGTTGCAGTTTTCAGTTTCGTATAGAAAATTAACAGGCCTTTCCGCCGCTATGAATACAAAAATTTTGCAAGCTTCGGTTCTCGAAATATTCACATCAGAAATGATATTTCTTTGTTTTTTTCGGTCCAACCTTGCGTGTGGAAGGTCTGGTTCTCGAAATATTTTCATCCAAAGTGATTGCTCGATTTACTGCATTTCTGTGCAAAACATGCAAAAGCGTTTGTGTTTGGATAGCGATATTTCCGTAATCGAGCCTCGAAACTGAAAACGAAAATACTCTGCGAGGTTTGGTTCTCGAAATATTCGCATCCAAAGTCAAATTACTGTATTTCGATGCAACCCTAAAAAGGGCTTTGGATAACGATATTTCCGCAACCAAGCCTTGTAAGAGGTTGCAGTTTTCAGTTTCGTATAGAAAATTAACAGGCCTTTCCGCCGATATGAATAAAAAAATTTTGCAAGCTTCGGTTCTCGAAATATTCACATCAGAAATGATATTTCTTTGTTTTTTTCGGTCCAACCTTGCGTGTGGAAGGTCTGGTTCTCGAAATATTTTCATCCAAAGTGATTGCTCGATTTACTGCATTTCTGTGCAAAACATGCAAAAGCGTTTGTTTTTGGATAGCGATATTTCCGTAATCGAGCCTCGAAATCGGAAACGGTTTTAAAAATCCATCGTTAAATTTTTAAGAGCTTTCTAAAACTGAAAACGAAAATACTCTGCGAGGTTTGGTTCTCGAAATATTCGCATCCAAAGTCAAATTACTGTATTTCGATGCAACCCTAAAAAGGGCTTTGGATAACGATATTTCCGCAACCAAGCCTTGTAAGAGGTTGCAGTTTTCAGTTTCGTATAGAAAATTAACAGGCCTTTCCGCCGATATGAATAAAAAAATTTTGCAAGCTTCGGTTCTCGAAATATTCACATCAGAAATGATATTTGTTTGTTTTTTCGGTCCAACCTTAAAAAGTGTCGATGGCGATATTTCCACAACAAAGCCTCGTAAGGGGTTGCGGTTTGCAGTGGCGAATAGCAAATTCCCAGAGCTTTCCAGCGATGTAAAAATTTTGACAAAAATTTTTTCAATGATTTTTGAAAAAAATCATGGACTACCCCCTTGCCACTTTTTTTCAACTTTTAAAAAATGTTTCCAAATCCCATCGAGCTATACATCAAAAGACAGGTTTTTTCAAACTCTATCCGGACGTCTAAACCAAAAGCGTGTGGAAGGTCTGGTTCTCGAAATATTTTCATCCAAAGTGATTGCTCGATTTACTGCATTTCTGTGCAAAACATGCAAAAGCGTTTGTGTTTGGATAGCGATATTTCCGTAATCGAGCCTCGAAACTGAAAACGAAAATACTCTGCGAGGTTTGGTTCTCGAAATATTCGCATCCAAAGTCAAATTACTGTATTTCGATGCAACCCTAAAAAGGGCTTTGGATAACGATATTTCCGCAACCAAGCCTTGTAAGAGGTTGCAGTTTTCAGTTTCGTATAGAAAATTAACAGGCCTTTCCGGCGATATGAATAAGATAATTTTGCAAGCTTCGGTTCTCGAAATATTCACATCAGAAATGATATTACTTTGTTTTTTTCGGTCCAACCTTAAAAAGTGTCGATGGCGATATTTCCACAACAAAGCCTCGTATGGGGTTGCGGTTTGCAGTGGCGAATAGCAAATTCCCAGAGCTTTCCAGCGATGTAAAAATTTTGACAAAAATTTTTTCAATGATTTTTGAAAAAAATCATGGACTACCCCCTTGCCACTTTTTTTCAACTTTTAAAAAATGTTTCCAAATCCCATCGAGCTATACATCAAAAGACAGGTTTTTTCAAACTCTATCCGGACGTCTAAACCAAAAGCGTGTGGAAGGTCTGGTTCTCGAAATATTTTCATCCAAAGTGATTGCTCGATTTACTGCATTTCTGTGCAAAACATGCAAAAGCGTTTGTGTTTGGATAGCGATATTTCCGTAATCGAGCCTCGAAATTGGAAACGGTTTTAAGAATTTTTAAGAGCTTTCTAAAACTGAAAACGAAAATACTCTGCGAGGTTTGGTTCTCGAAATATTCGCATCCAAAGTCAAATTACTGTATTTCGATGCAACCCTAAAAAGGGCTTTGGATAACGATATTTCCGCAACCAAGCCTTGTAAGAGGTTGCAGTTTTCAGTTTCGTATAGAAAATTAACAGGCCTTTCCGCCGATATGAATAAAAAAATTTTGCAAGCTTCGGTTCTCGAAATATTCACATCAGAAATGATATTTGTTTGTTTTTTCGGTCCAACCTTAAAAAGTGTCGATGGCGATATTTCCACAACAAAGCCTCGTAAGGGGTTGCGGTTTGCAGTGGCGAATAGCAAATTCCCAGAGCTTTCCAGCGATGTAAAAATTTTGACAAAAATTTTTTCAATGATTTTTGAAAAAAATCATGGACTACCCCCTTGCCACTTTTTTTCAACTTTTAAAAAATTTTTCCAAATCCCATCGAGCTATACATCAAAAGACAGGTTTTTTCAAACTCTATCCGGACGTCTAAACCAAAAGCGTGTGGAAGGTCTGGTTCTCGAAATATTTTCATCCAAAGTGATTGCTCGATTTACTGCATTTCTGTGCTAAACATGCAAAAGCGTTTGTGTTTGGATAGCGATATTTCCGTAATCGAGCCTCGAAATCGGAAACGGTTTTAAAAATCCAATGTTAAATTTTTAAGAGTTTTCTAAAACTGAAAACGAAAATACTCTGCGAGGTTTGGTTCTCGAAATATTCGCATCCAAAGTCAAATTACTGTATTTCGATGCAACCCTAAAAAGGGCTTTGGATAACGATATTTCCGCAACCAAGCCTTGTAAGAGGTTGCAGTTTTCAGTTTCGTATAGAAAATTAACAGGCCTTTCCGCCGATATGAATAAAAAAATTTTGCAAGCTTCGGTTCTCGAAATAATCACATCAGAAATGATATTACTTTGTTTTTTTCGGTTCAACCTTAAAAAGTGTCGATGGCGATATTTCCACAACAAAGCCTCGTAAGGGGTTGCGGTTTGCAGTGGCGAATAGCAAATTCCCAGAGCTTTCCAGCGATGTAAAAATTTTGACAAAAATGTTTTCAATGATTTTTGAAAAAAATCATGGACTTTTAAAAACTGTTTCCAAATCCCATCGAGCTATACATCAAAAGACAGGTTTTTTCAAACTCTATCCGGACGTCTAAACCAAAAGCGTGTGGAAGGTCTGGTTCTCGAAATATTTTCATCCAAAGTGATTGCTCGATTTACTGCATTTCTGTGCAAAACATGCAAAAGCGTTTGTGTTTGGATAGCGATATTTCCGTAATCGAGCCTCGAAATCGGAAACGGTTTAAAAATCCATTGTTGAATTTTTAAGAGCTTTCTAAAACTGAAAACGAAAATACTCTGCGAGGTTTGGTTCTCGAAATATTCGCATCCAAAGTCAAATTACTGTATTTCGATGCAACCCTAAAAAGGGCTTTGGATAACGATATTTCCGCAACCAAGCCTTGTAAGAGGTTGCAGTTTTCAGTTTCGTATAGAAAATTAACAGGCCTTTCCGCCGATATGAATAAAATAATTTTGCAAGCTTCGGTTCTCGAAATATTCACATCAGAAATGATATTACTTTGTTTTTTTCGGTCCAACCTTAAAAAGTGTCGATGGCGATATTTCCACAACCAAGCCTCGTATGGGGTTGCGGTTTGCAGTGGCGAATAGCAAATTCCCAGAGCTTTCCAGCGATGTAAAAATCGAGCTTTACATCAAAAGACAGATTTTTTCAAACTCTATCCGGACGTCTAAACCAAAAGCGTGTGGAAGGTCTGGTTCTCGAAATATTTTCATCCAAAGTGATTGCTCGATTTACTGCATTTCTGTGCAAAACATGCAAAAGCGTTTGTGTTTGGATAGCGATATTTCCGTAATCGAGCCTCGAAATCGGAAACGGTTTAAAAATCCATTGTTGAATTTTTAAGAGCTTTCTAAAACTGAAAACGAAAATACTCTGCGAGGTTTGGTTCTCGAAATATTCGCATCCAAAGTCAAATTACTGTATTTCGATGCAACCCTAAAAAGGGCTTTGGATAACGATATTTCCGCAACCAAGCCTTGTAAGAGGTTGCAGTTTTCAGTTTCGTATAGAAAATTAACAGGCCTTTCCGCCGATATGAATACAAAAATTTTGCAAGCTTCGGTTCTCGAAATATTCACATCAGAAATGATATTTCTTTGTTTTTTTCGGTCCAACCTTAAAAAGTGTCGATGGCGATATTTCCACAACAAAGCCTCGTAAGGGGTTGCGGTTTGCAGTGGCGAATAGCAAATTCCCAGAGCTTTCCAGCGATGTAAAAATTTTGACAAAAATTTTTTCAATGATTTTTGAAAAAAATCATGGACTACCCCCTTGCCACTTTTTTTCAACTTTTAAAAAATGTTTCCAAATCCCATCGAGCTATACATCAAAAGACAGGTTTTTTCAAACTCTATCCGGACGTCTAAACCAAAAGCGTGTGGAAGGTCTGGTTCTCGAAATATTTTCATCCAAAGTGATTGCTCGATTTACTGCATTTCTGTGCAAAACATGCAAAAGCGTTTGTGTTTGGATAGCGATATTTCCGTAATCGAGCCTCGAAACTGAAAACGAAAATACTCTGCGAGGTTTGGTTCTCGAAATATTCGCATCCAAAGTCAAATTACTGTATTTCGATGCAACCCTAAAAAGGGCTTTGGATAACGATATTTCCGCAACCAAGCCTTGTAAGAGGTTGCAGTTTTCAGTTTCGTATAGAAAATTAACAGGCCTTTCCGCCGATATGAATAAAAAAATTTTGCAAGCTTCGGTTCTCGAAATATTCACATCAGAAATGATATTTGTTTGTTTTTTCGGTCCAACCTTAAAAAGTGTCAATGGCGATATTTCCACAACAAAGCCTCGTAAGGGGTTGCGGTTTGCAGTGGCGAATAGCAAATTCCCAGAGCTTTCCAGCGATGTAAAAATTTTGACAAAAATTTTTTCAATGATTTTTGAAAAAAATCATGGACTACCCCCTTGCCACTTTTTTTCAACTTTTAAAAAATGTTTCCAAATCCCATCGAGCTATACATCAAAAGACAGGTTTTTTCAAACTCTATCCGGACGTCTAAACCAAAAGCGTGTGGAAGGTCTGGTTCTCGAAATATTTTCATCCAAAGTGATTGCTCGATTTACTGCATTTCTGTGCTAAACATGCAAAAGCGTTTGTGTTTGGATAGCGATATTTCCGTAATCGAGCCTCGAAATCGGAAACAGTTTTGAAAATCCATTGTTAAATTTTTAAGAGCTTTCTAAAACTGAAAACGAAAATACTCTGCGAGGTTTGGTTCTCGAAATATTCGCATCCAAAGTCAAATTACTGTATTTCGATGCAACCCTAAAAAGGGCTTTGGATAACGATATTTCCGCAACCAAGCCTTGTAAGAGGTTGCAGTTTTCAGTTTCGTATAGAAAATTAACAGGCCTTTCCGCCGATATGAATAAAATAATTTTGCAAGCTTCGGTTCTCGAAATATTCACATCAGAAATGATATTACTTTGTTTTTTTCGGTCCAACCTTAAAAAGTGTCGATGGCGATATTTCCACAACCAAGCCTCGTATGGGGTTGCGGTTTGCAGTGGCGAATAGCAAATTCCCAGAGCTTTCCAGCGATGTAAAAATCGAGCTTTACATCAAAAGACAGATTTTTTCAAACTCTATCCGGACGTCTAAACCAAAAGCGTGTGGAAGGTCTGGTTCTCGAAATATTTTCATCCAAAGTGATTGCTCGATTTACTGCATTTCTGTGCAAAACATGCAAAAGCGTTTGTCTTTGGATAGCGATATTTCCGTAATCGAGCCTCGAAATCGGAAACGGTTTTAAAAATCTATCATTAAATTTTTAAGAGCTTTCTAAAACTGAAAACGAAAATACTCTGCGAGGTTTGGTTCTCGAAATATTCGCATCCAAAGTCAAATTACTGTATTTCGATGCAACCCTAAAAAGGGCTTTGGATAACGATATTTCCGCAACCAAGCCTTGTAAGAGGTTGCAGTTTTCAGTTTCGTATAGAAAATTAACAGGCCTTTCCGCCGATATGAATACAAAAATTTTGCAAGCTTCGGTTCTCGAAATATTCACATCATAAATGATATTTCTTTGTTTTTTTCGGTCCAACCTTAAAAAGTGTCGATGGCGATATTTCCACAACAAAGCCTCGTAAGGGGTTGCGGTTTGCAGTGGCGAATAGCAAATTCCCAGAGCTTTCCAGCGATGTAAAAATTTTGACAAAAATTTTTTCAATGATTTTTGAAAAAAATCATGGACTACCCCCTTGCCACTTTTTTTCAACTTTTAAAAAATGTTTCCAAATCCCATCGAGCTATACATCAAAAGACAGGTTTTTTCAAACTCTATCCGGACGTCTAAACCAAAAGCGTGTGGAAGGTCTGGTTCTCGAAATATTTTCATCCAAAGTGATTGCTCGATTTACTGCATTTCTGTGCAAAACATGCAAAAGCGTTTGTGTTTGGATAGCGATATTTCCGTAATCGAGCCTCGAAATTGGAAACGGTTTTAAGAATTTTTAAGAGCTTTCTAAAACTGAAAACGAAAATACTCTGCGAGGTTTGGTTCTCGAAATATTCGCATCCAAAGTCAAATTACTGTATTTCGATGCAACCCTAAAAAGGGCTTTGGATAACGATATTTCCGCAACCAAGCCTTGTAAGAGGTTGCAGTTTTCAGTTTCGTATAGAAAATTAACAGGCCTTTCCGCCGATATGAATAAAAAAATTTTGCAAGCTTCGGTTCTCGAAATATTCACATCAGAAATGATATTTGTTTGTTTTTTCGGTCCAACCTTAAAAAGTGTCGATGGCGATATTTCCACAACAAAGCCTCGTAAGGGGTTGCGGTTTGCAGTGGCGAATAGCAAATTCCCAGAGCTTTCCAGCGATGTAAAAATTTTGACAAAAATTTTTTCAATGATTTTTGAAAAAAATCATGGACTACCCCCTTGCCACTTTTTTTCAACTTTTAAAAAATTTTTCCAAATCCCATCGAGCTATACATCAAAAGACAGGTTTTTTCAAACTCTATCCGGACGTCTAAACCAAAAGCGTGTGGAAGGTCTGGTTCTCGAAATATTTTCATCCAAAGTGATTGCTCGATTTACTGCATTTCTGTGCTAAACATGCAAAAGCGTTTGTCTTTGGATAGCGATATTTCCGTAATCGAGCCTCGAAATCGGAAACGGTTTTAAAAATCCATCGTTAAATTTTTAAGAGCTTTCTAAAACTGAAAACGAAAATACTCTGCGAGGTTTGGTTCTCGAAATATTCGCATCCAAAGTCAAATTACTGTATTTCGATGCAACCCTAAAAAGGGCTTTGGATAACGATATTTCCGCAACCAAGCCTTGTAAGAGGTTGCAGTTTTCAGTTTCGTATAGAAAATTAACAGGCCTTTCCGCCGATATGAATACAAAAATTTTGCAAGCTTCGGTTCTCGAAATATTCACATCATAAATGATATTTCTTTGTTTTTTTCGGTCCAACCTTAAAAAGTGTCGATGGCGATATTTCCACAACAAAGCCTCGTAAGGGGTTGCGGTTTGCAGTGGCGAATAGCAAATTCCCAGAGCTTTCCAGCGATGTAAAAATTTTGACAAAAATTTTTTCAATGATTTTTGAAAAAAATCATGGACTACCCCCTTGCCACTTTTTTTCAACTTTTAAAAAATGTTTCCAAATCCCATCGAGCTATACATCAAAAGACAGGTTTTTTCAAACTCTATCCGGACGTCTAAACCAAAAGCGTGTGGAAGGTCTGGTTCTCGAAATATTTTCATCCAAAGTGATTGCTCGATTTACTGCATTTCTGTGCAAAACATGCAAAAGCGTTTGTGTTTGGATAGCGATATTTCCGTAATCGAGCCTCGAAACTGAAAACGAAAATACTCTGCGAGGTTTGGTTCTCGAAATATTCGCATCCAAAGTCAAATTACTGTATTTCGATGCAACCCTAAAAAGGGCTTTGGATAACGATATTTCCGCAACCAAGCCTTGTAAGAGGTTGCAGTTTTCAGTTTCGTATAGAAAATTAACAGGCCTTTCCGGCGATATGAATAAGATAATTTTGCAAGCTTCGGTTCTCGAAATATTCACATCAGAAATGATATTACTTTGTTTTTTTCGGTCCAACCTTAAAAAGTGTCGATGGCGATATTTCCACAACAAAGCCTCGTATGGGGTTGCGGTTTGCAGTGGCGAATAGCAAATTCCCAGAGCTTTCCAGCGATGTAAAAATTTTGACAAAAATTTTTTCAATGATTTTTGAAAAAAATCATGGACTACCCCCTTGCCACTTTTTTTCAACTTTTAAAAAATGTTTCCAAATCCCATCGAGCTATACATCAAAAGACAGGTTTTTTCAAACTCTATCCGGACGTCTAAACCAAAAGCGTGTGGAAGGTCTGGTTCTCGAAATATTTTCATCCAAAGTGATTGCTCGATTTACTGCATTTCTGTGCAAAACATGCAAAAGCGTTTGTGTTTGGATAGCGATATTTCCGTAATCGAGCCTCGAAATTGGAAACGGTTTTAAGAATTTTTAAGAGCTTTCTAAAACTGAAAACGAAAATACTCTGCGAGGTTTGGTTCTCGAAATATTCGCATCCAAAGTCAAATTACTGTATTTCGATGCAACCCTAAAAAGGGCTTTGGATAACGATATTTCCGCAACCAAGCCTTGTAAGAGGTTGCAGTTTTCAGTTTCGTATAGAAAATTAACAGGCCTTTCCGCCGATATGAATAAAAAAATTTTGCAAGCTTCGGTTCTCGAAATATTCACATCAGAAATGATATTTGTTTGTTTTTTCGGTCCAACCTTAAAAAGTGTCGATGGCGATATTTCCACAACAAAGCCTCGTAAGGGGTTGCGGTTTGCAGTGGCGAATAGCAAATTCCCAGAGCTTTCCAGCGATGTAAAAATTTTGACAAAAATTTTTTCAATGATTTTTGAAAAAAATCATGGACTACCCCCTTGCCACTTTTTTTCAACTTTTAAAAAATTTTTCCAAATCCCATCGAGCTATACATCAAAAGACAGGTTTTTTCAAACTCTATCCGGACGTCTAAACCAAAAGCGTGTGGAAGGTCTGGTTCTCGAAATATTTTCATCCAAAGTGATTGCTCGATTTACTGCATTTCTGTGCTAAACATGCAAAAGCGTTTGTCTTTGGATAGCGATATTTCCGTAATCGAGCCTCGAAATCGGAAACGGTTTTAAAAATCCATCGTTAAATTTTTAAGAGCTTTCTAAAACTGAAAACGAAAATACTCTGCGAGGTTTGGTTCTCGAAATATTCGCATCCAAAGTCAAATTACTGTATTTCGATGCAACCCTAAAAAGGGCTTTGGATAACGATATTTCCGCAACCAAGCCTTGTAAGAGGTTGCAGTTTTCAGTTTCGTATAGAAAATTAACAGGCCTTTCCGCCGATATGAATACAAAAATTTTGCAAGCTTCGGTTCTCGAAATATTCACATCATAAATGATATTTCTTTGTTTTTTTCGGTCCAACCTTAAAAAGTGTCGATGGCGATATTTCCACAACAAAGCCTCGTAAGGGGTTGCGGTTTGCAGTGGCGAATAGCAAATTCCCAGAGCTTTCCAGCGATGTAAAAATTTTGACAAAAATTTTTTCAATGATTTTTGAAAAAAATCATGGACTACCCCCTTGCCACTTTTTTTCAACTTTTAAAAAATGTTTCCAAATCCCATCGAGCTATACATCAAAAGACAGGTTTTTTCAAACTCTATCCGGACGTCTAAACCAAAAGCGTGTGGAAGGTCTGGTTCTCGAAATATTTTCATCCAAAGTGATTGCTCGATTTACTGCATTTCTGTGCTAAACATGCAAAAGCGTTTGTGTTTGGATAGCGATATTTCCGTAATCGAGCCTCGAAATCGGAAACAGTTTTGAAAATCCATTGTTAAATTTTTAAGAGCTTTCTAAAACTGAAAACGAAAATACCCTGCGAGGTTTGGTTCTCGAAATATTCGCATCCAAAGTCAAATTACTGTATTTCGATGCAACCCTAAAAAGGGCTTTGGATAACGATATTTCCGCAACCAAGCCTTGTAAGAGGTTGCAGTTTTCAGTTTCGTATAGAAAATTAACAGGCCTTTCCGCCGATATGAATAAAAAAATTTTGCAAGCTTCGGTTCTCGAAATATTCACATCAGAAATGATATTTGTTTGTTTTTTCGGTCCAACCTTAAAAAGTGTCAATGGCGATATTTCCACAACAAAGCCTCGTAAGGGGTTGCGGTTTGCAGTGGCGAATAGCAAATTCCCAGAGCTTTCCAGCGATGTAAAAATTTTGACAAAAATTTTTCAATGATTTTTGAAAAAAATCATGGACTACCCCCTTGCCACTTTTTTTCAACTTTTAAAAAATGTTTCCAAATCCCATCGAGCTATACATCAAAAGACAGGTTTTTTCAAACTCTATCCGGACGTCTAAACCAAAAGCGTGTGGAAGGTCTGGTTCTCGAAATATTTTCATCCAAAGTGATTGCTCGATTTACTGCATTTCTGTGCTAAACATGCAAAAGCGTTTGTGTTTGGATAGCGATATTTCCGTAATCGAGCCTCGAAATCGGAAACAGTTTTGAAAATCCATTGTTAAATTTTTAAGAGCTTTCTAAAACTGAAAACGAAAATACCCTGCGAGGTTTGGTTCTCGAAATATTCGCATCCAAAGTCAAATTACTGTATTTCGATGCAACCCTAAAAAGGGCTTTGGATAACGATATTTCCGCAACCAAGCCTTGTAAGAGGTTGCAGTTTTCAGTTTCGTATAGAAAATTAACAGGCCTTTCCGCCGATATGAATAAAAAAATTTTGCAAGCTTCGGTTCTCGAAATATTCACATCAGAAATGATATTTGTTTGTTTTTTCGGTCCAACCTTAAAAAGTGTCAATGGCGATATTTCCACAACAAAGCCTCGTAAGGGGTTGCGGTTTGCAGTGGCGAATAGCAAATTCCCAGAGCTTTCCAGCGATGTAAAAATTTTGACAAAAATTTTTCAATGATTTTTGAAAAAAATCATGGACTACCCCCTTGCCACTTTTTTTCAACTTTTAAAAAATGTTTCCAAATCCCATCGAGCTATACATCAAAAGACAGGTTTTTTCAAACTCTATCCGGACGTCTAAACCAAAAGCGTGTGGAAGGTCTGGTTCTCGAAATATTTTCATCCAAAGTGATTGCTCGATTTACTGCATTTCTGTGCAAAACATGCAAAAGCGTTTGTGTTTGGATAGCGATATTTCCGTAATCGAGCCTCGAAACTGAAAACGAAAATACTCTGCGAGGTTTGGTTCTCGAAATATTCGCATCCAAAGTCAAATTACTGTATTTCGATGCAACCCTAAAAAGGGCTTTGGATAACGATATTTCCGCAACCAAGCCTTGTAAGAGGTTGCAGTTTTCAGTTTGTATAGAAAATTAACAGGCCTTTCCGCCGATATGAATAAAATAATTTTGCAAGCTTCGGTTCTCGAAATATTCACATCAGAAATGATATAACTTTGTTTTTTTCGGTCCAACCTTAAAAAGTGTCGATGGCGATATTTCCACAACAAAGCCTCGTATGGAGTTGCGGTTTGCAGTGGCGAATAGCAAATTCCCAGAGCTTTCCAGCGATATAAAAATTTTGACAAAAATTTTTTCAATGATTTTTGAAAAAAATCATGGACGCCCCTTGCCACTTTTTTTCAACTTTTAAAAAATGTTTCCAAATCCCATCGAGCCATACATCAAAAGACAGGTTTTTTCAAACTCTATCCGGACGTCTAAACCAAAAGCGTGTGGAAGGTCTGGTTCTCGAAATATTTTCATCCAAAGTGATTGCTCGATTTACTGCATTTCTGTGCAAAACATGCAAAAGCGTTTGTGTTTGGATAGCGATATTTCCGTAATCGAGCCTCGAAATCGGAAACGGTTTTAAAAATCTATCATTAAATTTTTAAGAGCTTTCTAAAACTGAAAACGAAAATACTCTGCGAGGTTTGGTTCTCGAAATATTCGCATCCAAAGTCAAATTACTGTATTTCGATGCAACCCTAAAAAGGGCTTTGGATAACGATATTTCCGCAACCAAGCCTTGTAAGAGGTTGCAGTTTTCAGTTTCGTATAGAAAATTAACAGGCCTTTCCGCCGATATGAATACAAAAATTTTGCAAGCTTCGGTTCTCGAAATATTCACATCAGAAATGATATTTCTTTGTTTTTTTCGGTCCAACCTTAAAAAGTGTCGATGGCGATATTTCCACAACAAAGCCTCGTAAGGGGTTGCGGTTCGCAGTGGCGAATAGCAAATTCCCAGAGCTTTCCAGCGATGTAAAAATTTTGACAAAAATTTTTTCAATGATTTTTGAAAAAAATCATGGACTACCCCCTTGCCACTTTTTTTCAACTTTTAAAAAATGTTTCCAAATCCCATCGAGCTATACATCAAAAGACAGGTTTTTTCAAACTCTATCCGGACGTCTAAACCAAAAGCGTGTGGAAGGTCTGGTTCTCGAAATATTTTCATCCAAAGTGATTGCTCGATTTACTGCATTTCTGTGCAAAACATGCAAAAGCGTTTGTGTTTGGATAGCGATATTTCCGTAATCGAGCCTCGAAATCGGAAACGGTTTAAAAATCCATTGTTAAATTTTTAAGAGCTTTCTAAAACTGAAAACGAAAATACTCTGCGAGGTTTGGTTCTCGAAATATTCGCATCCAAAGTCAAATTACTGTATTTCGATGCAACCCTAAAAAGGGCTTTGGATAACGATATTTCCGCAACCAAGCCTTGTAAGAGGTTGCAGTTTTCAGTTTCGTATAGAAAATTAACAGGCCTTTCCGCCGATATGAATAAAATAATTTTGCAAGCTTCGGTTCTCGAAATATTCACATCAGAAATGATATTTCTTTGTTTTTTTCGGTCCAACCTTAAAAAGTGTCGATGGCGATATTTCCACAACAAAGCCTCGTAAGGGGTTGCGGTTTGCAGTGGCGAATAGCAAATTCCCAGAGCTTTCCAGAGATGTAAAAATTTTGACAAAAATTTTTTCAATGATTTTTGAAAAAAATCATGGACTACCTACCCCCTTGCCACTTTTTTCAACTTTTAAAAAATGTTTCCAAATCCCATCGAGCTATACATCAAAAGACAGGTTTTTTCAAACTCTATCCGGACGTCTAAACCAAAAGCGTGTGGAAGGTCTGGTTCTCGAAATATTTTCATCCAAAGTGATTGCTCGATTTACTGCATTTCTGTGCAAAACATGCAAAAGCGTTTGTGTTTTGATAGCGATATTTCCGTAATCGAGCCTCGAAATTGAAAACGGTTTTAAAAATCCATTGTTAAATTTTTAAGAGCTTTCTAAAACTGAAAACGAAAATACTCTGCGAGGTTTGGTTCTCGAAATATTCGCATCCAAAGTCAAATTAATGTATTTCGATGCAACCCTAAAAAGGGCTTTGGATAACGATATTTCCGCAACCAAGCCTTGTAAGAGGTTGCAGTTTTCAGTTTCGTATAGAAAATTAACAGGCCTTTCCGCAGATATGAATGACAAAATTTTGCAGGCTTCGGTTCTTGAAATATTCACATCAGAAATGATATTTCTTTGTTTTTTTCGGTCCAACCTTAAAAAGTGTCGATGGCGATATTTCCACAACAAGGCCTCGTAAGGGGTTGCGGTTTGCAGTGGCGAATAGCAAATTCCCAGAGCTTTCCAGCGATGTAAAAATTTTGACAAAAAATTTTTCAATGATTTTTGAAAAAAATCATGGACAACCTTGCCACTTTTTTTCAACTTTTAAAAATGTTTCCAAATCCCATCGAGCTATACATCAAAAGACAGGTTTTTTCAAACTCTATCCGGACGTCTAAACCAAAAGCGTGTGGAAGGTCTGGTTCTCGAAATATTTTCATCCAAAGTGATTGCTCGATTAACTCCATTTCTGTGCAAAACATGTAAAAGCGTTTGTGTTTGGATAGCGATATTTCCGTAATCGAGCCTCGAAATCGGAAACGTTTTTTAAAATCCATTGTTAAATTTTTAAGAGCTTTCTAAAACTGAAAACGAAAATACTCTGCGAGGTTTGGTTCTCGAAATATTCGCATCCAAAGTCAAATTACTGTATTTCGATGCAACCCTAAAAAGGGCTTTGGATAACGATATTTCCGCAACCGAGCCTTGTAAGAGGTTGCAGTTTTCAGTTTCGTATAGAAAATTAACAGGCCTTTCCGCCGATATGAATAAAAAAATTTTGCAAGCTTCGGTTCTCGAAATATTCACATCAGAAATGATATTACTTTGTTTTTCTCGGTCCAACCTTAAAAAGTGTCGATGGCGATATTTCCACAACCAAGCCTCGTAAGGGTATGCGGTTTGCAGTGGCGAATAGCAAATTCCCAGAGCTTTCCAGCGATGTAAAAATTTTGACAAAAATTTTTTCAATGATTTTTAAAAAAAATCATGGACTTTTAAAAAATGTTTCCAAATCCCATCGAGCTATACATCAAAAGACAGGTTTTTTCAAACTCTATCCGGACGTCTAAACCAAAAGCGTGTGGAAGGTCTGGTTCTCGAAATATTTTCATCCAAAGTGATTGCTCGATTTACTGCATTTCTGTGCAAAACATGCAAAAGCGTTTGTGTTTGGATAGCGATATTTCCGTAATCGAGCCTCGAAATCGGAAACGGTTTTAAAAATCCATCGTTAAATTTTTAAGAGCTTTCTAAAACTGAAAACGAAAATACTCTGCGAGGTTTGGTTCTCGAAATATTCGCATCCAAAGTCAAATTACTGTATTTCGATGCAACCCTAAAAAGGGCTTTGGATAACGATATTTCCGCAACCAAGCCTTGTAAGAGGTTGCAGTTTTCAGTTTCGTATAGAAAATTAACAGGCCTTTCCGCCGATATGAATACAAAAATTTTGCAAGCTTCGGTTCTCGAAATATTCGCATCAGAAATGATATTTCTTTGTTTTTTTCGGTCCAACCTTAAAAAGTGTCGATGGCGATATTTCCACAACAAAGCCTCGTAAGGGGTTGCGGTTTGCAGTGGCGAATAGCAAATTCCCAGAGCTTTCCAGCGATGTAAAAATTTTAACAAAAATTTTTTCAATGATTTTTGAAAAAAATCATGGACTACCCCCTTGCCACTTTTTTTCAACTTTTAAAAAATGTTTCCAAATCCCATCGAGCTTTACATCAAAAGACAGGTTTTTTCAAACTCTATCCGGACGTCTAAGCCAAAAGCGTGTGGAAGGTCTGGTTCTCGAAATATTTTCATCCAAAGTGATTGCTCGATTTACTGCATTTCTGTGCAAAACATGCAAAAGCGTTTGTGTTTGGATAGCGATATTTCCGTAATCGAGCCTCGAAATCGGAAACGGTTTTAAAAATCTATCATTAAATTTTTAAGAGCTTTCTAAAACTGAAAACGAAAATACTCTGCGAGGTTTGGTTCTCGAAATATTCGCATCCAAAGTCAAATTACTGTATTTCGATGCAACCCTAAAAAGGGCTTTGGATAACGATATTTCCGCAACCAAGCCTTGTAAGAGGTTGCAGTTTTCAGTTTCGTATTGAAAATTAACAGGCCTTTCCGCCGATATGAATACAAAAATTTTGCAAGCTTCGGTTCTCGAAATATTCACATCAGAAATGATATTACTTTTTTTTTTTCGGTCCAACCTTAAAAAGTGTCGATGGCGATATTTCCACAACAAAGCCTGCGAGGTTTTGTTCTCGAAATATTCGCATCCAAAGTCAAATTACTGTATTTCGATGCAACCCTAAAAAGGGCTTTGGATAACGATATTTCCGCAACCAAGCCTTGTAAGAGGTTGCAGTTTTCAGTTTCGTATAGAAAATTAACAGGCCTTTCCGCCGATATGAATACAAAAATTTTGCAAGCTTCGGTTCTCGAAATATTCACATCAGAAATGATATTTCTTTGTTTTTTCGGTCCAACCTTAAAAAGTGTCGATGGCGATATTTCCACAACAAAGCCTCGTAAGGGGTTGCGGTTCGCAGTGGCGAATAGCAAATTCCCAGAGCTTTCCAGCGATGTAAAAATTTTGACAAAAATTTTTTCAATGATTTTTGAAAAAAATCATGGACTACCCCCTTGCCACTTTTTTTCAACTTTTAAAATATGTTTCCAAATCCCATCGAGCTATACATCAAAAGACATGTTTTTTCAAACTCTATCCGGACGTCTAAACCAAAAGCGTGTGGAAGGTCTGGTTCTCGAAATATTTTCATCCAAAGTGATTGCTCGATTTACTGCATTTCTGTGCAAAACATGCAAGAGCGTTTGTGTTTGGATAGCGATATTTCCGTAATCGAGCCTCGAAATCGGCAACGGTTTTAAAAATCCATTGTTAAATTTTTAAGAGCTTTCTAAAACTGAAAACGAAAATACTCTTCGAGGTTTGGTTCTCGAAATATTCGCATCCAAAGTCAAATTACTGTATTTCGATGCAACCCTAAAAAGGGCTTTGGATAACGATATTTCCGCAACCGAGCCTTGTAAGAGGTTGCAGTTTTCAGTTTCGTATAGAAAATTAACAGGCCTTTCCGCCGATATGAATAAAATAATTTTGCAAGCTTCGCTTCTCGAAATATTCACATCAGAAATGATATTACTTTGTTTTTTTCTGTCCAACCTTAAAAAGTGTCGATGGCGATATTTCCACAACAAAGCCTCGTAAGGGGTTGCGGTTTGCAGTGGCGAATAGCAAATTCCCAGAGCTTTCCAGCGATGTAAAAATTTTGACAAAAATGTTTTCAATGATTTTTGAAAAAAATCATGGACTTTTAAAAACTGTTTCCAAATCCCATCGAGCTATACATCAAAAGACAGGTTTTTTCAAACTCTATCCGGACGTCTAAACCAAAAGCGTGTGGAAGGTCTGGTTCTCGAAATATTTTCATCCAAAGTGATTGCTCGATTTACTGCATTTCTGTGCAAAACATGCAAAAGCGTTTGTGTTTGGATAGCGATATTTCCGTAATCGAGCCTCGAAATCGGAAACGGTTTTAAAAATCCATCGTTAAATTTTTAAGAGCTTTCTAAAACTGAAAACGAAAATACTCTGCGAGGTTTGGTTCTCGAAATATTCGCATCCAAAGTCAAATTACTGTATTTCGATGCAACCCTAAAAAGGGCTTTGGATAACGATATTTCCGCAACCAAGCCTTGTAAGAGGTTGCAGTTTTCAGTTTCGTATAGAAAATTAACAGGCCTTTCCGCCGATATGAATACAAAAATTTTGCAAGCTTCGGTTCTCGAAATATTCGCATCAGAAATGATATTTCTTTGTTTTTTTCGGTCCAACCTTAAAAAGTGTCGATGGCGATATTTCCACAACAAAGCCTCGTAAGGGGTTGCGGTTTGCAGTGGCGAATAGCAAATTCCCAGAGCTTTCCAGCGATGTAAAAATTTTAACAAAAATTTTTTCAATGATTTTTGAAAAAAATCATGGACTACCCCCTTGCCACTTTTTTTCAACTTTTAAAAAATGTTTCCAAATCCCATCGAGCTTTACATCAAAAGACAGGTTTTTTCAAACTCTATCCGGACGTCTAAGCCAAAAGCGTGTGGAAGGTCTGGTTCTCGAAATATTTTCATCCAAAGTGATTGCTCGATTTACTGCATTTCTGTGCAAAACATGCAAAAGCGTTTGTCTTTGGATAGCGATATTTCCGTAATCGAGCCTCGAAATCGGAAACGGTTTTAAAAATCTATCATTAAATTTTTAAGAGCTTTCTAAAACTGAAAACGAAAATACTCTGCGAGGTTTGGTTCTCGAAATATTCGCATCCAAAGTCAAATTACTGTATTTCGATGCAACCCTAAAAAGGGCTTTGGATAACGATATTTCCGCAACCAAGCCTTGTAAGAGGTTGCAGTTTTCAGTTTCGTATTGAAAATTAACAGGCCTTTCCGCCGATATGAATAAAAAAATTTTGCAAGCTTCGGTTCTCGAAATATTCACATCAGAAATGATATTACTTTTTTTTTTTCGGTCCAACCTTAAAAAGTGTCGATGGCGATATTTCCACAACAAAGCCTGCGAGGTTTTGTTCTCGAAATATTCGCATCCAAAGTCAAATTACTGTATTTCGATGCAACCCTAAAAAGGGCTTTGGATAACGATATTTCCGCAACCAAGCCTTGTAAGAGGTTGCAGTTTTCAGTTTCGTATAGAAAATTAACAGGCCTTTCCGCCGATATGAATACAAAAATTTTGCAAGCTTCGGTTCTCGAAATATTCACATCAGAAATGATATTTCTTTATTTTTTTCGGTCCAACCTTAAAAAGTGTCGATGGCGATATTTCCACAACAAAGCCTCGTAAGGGGTTGCGGTTCGCAGTGGCGAATAGCAAATTCCCAGAGCTTTCCAGCGATGTAAAAATTTTGACAAAAATTTTTTCAATGATTTTTGAAAAAAATCATGGACTACCCCCTTGCCACTTTTTTTCAACTTTTAAAATATGTTTCCAAATCCCATCGAGCTATACATCAAAAGACATGTTTTTTCAAACTCTATCCGGACGTCTAAACCAAAAGCGTGTGGAAGGTCTGGTTCTCGAAATATTTTCATCCAAAGTGATTGCTCGATTTACTGCATTTCTGTGCAAAACATGCAAGAGCGTTTGTGTTTGGATAGCGATATTTCCGTAATCGAGCCTCGAAATCGGCAACGGTTTTAAAAATCCATTGTTAAATTTTTAAGAGCTTTCTAAAACTGAAAACGAAAATACTCTTCGAGGTTTGGTTCTCGAAATATTCGCATCCAAAGTCAAATTACTGTATTTCGATGCAACCCTAAAAAGGGCTTTGGATAACGATATTTCCGCAACCGAGCCTTGTAAGAGGTTGCAGTTTTCAGTTTCGTATAGAAAATTAACAGGCCTTTCCGCCGATATGAATAAAATAATTTTGCAAGCTTCGCTTCTCGAAATATTCACATCAGAAATGATATTACTTTGTTTTTTTCTGTCCAACCTTAAAAAGTGTCGATGGCGATATTTCCACAACAAAGCCTCGTAAGGGGTTGCGGTTTGCAGTGGCGAATAGCAAATTCCCAGAGCTTTCCAGCGATGTAAAAATTTTGACAAAAATGTTTTCAATGATTTTTGAAAAAAATCATGGACTTTTAAAAAATGTTTCCAAATCCCATCGAGCTATACATCAAAAGACAGGTTTTTTCAAACTCTATCCGGACGTCTAAACCAAAAGCGTGTGGAAGGTCTGGTTCTCGAAATATTTTCATCCAAAGTGATTGCTCGATTTACTGCATTTCTGTGCAAAACATGCAAAAGCGTTTGTGTTTGGATAGCGATATTTCCGTAATCGAGCCTCGAAATCGGAAACGGTTTTAAAAATCCATCGTTAAATTTTTAAGAGCTTTCTAAAACTGAAAACGAAAATACTCTGCGAGGTTTGGTTCTCGAAATATTCGCATCCAAAGTCAAATTACTGTATTTCGATGCAACCCTAAAAAGGGCTTTGGATAACGATATTTCCGCAACCAAGCCTTGCAAGAGGTTGCAGTTTTCAGTTTCGTATAGAAAATTAACAGGCCTTTCCGCCGATATGAGTAAAAAAATTTTGCAAGCTTCGGTTCTCGAAATATTCACATCAGAAATGATATTTCTTTGTTTTTTTCGGTCCAACCTTAAAAAGTTTCGATGGCGATATTTCCACAACAAAGCCTCGTAAGGGGTTGCGGTTTGCAGTGGCGAATAGCAAATTCCCAGAGCTTTCCAGCGATGTAAAAATTTTAACAAAAATTTTTTCAATGATTTTTGAAAAAAATCATGGACTTCCCCCTTGCCACTTTTTTTCAACTTTTAAAAAATGTTTCCAAATCCCATCGAGCTTTACATCAAAAGACAGGTTTTTTCAAACTCTATCCGGACGTCTGAACCAAAAGCGTGTGGAAGGTCTGGTTCTCGAAATATTTTCATCCAAAGTGATTGCTCGATTTACTGCATTTCTGTGCAAAACATGCAAAAGCGTTTGTGTTTGGATAGCGATATTTCCGTAATCGAGCCTCGAAATCGGAAACAGTTTTAAAAATCCATTGTTAAATTTTTAAGAGCTTTCTAAAACTGAAAACGAAAATACTCTGCGAGGTTTGGTTCTCGAAATATTCGCATCCAAAGTCAAATTACTGTATTTCGATGCAACCCTAAAAAGGGCTTTGGATAACGATATTTCCGCAACCAAGCCTTGCAAGAGGTTGCAGTTTTCAGTTTCGTATAGAAAATTAACAGGCCTTTCCGCCGATATGAATAAAAAAATTTTACAAACTTCGGTTCTCGAAATATTCACATCAGAAATGATATTTCTTTGTTTTTTTCGGTCCAACCTTAAAAAGTGTCGATGGCGATATTTCCACAACAAAGCCTCGTAAGGGGTTGCGGTTTGCAGTGGCGAATAGCAAATGATATTTCTTTGTTTTTTTCGGTCCAACCTTAAAAAGTTTCGATGGCGATATTTCCACAACAAAGCCTCGTAAGGGGTTGCGGTTTGCAGTGGCGAATAGCAAATTCCCAGAGCTTTCCAGCGATGTAAAAATTTTAACAAAAATTTTTTCAATGATTTTTGAAAAAAATCATGGACTTCCCCCTTGCCACTTTTTTTCAACTTTTAAAAAATGTTTCCAAATCCCATCGAGCTTTACATCAAAAGACAGGTTTTTTCAAACTCTATCCGGACGTCTAAACCAAAAGCGTGTGGAAGGTCTGGTTCTCGAAATATTTTCATCCAAAGTGATTGCTCGATTTACTGCATTTCTGTGCAAAACATGCAAAAGCGTTTGTGTTTGGATAGCGATATTTCCGTAATCGAGCCTCGAAATCGGAAACAGTTTTAAAAATCCAGTGTTAAATTTTTAAGAGCTTTCTAAAACTGAAAACGAAAATACTCTGCGAGGTTTGGTTCTCGAAATATTCGCATCCAAAGTCAAATTACTGTATTTCGATGCAACCCTAAAAAGGGCTTTGGATAACGATATTTCCGCAACCAAGCCTTGCAAGAGGTTGCAGTTTTCAGTTTCGTATAGAAAATTAACAGGCCTTTCCGCCGATATGAATAAAAAAATTTTACAAACTTCGGTTCTCGAAATATTCACATCAGAAATGATATTTCTTTGTTTTTTTCGGTCCAACCTTAAAAAGTGTCGATGGCGATATTTCCACAACAAAGCCTCGTAAGGGGTTGCGGTTTGCAGTGGCGAATAGCAAATTCCCAGAGCTTTCCAGCGATGTAAAAATTTTAACAAAAATTTTTTCAATGATTTTTGAAAAAAATCATGGACTACCCCCTTGCCACTTTTTTTCAACTTTTAAAAAATGTTTCCAAATCCCATCGAGCTTTACATCAAAAGACAGGTTTTTTCAAACTCTATCCGGACGTCTAAACCAAAAGCGTGTGGAAGGTCTGGTTCTCGAAATATTTTCATCCAAAGTGATTGCTCGATTTACTGCATTTCTGTGCAAAACATGCAAAAGCGTTTGTGTTTGGATAGCGATATTTCCGTAATCGAGCCTCGAAATCGGAAACAGTTTTAAAAATCCATTGTTAAATTTTTAAGAGCTTTCTAAAACTGAAAACGAAAATACTCTGCGAGGTTTGGTTCTCGAAATATTCGCATCCAAAGTCAAATTACTGTATTTCGATGCAACCCTAAAAAGGGCTTTGGATAACGATATTTCCGCAACCAAGCCTTGTAAGAGGTTGCAGTTTTCAGTTTCGTATAGAAAATTAACAGGCCTTTCCGCCGATATGAATAAAAAAATTTTGCAAGCTTCGGTTCTCGAAATATTCACATCAGAAATGATATTTCTTTGTTTTTTTCGGTCCAACCTTAAAAAGTGTCGATGGCGATATTTCCACAACAAAGCCTCGTAAGGGGTTGCGGTTTGCAGTGGCGAATAGCAAATTCCCAGAGCTTTCCAGCGATGTAAAAATTTTAACAAAAAGTTTTTCAATGATTTTTGAAAAAAATCATGGACTACCCCCTTGCCACTTTTTTCAACTTTTGAAAAATGTTTCCAAATCCCATCGAGCTATACATCAAAAGACAGGTTTTTTCAAACTCTATCCGGACGTCTAAACCAAAAGCGTGTGGAAGGTCTGGTTCTCGAAATATTTTCATCCAAAGTGATTGCTCGATTTACTGCATTTCTGTGCAAAACATGCAAAAGCGTTTGTGTTTGGATAGCGATATTTCCGTAATCGAGCCTCGAAATCGGAAACGGTTTTAAAAATCCATCGTTAAATTTTTAAGAGCTTTCTAAAACTGAAAACGAAAATACTCTGCGAGGTTTGGTTCTCGAAATATTCGCATCCAAAGTCAAATTACTGTATTTCGATGCAACCCTAAAAAGGGCTTTGGATAACGATATTTCCGCAACCAAGCCTTGTAAGAGGTTGCAGTTTTCAGTTTCGTATAGAAAATTAACAGGCCTTTCCGCCGATATGAATAAAAAAATTTTGCAAGCTTCGGTTCTCGAAATATTCACATCAGAAATGATATTTCTTTGTTTTTTTCGGTCCAACCTTAAAAAGTGTCGATGGCGATATTTCCACAACAAAGCCTCGTAAGGGGTTGCGGTTTGCAGTGGCGAATAGCAAATTCCCAGAGCTTTCCAGCGATGTAAAAATTTTGACAAAATTTTTTTCAATGATTTTTGAAAAAAATCATGGACTACCCCCTTGCCACTTTTTCCAACTTTTAAAAAATGTTTCCAAATCCCATCGAGCTATACATTAAAAGACAGGTTTTTTCAAACTCTATCCGGACGTCTAAACCAAAAGCGTGTGGAAGGTCTGCTTCTCGAAATATTTTCATCCAAAGTGATTGCTCGATTTACTGCATTTCTGTGCAAAACATGCAAAAGCGTTTGTCTTTGGATAGCGATATTTCCGTAATCGAGCCTCGAAATCGGAAACGGTTTTAAAAATCCATCGTTAAATTTTTAAGAGCTTTCTAAAACTGAAAACGAAAATACTCTGCGAGGTTTGGTTCTCGAAATATTCGCATCCAAAGTCAAATTACTGTATTTCGATGCAACCCTAAAAAGGGCTTTGGATAACGATATTTCCGCAACCAAGCCTTGCAAGAGGTTGCAGTTTTCAGTTTCGTATAGAAAATTAACAGGCCTTTCCGCCGATATGAATAAAAAAATTTTGCAAGCTTCGGTTCTCGAAATATTCACATCAGAAATGATATTTCTTTGTTTTTTTCGGTCCAACCTTAAAAAGTGTCGATGGCGATATTTCCACAACAAAGCCTCGTAAGGGGTTGCGGTTTGCAGTGGCGAATAGCAAATTCCCAGAGCTTTCCAGCGATGTAAAAATTTTAACAAAAATTTTTTCAATGATTTTTGAAAAAAATCATGGACTTCCCCCTTGCCACTTTTTTTCAACTTTTAAAAAATGTTTCCAAATCCCATCGAGCTTTACATCAAAAGACAGGTTTTTTCAAACTCTATCCGGACGTCTAAACCAAAAGCGTGTGGAAGGTCTGGTTCTCGAAATATTTTCATCCAAAGTGATTGCTCGATTTACTGCATTTCTGTGTAAAACATGCAAAAGCGTTTGTGTTTGGATAGCGATATTTCCGTAATCGAGCCTCGAAATCGGAAACAGTTTTAAAAATCTATCATTAAATTTTTAAGAGCTTTCTAAGACTGAAAACGAAAATACTCTGCGAGGTTTGGTTCTCGAAATATTCGCATCCAAAGTCAAATTACTGTATTTCGATGCAACCCTAAAAAGGGCTTTGGATAACGATATTTCCGCAACCAAGCCTTGCAAGAGGTTGCAGTTTTCAGTTTCGTATAGAAAATTAACAGGCCTTTCCGCCGATATGAATAAAAAAATTTTGCAAGCTTCGGTTCTCGAAATATTCACATCAGAAATGATATTTCTTTGTTTTTTTCGGTCCAACCTTAAAAAGTGTCGATGGCGATATTTCCACAACAAAGCCTCGTAAGGGGTTGCGGTTTGCAGTGGCGAATAGCGAATTCCCAGAGCTTTCCAGCGATGTAAAAATTTTAACAAAAGTTTTTTCAATGATTTTTGAAAAAAATCATGGACTACCCCCTTGCCACTTTTTTTCAACTTTTAAAAAATGATTCCAAATCCCATCGAGCTATACATCAAAAGACAGGTTTTTTCAAACTCTATCCGGACGTCTAAACCAAAAGCGTGTGGAAGGTCTGGTTCTCGAAATATTTTCATCCAAAGTGATTGCTCGATTTACTGCATTTCTGTGCAAAACATGCAAAAGCGTTTGTGTTTGGATAGCGATATTTCCGTAATCGAGCCTCGAAATCGGAAACAGTTTTAAAAATCTATCATTAAATTTTTAAGAGCTTTCTAAAACTGAAAACGAAAATACTCTGCGAGGTTTGGTTCTCGAAATATTCGCATCCAAAGTCAAATTACTGTATTTCGATGCAACCCTAAAAAGGGCTTTGGATAACGATATTTCCGCAACCAAGCCTTGTAAGAGGTTGCAGTTTTCAGTTTCCTATAGAAAATTAACAGGCCTTTCCGCCGATATGAATACAAAAAATTTTCAAGCTTTGGTTCTCGAAATATTCGCATCAGAAATGATATTACTTTGTTTTTTTCGGTCCAACCTTAAAAAGTGTGTCGATGGCGATATTTCCACTACAAAGCCTCGTAAGGGGTTGCGGTTTGCAGTGGCGAATAGCAAATTCCCAGAGCTTTCCAGCGATGTAAAAATTTTGACAAAAATTTTTTCAATGATTTTTGAAAAAAATCATGGACTACCCCCTTGCCACTTTTTTTCAACTTTTAAAAAATGTTTCCAAATCCCATCGAGCTTTACATCAAAATACAGGTTTTTTCAAACTCTATCCGGACGTCTAAACCAAAAGCGTGTGGAAGGTCTGGTTCTCGAAATATTTTCATCCAAAGTGATTGCTCGATTTACTGCATTTCTGTGCAAAACATGCAAAAGCGTTTGTGTTTGGATAGCGATATTTCCGTAATCGAGCCTCGAAATCGGAAACAGTTTTAAAAATCCATTGTTAAATTTTTAAGAGCTTTCTAAAACTGAAAACGAAAATACTCTGCGAGGTTTGGTTCTCGAAATATTCGCATCCAAAGTCAAATTACTGTATTTCGATGCAACCCTAAAAAGGGCTTTGGATAACGATATTTCCGCAACCAAGCCTTGTAAGAGGTTGCAGTTTTCAGTTTCGTATAGAAAATTAACAGGCCTTTCCGCCGATATGAATAAAAAAATTTTGCAAGCTTCGGTTCTCGAAATATTCACATCAGAAATGATATTTCTTTGTTTTTTTCGGTCCAACCTTCAAAAGTGTCGATGGCGATATTTCCACTACAAAGCCTCGTAAGGGGTTGCGGTTTGCAGTGGCGAATAGCAAATTCCCAGAGCTTTCCAGCGATGTAAAAATTTTGACAAAAATTTTTTCAATGATTTTTGAAAAAAATCATGGACTACCCCCTTGCCACTTTTTTTCAACTTTTAAAAAATGTTTCCAAATCCCATCGAGCTTTACATCAAAAGACAGGTTTTTTCAAACTCTATCCGGACGTCTAAGCCAAAAGCGTGTGGAAGGTCTGGTTCTCGAAATATTTTCATCCAAAGTGATTGCTCGATTTACTGCATTTCTGTGCAAAACATGCAAAAGCGTTTGTGTTTGGATAGCGATATTTCCGTAATCGAGCCTCGAAATCGGAAACGGTTTTAAAAATCCATCGTTAAATTTTTAAGAGCTTTCTAAAACTGAAAACGAAAATACTCTGCGAGGTTTGGTTCTCGAAATATTCGCATCCAAAGTCAAATTACTGTATTTCGATGCAACCCTAAAAAGGGCTTTGGATAACGATATTTCCGCAACCAAGCCTTGTAAGAGGTTGCAGTTTTCAGTTTCGTATAGAAAATTAACAGGCCTTTCCGCCGATATGAATAAAAAAATTTTGCAAGCTTCGGTTCTCGAAATATTCACATCAGAAATGATATTACTTTGTTTTTTTCGGTCCAACCTTAAAAAGTGTCGATGGCGATATTTCCACAACAAAGCCTCGTAAGGGGTTGCGGTTTGCAGTGGCGAATAGCAAATTCCCAGAGCTTTCCAGCGATGTAAAAATTTTAACAAAAGTTTTTTCAATGATTTTTGAAAAAAATCATGGACTACCCCCTTGCCACTTTTTTTCAACTTTTAAAAAATGATTCCAAATCCCATTGAGCTATACATCAAAAGACAGGTTTTTTCAAACTCTATCCGGACGTCTAAACCAAAAGCGTGTGGAAGGTCTGGTTCTCGAAATATTTTCATCCAAAGTGATTGCTCGATTTACTGCATTTCTGTGCAAAACATGCAAAAGCGTTTGTGTTTGGATAGCGATATTTCCGTAATCGAGCCTCGAAATCGGAAACAGTTTTAAAAATCTATCATTAAATTTTTAAGAGCTTTCTAAAACTGAAAACGAAAATACTCTGCGAGGTTTGGTTCTCGAAATATTCGCATCCAGAGTCAAATTACTGTATTTCGATGCAACCCTAAAAAGGGCTTTGGATAACGATATTTCCGCAACCAAGCCTTGTAAGAGGTTGCAGTTTTCAGTTTCCTATAGAAAATTAACAGGCCTTTCCGCCGATATGAATACAAAAAATTTTCAAGCTTTGGTTCTCGAAATTTTCGCATCAGAAATGATATTACTTTGTTTTTTTCGGTCCAACCTTAAAAAGTGTGTCGATGGCGATATTTCCACTACAAAGCCTCGTAAGGGGTTGCGGTTTGCAGTGGCGAATAGCAAATTCCCAGAGCTTTCCAGCGATGTAAAAATTTTGACAAAAATTTTTTCAATGATTTTTGAAAAAAATCATGGACTACCCCCTTGCCACTTTTTTTCAACTTTTAAAAAATGTTTCCAAATCCCATCGAGCTTTACATCAAAATACAGATTTTTTCAAACTCTATCCGGACGTCTAAACCAAAAGCGTGTGGAAGGTCTGGTTCTCGAAATATTTTCATCCAAAGTGATTGCTCGATTTACTGCATTTCTGTGCAAAACATGCAAAAGCGTTTGTGTTTGGATAGCGATATTTCCGTAATCGAGCCTCGAAATCGGAAACGGTTTTAAAAATCCATTGTTAAATTTTTAAGAGCTTTCTAAAACTGAAAACGAAAATACTCTGCGAGGTTTGGTTCTCGAAATATTCGCATCCAAAGTCAAATTACTGTATTTCGATGCAACCCTAAAAAGGGCTTTGGATAACGATATTTCCGCAACCAAGCCTTGCAAGAGGTTGCAGTTTTCAGTTTCGTATAGAAAATTAACAGGCCTTTCCGCCGATATGAATAAAAAAATTTTACAAGCTTCGGTTCTCGAAATATTCACATCAGAAATGATATTTCTTTGTTTTTTTCGGTCCAACCTTAAAAAGTGTCGATGGCGATATTTCCACAACAAAGCCTCGTAAGGGGTTGCGGTTTGCAGTGGCGAATAGCAAATTCCCAGAGCTTTCCAGCGATGTAAAAATTTTAACAAAAATTTTTTCAATGATTTTTGAAAAAAATCATGGACTACCCCCTTGCCACTTTTTTTCAACTTTTAAAAAATGTTTCCAAATCCCATCGAGCTTTACATCAAAATACAGATTTTTTCAAACTCTATCCGGACGTCTAAACCAAAAGCGTGTGGAAGGTCTGGTTCTCGAAATATTTTCATCCAAAGTGATTGCTCGATTTACTGCATTTCTGTGCAAAACATGCAAAAGCGTTTGTGTTTGGATAGCGATATTTCCGTAATCGAGCCTCGAAATCGGAAACGGTTTTAAAAATCCATTGTTAAATTTTTAAGAGCTTTCTAAAACTGAAAACGAAAATACTCTGCGAGGTTTGGTTCTCGAAATATTCGCATCCAAAGTCAAATTACTGTATTTCGATGCAACCCTAAAAAGGGCTTTGGATAACGATATTTCCGCAACCAAGCCTTGCAAGAGGTTGCAGTTTTCAGTTTCGTATAGAAAATTAACAGGCCTTTCCGCCGATATGAATAAAAAAATTTTACAAGCTTCGGTTCTCGAAATATTCACATCAGAAATGATATTTCTTTGTTTTTTTCGGTCCAACCTTAAAAAGTGTCGATGGCGATATTTCCACAACAAAGCCTCGTAAGGGGTTGCGGTTTGCAGTGGCGAATAGCAAATTCCCAGAGCTTTCCAGCGATGTAAAAATTTTAACAAAAATTTTTTCAATGATTTTTGAAAAAAATCATGGACTACCCCCTTGCCACTTTTTTTCAACTTTTAAAAAATGTTTCCAAATCCCATCGAGCTTTACATCAAAAGACAGGTTTTTTCAAACTCTATCCGGACGTCTAAACCAAAAGCGTGTGGAAGGTCTGGTTCTCGAAATATTTTCATCCAAAGTGATTGCTCGATTTACTGCATTTCTGTGCAAAACATGCAAAAGCGTTTGTGTTTGGATAGCGATATTTCCGTAATCGAGCCTCGAAATCGGAAACAGTTTTAAAAATCCATTGTTAAATTTTTAAGAGCTTTCTAAAACTGAAAACGAAAATACTCTGCGAGGTTTGGTTCTCGAAATATTCGCATCCAAAGTCAAATTACTGTATTTCGATGCAACCCTAAAAAGGGCTTTGGATAACGATATTTCCGCGACCAAGCCTTGTAAGAGGTTGCAGTTTTCAGTTTCGTATAGAAAATTAACAGGCCTTTCCGCCGATATGAATAAAAAAATTTTGCAAGCTTCGGTTCTCGAAATATTCACATCAGAAATGATATTTCTTTGTTTTTTTCGGTCCAACCTTAAAAAGTGTCGATGGCGATATTTCCACAACAAAGCCTCGTAAGGGGTTGCGGTTTGCAGTGGCGAATAGCAAATTCCCAGAGCTTTCCAGCGATGTAAAAATTTTAACAAAAATTTTTTCAATGATTTTTGAAAAAAATCATGGACTACCCCCTTGCCACTTTTTTTCAAAAAGTCAAAAGACAGGTTTTTTCAAACTCTATCCGGACGTCTAAACCAAAAGCGTGTGGAAGGTCTGGTTCTCGAAATATTTTCATCCAAAGTGATTGCTCGATTTACTGCATTTCTGTGCAAAACATGCAAAAGCGTTTGTGTTTGGATAGCGATATTTCCGTAATCGAGCCTCGAAATCGGAAACGGTTTTAAAAATCCACTGTTAAATTTTTAAGAGCTTTCTAAAACTGAAAACGAAAATACTCTGCGAGGTTTGGTTCTCGAAATATTCGCATCCAAAGTCAAATTACTGTATTTCGATGCAACCCTAAAAAGGGCTTTGGATAACGATATTTCCGCAACCAAGCCTTGTAAGAGGTTGCAGTTTTCAGTTTCGTATAGAAAATTAACAGGCCTTTCCGCCGATATGAATAAAAAAATTTTGCAAGCTTCGGTTCTCGAAATATTCACATCAGAAATGATATTTCTTTGTTTTTTTCGGTCCAACCTTCAAAAGTGTCGATGGCGATATTTCCACTACAAAGCCTCGTAAGGGGTTGCGGTTTGCAGTGGCGAATAGCAAATTCCCAGAGCTTTCCAGCGATGTAAAAATTTTAGCAAAAATTTTTTCAATGATTTTTGAAAAAAATCATGGACTACCCCCTTGCCACTTTTTTTCAACTTTTAAAAAATGTTTCCAAATCCCATCGAGCTTTACATCAAAAGACAGGTTTTTTCAAACTCTATCCGGACGTCTAAGCCAAAAGCGTGTGGAAGGTCTGGTTCTCGAAATATTTTCATCCAAAGTGATTGCTCGATTTACTGCATTTCTGTGCAAAACATGCAAAAGCGTTTGTGTTTGGATAGCGATATTTCCGTAATCGAGCCTCGAAATCGGAAACGGTTTTAAAAATCCATCGTTAAATTTTTAAGAGCTTTCTAAAACTGAAAACGAAAATACTCTGCGAGGTTTGGTTCTCGAAATATTCGCATCCAAAGTCAAATTACTGTATTTCGATGCAACACTAAAAAGGGCTTTGGATAACGATATTTCCGCAACCAAGCCTTGTAAGAGGTTGCAGTTTTCAGTTTCGTATAGAAAATTAACAGGCCTTTCCGCCGATATGAATAAAAAAATTTTGCAAGCTTCGGTTCTCGAAATATTCACATCAGAAATGATATTACTTTGTTTTTTTCGGTCCAACCTTAAAAAGTGTCGATGGCGATATTTCCACAACAAAGCCTCGTAAGGGGTTGCGGTTTGCAGTGGCGAATAGCAAATTCCCAGAGCTTTCCAGCGATGTAAAAATTTTGACAAAATTTTTTTCAATGATTTTTGAAAAAAATCATGGACTACCCCCTTGCCACTTTTTTCAACTTTTAAAAAATGTTTCCAAATCCCATCGAGCTATACATTAAAAGACAGGTTTTTTCAAACTTTATCCGGACGTCTAAACCAAAAGCGTGTGGAAGGTCTGGTTCTCGAAATATTTTCATCCAAAGTGATTGCTCGATTTACTGCATTTCTGTGCAAAACATGCAAAAGCGTTTGTGTTTGGATAGCGATATTTCCGTAATCGAGCCTCGAAATCGGAAACGGTTTTAAAAATTCATTGTTAAATTTTTAAGAGCTTTCTAAAACTGAAAACGAAAATACTCTGCGAGGTTTGGTTCTCGAAATATTCGCATCCAGAGTCAAATTACTGTATTTCGATGCAACCCTAAAAAGGGCTTTGGATAACGATATTTCCGCAACCAAGCCTTGTAAGAGGTTGCAGTTTTCAGTTTCCTATAGAAAATTAACAGGCCTTTCCGCCGATATGAATACAAAAAATTTTCAAGCTTTGGTTCTCGAAATATTCGCATCAGAAATGATATTACTTTGTTTTTTTCGGTCCAACCTTAAAAAGTGTGTCGATGGCGATATTTCCACTACAAAGCCTCGTAAGGGGTTGCGGTTTGCAGTGGCGAATAGCAAATTCCCAGAGCTTTCCAGCGATGTAAAAATTTTGACAAAAATTTTTTCAATGATTTTTGAAAAAAATCATGGACTACCCCCTTGCCACTTTTTTTCAACTTTTAAAAAATGTTTCCAAATCCCATCGAGCTTTACATCAAAATACAGATTTTTTCAAACTCTATCCGGACGTCTAAACCAAAAGCGTGTGGAAGGTCTGGTTCTCGAAATATTTTCATCCAAAGTGATTGCTCGATTTACTGCATTTCTGTGCAAAACATGCAAAAGCGTTTGTGTTTGGATAGCGATATTTCCGTAATCGAGCCTCGAAATCGGAAACGGTTTTAAAAATCCATTGTTAAATTTTTAAGAGCTTTCTAAAACTGAAAACGAAAATACTCTGCGAGGTTTGGTTCTCGAAATATTCGCATCCAAAGTCAAATTACTGTATTTCGATGCAACCCTAAAAAGGGCTTTGGATAACGATATTTCCGCAACCAAGCCTTGCAAGAGGTTGCAGTTTTCAGTTTCGTATAGAAAATTAACAGGCCTTTCCGCCGATATGAATAAAAAAATTTTACAAGCTTCGGTTCTCGAAATATTCACATCAGAAATGATATTTCTTTGTTTTTTTCGGTCCAACCTTAAAAAGTGTCGATGGCGATATTTCCACAACAAAGCCTCGTAAGGGGTTGTGGTTTGCAGTGGCGAACAGCAAATTCCCAGAGCTTTCCAGCGATGTAAAAATTTTGACAAAAATTTTTTCAATGATTTTTGAAAAAAATCATGGACTACCCCCTTGCCACTTTTTTTCTACTTTTAAAAAATGTTTACAAATCCCATCGAGCTATACATCAAAAGACAGGTTTTTTCAAACTCTATCCGGACGTCTAAGCCAAAAGCGTGTGGAAGGTCTGGTTCTCGAAATATTTTCATCCAAAGTGATTGCTCGATTTACTGCATTTCTGTGCAAAACATGCAAAAGCGTTTGTGTTTGGATAGCGATATTTCCGTAATCGAGCCTCGAAATCGGAAACGGTTTTAAAAATCCACTGTTAAATTTTTAAGAGCTTTCTAAAACTGAAAACGAAAATACTCTGCGAGGTTTGGTTCTCGAAATATTCGCATCCAAAGTCAAATTACTGTATTTCGATGCAACCCTAAAAAGGGCTTTGGATAACGATATTTCCGCAACCAAGCCTTGCAAGAGGTTGCAGTTTTCAGTTTCGTATAGAAAATTAACAGGCCTTTCCGCCGATATGAATAAAAAAATTTTACAAGCTTCGGTTCTCGAAATATTCACATCAGAAATGATATTTCTTTGTTTTTTTCGGTCCAACCTTAAAAAGTGTCGATGGCGATATTTCCACAACAAAGCCTCGTAAGGGGTTGCGGTTTGCAGTGGCGAATAGCAAATTCCCAGAGCTTTCCAGCGATGTAAAAATTTTAACAAAAATTTTTTCAATGATTTTTGAAAAAAATCATGGACTACCCCCTTGCCACTTTTTTTCAACTTTTAAAAAATGTTTCCAAATCCCATCGAGCTTTACATCAAAAGACAGGTTTTTTCAAACTCTATCCGGACGTCTAAACCAAAAGCGTGTGGAAGGTCTGGTTCTCGAAATATTTTCATCCAAAGTGATTGCTCGATTTACTGCATTTCTGTGCAAAACATGCAAAAGCGTTTGTGTTTGGATAGCGATATTTCCGTAATCGAGCCTCGAAATCGGAAACGGTTTTAAAAATCCACTGTTAAATTTTTAAGAGCTTTCTAAAACTGAAAACGAAAATACTCTGCGAGGTTTGGTTCTCGAAATATTCGCATCCAAAGTCAAATTACTGTATTTCGATGCAACCCTAAAAAGGGCTTTGGATAACGATATTTCCGCAACCAAGCCTTGTAAGAGGTTGCAGTTTTCAGTTTCGTATAGAAAATTAACAGGCCTTTCCGCCGATATGAATAAAAAAATTTTGCAAGCTTCGGTTCTCGAAATATTCACATCAGAAATGATATTTCTTTGTTTTTTTCGGTCCAACCTTCAAAAGTGTCGATGGCGATATTTCCACTACAAAGCCTCGTAAGGGGTTGCGGTTTGCAGTGGCGAATAGCAAATTCCCAGAGCTTTCCAGCGATGTAAAAATTTTAGCAAAAATTTTTTCAATGATTTTTGAAAAAAATCATGGACTACCCCCTTGCCACTTTTTTTCAACTTTTAAAATATGTTTCCAAATCCCATCGAGCTTTACATCAAAAGACAGGTTTTTTCAAACTCTATCCGGACGTCTAAGCCAAAAGCGTGTGGAAGGTCTGGTTCTCGAAATATTTTCATCCAAAGTGATTGCTCGATTTACTGCATTTCTGTGCAAAACATGCAAAAGCGTTTGTGTTTGGATAGCGATATTTCCGTAATCGAGCCTCGAAATCGGAAACGGTTTTAAAAATCCATCGTTAAATTTTTAAGAGCTTTCTAAAACTGAAAACGAAAATACTCTGCGAGGTTTGGTTCTCGAAATATTCGCATCCAAAGTCAAATTACTGTATTTCGATGCAACACTAAAAAGGGCTTTGGATAACGATATTTCCGCAACCAAGCCTTGTAAGAGGTTGCAGTTTTCAGTTTCGTATAGAAAATTAACAGGCCTTTCCGCCGATATGAATAAAAAAATTTTGCAAGCTTCGGTTCTCGAAATATTCACATCAGAAATGATATTACTTTGTTTTTTTCGGTCCAACCTTAAAAAGTGTCGATGGCGATATTTCCACAACAAAGCCTCGTAAGGGGTTGCGGTTTGCAGTGGCGAATAGCAAATTCCCAGAGCTTTCCAGCGATGTAAAAATTTTGACAAAATTTTTTTCAATGATTTTTGAAAAAAATCATGGACTACCCCCTTGCCACTTTTTTCAACTTTTAAAAAATGTTTCCAAATCCCATCGAGCTATACATTAAAAGACAGGTTTTTTCAAACTTTATCCGGACGTCTAAACCAAAAGCGTGTGGAAGGTCTGGTTCTCGAAATATTTTCATCCAAAGTGATTGCTCGATTTACTGCATTTCTGTGCAAAACATGCAAAAGCGTTTGTGTTTGGATAGCGATATTTCCGTAATCGAGCCTCGAAATCGGAAACGGTTTTAAAAATTCATTGTTAAATTTTTAAGAGCTTTCTAAAACTGAAAACGAAAATACTCTGCGAGGTTTGGTTCTCGAAATATTCGCATCCAAAGTCAAATTACTGTATTTCGATGCAACCCTAAAAAGGGCTTTGGATAACGATATTTCCGCAACCAAGCCTTGTAAGAGGTTGCAGTTTTCATTTTCGTATAGAAAATTAACAGGCCTTTCCGCCGATATGAATAAAAAAATTTTGCAAGCTTCGGTTCTCGAAATATTCACATCAGAAATGATATTTCTTTGTTTTTTTCGGTCCAACCTTAAAAAGTGTCGATGGCGATATTTCCACAACAAAGCCTCGTAAGGGGTTGCGGTTTGCAGTGGCGAATATCAAATTCCCAGAGCTTTCCAGCGATGTAAAAATTTTGACAAAAATTTTATCAATGATTTTTGAAAAAAATCATGGACTACCCCCTTGCCACTTTTTTTCAACTTTTAAAAAATGTTTCCAAATCCCATCGAGCTATGCATCAAAAGACAGGTTTTTTCAAACGCTATCCGGACGTCTAAACCAAAAGCGTGTGGAAGGTCTGGTTCTCGAAATATTTTCATCCAAAGTGATTGCTCGATTCACTGAATTTTTGTGCAAAACATGCAAAAGCGTTTGTGTTTGGATAGCGATATTTCCGTAATCGAGCCTCGAAATCGGAAACGGTTTTAAAAATCCATTTTTAAATTTTTAAGAGCTTTCTAAAACTGAAAACGAAAATACTCTGCGAGGTTTGGTTCTCGAAATATTCGCATCCAAAGTCAAATTACTGTATTTCGATGCAACCCTAAAAAGGGCTTTGGATAACGATATTTCCGCAACCAAGCCTTGTAAGAGGTTGCAGTTTTCAGTTTCGTATAGAAAATTAACAGGCCTTTCCGCCGATATGAATAAAAAAATTTTGCAAGCTTCGGTTCTCGAAATATTCACATCAGAAATGATATTTCTTTGTTTTTTTCAGTCCAACCTTAAGAAGTGTCGATGGCGATATTTCCACAACAAAGCCTCGTAAGGGGTTGCGGTTTGCAGTGCCGAATAGCAAATTCCCAGAGCTTTCCAGCGATGTAAAAATTTTGACAAAAATTTTTTCAATGATTTGCCACTTTTTTTCAACTTTTAAAAAATGTTTCCAAATCCCATTGAGCTATACATCAAAAGACAGGTTTTTTCAAACTCTATCCGGACGTCTAAACCAAAAGCGTGTGGAAGGTCTGGTTCTCGAAATATTTTCATCCAAAGTGATTGCTCGATTTACTGCATTTCTGTGCAAAACATGCAAAAGCGTTTGTGTTTGGATAGCGATATTTCCGTAATCGAGCCTCGAAATCGGAAACGGTTTTAAAAATCCACTGTTAAATTTTTAAGAGCTTTCTAAAACTGAAAACGAAAATACTCTGCGAGGTTTGGTTCTCGAAATATTCGCATCCAAAGTCAAATTACTGTATTTCGATGCAACCCTAAAAAGGGCTTTGGATAACGATATTTCCGCAACCAAGCCTTGTAAGAGGTTGCAGTTTTCAGTTTCGTATAGAAAATTAACAGGCCTTTCCGCCGATATGAATAAAATAATTTTGCAAGCTTCGATTCTCGAAATATTCACATCAGAAATGATATTTCTTTGTTTTTTTCGGTCCAACCTTAAAAAGTGTCGATGGCGATATTTCCACTACAAAGCCTCGTAAGGGGTTGCGGTTTGCAGTGGCGAATAGCAAATTCCCAGAGCTTTCCAGCGATGTAAAAATTTTAACAAAAATTTGTTCAATGATTTTTGAAAAAAATCATGGACTACCCCCTTGCCACTTTTTTTCAACTTTTAAAATATGTTTCCAAATCCCATCGAGCTTTACATCAAAAGACAGGTTTTTTCAAACTCTATCCGGACGTCTAAGCCAAAAGCGTGTGGAAGGTCTGGTTCTCGAAATATTTTCATCCAAAGTGATTGCTCGATTTACTGCATTTCTGTGCAAAACATGCAAAAGCGTTTGTGTTTGGATAGCGATATTTCCGTAATCGAGCCTCGAAATCGGAAACGGTTTTAAAAATCCACTGTTAAATTTTTAAGAGCTTTCTAAAACTGAAAACGAAAATACTCTGCGAGGTTTGGTTCTCGAAATATTCGCATCCAAAGTCAAATTACTGTATTTCGATGCAACCCTAAAAAGGGCTTTGGATAACGATATTTCCGCAACCAAGCCTTGTAAGAGGTTGCAGTTTTCAGTTTCGTATAGAAAATTAACAGGCCTTTCCGCCGATATGAATAAAAAAATTTTGCAAGCTTCGGTTCTCGAAATATTCACATCAGAAATGATATTACTTTGTTTTTTTCGGTCCAACCTTAAAAAGTGTCGATGGCGATATTTCCACAACAAAGCCTCGTAAGGGGTTGCGGTTTGCAGTGGCGAATAGCAAATTCCCAGAGCTTTCCAGCGATGTAAAAATTTTGACAAAATTTTTTTCAATGATTTTTGAAAAAAATCATGGACTACCCCCTTGCCACTTTTTTTCAACTTTTAAAAAATGTTTCCAAATCCCATCGAGCTATGCATCAAAAGACAGGTTTTTTCAAACTCTATCCGGACGTCTAAACCAAAAGCGTGTGGAAGGTCTGGTTCTCGAAATATTTTCATCCAAAGTGATTGCTCGATTCACTGAATTTTTGTGCAAAACATGCAAAAGCGTTTGTGTTTGGATAGCGATATTTCCGTAATCGAGCCTCGAAATCGGAAACGGTTTTAAAAATCCATTTTTAAATTTTTAAGAGCTTTCTAAAACTGAAAACGAAAATACTCTGCGAGGTTTGGTTCTCGAAATATTCGCATCCAAAGTCAAATTACTGTATTTCGATGCAACCCTAAAAAGGGCTTTGGATAACGATATTTCCGCAACCAAGCCTTGTAAGAGGTTGCAGTTTTCAGTTTCGTATAGAAAATTAACAGGCCTTTCCGCCGATATGAATAAAATAATTTTGCAAGCTTCGATTCTCGAAATATTCACATCAGAAATGATATTTCTTTGTTTTTTTCGGTCCAACCTTAAAAAGTGTCGATGGCGATATTTCCACTACAAAGCCTCGTAAGGGGTTGCGGTTTGCAGTGGCGAATAGCAAATTCCCAGAGCTTTCCAGCGATGTAAAAATTTTAACAAAAATTTTTTCAATGATTTTTGAAAAAAATCATGGACTACCCCCTTGCCACTTTTTTCAACTTTTAAAAAATGTTTCCAAATCCCATCGAGCTTTACATCAAAAGACAGGTTTTTTCAAACTCTATCCGGACGTCTAAGCCAAAAGCGTGTGGAAGGTCTGGTTCTCGAAATATTTTCATCCAAAGTGATTGCTCGATTTACTGCATTTCTGTGCAAAACATGCAAAAGCGTTTGTGTTTGGATAGCGATATTTCCGTAATCGAGCCTCGAAATCGGAAACGGTTTTAAAAATCTATCATTAAATTTTTAAGAGCTTTCTAAAACTGAAAACGAAAATACTCTGCGAGGTTTGGTTCTCGAAATATTCGCATCCAAAGTCAAATTACTGTATTTCGATGCAACCCTAAAAAGGGCTTTGGATAACGATATTTCCGCAACCAAGCCTTGTAAGAGGTTGCAGTTTTCAGTTTCGTATAGAAAATTAACAGGCCTTTCCGCCGATATGAATAAAAAAATTTTGCAAGCTTCGGTTCTCGAAATATTCACATCAGAAATGATATTACTTTGTTTTTTCGGTCCAACCTTAAAAAGTGTCGATGGCGATATTTCCACAACAAAGCCTCGTAAGGGGTTGCGGTTTGCAGTGGCGAATAGCAAATTCCCAGAGCTTTCCAGCGATGTAAAAATTTTGACAAAAATTTTTTCAATGATTTTTGAAAAAAATCATGGACTACCCCCTTGCCACTTTTTTCAACTTTTAAAAAATGTTTCCAAATCCCATCGAGCTATACATTAAAAGACAGGTTTTTTCAAACTTTATCCGGACGTCTAAACCAAAAGCGTGTGGAAGGTCTGGTTCTCGAAATATTTTCATCCAAAGTGATTGCTCGATTTACTGCATTTCTGTGCAAAACATGCAAAAGCGTTTGTGTTTGGATAGCGATATTTCCGTAATCGAGCCTCGAAATCGGAAACGGTTTTAAAAATCTATCATTAAATTTTTAAGAGCTTTCTAAAACTGAAAACGGAAATACTCTGCGAGGTTTGGTTCTCGAAATATTCGCATCCAAAGTCAAATTACTGTATTTCGATGCAACCCTAAAAAGGGCTTTGGATAACGATATTTCCGCAACCAAGCCTTGTAAGAGGTTGCAGTTTTCAGTTTCGTATAGAAAATTAACAGGCCTTTCCGCCGATATGAATAAAAAAATTTTGCAAGCTTCGGTTCTCGAAATATTCACATCAGAAATGATATTACTTTGTTTTTTTCGGTCCAACCTTAAAAAGTGTCGATGGCGATATTTCCACAACAAAGCCTCGTAAGGGGTTGCGGTTTGCAGTGGCGAATAGCAAATTCCCAGAGCTTTCCAGCGATGTAAAAATTTTGACAAAAATTTTTTCAATGATTTTTGAAAACAATCATGGACTACCCCCTTGCCACTTTTTTTCAACTTTTAAAAAATGTTTCCAAATCCCATCGAGCTATACATCAAAAGACAGGTTTTTTCAAACTCTATCCGGACGTCTAAACCAAAAGCGTGTGGAAGGTCTGGTTCTCGAAATATTTTCATCCAAAGTGATTGCTCGATTTACTGCATTTCTGTGCAAAACATGCAAAAGCGTTTGTGTTTGGATAGCGATATTTCCGTAATCGAGCCTCGAAATCGGAAACGGTTTTAAAAATCCATTGTTAAATTTTTAAGAGCTTTCTAAAACTGAAAACGAAAATACTCTGCGAGGTTTGGTTCTCGAAATATTCGCATCCAAAGTCAAATTACTGTATTTCGATGCAACCCTAAAAAGGGCTTTGGATAACGATATTTCCGCAACCAAGCCTTGTAAGAGGTTGCAGTTTTCAGTTTCGTATAGAAAATTAACAGGCCTTTCCGCCGATATGAATAAAAAAATTTTGCAAGCTTCGGTTCTCGAAATATTCACATCAGAAATGATATTACTTTGTTTTTTTCGGTCCAACCTTAAAAAGTGTCGATGGCGATATTTCCACAACAAAGCCTCGTAAGGGGTTGCGGTTTGCAGTGGCGAATAGCAAATTCCCAGAGCTTTCCAGCGATGTAAAAATTTTGACAAAAATTTTTTCAATGATTTTTGAAAAAAATCATGGACTACCCCCTTGCCACTTTTTTTCAACTTTTAAAAAATGTTTCCAAATCCCATCGAGCTATACATCAAAAGACAGGTTTTTTCAAACTCTATCCGGACGTCTAAACCAAAAGCGTGTGGAAGGTCTGGTTCTCGAAATATTTTCATCCAAAGTGATTGCTCGATTCACTGAATTTTTGTGCAAAACATGCAAAAGCGTTTGTGTTTGGATAGCGATATTTCCGTAATCGAGCCTCGAAATCGGAAACGGTTTTAAAAATCCATTTTTAAATTTTTAAGAGCTTTCTAAAACTGAAAACGAAAATACTCTGCGAGGTTTGGTTCTCGAAATATTCGCATCCAAAGTCAAATTACTGTATTTCGATGCAACCCTAAAAAGGGCTTTGGATAACGATATTTCCGCAACCAAGCCTTGTAAGAGGTTGCAGTTTTCAGTTTCGTATAGAAAATTAACAGGCCTTTCCGCCGATATGAATAAAAAAATTTTGCAAGCTTCGGTTCTCGAAATATTCACATCAGAAATGATATTTCTTTGTTTTTTTCGGTCCAACCTTAAAAAGTGTCGATGGCGATATTTCCACAACAAAGCCTCGTAAGGGGTTGCGGTTTGCAGTGACGAATAGCAAATTCCCAGAGCTTTCCAGCGATGTAAAAATTTTAACAAAAATTTTTTCAATGATTTTTGAAAAAAATCATGGACTACCCCCTTGCCACTTTTTTTCAACTTTTAAAATATGTTTCCAAATCCCATCGAGCTTTACATCAAAAGACAGGTTTTTTCAAACTCTATCCGGACGTCTAAGCCAAAAGCGTGTGGAAGGTCTGGTTCTCGAAATATTTTCATCCAAAGTGATTGCTCGATTTACTGCATTTCTGTGCAAAACATGCAAAAGCGTTTGTGTTTGGATAGCGATATTTCCGTAATCGAGCCTCGAAATCGGAAACGATTTTAAAAATCCATCGTTAAATTTTTAAGAGCTTTCTAAAACTGAAAACGAAAATACTCTGCGAGGTTTGGTTCTCGAAATATTCGCATCCAAAGTCAAATTACTGTATTTCGATGCAACCCTAAAAAGGGCTTTGGATAACGATATTTCCGCAACCAAGCCTTGTAAGAGGTTGCAGTTTTCAGTTTCGTATAGAAAATTAACAGGCCTTTCCGCCGATATGAATAAAAAAATTTTGCAAGCTTCGATTCTCGAAATATTCACATCAGAAATGATATTACTTTGTTTTTTTCGGTCCAACCTTAAAAAGTGTCGATGGCGATATTTCCACTACAAAGCCTCGTAAGGGGTTGCGGTTTGCAGTGGCGAATAGCAAATTCCCAGAGCTTTCCAGCGATGTAAAAATTTTGACAAAATTTTTTTCAATGATTTTTGAAAAAAATCATGGACTACCCCCTTGCCACTTTTTTCAACTTTTAAAAAATGTTTCCAAATCCCATCGAGCTATACATTAAAAGACAGGTTTTTTCAAACTTTATCCGGACGTCTAAACCAAAAGCGTGTGGAAGGTCTGGTTCTCGAAATATTTTCATCCAAAGTGATTGCTCGATTTACTGCATTTCTGTGCAAAACATGCAAAAGCGTTTGTGTTTGGATAGCGATATTTCCGTAATCGAGCCTCGAAATCGGAAACGGTTTTAAAAATCCACTGTTAAATTTTTAAGAGCTTTCTAAAACTGAAAACGAAAATACTCTGCGAGGTTTGGTTCTCGAAATATTCGCATCCAAAGTCAAATTACTGTATTTCGATGCAACCCTAAAAAGGGCTTTGGATAACGATATTTCCGCAACCAAGCCTTGTAAGAGGTTGCAGTTTTCATTTTCGTATAGAAAATTAACAGGCCTTTCCGCCGATATGAATAAAAAAATTTTGCAAGCTTCGGTTCTCGAAATATTCACATCAGAAATGATATTTCTTTGTTTTTTTCGGTCCAACCTTAAAAAGTGTCGATGGCGATATTTCCACAACAAAGCCTCGTAAGGGGTTGCGGTTTGCAGTGGCGAATATCAAATTCCCAGAGCTTTCCAGCGATGTAAAAATTTTGACAAAAATTTTTTCAATGATTTTTGAAAAAAATCATGGACTACCCCCTTGCCACTTTTTTTCAACTTTTAAAAAATGTTTCCAAATCCCATCGAGCTATGCATCAAAAGACAGGTTTTTTCAAACTCTATCCGGACGTCTAAACCAAAAGCGTGTGGAAGGTCTGGTTCTCGAAATATTTTCATCCAAAGTGATTGCTCGATTCACTGAATTTTTGTGCAAAACATGCAAAAGCGTTTGTGTTTGGATAGCGATATTTCCGTAATCGAGCCTCGAAATCGGAAACGGTTTTAAAAATCCATTTTTAAATTTTTAAGAGCTTTCTAAAACTGAAAACGAAAATACTCTGCGAGGTTTGGTTCTCGAAATATTCGCATCCAAAGTCAAATTACTGTATTTCGATGCAACCCTAAAAAGGGCTTTGGATAACGATATTTCCGCAACCAAGCCTTGTAAGAGGTTGCAGTTTTCAGTTTCGTATAGAAAATTAACAGGCCTTTCCGCCGATATGAATAAAATAATTTTGCAAGCTTCGATTCTCGAAATATTCACATCAGAAATGATATTTCTTTGTTTTTTTCGGTCCAACCTTAAAAAGTGTCGATGGCGATATTTCCACTACAAAGCCTCGTAAGGGGTTGCGGTTTGCAGTGGGAATAGCAAATTCCCAGAGCTTTCCAGCGATGTAAAAATTTTAACAAAAATTTTTTCAATGATTTTTGAAAAAAATCATGGACTACCCCCTTGCCACTTTTTTCAACTTTTAAAAAATGTTTCCAAATCCCATCGAGCTTTACATCAAAAGACAGGTTTTTTCAAACTCTATCCGGACGTCTAAGCCAAAAGCGTGTGGAAGGTCTGGTTCTCGAAATATTTTCATCCAAAGTGATTGCTCGATTTACTGCATTTCTGTGCAAAACATGCAAAAGCGTTTGTGTTTGGATAGCGATATTTCCGTAATCGAGCCTCGAAATCGGAAACGGTTTTAAAAATCTATCATTAAATTTTTAAGAGCTTTCTAAAACTGAAAACGAAAATACTCTGCGAGGTTTGGTTCTCGAAATATTCGCATCCAAAGTCAAATTACTGTATTTCGATGCAACCCTAAAAAGGGCTTTGGATAACGATATTTCCGCAACCAAGCCTTGTAAGAGGTTGCAGTTTTCAGTTTCGTATAGAAAATTAACAGGCCTTTCCGCCGATATGAATAAAAAAATTTTGCAAGCTTCGGTTCTCGAAATATTCACATCAGAAATGATATTACTTTGTTTTTTCGGTCCAACCTTAAAAAGTGTCGATGGCGATATTTCCACAACAAAGCCTCGTAAGGGGTTGCGGTTTGCAGTGGCGAATAGCAAATTCCCAGAGCTTTCCAGCGATGTAAAAATTTTGACAAAAATTTTTTCAATGATTTTTGAAAAAAATCATGGACTACCCCCTTGCCACTTTTTTCAACTTTTAAAAAACGTTTCCAAATCCCATCGAGCTATACATTAAAAGACAGGTTTTTTCAAACTTTATCCGGACGTCTAAACCAAAAGCGTGTGGAAGGTCTGGTTCTCGAAATATTTTCATCCAAAGTGATTGCTCGATTTACTGCATTTCTGTGCAAAACATGCAAAAGCGTTTGTGTTTGGATAGCGATATTTCCGTAATCGAGCCTCGAAATCGGAAACGGTTTTAAAAATCTATCATTAAATTTTTAAGAGCTTTCTAAAACTGAAAACGGAAATACTCTGCGAGGTTTGGTTCTCGAAATATTCGCATCCAAAGTCAAATTACTGTATTTCGATGCAACCCTAAAAAGGGCTTTGGATAACGATATTTCCGCAACCAAGCCTTGTAAGAGGTTGCAGTTTTCAGTTTCGTATAGAAAATTAACAGGCCTTTCCGCCGATATGAATAAAAAAATTTTGCAAGCTTCGGTTCTCGAAATATTCACATCAGAAATGATATTACTTTGTTTTTTTCGGTCCAACCTTAAAAAGTGTCGATGGCGATATTTCCACAACAAAGCCTCGTAAGGGGTTGCGGTTTGCAGTGGCGAATAGCAAATTCCCAGAGCTTTCCAGCGATGTAAAAATTTTGACAAAAATTTTTTCAATGATTTTTGAAAACAATCATGGACTACCCCCTTGCCACTTTTTTTCAACTTTTAAAAAATGTTTCCAAATCCCATCGAGCTATACATCAAAAGACAGGTTTTTTCAAACTCTATCCGGACGTCTAAACCAAAAGCGTGTGGAAGGTCTGGTTCTCGAAATATTTTCATCCAAAGTGATTGCTCGATTTACTGCATTTCTGTGCAAAACATGCAAAAGCGATTGTGTTTGGATAGCGATATTTCCGTAATCGAGCCTCGAAATCGGAAACGGTTTTAAAAATCCATTGTTAAATTTTTAAGAGCTTTCTAAAACTGAAAACGAAAATACTCTGCGAGGTTTGGTTCTCGAAATATTCGCATCCAAAGTCAAATTACTGTATTTCGATGCAACCCTAAAAAGGGCTTTGGATAACGATATTTCCGCAACCAAGCCTTGTAAGAGGTTGCAGTTTTCATTTTCGTATAGAAAATTAACAGGCCTTTCCGCCGATATGAATAAAAAAATTTTGCAAGCTTCGGTTCTCGAAATATTCACATCAGAAATGATATTTCTTTGTTTTTTTCGGTCCAACCTTAAAAAGTGTCGATGGCGATATTTCCACAACAAAGCCTCGTAAGGGGTTGCGGTTTGCAGTGGCGAATATCAAATTCCCAGAGCTTTCCAGCGATGTAAAAATTTTGACAAAAATTTTTTTAATGATTTTTGAAAAAAATCATGGACTACCCCCTTGCCACTTTTTTTCAACTTTTAAAAAATGTTTCCAAATCCCATCGAGCTATGCATCAAAAGACAGGTTTTTTCAAACTCTATCCGGACGTCTAAACCAAAAGCGTGTGGAAGGTCTGGTTCTCGAAATATTTTCATCCAAAGTGATTGCTCGATTCACTGAATTTTTGTGCAAAACATGCAAAAGCGTTTGTGTTTGGATAGCGATATTTCCGTAATCGAGCCTCGAAATCGGAAACGGTTTTAAAAATCCATTTTTAAATTTTTAAGAGCTTTCTAAAACTGAAAACGAAAATACTCTGCGAGGTTTGGTTCTCGAAATATTCGCATCCAAAGTCAAATTACTGTATTTCGATGCAACCCTAAAAAGGGCTTTGGATAACGATATTTCCGCAACCAAGCCTTGTAAGAGGTTGCAGTTTTCAGTTTCGTATAGAAAATTAACAGGCCTTTCCGCCGATATGAATAAAATAATTTTGCAAGCTTCGATTCTCGAAATATTCACATCAGAAATGATATTTCTTTGTTTTTTTCGGTCCAACCTTAAAAAGTGTCGATGGCGATATTTCCACTACAAAGCCTCGTAAGGGGTTGCGGTTTGCAGTGGCGAATAGCAAATTCCCAGAGCTTTCCAGCGATGTAAAAATTTTAACAAAAATTTTTTCAATGATTTTTGAAAAAAATCATGGACTACCCCCTTGCCACTTTTTTCAACTTTTAAAAAATGTTTCCAAATCCCATCGAGCTTTACATCAAAAGACAGGTTTTTTCAAACTCTATCCGGACGTCTAAGCCAAAAGCGTGTGGAAGGTCTGGTTCTCGAAATATTTTCATCCAAAGTGATTGCTCGATTTACTGCATTTCTGTGCAAAACATGCAAAAGCGTTTGTGTTTGGATAGCGATATTTCCGTAATCGAGCCTCGAAATCGGAAACGGTTTTAAAAATCTATCATTAAATTTTTAAGAGCTTTCTAAAACTGAAAACGAAAATACTCTGCGAGGTTTGGTTCTCGAAATATTCGCATCCAAAGTCAAATTACTGTATTTCGATGCAACCCTAAAAAGGGCTTTGGATAACGATATTTCCGCAACCAAGCCTTGTAAGAGGTTGCAGTTTTCAGTTTCGTATAGAAAATTAACAGGCCTTTCCGCCGATATGAATAAAAAAATTTTGCAAGCTTCGGTTCTCGAAATATTCACATCAGAAATGATATTACTTTGTTTTTTCGGTCCAACCTTAAAAAGTGTCGATGGCGATATTTCCACAACAAAGCCTCGTAAGGGGTTGCGGTTTGCAGTGGCGAATAGCAAATTCCCAGAGCTTTCCAGCGATGTAAAAATTTTGACAAAAATTTTTTCAATGATTTTTGAAAAAAATCATGGACTACCCCCTTGCCACTTTTTTCAACTTTTAAAAAACGTTTCCAAATCCCATCGAGCTATACATTAAAAGACAGGTTTTTTCAAACTTTATCCGGACGTCTAAACCAAAAGCGTGTGGAAGGTCTGGTTCTCGAAATATTTTCATCCAAAGTGATTGCTCGATTTACTGCATTTCTGTGCAAAACATGCAAAAGCGTTTGTGTTTGGATAGCGATATTTCCGTAATCGAGCCTCGAAATCGGAAACGGTTTTAAAAATCTATCATTAAATTTTTAAGAGCTTTCTAAAACTGAAAACGGAAATACTCTGCGAGGTTTGGTTCTCGAAATATTCGCATCCAAAGTCAAATTACTGTATTTCGATGCAACCCTAAAAAGGGCTTTGGATAACGATATTTCCGCAACCAAGCCTTGTAAGAGGTTGCAGTTTTCAGTTTCGTATAGAAAATTAACAGGCCTTTCCGCCGATATGAATAAAAAAATTTTGCAAGCTTCGGTTCTCGAAATATTCACATCAGAAATGATATTACTTTGTTTTTTTCGGTCCAACCTTAAAAAGTGTCGATGGCGATATTTCCACAACAAAGCCTCGTAAGGGGTTGCGGTTTGCAGTGGCGAATAGCAAATTCCCAGAGCTTTCCAGCGATGTAAAAATTTTGACAAAAATTTTTTCAATGATTTTTGAAAACAATCATGGACTACCCCCTTGCCACTTTTTTTCAACTTTTAAAAAATGTTTCCAAATCCCATCGAGCTATACATCAAAAGACAGGTTTTTTCAAACTCTATCCGGACGTCTAAACCAAAAGCGTGTGGAAGGTCTGGTTCTCGAAATATTTTCATCCAAAGTGATTGCTCGATTTACTGCATTTCTGTGCAAAACATGCAAAAGCGATTGTGTTTGGATAGCGATATTTCCGTAATCGAGCCTCGAAATCGGAAACGGTTTTAAAAATCCATTGTTAAATTTTTAAGAGCTTTCTAAAACTGAAAACGAAAATACTCTGCGAGGTTTGGTTCTCGAAATATTCGCATCCAAAGTCAAATTACTGTATTTCGATGCAACCCTAAAAAGGGCTTTGGATAACGATATTTCCGCAACCAAGCCTTGTAAGAGGTTGCAGTTTTCATTTTCGTATAGAAAATTAACAGGCCTTTCCGCCGATATGAATAAAAAAATTTTGCAAGCTTCGGTTCTCGAAATATTCACATCAGAAATGATATTTCTTTGTTTTTTTCGGTCCAACCTTAAAAAGTGTCGATGGCGATATTTCCACAACAAAGCCTCGTAAGGGGTTGCGGTTTGCAGTGGCGAATATCAAATTCCCAGAGCTTTCCAGCGATGTAAAAATTTTGACAAAAATTTTTTCAATGATTTTTGAAAAAAATCATGGACTACCCCCTTGCCACTTTTTTTCAACTTTTAAAAAATGTTTCCAAATCCCATCGAGCTATGCATCAAAAGACAGGTTTTTTCAAACTCTATCCGGACGTCTAAACCAAAAGCGTGTAGAAGGTCTGGTTCTCGAAATATTTTCATCCAAAGTGATTGCTCGATTCACTGAATTTTTGTGCAAAACATGCAAAAGCGTTTGTGTTTGGATAGCGATATTTCCGTAATCGAGCCTCGAAATCGGAAACGGTTTTAAAAATCCATTTTTAAATTTTTAAGAGCTTTCTAAAACTGAAAACGAAAATACTCTGCGAGGTTTGGTTCTCGAAATATTCGCATCCAAAGTCAAATTACTGTATTTCGATGCAACCCTAAAAAGGGCTTTGGATAACGATATTTCCGCAACCAAGCCTTGTAAGAGGTTGCAGTTTTCAGTTTCGTATAGAAAATTAACAGGCCTTTCCGCCGATATGAATAAAAAAATTTTGCAAGCTTCGGTTCTCGAAATATTCACATCAGAAATGATATTACTTTGTTTTTTCGGTCCAACCTTAAAAAGTGTCGATGGCGATATTTCCACAACAAAGCCTCGTAAGGGGTTGCGGTTTGCAGTGGCGAATAGCAAATTCCCAGAGCTTTCCAGCGATGTAAAAATTTTGACAAAAATTTTTTCAATGATTTTTGAAAAAAATCATGGACTACCCCCTTGCCACTTTTTTCAACTTTTAAAAAACGTTTCCAAATCCCATCGAGCTATACATTAAAAGACAGGTTTTTTCAAACTTTATCCGGACGTCTAAACCAAAAGCGTGTGGAAGGTCTGGTTCTCGAAATATTTTCATCCAAAGTGATTGCTCGATTTACTGCATTTCTGTGCAAAACATGCAAAAGCGTTTGTGTTTGGATAGCGATATTTCCGTAATCGAGCCTCGAAATCGGAAACGGTTTTAAAAATCTATCATTAAATTTTTAAGAGCTTTCTAAAACTGAAAACGGAAATACTCTGCGAGGTTTGGTTCTCGAAATATTCGCATCCAAAGTCAAATTACTGTATTTCGATGCAACCCTAAAAAGGGCTTTGGATAACGATATTTCCGCAACCAAGCCTTGTAAGAGGTTGCAGTTTTCAGTTTCGTATAGAAAATTAACAGGCCTTTCCGCCGATATGAATAAAAAAATTTTGCAAGCTTCGGTTCTCGAAATATTCACATCAGAAATGATATTACTTTGTTTTTTTCGGTCCAACCTTAAAAAGTGTCGATGGCGATATTTCCACAACAAAGCCTCGTAAGGGGTTGCGGTTTGCAGTGGCGAATAGCAAATTCCCAGAGCTTTCCAGCGATGTAAAAATTTTGACAAAAATTTTTTCAATGATTTTTGAAAACAATCATGGACTACCCCCTTGCCACTTTTTTTCAACTTTTAAAAAATGTTTCCAAATCCCATCGAGCTATACATCAAAAGACAGGTTTTTTCAAACTCTATCCGGACGTCTAAACCAAAAGCGTGTGGAAGGTCTGGTTCTCGAAATATTTTCATCCAAAGTGATTGCTCGATTTACTGCATTTCTGTGCAAAACATGCAAAAGCGATTGTGTTTGGATAGCGATATTTCCGTAATCGAGCCTCGAAATCGGAAACGGTTTTAAAAATCCATTTTTAAATTTTTAAGAGCTTTCTAAAACTGAAAACGAAAATACTCTGCGAGGTTTGGTTCTCGAAATATTCGCATCCAAAGTCAAATTACTGTATTTCGATGCAACCCTAAAAAGGGCTTTGGATAACGATATTTCCGCAACCAAGCCTTGTAAGAGGTTGCAGTTTTCAGTTTCGTATAGAAAATTAACAGGCCTTTCCGCCGATATGAATAAAATAATTTTGCAAGCTTCGGTTCTCGAAATATTCACATCAGAAATGATATTACTTTGTTTTTTCGGTCCAACCTTAAAAAGTGTCGATGGCGATATTTCCACAACAAAGCCTCGTAAGGGGTTGCGGTTTGCAGTGGCGAATAGCAAATTCCCAGAGCTTTCCAGCGATGTAAAAATTTTGACAAAAATTTTTTCAATGATTTTTGAAAAAAATCATGGACTACCCCCTTGCCACTTTTTTCAACTTTTAAAAAATGTTTCCAAATCCCATCGAGCTATACATTAAAAGACAGGTTTTTTCAAACTTTATCCGGACGTCTAAACCAAAAGCGTGTGGAAGGTCTGGTTCTCGAAATATTTTCATCCAAAGTGATTGCTCGATTTACTGCATTTCTGTGCAAAACATGCAAAAGCGTTTGTGTTTGGATAGCGATATTTCCGTAATCGAGCCTCGAAATCGGAAACGGTTTTAAAAATCTATCATTAAATTTTTAAGAGCTTTCTAAAACTGAAAACGAAAATACTCTGCGAGGTTTGGTTCTCGAAATATTCGCATCCAAAGTCAAATTACTGTATTTCGATGCAACCCTAAAAAGGGCTTTGGATAACGATATTTCCGCAACCAAGCCTTGTAAGAGGTTGCAGTTTTCAGTTTCGTATAGAAAATTAACAGGCCTTTCCGCCGATATGAATAAAAAAATTTTGCAAGCTTCGGTTCTCGAAATATTCACATCAGAAATGATATTACTTTGTTTTTTTCGGTCCAACCTTAAAAAGTGTCGATGGCGATATTTCCACAACAAAGCCTCGTAAGGGGTTGCGGTTTGCAGTGGCGAATAGCAAATTCCCAGAGCTTTCCAGCGATGTAAAAATTTTGACAAAATTTTTTTCAATGATTTTTGAAAAAAATCATGGATTACCCCCTTGCCACTTTTTTCAACTTTTAAAAAATGTTTCCAAATCCCATCGAGCTATACATTAAAAGACAGGTTTTTTCAAACTTTATCCGGACGTCTAAGCCAAAAGCGTGTGGAAGGTCTGGTTCTCGAAATATTTTCATCCAAAGTGATTGCTCGATTTACTGCATTTCTGTGCAAAACATGCAAAAGCGTTTGTGTTTGGATAGCGATATTTCCGTAATCGAGCCTCGAAATCGGAAACGGTTTTAAAAATCCACTGTTAAATTTTTAAGAGCTTTCTAAAACTGAAAACGAAAATACTCTGCGAGGTTTGGTTCTCGAAATATTCGCATCCAAAATCAAATTACTGTATTTCGATGCAACCCTAAAAAGGGCTTTGGATAACGATATTTCCGCAACCAAGCCTTGTAAGAGGTTGCAGTTTTCAGTTTCGTATAGAAAATTAACAGGCCTTTCCGCCGATATGAATAAAAAAATTTTGCAAGCTTCGGTTCTCGAAATATTCACATCAGAAATGATATTTCTTTGTTTTTTTCGGTCCAACCTTAAAAAGTGTCGATGGCGATATTTCCACAACAAAGCCTCGTAAGGGGTTGCGGTTTGCAGTGACGAATAGCAAATTCCCAGAGCTTTCCAGCGATGTAAAAATTTTGACAAAAATTTTTTCAATGATTTTTGAAAACAATCATGGACTACCCCCTTGCCACTTTTTTTCAACTTTTAAAAAATGTTTCCAAATCCCATCGAGCTATACATCAAAAGACAGGTTTTTTCAAACTCTATCCGGACGTCTAAACCAAAAGCGTGTGGAAGGTCTGGTTCTCGAAATATTTTCATCCAAAGTGATTGCTCGATTTACTGCATTTCTGTGCAAAACATGCAAAAGCGTTTGTGTTTGGATAGCGATATTTCCGTAATCGAGCCTCGAAATCGGAAACGGTTTTAAAAATCCATTGTTAAATTTTTAAGAGCTTTCTAAAACTGAAAACGAAAATACTCTGCGAGGTTTGGTTCTCGAAATATTCGCATCCAAAGTCAAATTACTGTATTTCGATGCAACCCTAAAAAGGGCTTTGGATAACGATATTTCCGCAACCAAGCCTTGTAAGAGGTTGCAGTTTTCAGTTTGTATAGAAAATTAACAGGCCTTTCCGCCGATATGAATAAAAAAATTTTGCAAGCTTCGGTTCTCGAAATATTCACATCAGAAATGATATTTCTTTGTTTTTTTCGGTCCAACCTTAAAAAGTGTCGATGGCGATATTTCCACAACAAAGCCTCGTAAGGGGTTGCGGTTTGCAGTGGCGAATAGCAAATTCCCAGAGCTTTCCAGCGATGTAAAAATTTTGACAAAATTTTTTTCAATGATTTTTGAAAAAAATCATGGACTACCCCCTTGCCACTTTTTTCAACTTTTAAAAAATGTTTCCAAATCCCATCGAGCTATACATTAAAAGACAGGTTTTTTCAAACTTTATCCGGACGTCTAAACCAAAAGCGTGTGGAAGGTCTGGTTCTCGAAATATTTTCATCCAAAGTGATTGCTCGATTTACTGCATTTCTGTGCAAAACATGCAAAAGCGTTTGTGTTTGGATAGCGATATTTCCGTAATCGAGCCTTGAAATCGGAAACGGTTTTAAAAATCTATCATTAAATTTTTAAGAGCTTTCTAAAACTGAAAACGGAAATACTCTGCGAGGTTTGGTTCTCGAAATATTCGCATCCAAAGTCAAATTACTGTATTTCGATGCAACCCTAAAAAGGGCTTTGGATAACGATATTTCCGCAACCAAGCCTTGTAAGAGGTTGCAGTTTTCAGTTTCGTATAGAAAATTAACAGGCCTTTCCGCCGATATGAATACAAAAATTTTGCAAGCTTCGGTTCTCGAAATATTCACATCAGAAATGATATTACTTTGTTTTTTTTCGGTCCAACCTTAAAAAGTGTCGATGGCGATATTTCCACAACAAAGCCTCGTAAGGGGTTGCGGTTTGCAGTGGCGAATAGCAAATTCCCAGAGCTTTCCAGCGATGTAAAAATTTTGACAAAAATTTTTTCAATGATTTTTGAAAAAAATCATGGACTACCCCCTTGCCACTTTTTTTCAACTTTTAAAAAATGTTTCCAAATCCCATCGAGCTATACATCAAAAGACATGTTTTTTCAAACTCTATCCGGACGTCTAAACCAAAAGCGTGTGGAAGGTCTGGTTCTCGAAATATTTTCATCCAAAGTGATTGCTCGATTTACTGCATTTCTGTGCAAAACATGCAAGAGCGTTTGTGTTTGGATAGCGATATTTCCGTAATCGAGCCTTGAAATCGGAAACGGTTTTAAAAATCTATCATTAAATTTTTAAGAGCTTTCTAAAACTGAAAACGGAAATACTCTGCGAGGTTTGGTTCTCGAAATATTCGCATCCAAAGTCAAATTACTGTATTTCGATGCAACCCTAAAAAGGGCTTTGGATAACGATATTTCCGCAACCGAGCCTTGTAAGAGGTTGCAGTTTTCAGTTTCGTATAGAAAATTAACAGGCCTTTCCGCCGATATGAATAAAATAATTTTGCAAGCTTCGCTTCTCGAAATATTCACATCAGAAATGATATTACTTTGTTTTTTTCTGTCCAACCTTAAAAAGTGTCGATGGCGATATTTCCACAACAAAGCCTCGTAAGGGGTTGCGGTTTGCAGTGGCGAATAGCAAATTCCCAGAGCTTTCCAGCGATGTAAAAATTTTGACAAAAATGTTTTCAATGATTTTTGAAAAAAATCATGGACTTTTAAAAAATGTTTCCAAATCCCATCGAGCTATACATCAAAAGACAGGTTTTTTCAAACTCTATCCGGACGTCTAAGCCAAAAGCGTGTGGAAGGTCTGGTTCTCGAAATATTTTCATCCAAAGTGATTGCTCGATTTACTGCATTTCTGTGCAAAACATGCAAAAGCGTTTGTGTTTGGATAGCGATATTTCCGTAATCGAGCCTCGAAATCGGAAACGGTTTTAAAAATCCATTGTTAAATTTTTAAGAGCTTTCTAAAACTGAAAACGAAAATACTCTGCGAGGTTTGGTTCTCGAAATATTCGCATCCAAAGTCAAATTACTGTATTTCGATGCAACCCTAAAAAGGGCTTTGGATAACGATATTTCCGCAACCAAGCCTTGTAAGAGGTTGCAGTTTTCATTTTCGTATAGAAAATTAACAGGCCTTTCCGCCGATATGAATAAAAAAATTTGGCAAGCTTCGGTTCTCGAAATATTCACATCAGAAATGATATTTCTTTGTTTTTTTCGGTCCAACCTTAAAAAGTGTCAATGGCGATATTTCCACAACAAAGCCTCGTAAGGGGTTGCGGTTTGCAGTGGCGAATATCAAATTCCCAGAGCTTTCCAGCGATGTAAAAATTTTGACAAAAATTTTTTCAATGATTTTTGAAAAAAATCATGGACTACCCCCTTGCCACTTTTTTCAACTTTTAAAAAATGTTTCCAAATCCCATCGAGCTATACATTAAAAGACAGGTTTTTTCAAACTTTATCCGGACGTCTAAACCAAAAGCGTGTGGAAGGTCTGGTTCTCGAAATATTTTCATCCAAAGTGATTGCTCGATTTACTGCATTTCTGTGCAAAACATGCAAAAGCGTTTGTGTTTGGATAGCGATATTTCCGTAATCGAGCCTTGAAATCGGAAACGGTTTTAAAAATCTATCATTAAATTTTTAAGAGCTTTCTAAAACTGAAAACGGAAATACTCTGCGAGGTTTGGTTCTCGAAATATTCGCATCCAAAGTCAAATTACTGTATTTCGATGCAACCCTAAAAAGGGCTTTGGATAACGATATTTCCGCAACCAAGCCTTGTAAGAGGTTGCAGTTTTCAGTTTCGTATAGAAAATTAACAGGCCTTTCCGCCGATATGAATTCAAAAATTTTGCAAGCTTCGGTTCTCGAAATATTCACATCAGAAATGATATTACTTTGTTTTTTTTCGGTCCAACCTTAAAAAGTGTCGATGGCGATATTTCCACAACAAAGCCTCGTAAGGGGTTGCGGTTTGCAGTGGCGAATAGCAAATTCCCAGAGCTTTCCAGCGATGTAAAAATTTTGACAAAAATTTTTTCAATGATTTTTGAAAAAAATCATGGACTTTTAAAAAATGTTTCCAAATCCCATCGAGCTATACATCAAAAGACAGGTTTTTTCAAACTCTATCCGGACGTCTAAGCCAAAAGCGTGTGGAAGGTCTGGTTCTCGAAATATTTTCATCCAAAGTGATTGCTCGATTTACTGCATTTCTGTGCAAAACATGCAAAAGCGTTTGTGTTTGGATAGCGATATTTCCGTAATCGAGCCTCGAAATCGGAAACGGTTTTAAAAATCCATCGTTAAATTTTTAAGAGCTTTCTAAAACTGAAAACGAAAATACTCTGCGAGGTTTGGTTCTCGAAATATTCGCATCCAAAGTCAAATTACTGTATTTCGATGCAACCCTAAAAAGGGCTTTGGATAACGATATTTCCGCAACCAAGCCTTGCAAGAGGTTGCAGTTTTCAGTTTCGTATAGAAAATTAACAGGCCTTTCCGCCGATATGAATAAAAAAAATTTGCAAGCTTCGGTTCTCGAAATATTCACATCAGAAATGATATTTCTTTGTTTTTTTCGGTCCAACCTTAAAAAGTGTCGATGGCGATATTTCCACAACAAAGCCTCGTAAGGGGTTGCGGTTTGCAGTGGCGAATAGCAAATTCCCAGAGCTTTCCAGCGATGTAAAAATTTTGACAAAAATTTTTTCAATGATTTTTGAAAAAAATCATGGACTACCCCCTTGCCACTTTTTTTCAACTTTTAAAAAATGTTTCCAAATCCCATCGAGCTATACATCAAAAGACAGGTTTTTTCAAACTCTATCCGGACGTCTAAACCAAAAGCGTGTGGAAGGTCTGGTTCTCGAAATATTTTCATCCAAAGTGATTGCTCGATTTACTGCATTTCTGTGCAAAACATGCAAAAGCGTTTGTGTTTGGATAGCGATATTTCCGTAATCGAGCCTCGAAATCGGAAACAGTTTTAAAAATCCATTGTTAAATTTTTAAGAGCTTTCTAAAACTGAAAACGAAAATACTCTGCGAGGTTTGGTTCTCGAAATATTCGCATCCAAAGTCAAATTACTGTATTTCGATGCAACCCTAAAAAGGGCTTTGGATAACGATATTTCCGCAACCAAGCCTTGCAAGAGGTTGCAGTTTTCAGTTTCGTATAGAAAATTAACAGGCCTTTCCGCCGATATGAATAAAAAAAATTTGCAAGCTTCGGTTCTCGAAATATTCACATCAGAAATGATATTTCTTTGTTTTTTTCGGTCCAACCTTAAAAAGTGTCGATGGCGATATTTCCACTACAAAGCCTCGTAAGGGGTTGCGGTTTGCAGTGGCGAATAGCAAATTCCCAGAGCTTTCCAGCGATGTAAAAATTTTGACAAAAATTTTTTCAATGATTTTTGAAAAAAATCATGGACTACCCCCTTGCCACTTTTTTTCAACTTTTAAAAAATGTTTCCAAATCCCATCGAGCTATACATCAAAAGACAGGTTTTTTCAAACTCTATCCGGACGTCTAAGCCAAAAGCGTGTGGAAGGTCTGGTTCTCGAAATATTTTCATCCAAAGTGATTGCTCGATTTACTGCATTTCTGTGCAAAACATGCAAAAGCGTTTGTGTTTGGATAGCGATATTTCCGTAATCGAGCCTCGAAATCGGAAACAGTTTTAAAAATCCATTGTTAAATTTTTAAGAGCTTTCTAAAACTGAAAACGAAAATACTCTGCGAGGTTTGGTTCTCGAAATATTCGCATCCAAAGTCAAATTACTGTATTTCGATGCAACCCTAAAAAGGGCTTTGGATAACGATATTTCCGCAACCAAGCCTTGCAAGAGGTTGCAGTTTTCAGTTTCGTATAGAAAATTAACAGGCCTTTCCGCCGATATGAATAAAAAAATTTTGCAAGCTTCGGTTCTCGAAATATTCACATCAGAAATGATATTTCTTTGTTTTTTTCGGTCCAACCTTCAAAAGTGTCGATGGCGATATTTCCACTACAAAGCCTCGTAAGGGGTTGCGGTTTGCAGTGGCGAATAGCAAATTCCCAGAGCTTTCCAGCGATGTAAAAATTTTAACAAAAATTTTTTCAATGATTTTTGAAAAAAATCATGGACCCCCTTGCCACTTTTTTTCAACTTTTAAAAAATGTTTCCAAATCCAATCGAGCTTTACATCAAAAGACAGGTTTTTTCAAACTCTATCCGGACGTCTAAGCCAAAAGCGTGTGGAAGGTCTGGTTCTCGAAATATTTTCATCCAAAGTGATTGCTCGATTTACTGCATTTCTGTGCAAAACATGCAAAAGCGTTTGTGTTTGGATAGCGATATTTCCGTAATCGAGCCTCGAAATCGGAAACGGTTTTAAAAATCCATTGTTAAATTTTTAAGAGCTTTCTAAAACTGAAAACGAAAATACTCTGCGAGGTTTGGTTCTCGAAATATTCGCATCCAAAGTCAAATTACTGTATTTCGATGCAACCCTAAAAAGGGCTTTGGATAACGATATTTCCGCAACCAAGCCTTGCAAGAGGTTGCAGTTTTCAGTTTCGTATAGAAAATTAACAGGCCTTTCCGCCGATATGAATAAAAAAAATTTGCAAGCTTCGGTTCTCGAAATATTCACATCAGAAATGATATTTCTTTGTTTTTTTCGGTCCAACCTTAAAAAGTGTCGATGGCGATATTTCCACAACAAAGCCTCGTAAGGGGTTGCGGTTTGCAGTGGCGAATAGCAAATTCCCAGAGCTTTCCAGCGATGTAAAAATTTTGACAAAAAATTTTCAATGATTTTTGAAAAAAATCATGGACTACCCCCTTGCCACTTTTTTTCAACTTTTAAAAAATGTTTCCAAATCCCATCGAGCTTTACATCAAAAGACAGGTTTTTTCAAACTCTATCCGGACGTCTAAACCAAAAGCGTGTGGAAGGTCTGGTTCTCGAAATATTTTCATCCAAAGTGATTGCTCGATTTACTGCATTTCTGTGCAAAACATGCAAAAGCGTTTGTGTTTGGATAGCGATATTTCCGTAATCGAGCCTCGAAATCGGAAACAGTTTTAAAAATCCATTGTTAAATTTTTAAGAGCTTTCTAAAACTGAAAACGAAAATACTCTGCGAGGTTTGGTTCTCGAAATATTCGCATCCAAAGTCAAATTACTGTATTTCGATGCAACCCTAAAAAGGGCTTTGGATAACGATATTTCCGCAACCAAGCCTTGCAAGAGGTTGCAGTTTTCAGTTTCGTATAGAAAATTAACAGGCCTTTCCGCCGATATGAATAAAAAAAATTTGCAAGCTTCGGTTCTCGAAATATTCACATCAGAAATGATATTTCTTTGTTTTTTTCGGTCCAACCTTAAAAAGTGTCGATGGCGATATTTCCACAACAAAGCCTCGTAAGGGGTTGCGGTTTGCAGTGGCGAATAGCAAATTCCCAGAGCTTTCCAGCGATGTAAAAATTTTGACAAAAATTTTTTCAATGATTTTTGAAAAAAATCATGGACTACCCCCTTGCCACTTTTTTTCAACTTTTAAAAAATGTTTCCAAATCCCATCGAGCTATACATCAAAAGACAGGTTTTTTCAAACTCTATCCGGACGTCTAAGCCAAAAGCGTGTGGAAGGTCTGGTTCTCGAAATATTTTCATCCAAAGTGATTGCTCGATTTACTGCATTTCTGTGCAAAACATGCAAAAGCGTTTGTGTTTGGATAGCGATATTTCCGTAATCGAGCCTCGAAATCGGAAACAGTTTTAAAAATCCATTGTTAAATTTTTAAGAGCTTTCTAAAACTGAAAACGAAAATACTCTGCGAGGTTTGGTTCTCGAAATATTCGCATCCAAAGTCAAATTACTGTATTTCGATGCAACCCTAAAAAGGGCTTTGGATAACGATATTTCCGCAACCAAGCCTTGTAAGAGGTTGCAGTTTTCAGTTTCGTATAGAAAATTAACAGGCCTTTCCGCCGATATGAATAAAAAAATTTTGCAAGCTTCGGTTCTCGAAATATTCACATCAGAAATGATATTTCTTTGTTTTTTTCGGTCCAACCTTCAAAAGTGTCGATGGCGATATTTCCACTACAAAGCCTCGTAAGGGGTTGCGGTTTGCAGTGGCGAATAGCAAATTCCCAGAGCTTTCCAGCGATGTAAAAATTTTAACAAAAATTTTTTCAATGATTTTTGAAAAAAATCATGGACTACCCCCTTGCCACTTTTTTTCAACTTTTAAAAAATGTTTCCAAATCCCATCGAGCTTTACATCAAAAGACAGGTTTTTTCAAACTCTATCCGGACGTCTAAGCCAAAAGCGTGTGGAAGGTCTGGTTCTCGAAATATTTTCATCCAAAGTGATTGCTCGATTTACTGCATTTCTGTGCAAAACATGCAAAAGCGTTTGTGTTTGGATAGCGATATTTCCGTAATCGAGCCTCGAAATCGGAAACGGTTTTAAAAATCCATCGTTAAATTTTTAAGAGCTTTCTAAAACTGAAAACGAAAATACTCTGCGAGGTTTGGTTCTCGAAATATTCGCATCCAAAGTCAAATTACTGTATTTCGATGCAACCCTAAAAAGGGCTTTGGATAACGATATTTCCGCAACCAAGCCTTGTAAGAGGTTGCAGTTTTCAGTTTCGTATAGAAAATTAACAGGCCTTTTCGCCGATATGAATAAAAAAATTTTGCAAGCTTCGGTTCTCGAAATATTCACATCAGAAATGATATTTCTTTGTTTTTTTCGGTCCAACCTTAAAAAGTGTCGATGGCGATATTTCCACAACAAAGCCTCGTAAGGGGTTGCGGTTTGCAGTGGCGAATAGCAAATTCCCAGAGCTTTCCAGCGATGTAAAAATTTTAACAAAAATTTTTTCAATGATTTTTGAAAAAAATCATGGACTACCCCCTTGCCACTTTTTTTCAACTTTTAAAAAATGTTTCCAAATCCCATCGAGCTATACATCAAAAGACAGGTTTTTTCAAACTCTATCCGGACGTCTAAACCAAAAGCGTGTGGAAGGTCTGGTTCTCGAAATATTTTCATCCAAAGTGATTGCTCGATTTACTGCATTTCTGTGCAAAACATGCAAGAGCGTTTGTGTTTGGATAGCGATATTTCCGTAATCGAGCCTCGAAATCGGCAACGGTTTTAAAAATCCATCGTTAAATTTTTAAGAGCTTTCTAAAACTGAAAACGAAAATACTCTGCGAGGTTTGGTTCTCGAAATATTCGCATCCAAAGTCAAATTACTGTATTTCGATGCAACCCTAAAAAGGGCTTTGGATAACGATATTTCCGCAACCAAGCCTTGTAAGAGGTTGCAGTTTTCAGTTTCGTATAGAAAATTAACAGGCCTTTCCGCCGATATGAATAAAATAATTTTGCAAGCTTCGGTTCTCGAAATATTCACATCAGAAATGATATTTCTTTGTTTTTTTCGGTCCAACCTTAAAAAGTGTCGATGGCGATATTTCCACTACAAAGCCTCGTAAGGGGTTGCGGTTTGCAGTGGCGAATAGCAAATTCCCAGAGCTTTCCAGCGATGTAAAAATTTTAACAAAAATTTTTTCAATGATTTTTGAAAAAAATCATGGACTACCCCCTTGCCACTTTTTTTCAACTTTTAAAAAATGTTTCCAAATCCCATCGAGCTTAACATCAAAAGACAGGTTTTTTCAAACTCTATCCGGACGTCTAAGCCAAAAGCGTGTGGAAGGTCTGGTTCTCGAAATATTTTCATCCAAAGTGATTGCTCGATTTACTGCATTTCTGTGCAAAACATGCAAAAGCGTTTGTGTTTGGATAGCGATATTGAGTGTGTGAAGTTAGCCCCCCTTTTTTTGAATTTGTTATTTTTGAAAATTGTTCCAGGTTGTTCCCGATTTGTTCCGCATTGTTCCAAATTTTTTTTCAAAAATATTCAAAAATGGGGGTTTTAGACCCAAAAAACAGTTTTTGACCTAGCCCCCCTTTTTTCGAAAATTGAAATTTTGAAAATTGTTCTAGAATGTTCTAGTTGTTCTGAACATTGTTCCAAGTTTTTGGACCTCTATATTCAAAAATTCAAAAGTTATGGCCGAAATCCGAAAAAAATCTAGCCCCCCTTTTTTCGAAAATCATACTTTTCAATTTTTTTTTAGGTTTAAAAAAGTGTTCCTAACATTGTTCCAAAAAATTGAAGTCGTAAAATGTCTACTTTTAAAGATAAAGCTTTCTAAACTTTTTTATCAAAAACGCAAAAAACCGGTCTCCAGTTTTTTTTTTTTTTTCAAACACATAATTCATATTTCTTGATGATAAATACATGTGTATGGAAAATTTTGTGTCTCTATATTTATACAATCACCCTTAAATCGAATTTAAAAAAAAAATCTAAAAGTTTTTGAACTTTGTAAGAACTCCATTTAGTCCCCTTTTATCATAAATCGACAATCTATATTTTGTTTCAAGTTCCAAACCGCTCAACCCAAATTGTTCCAAAGATTCATACAAAAATATTGAATATTGAAGATTTTAAGCCGAAAAAACACTTTAAATGAAAATATCCTATTTATCCTTGCTCTGGCCCCCCCTTTTACGAATTCAAAATTCTAAAACTTGTTCCAGGTTGTTCTAGGGCTCTTCTAAATTGTTCCAGAACTTCGTTTCTTAATATTGATTTTTACTATGAAAAATTTCAAAAAAATCGCCCCCACCCCCCCTGCTCCAAAATCAAAAATCTAAAAGTTGTTCCAAGTTCAAAATCCCTCAAACCCAATTGTTCCAAAAATTCATACAAAAATATTGAATATTGAAGATTTTAAGCCGAAAAAACACTTTAAATGAAAATATCCTATTTATCCTTGCTCTGGCCCCCCCTTTTACAAATTCAAAATTCTAAAACTTGTTCCAGGTTGTTCTAGGGCTCTTCTAAATTGTTCCAGAACTTCGTTTCTTAATATTGATTTTTACTATGAAAAATTTCAAAAAAATCGCCCCCACCCCCCCTGCTCCAAAATCAAAAATCTAAAAGTTGTTCCAAGTTCAAAATCCCTCAAACCCAATTGTTCCAAAGATTCATACAAAAATATTGAATATTGAAGATTTTAAGCCGAAAAAACACTTTAAATGAAAATATCCTATTTATCCTTGCTCTGGCCCCCCCTTTTACAAATTCAAAATTCTAAAACTTGTTCCAGGTTGTTCTAGGGCTCTTCTAAATTGTTCCAGAACTTCGTTTCTTAATATTGATTTTTACTATGAAAAATTTCAAAAAAATCGCCCCCACCCCCCCTGCTCCAAAATCAAAAATCTAAAAGTTGTTCCAAGTTCAAAATCCCTCAAACCCAATTGTTCCAAAGATTCATACAAAAATATTGAATATTGAAGATTTTAAGCCGAAAAAACACTTTAAATGAAAATATCCTATTTATCCTTGCTCTGGCCCCCCCTTTTACAAATTCAAAATTCTAAAACTTGTTCCAGGTTGTTCTAGGGCTCTTCTAAATTGTTCCAGAACTTCGTTTCTTAATATTGATTTTTACTATGAAAAATTTCAAAAAAATCGCCCCCAACCCCCCTGCTCCAAAATCAAAAATCTAAAAGTTGTTCCAAGTTCAAAATCCCTCAAACCCAATTGTTCCAAAGATTCATACAATAATATTGAATATTGAAGATTTTAAGCCGAAAAAACACTTTAAATGAAAATATCCTATTTATCCTTGCTCTGGCCCCCCCTTTTACAAATTCAAAATTCTAAAACTTGTTCCAGGTTGTTCTAGGGCTCTTCTAAATTGTTCCAGAACTTCGTTTCTTAATATTGATTTTTACTATGAAAAATTTCAGAAAAATCAATTCAAAAATCTCTTTAAATTATGAATCAGGGTTTTTCCAAAATTCCAATTAGGGTAGTTTTTGAAAATAATCGCCAATACAATTTTTTATTTTGAAGACAAATGTATATTGGAAAAAATCTGACTCATAATTTAAAGAGATTTTTGAATGATAGAGAGCATGGAAAAGGAAGCAGGTAGTTGATAGGTAAGATTGAAGGGTTTTCGTTGTTAAACTTCAAGTAATGTGCGTGTAAAAGAGTATTTTTGAAGGCATTTCAGGAGAAAGTTTGAAAACCGCAATTCATAATTTGGAGGATATATTTTTAAAGGGTATTACTTATTCTAATATGGGTGAAATGCATGACAATAACAAATATTTACGCATAAATGCAAGGTGATGGTATGGAATAAAGGAGAAATCATTGGAAAATTTAGGTAGTTTTTTAAGGAATAAATTTATATTTAAGGACACGTGTATTTTGCGTTTGATCAGTTGTACTAATACTCGATTTTATTTTTCCTTTTTTGAGTAATTTCAACGACAGTGGAACGCATTATAGTAAATTTTGAAGAACAATAGTTTACACATTATACCCGTATGCTGCTTAGTCATTCAACAACTTCTGAAGATCTACAACAAGCTGAAAATAATTTTTAATAAAGAAAAGTAGTAACAGAAAAAAATCAAAATAAATAGTAAATAAATAAGCTTGAAAAATTCGAGTAATATAAATAAATGCGTGATATGGTAATAATGGAAATTATTAAAATGTTTTAATGTTTAAAAATAATAAGAAAGTATTTTCTGGCCTTAAATCTTCAATTTTCAATATTTTTGTATGAATCTTTGGAACAATTGGGTTTGAGGGATTTTGAACTTGGAACAACTTTTAGATTTTTGATTTTGGAGCAGGGGGGGTGGGGGCGATTTTTTTGAAATTTTTCATAGTAAAAATCAATATTAAGAAACGAAGTTCTGGAACAATTTAGAAGAGCCCTAGAACAACCTGGAACAAGTTTTAGAATTTTGAATTTGTAAAAGGGGGGGCCAGAGCAAGGATAAATAGGATATTTTCATTTAAAGTGTTTTTTCGGCTTAAAATCTTCAATATTCAATATTTTTGTATGAATCTTTGGAACAATTGGGTTTGAGGGATTTTGAACTTGGAACAACTTTTAGATTTTTGATTTTGGAGCAGGGGGGGTGGGGGCGATTTTTTTGAAATTTTTCATAGTAAAAATCAATATTAAGAAACGAAGTTCTGGAACAATTTAGAAGAGCCCTAGAACAACCTGGAACAAGTTTTAGAATTTTGAATTTGTAAAAGGGGGGGCCAGAGCAAGGATAAATAGGATATTTTCATTTAAAGTGTTTTTTCGGCTTAAAATCTTCAATATTCAATATTTTTGTATGAATCTTTGGAACAATTGGGTTTGAGGGATTTTGAACTTGGAACAACTTTTAGATTTTTGATTTTGGAGCAGGGGGGGTGGGGGCGATTTTTTTGAAATTTTTCATAGTAAAAATCAATATTAAGAAACGAAGTTCTGGAACAATTTAGAAGAGCCCTAGAACAACCTGGAACAAGTTTTAGAATTTTGAATTTGTAAAAGGGGGGGCCAGAGCAAGGATAAATAGGATATTTTCATTTAAAGTGTTTTTTCGGCTTAAAATCTTCAATATTCAATATTTTTGTATGAATCTTTGGAAAAATTGGGTTTGAGGGATTTTGAACTTGGAACAACTTTTAGATTTTTGATTTTGGAGCAGGGGGGGTGGGGGCGATTTTTTTGAAATTTTTCATAGTAAAAATCAATATTAAGAAACGAAGTTCTGGAACAATTTAGAAGAGCCCTAGAACAACCTGGAACAAGTTTTAGAATTTTGAATTTGTAAAAGGGGGGGCCAGAGCAAGGATAAATAGGATATTTTCATTTAAAGTGTTTTTTCGGCTTAAAATCTTCAATATTCAATATTTTTGTATGAATCTTTGGAACAATTGGGTTTGAGGGATTTTGAACTTGGAACAACTTTTAGATTTTTGATTTTGGAGCAGGGGGGGTGGGGGCGATTTTTTTGAAATTATTCATAGTAAAAATCAATATTAAGAAACGAAGTTCTGGAACAATTTAGAAGAGCCCTAGAACAACCTGGAACAAGTTTTAGAATTTTGAATTTGTAAAAGGGGGGGCCAGAGCAAGGATAAATAGGATATTTTCATTTAAAGTGTTTTTTCGGCTTAAAATCTTCAATATTCAATATTTTTGTATGAATCTTTGGAACAATTGGGTTTGAGGGATTTTGAACTTGGAACAACTTTTAGATTTTTGATTTTGGAGCAGGGGGGGTGGGGGCGATTTTTTTGAAATTTTTCATAGTAAAAATCAATATTAAGAAACGAAGTTCTGGAACAATTTAGAAGAGCCCTAGAACAACCTGGAACAAGTTTTAGAATTTTGAATTTGTAAAAGGGGGGGCCAGAGCAAGGATAAATAGGATATTTTCATTTAAAGTGTTTTTTCGGCTTAAAATCTTCAATATTCAATATTTTTGTATGAATTTTTGGAACAATTGGGTTTGAGGGATTTTGAACTTGGAACAACTTTTAGATTTTTGATTTTGGAGCAGGGGGGGTGGGGGCGATTTTTTTGAAATTTTTCATAGTAAAAATCAATATTAAGAAACGAAGTTCTGGAACAATTTAGAAGAGCCCTAGAACAACCTGGAACAAGTTTTAGAATTTTGAATTCGTAAAAGGGGGGGCCAGAGCAAGGATAAATAGGATATTTTCATTTAAAGTGTTTTTTCGGCTTAAAATCTTCAATATTCAATATTTTTGTATGAATCTTTGGAACAATTTGGGTTGAGCGGTTTGGAACTTGAAACAAAATATAGATTGTCGATTTATGATAAAAGGGGACTAAATGGAGTTCTTACAAAGTTCAAAAACTTTTAGATTTTTTTTTTAAATTCGATTTAAGGGTGATTGTATAAATATAGAGACACAAAATTTTCCATACACATGTATTTATCATCAAGAAATATGAATTATGTGTTTGAAAAAAAAAAAAAAAACTGGAGACCGGTTTTTTGCGTTTTTGATAAAAAAGTTTAGAAAGCTTTATCTTTAAAAGTAGACATTTTACGACTTCAATTTTTTGGAACAATGTTAGGAACACTTTTTTAAACCTAAAAAAAAATTGAAAAGTATGATTTTCGAAAAAAGGGGGGCTAGATTTTTTTCGGATTTCGGCCATAACTTTTGAATTTTTGAATATAGAGGTCCAAAAACTTGGAACAATGTTCAGAACAACTAGAACATTCTAGAACAATTTTCAAAATTTCAATTTTCGAAAAAAGGGGGGCTAGGTCAAAAACTGTTTTTTGGGTCTAAAACCCCCATTTTTGAATATTTTTGAAAAAAAATTTGGAACAATGCGGAACAAATCGGGAACAACCTGGAACAATTTTCAAAAATAACAAATTCAAAAAAAGGGGGGCTAACTTCACACACTCAGCGATATTTCCGTAATCGAGCCTCGAAATCGGAAACGGTTTTCAAAATCCATCGTTAAATTTTTAAGAGCTTTCTAAAACTGAAAACGAAAATACTCTGCGAGGTTTGGTTCTCGAAATATTCGCATCCAAAGTCAAATTACTGTATTTCGATGCAACCCTAAAAAGGGCTTTGGATAACGATATTTCCGCAACCAAGCCTTGTAAGAGGTTGCAGTTTTCAGTTTCGTATAGAAAATTAACAGGCCTTTCCGCCGATATGAATAAAAAAATTTTGCAAGCTTCGGTTCTCGAAATATTCACATCAGAAATGATATTACTTTGTTTTTTTCGGTCCAACCTTAAAAAGTGTCGATGGCGATATTTCCACAACAAAGCCTCGTAAGGGGTTGCGGTTTGCAGTGGCGAATAGCAAATTCCCAGAGCTTTCCAGCGATGTAAAAATTTTGACAAAATTTTTTTCAATGATTTTTGAAAAAAATCATGGACTACCCCCTTGCCACTTTTTTCAACTTTTAAAAAATGTTTCCAAATCCCATCGAGCTATACATTAAAAGACAGGTTTTTTCAAACTTTATCCGGACGTCTAAACCAAAAGCGTGTGGAAGGTCTGGTTCTCGAAATATTTTCATCCAAAGTGATTGCTCGATTTACTGCATTTCTGTGCAAAACATGCAAAAGCGTTTGTGTTTGGATAGCGATATTTCCGTAATCGAGCCTCGAAATCGGAAACGGTTTTAAAAATCCACTGTTAAATTTTTAAGAGCTTTCTAAAACTGAAAACGAAAATACTCTGCGAGGTTTGGTTCTCGAAATATTCGCATCCAAAGTCAAATTACTGTATTTCGATGCAACCCTAAAAAGGGCTTTGGATAACGATATTTCCGCAACCAAGCCTTGTAAGAGGTTGCAGTTTTCAGTTCCGTATAGAAAATTAACAGGCCTTTCCGCCGATATGAATAAAAAAATTTTGCAAGCTTCGGTTCTCGAAATATTCACATCAGAAATGATATTTCTTTGTTTTTTTCGGTCCAACCTTAAAAAGTGTCGATGGCGATATTTCCACAACAAAGCCTCGTAAGGGGTTGCGGTTTGCAGTGACGAATAGCAAATTCCCAGAGCTTTCCAGCGATGTAAAAATTTTGACAAAATTTTTTTCAATGATTTTTGAAAAAAATCATGGACTACCCCCTTGCCACTTTTTTCAACTTTTAAAAAATGTTTCCAAATCCCATCGAGCTATACATTAAAAGACAGGTTTTTTCAAACTTTATCCGGACGTCTAAACCAAAAGCGTGTGGAAGGTCTGGTTCTCGAAATATTTTCATCCAAAGTGATTGCTCGATTTACTGCATTTCTGTGCAAAACATGCAAAAGCGTTTGTGTTTGGATAGCGATATTTCCGTAATCGAGCCTCGAAATCGGAAACGGTTTTAAAAATCTATCATTAAATTTTTAAGAGCTTTCTAAAACTGAAAACGGAAATACTCTGCGAGGTTTGGTTCTCGAAATATTCGCATCCAAAGTCAAATTACTGTATTTCGATGCAACCCTAAAAAGGGCTTTGGATAACGATATTTCCGCAACCAAGCCTTGTAAGAGGTTGCAGTTTTCAGTTTCGTATAGAAAATTAACAGGCCTTTCCGCCGATATGAATAAAAAAATTTTGCAAGCTTCGGTTCTCGAAATATTCACATCAGAAATGATATTTCTTTGTTTTTTTCGGTCCAACCTTAAAAAGTGTCGATGGCGATATTTCCACAACAAAGCCTCGTAAGGGGTTGCGGTTTGCAGTGGCGAATATCAAATTCCCAGAGCTTTCCAGCGATGTAAAAATTTTGACAAAAATTTTTTCAATGATTTTTGAAAAAAATCATGGACTACCCCCTTGCCACTTTTTTTCAACTTTTAAAAAATGTTTCCAAATCCCATCGAGCTATGCATCAAAAGACAGGTTTTTTCAAACTCTATCCGGACGTCTAAACCAAAAGCGTGTGGAAGGTCTGGTTCTCGAAATATTTTCATCCAAAGTGATTTCTCGATTCACTGAATTTTTGTGCAAAACATGCAAAAGCGTTTGTGTTTGGATAGCGATATTTCCGTAATCGAGCCTCGAAATCGGAAACGGTTTTAAAAATCCATTTTTAAATTTTTAAGAGCTTTCTAAAACTGAAAACGAAAATACTCTGCGAGGTTTGGTTCTCGAAATATTCGCATCCAAAGTCAAATTACTGTATTTCGATGCAACCCTAAAAAGGGCTTTGGATAACGATATTTCCGCAACCAAGCCTTGTAAGAGGTTGCAGTTTTCAGTTTCGTATAGAAAATTAACAGGCCTTTCCGCCGATATGAATAAAATAATTCTGCAAGCTTCGGTTCTCGAAATATTCACATCAGAAATGATATTTCTTTGTTTTTTTCGGTCCAACCTTAAAAAGTGTCGATGGCGATATTTCCACAACAAAGCCTCGTAAGGGGTTGCGGTTTGCAGTGGCGAATAGCAAATTCCCAGAGCTTTCCAGCGATGTAAAAATTTTGACAAAAATTTTTTCAATGATTTTTGAAAAAAATCATGGACTACCCCCTTGCCACTTTTTTTCAACTTTTAAAAAATGTTTCCAAATCCCATCGAGCTATACATCAAAAGACAGGTTTTTTCAAACTCTATCCGGACGTCTAAACCAAAAGCGTGTGGAAGGTCTGGTTCTCGAAATATTTTCATCCAAAGTGATTGCTCGATTTACTGCATTTCTGTGCAAAACATGCAAAAGCGTTTGTGTTTGGATAGCGATATTTCCGTAATCGAGCCTCGAAATCGGAAACGGTTTTAAAAATCTATCATTAAATTTTTAAGAGCTTTCTAAAACTGAAAACGAAAATACTCTGCGAGGTTTGGTTCTCGAAATATTCGCATCCAAAGTCAAATTACTGTATTTCGATGCAACCCTAAAAAGGGCTTTGGATAACGATATTTCCGCAACCAAGCCTTGTAAGAGGTTGCAGTTTTCAGTTTCGTATAGAAAATTAACAGGCCTTTCCGCCGATATGAATAAAAAAATTTTGCAAGCTTCGGTTCTCGAAATATTCACATCAGAAATGATATTTCTTTGTTTTTTTCGGTCCAACCTTAAAAAGTGTCGATGGCGATATTTCCACAACAAAGCCTCGTAAGGGGTTGCGGTTTGCAGTGGCGAATAGCAAATTCCCAGAGCTTTCCAGCGATGTAAAAATTTTGACAAAAATTTTTTCAATGATTTTTGAAAAAAATCATGGACTACCCCCTTGCCACTTTTTTTCAACTTTTAAAAAATGTTTCCAAATCCCATCGAGCTTTACATCAAAAGACAGGTTTTTTCAAACTCTATCCGGACGTCTAAACCAAAAGCGTGTGGAAGGTCTGGTTCTCGAAATATTTTCATCCAAAGTGATTGCTCGATTCACTGAATTTTTGTGCAAAACATGCAAAAGCGTTTGTGTTTGGATAGCGATATTTCCGTAATCGAGCTTCGAAATCGGAAACGGTTTTAAAAATCTATCATTAAATTTTTAAGAGCTTTCTAAGACTGAAAACGAAAATACTATGCGAGGTTTGGTTCTCGAAATATTCGCATCCAAAGTCAAATTACTGTATTTCGATGCAACCCTAAAAAGGGCTTTGGATAACGATATTTCCGCAACCAAGCCTTGTAAGAGGTTGCAGTTTTCATTTTCGTATAGAAAATTAACAGGCCTTTCCGCCGATATGAATAAAAAAATTTTGCAAGCTTCGGTTCTCGAAATATTCACATCAGAAATGATATTTCTTTGTTTTTTTCGGTCCAACCTTAAAAAGTGTCGATGGCGATATTTCCACAACAAAGCCTCGTAAGGGGTTGCGGTTTGCAGTGGCGAATAGCAAATTCCCAGAGCTTTCCAGCGATGTAAAAATTTTGACAAAAATTTTTTCAATGATTTTTGAAAAAAATCATGGACTACCCCCTTGCCACTTTTTTTCAACTTTTAAAAAATGTTTCCAAATCCCATCGAGCTATACATCAAAAGACAGGTTTTTTCAAACTCTATCCGGACGTCTAAACCAAAAGCGTGTGGAAGGTCTGGTTCTCGAAATATTTTCATCCAAAGTGATTGCTCGATTTACTGCATTTCTGTGCAAAACATGCAAAAGCGTTTGTGTTTGGATAGCGATATTTCCGTAATCGAGCCTCGAAATCGGAAACGGTTTTAAAAATTCATTGTTAAATTTTTAAGAGCTTTCTAAAACTGAAAACGAAAATACTCTGCGAGGTTTGGTTCTCGAAATATTCGCATCCAAAGTCAAATTACTGTATTTCGATGCAACCCTAAAAAGGGCTTTGGATAACGATATTTCCGCAACCAAGCCTTGTAAGAGGTTGCAGTTTTCATTTTCGTATAGAAAATTAACAGGCCTTTCCGCCGATATGAATAAAAAAATTTTGCAAGCTTCGGTTCTCGAAATATTCACATCAGAAATGATATTTCTTTGTTTTTTTCGGTCCAACCTTAAAAAGTGTCGATGGCGATATTTCCACAACAAAGCCTCGTAAGGGGTTGCGGTTTGCAGTGGCGAATAGCAAATTCCCAGAGCTTTCCAGCGATGTAAAAATTTTGACAAAAATTTTTTCAATGATTTTTGAAAAAAATCATGGACTACCCCCTTGCCACTTTTTTTCAACTTTTAAAAAATGTTTCCAAATCCCATCGAGCTATACATCAAAAGACAGGTTTTTTCAAACTCTATCCGGACGTCTAAACCAAAAGCGTGTGGAAGGTCTGGTTCTCGAAATATTTTCATCCAAAGTGATTGCTCGATTTACTGCATTTCTGTGCAAAACATGCAAAAGCGTTTGTGTTTGGATAGCGATATTTCCGTAATCGAGCCTCGAAATCGGAAACGGTTTTAAAAATCCATTGTTAAATTTTTAAGAGCTTTCTAAAACTGAAAACGAAAATACTCTGCGAGGTTTGGTTCTCGAAATATTCGCATCCAAAGTCAAATTACTGTATTTCGATGCAACCCTAAAAAGGGCTTTGGATAACGATATTTCCGCAACCAAGCCTTGTAAGAGGTTGCAGTTTTCAGTTTCGTATAGAAAATTAACAGGCCTTTCCGCCGATATGAATAAAATAATTTTGCAAGCTTCGGTTCTCGAAATATTCACATCAGAAATGATATTTCTTTGTTTTTTTCGGTCCAACCTTAAAAAGTGTCGATGGCGATATTTCCACTACAAAGCCTCGTAAGGGGTTGCGGTTTGCAGTGGCGAATAGCAAATTCCCAGAGCTTTCCAGCGATGTAAAAATTTTAACAAAAATTTTTTCAATGATTTTTGAAAAAAATCATGGACTACCCCCTTGCCACTTTTTTTCAACTTTTAAAAAATGTTTCCAAATCCCATCGAGCTATACATTAAAAGACAGGTTTTTTCAAACTTTATCCGGACGTCTAAACCAAAAGCGTGTGGAAGGTCTGGTTCTCGAAATATTTTCATCCAAAGTGATTGCTCGATTTACTGCATTTCTGTGCAAAACATGCAAAAGCGTTTGTGTTTGGATAGCGATATTTCCGTAATCGAGCCTCGAAATCGGAAACGGTTTTAAAAATCTATCATTAAATTTTTAAGAGCTTTCTAAAACTGAAAACGGAAATACTCTGCGAGGTTTGGTTCTTGAAATATTCGCATCCAAAGTCAAATTTCAGTTTCAGTTTTCATTTTCGTATAGAAAATTAACAGGCCTTTCCGCCGATATGAATAAAAAAATTTTGCAAGCTTCGGTTCTCGAAATATTCACATCAGAAATGATATTTCTTTGTTTTTTTCGGTCCAACCTTAAAAAGTGTCGATGGCGATATTTCCACAACAAAGCCTCGTAAGGGGTTGCGGTTTGCAGTGGCGAATAGCAAATTCCCAGAGCTTTCCAGCGATGTAAAAATTTTGACAAAAATTTTTTCAATGATTTTTGAAAAAAATCATGGACTACCCCCTTGCCACTTTTTTTCAACTTTTAAAAAATGTTTCCAAATCCCATCGAGCTATACATTAAAAGACAGGTTTTTTCAAACTTTATCCGGACGTCTAAACCAAAAGCGTGTGGAAGGTCTGGTTCTCGAAATATTTTCATCCAAAGTGATTGCTCGATTTACTGCATTTCTGTGCAAAACATGCAAAAGCGTTTGTGTTTGGATAGCGATATTTCCGTAATCGAGCCTCGAAATCGGAAACGGTTTTAAAAATCTATCATTAAATTTTTAAGAGCTTTCTAAAACTGAAAACGAAAATACTCTGCGAGGTTTGGTTCTCGAAATATTCGCATCCAAAGTCAAATTACTGTATTTCGATGCAACCCTAAAAAGGGCTTTGGATAACGATATTTCCGCAACCAAGCCTTGTAAGAGGTTGCAGTTTTCAGTTTCGTATAGAAAATTAACAGGCCTTTCCGCCGATATGAATAAAAAAATTTTGCAAGCTTCGGTTCTCGAAATATTCACATCAGAAATGATATTTCTTTGTTTTTTTCGGTCCAACCTTAAAAAGTGTCGATGGCGATATTTCCACAACAAAGCCTCGTAAGGGGTTGCGGTTTGCAGTGGCGAATAGCAAATTCCCAGAGCTTTCCAGCGATGTAAAAATTTTGACAAAAATTTTTTCAATGATTTTTGAAAAAAATCATGGACTACCCCCTTGCCACTTTTTTTCAACTTTTAAAAAATGTTTCCAAATCCCATCGAGCTTTACATCAAAAGACAGGTTTTTTCAAACTCTATCCGGACGTCTAAACCAAAAGCGTGTGGAAGGTCTGGTTCTCGAAATATTTTCATCCAAAGTGATTGCTCGATTTACTGCATTTCTGTGCAAAACATGCAAAAGCGTTTGTGTTTGGATAGCGATATTTCCGTAATCGAGCCTCGAAATCGGAAACAGTTTTAAAAATCTATCATTAAATTTTTAAGAGCTTTCTAAAACTGAAAACGAAAATACTATGCGAGGTTTGGTTCTCGAAATATTCGCATCCAAAGTCAAATTACTGTATTTCGATGCAACCCTAAAAAGGGCTTTGGATAACGATATTTCCGCAGCCAAGCCTTGTAAGAGGTTGCAGTTTTCAGTTTCGTATAGAAAATTAACAGGCCTTTCCGCCAATATGAATAAAAAAAATTTGCAAGCTTCGGTTCTCGAAATATTCACATCAGAAATGATATTTCTTTGTTTTTTTCGGTCCAACCTTAAAAAGTGTCGATGGCGATATTTCCACAACAAAGCCTCGTAAGGGGTTGCGGTTTACAGTGGCAAATAGCAAATTCCCAGAGCTTTCCAGCGATGTAAAAATTTTGACAAAAATTTTTTCAATAATTTTTGAAAAAAATCATGGACTACCCCCTTGCCACTTTTTTTCAACTTTTAAAAAATGTTTCCAAATCCCATCGAGCTATACATCAAAAGACAGGTTTTTTCAAACTCTATCCGGACGTCTAAGCCAAAAGCGTGTGGAAGGTCTGGTTCTCGAAATATTTTCATCCAAAGTGATTGCTCGATTTACTGCATTTCTGTGCAAAACATGCAAAAGCGTTTGTGTTTGGATAGCGATATTTCCGTAATCGAGCCTCGAAATCGGAAACGGTTTTAAAAATCCATGTTAAATTTTTAAGAGCTTTCTAAAACTGAAAACGAAAATACTATGCGAGGTTTGGTTCTCGAAATATTCGCATCCAAAGTCAAATTACTGTATTTCGATGCAACCCTAAAAAGGGCTTTGGATAACGATATTTCCGCAGCCAAGCCTTGTAAGAGGTTGCAGTTTTCAGTTTCGTATAGAAAATTAACAGGCCTTTCCGCCAATATGAATAAAAAAAATTTGCAAGCTTCGGTTCTCGAAATATTCACATCAGAAATGATATTTCTTTGTTTTTTTCGGTCCAACCTTAAAAAGTGTCGATGGCGATATTTCCACAACAAAGCCTCGTAAGGGGTTGCGGTTTGCAGTGGCAAATAGCAAATTCCCAGAGCTTTCCAGCGATGTAAAAATTTTGACAAAAATTTTTTCAATAATTTTTGAAAAAAATCATGGACTACCCCCTTGCCACTTTTTTTCAACTTTTAAAAAATGTTTCCAAATCCCATCGAGCTATACATCAAAAGACAGGTTTTTTCAAACTCTATCCGGACGTCTAAACCAAAAGCGTGTGGAAGGTCTGGTTCTCGAAATATTTTCATCCAAAGGATTGCTCGATTTACTGCATTTCTGTGCAAAACATGCAAAAGCGTTTGTGTTTGGATAGCGATATTTCCGTAATCGAGCCTCGAAATCGGAAACGGTTTTAAAAATCTATCATTAAATTTTTAAGAGCTTTCTAAGACTGAAAACGAAAATACTCTGCGAGGTTTGGTTCTCGAAATATTCGCATCCAAAGTCAAATTACTGAAAACATGCAAAAGCGTTTGTGTTTGGATAGCGATATTTCCGTAATCGAGCCTCGAAATCGGAAACGGTTTTAAAAATCCATGTTAAATTTTTAAGAGCTTTCTAAAACTGAAAACGAAAATACTCTGCGAGGTTTGGTTCTCGAAATATTCGCATCCAAAGTCAAATTACTGTATTTCGATGCAACCCTAAAAAGGGCTTTGGATAACGATATTTCCGCAACCAAGCCTTGTAAGAGGTTGCAGTTTTCAGTTTCGTATAGAAAATTAACAGGCCTTTCCGCCGATATGAATACAAAAATTTTGCAAGCTTCGGTTCTCGAAATATTCACATCAGAAATGATATTTCTTTGTTTTTTTCGGTCCAACCTTAAAGAGTGTCGATGGCGATATTTCCACAACAAAGCCTCGTAAGGGGTTGCGGTTTGCAGTGGCGAATAGCAAATTCCCAGAGCTTTCCAGCGATGTAAAAATTTTGACAAAACATTTTTTCAATGATTTTTGAAAAAAATCATGGCCTACCCCCTTGCCACTTTTTTTCAACTTTTAAAAAATGTTTCCAAATCCCATCGAGCTATACATCAAAAGACAGGTTTTTTCAAACTCTATCCGGACGTCTAAGCCAAAAGCGTGTGGAAGGTCTGGTTCTCGAAATATTTTCATCCAAAGTGATTGCTCGATTTACTGCATTTCTGTGCAAAACATGCAAAAGCGTTTGTGTTTGGATAGCGATATTTCCGTAATCGAGCCTCGAAATCGGAAACAGTTTTAAAAATCTATCATTAAATTTTTAAGAGCTTTCTAAAACTGAAAACGAAAATACTATGCGAGGTTTGGTTCTCGAAATATTCGCATCCAAAGTCAAATTACTGTATTTCGATGCAACCCTAAAAAGGGCTTTGGATAACGATATTTCCGCAGCCAAGCCTTGTAAGAGGTTGCAGTTTTCAGTTTCGTATAGAAAATTAACAGGCCTTTCCGCCAATATGAATAAAAAAAATTTGCAAGCTTCGGTTCTCGAAATATTCACATCAGAAATGATATTTCTTTGTTTTTTTCGGTCCAACCTTAAAAAGTGTCGATGGCGATATTTCCACAACAAAGCCTCGTAAGGGGTTGCGGTTTACAGTGGCAAATAGCAAATTCCCAGAGCTTTCCAGCGATGTAAAAATTTTGACAAAAATTTTTTCAATAATTTTTGAAAAAAATCATGGACTACCCCCTTGCCACTTTTTTTCAACTTTTAAAAAATGTTTCCAAATCCCATCGAGCTATACATCAAAAGACAGGTTTTTTCAAACTCTATCCGGACGTCTAAGCCAAAAGCGTGTGGAAGGTCTGGTTCTCGAAATATTTTCATCCAAAGTGATTGCTCGATTTACTGCATTTCTGTGCAAAACATGCAAAAGCGTTTGTGTTTGGATAGCGATATTTCCGTAATCGAGCCTCGAAATCGGAAACGGTTTTAAAAATCTATCATTAAATTTTTAAGAGCTTTCTAAGACTGAAAACGAAAATACTCTGCGAGGTTTGGTTCTCGAAATATTCGCATCCAAAGTCAAATTACTGTATTTCGATGCAACCCTAAAAAGGGCTTTGGATAACGATATTTCCGCAGCCAAGCCTTGTAAGAGGTTGCAGTTTTCAGTTTCGTATAGAAAATTAACAGGCCTTTCCGCCGATATGAATAAAAAAAATTTGCAAGCTTCGGTTCTCGAAATATTCACATCACAAATGATATTTCTTTGTTTTTTTCGGTCCAACCTTAAAAAGTGTCGATGGCGATATTTCCACAACAAAGCCTCGTAAAGGGTTGTGGTTTGCAGTGGCGAATAGCAAATTCCCAGAGCTTTCCAGCGATGTAAAAATTTTGACAAAAATTTTTTCAATGATTTTTGAAAAAAATCATGGACTACCCCCTTGCCACTTTTTTTCAACTTTTAAAAAATGTTTCCAAATCCCATCGAGCTATACATCAAAAGACAGGTTTTTTCAAACTCTATCCGGACGTCTAAACCAAAAGCGTGTGGAAGGTCTGGCTCTCGAAATATTTTCATCCAAAGTGATTGCTCGATTTACTGCATTTCTGTGCAAAACATGCAAAAGCGTTTGTGTTTGGATAGCGATATTTCCGTAATCGAGCCTCGAAATCGGAAACGGTTTTAAAAATCCATCGTTAAATTTTTAAGAGCTTTCTAAAACTGAAAACGAAAATACTATGCGAGGTTTGGTTCTCGAAATATTCGCATCCAAAGTCAAATTACTGTATTTCGATGCAACCCTAAAAAGGGCTTTGGATAACGATATTTCCGCAGCCAAGCCTTGTAAGAGGTTGCAGTTTTCAGTTTCGTATAGAAAATTAACAGGCCTTTCCGCCAATATGAATAAAAAAAATTTGCAAGCTTCGGTTCTCGAAATATTCACATCAGAAATGATATTTCTTTGTTTTTTTCGGTCCAACCTTAAAAAGTGTCGATGGCGATATTTCCACAACAAAGCCTCGTAAGGGGTTGCGGTTTGCAGTGGCGAATATCAAATTCCCAGAGCTTTCCAGCGATGTAAAAATTTTGACAAAAATTTTTTCAATAATTTTTGAAAAAAATCATGGACTACCCCCTTGCCACTTTTTTTCAACTTTTAAAAAATGTTTCCAAATCCCATCGAGCTATACATCAAAAGACAGGTTTTTTCAAACTCTATCCGGACGTCTAAACCAAAAGCGTGTGGAAGGTCTGGTTCTCGAAATATTTTCATCCAAAGTGATTGCTCGATTTACTGCATTTCTGTGCAAAACATGCAAAAGCGTTTGTGTTTGGATAGCGATATTTCCGTAATCGAGCCTCGAAATCGGAAACGGTTTTAAAAATCCATGTTAAATTTTTAAGAGCTTTCTAAAACTGAAAACGAAAATACTATGCGAGGTTTGGTTCTCGAAATATTCGCATCCAAAGTCAAATTACTGTATTTCGATGCAACCCTAAATAGGGCTTTGGATAACGATATTTCCGCAACCAAGCCTTGTAAGAGGTTGCAGTTTTCAGTTTCGTATAGAAAATTAACAGGCCTTTCCGCCGATATGAATACAAAAATTTTGCAAGCTTCGGTTCTCGAAATATTCACATCAGAAATGATATTTCTTTGTTTTTTTCGGTCCAACCTTAAAAAGTGTCGATGGCGATATTTCCACAACAAAGCCTCGTAAGGGGTTGCGGTTTGCAGTGGCGAATAGCAAATTCCCAGAGCTTTCCAGCGATGTAAAAATTTTGACAAAAATTTTTTCAATGATTTTTGAAAAAAATCATGGACTACCCCCTTGCCACTTTTTTTCAACTTTTAAAAAATGTTTCCAAATCCCATCGAGCTATACATCAAAAGACAGGTTTTTTCAAACTCTATCCGGACGTCTAAACCAAAAGCGTGTGGAAGGTCTGGTTCTCGAAATATTTTCATCCAAAGTGATTGCTCGATTTACTGCATTTCTGTGCAAAACATGCAAAAGCGTTTGTGTTTGGATAGCGATATTTCCGTAATCGAGCCTCGAAATCGGAAACGGTTTTAAAAATCCATGTTAAATTTTTAAGAGCTTTCTAAAACTGAAAACGAAAATACTATGCGAGGTTTGGTTCTCGAAATATTCGCATCCAAAGTCAAATTACTGTATTTCGATGCAACCCTAAAAAGGGCTTTGGATAACGATATTTCCGCAACCAAGCCTTGTAAGAGATTGCAGTTTTCAGTTTCGTATAGAAAATTAACAGGCCTTCCACAGAGCTTTCCAACGATGTAAAAATTTTGACAAAAATTTTTTCAATGATTTTTGAAAAAAATCATGGACTACCCCCTTGCCACTTTTTTTCAACTTTTAAAAAATGTTTCCAAATCCCATCGAGCTATACATCAAAAGACAGGTTTTTTCAAACTCTATCCGGACGTCTAAACTAAAAGCGTGTGGAAGGTCTGGTTCTCGAAATATTTTCATCCAAAGTGATTGCTCGATTTACTGCATTTCTGTGCAAAACATGCAAAAGCGTTTGTGTTTGGATAGCGATATTTCCGTAATCGAGCCTCGAAATCGGAACGGTTTTAAAAATCTATCATTAAATTTTTAAGAGCTTTCTAAGACTGAAAACGAAAATACTCTGCGAGGTTTGGTTCTCGAAATATTCGCATCCAAAGTCAAATTACTGTATTTCGATGCAACCCTAAAAAGGGCTTTGGATAACGATATTTCCGCAGCCAAGCCTTGTAAGAGGTTGCAGTTTTCAGTTTCGTATAGAAAATTAACAGGCCTTTCCGCCGATATGAATAAAAAAAATTTGCAAGCTTCGGTTCTCGAAATATTCACATCAGAAATGATATTTCTTTGTTTTTTTCGGTCCAACCTTAAAAAGTGTCGATGGCGATATTTCCACAACAAAGCCTCGTAAAGGGTTGTGGTTTGCAGTGGCGAATAGCAAATTCCCAGAGCTTTCCAGCGATGTAAAAATTTTGACAAAAATTTTTTCAATGATTTTTGAAAAAAATCATGGACTACCCCCTTGCCACTTTTTTTCAACTTTTAAAAAAATGTTTCCAAATCCCATCGAGCTATACATCAAAAGACAGGTTTTTTCAAACTCTATCCGGACGTCTAAACCAAAAGCGTGTGGAAGGTCTGGTTCTCGAAATATTTTCATCCAAAGTGATTGCTCGATTTACTGCATTTCTGTGCAAAACATGCAAAAGCGTTTGTGTTTGGATAGCGATATTTCCGTAATCGAGCCTCGAAATCGGAAACGGTTTTAAAAATCCATGTTAAATTTTTAAGAGCTTTCTAAAACTGAAAACGAAAATACTATGCGAGGTTTGGTTCTCGAAATATTCGCATCCAAAGTCAAATTACTGTATTTCGATGCAACCCTAAAAAGGGCTTTGGATAACGATATTTCCGCAACCAAGCCTTGTAAGAGATTGCAGTTTTCAGTTTCGTATAGAAAATTAACAGGCCTTCCACAGAGCTTTCCAACGATGTAAAAATTTTGACAAAAATTTTTTCAATGATTTTTGAAAAAATTCATGGACTACCCCCTTGCCACTTTTTTTCAACTTTTAAAAAATGTTTCCAAATCCCATCGAGCTTTACATCAAAAGACAGGTTTTTTCAAACTCTATCCGGACGTCTAAACCAAAAGCGTGTGGAAGGTCTGGTTCTCGAAATATTTTCATCCAAAGTGATTGCTCGATTTACTGCATTTCTGTGCAAAACATGCAAAAGCGTTTGTGTTTGGATAGCGATATTTCCGTAATCGAGCCTCGAAATCGGAAACGGTTTTAAAAATCCATGTTAAATTTTTAAGAGCTTTCTAAAACTGAAAACGAAAATACTATGCGAGGTTTGGTTCTCGAAATATTCGCATCCAAAGTCAAATTACTGTATTTCGATGCAACCCTAAAAAGGGCTTTGGATAACGATATTTCCGCAACCAAGCCTTGCAAGAGGTTGCAGTTTTCAGTTTCGTATAGAAAATTAACAGGCCTTTCCGCCGATATGAATAAAAAAATTTTGCAAGCTTCGGTTCTCGAAATATTCACATCAGAAATGATATTTGTTTGTTTTTTTCGGTCCAACCTTAAAAAGTGTCGATGGCGATATTTCCACAACAAAGCCTCGTAAGGGGTTGCGGTTTGCAGTGGCGAATAGCAAATTCCCAGAGCTTTCCAGCGATGTAAAAATTTTGACAAAAATTTTTTCAATGATTTTTGAAAAAAAACATGGACTACCCCCTTGCCACTTTTTTTCAACTTTTAAAAAATGTTTCCAAATCCCATCGAGCTATACATCAAAAGACAGGTTTTTTCAAACTCTATCCGGACGTCTAAGCCAAAAGCGTGTGGAAGGTCTGGTTCTCGAAATATTTTCATCCAAAGTGATTGCTCGATTTACTGCATTTCTGTGCAAAACATGCAAAAGCGTTTGTGTTTGGATAGCGATATTTCCGTAATCGAGCCTCGAAATCGGAAACGGTTTTAAAAATCCATGTTAAATTTTTAAGAGCTTTCTAAAACTGAAAACGAAAATACTATGCGAGGTTTGGTTCTCGAAATATTCGCATCCAAAGTCAAATTACTGTATTTCGATGCAACCCTAAAAAGGGCTTTGGATAACGATATTTCCGCAACCAAGCCTTGCAAGAGGTTGCAGTTTTCAGTTTCGTATAGAAAATTAACAGGCCTTTCCGCCGATATGAATAAAAAAAATTTGCAAGCTTCGGTTCTCGAAATATTCACATCAGAAATGATATTTGTTTGTTTTTTTCGGTCCAACCTTAAAAAGTGTCGATGGCGATATTTCCACAACAAAGCCTCGTAAGGGGTTGCGGTTTGCAGTGGCGAATAGCAAATTCCCAGAGCTTTCCAGCGATGTAAAAATTTTGACAAAAATTTTTTCAATGATTTTTGAAAAAAATCATGGACTACCCCCTTGCCACTTTTTTTCAACTTTTAAAAAATGTTTCCAAATCCGCAACCAAGCCTTGTAAGAGATTGCAGTTTTCAGTTTCGTATAGAAAATTAACAGGCCTTTCCGCCGATATGAATAAAAAAAATTTGCAAGCTTCGGCTCTCGAAATATTCACATCAGAAATGATATTTCTTTGTTTTTTTCGGTCCAACCTTAAAAAGTGTCGATGGCGATATTTCCACAACAAAGCCTCGTAAGGGGTTGCGGTTTGCAGTGGCGAATAGCAAATTCCCAGAGCTTTCCAGCGATGTAAAAATTTTGACAAACATTTTTTCAATGATTTTTGAAAAAAATCATGGACTACCCCCTTGCCACTTTTTTTCAACTTTTAAAAAATGTTTCCAAATCCCATCGAGCTATACATCAAAAGACAGGTTTTTTCAAACTCTATCCGGACGTCTAAGCCAAAAGCGTGTGGAAGGTCTGGTTCTCGAAATATTTTCATCCAAAGTGATTGCTCGATTTACTGCATTTCTGTGCAAAACATGCAAAAGCGTTTGTGTTTGGATAGCGATATTTCCGTAATCGAGCCTCGAAATCGGAAACGGTTTTAAAAATCCATGTTAAATTTTTAAGAGCTTTCTAAAACTGAAAACGAAAATACTATGCGAGGTTTGGTTCTCGAAATATTCGCATCCAAAATCAAATTACTGTATTTCGATGCAACCCTAAAAAGGGCTTTGGATAACGATATTTCCGCAACCAAGCCTTGTAAGAGGTTGCAGTTTTCAGTTTGTATAGAAAATTAACAGGCCTTTCCGCCGATATGAATAAAATAATTTTGCAAGCTTCGGTTCTCGAAATATTCACATCAGAAATGATATTTGTTTGTTTTTTTCGGTCCAACCTTAAAAAGTGTCGATGGCGATATTTCCACAACAAAGCCTCGTAAGGGGTTGTGGTTTGCAGTGGCGAATAGCAAATTCCCAGAGCTTTCCAGCGATGTAAAAATTTTGACAAAAATTTTTTCAATGATTTTTGAAAAAAATCATGGACTACCCCCTTGCCACTTTTTTTCAACTTTTAAAAAATGTTTCCAAATCCCATCGAGCTATACATCAAAAGACAGGTTTTTTCAAACTCTATCCGGACGTCTAAACCGAAAGCGTGTGGAAGGTCTGGTTCTCGAAATATTTTCATCCAAAGTGATTGCTCGATTTACTGCATTTCTGTGCAAAACATGCAAAAGCGTTTGTCTTTGGATAGCGATATTTCCGTAATGTAGCCTCGAAATCGGAAACGGTTTTAAAAATCCATTTATAAATTTTTAGGAGCTTTCTAAAACTGAAAACGAAAATACTCTGCGAGGTTTGGTTCTCGAAATATTCGCATCCAAAGTCAAATTACTGTATTTCGATGCAACCCTAAAAAGGGCTTTGGATAACGATATTTCCGCAACCAAGCCTTGTAAGTGGTTGCAGTTTTCAGTTTCGTATAGAAAATTAACAGGCCTTTCCGCCGATATGAATAAAAAAATTTTGCATGCTTCGGTTCTCGAAATATTCACATCAGAAATGATATAACTTTGTTTTTTTCGGTCCAACCTTAAAAAGTGTCGATGGCGATATTTCCACAACAAAGCCTCGTAAGGGGTTGCGGTTTGCAGTGGCGAATAGCAAATTCCCAGAGCTTTCCAGCGATGTAAAAATATTGACAAAAATTTTTTCAATGATTTTTGAAAAAAATCATGGACTACCCCCTTGCCACTTTTTTTCAACTTTTAAAAAATGTTTCCAAATCCCATCGAGCTATACATCAAAAGACAGGTTTTTTCAAACTCTATCCGGACGTCTAAACCAAAAGCGTGTGGAAGGTCTGGTTCTCGAAATATTTTCATCCAAAGTGATTGCTCGATTTACTGCATTTCTGTGCAAAACATGCAAAAGCGTTTGTGTTTGGATAGCGATATTTCCGTAATCGAGCCTCGAAATCGGAAACGGTTTTAAAAATCCATGTTAAATTTTTAAGAGCTTTCTAAAACTGAAAACGAAAATACTATGCGAGGTTTGGTTCTCGAAATATTCGCATCCAAAGTCAAATTACTGTATTTCGATGCAACCCTAAAAAGGGCTTTGGATAACGATATTTCCGCAACCAAGCCTTGTAAGAGATTGCAGTTTTCAGTTTCGTATAGAAAATTAACAGGCCTTCCACAGAGCTTTCCAACGATGTAAAAATTTTGACAAAAATTTTTTCAATGATTTTTGAAAAAAATCATGGACTACCCCCTTGCCACTTTTTTTCAACTTTTAAAAAATGTTTCCAAATCCCATCGAGCTATACATCAAAAGACAGGTTTTTTCAAACTCTATCCGGACGTCTAAACTAAAAGCGTGTGGAAGGTCTGGTTCTCGAAATATTTTCATCCAAAGTGATTGCTCGATTTACTGCATTTCTGTGCAAAACATGCAAAAGCGTTTGTGTTTGGATAGCGATATTTCCGTAATCGAGCCTCGAAATCGGAAACGGTTTTAAAAATCTATCATTAAATTTTTAAGAGCTTTCTAAGACTGAAAACGAAAATACTCTGCGAGGTTTGGTTCTCGAAATATTCGCATCCAAAGTCAAATTACTGTATTTCGATGCAACCCTAAAAAGGGCTTTGGATAACGATATTTCCGCAACCAAGCCTTGTAAGAGGTTGCAGTTTTCAGTTTCGTATAGAAAATTAACAGGCCTTTCCGCCGATATGAATAAAAAAAATTTGCAAGCTTCGGTTCTCGAAATATTCACATCAGAAATGATATTTCTTTGTTTTTTTCGGTCCAACCTTAAAAAGTGTCGATGGCGATATTTCCACAACAAAGCCTCGTAAAGGGTTGTGGTTTGCAGTGGCGAATAGCAAATTCCCAGAGCTTTCCAGCGATGTAAAAATTTTGACAAAAATTTTTTCAATGATTTTTGAAAAAAATCATGGACTACCCCCTTGCCACTTTTTTTCAACTTTTAAAAAAATGTTTCCAAATCCCATCGAGCTATACATCAAAAGACAGGTTTTTTCAAACTCTATCCGGACGTCTAAACCAAAAGCGTGTGGAAGGTCTGGCTCTCGAAATATTTTCATCCAAAGTGATTGCTCGATTTACTGCATTTCTGTGCAAAACATGCAAAAGCGTTTGTGTTTGGATAGCGATATTTCCGTAATCGAGCCTCGAAATCGGAAACGGTTTTAAAAATCCATGTTAAATTTTTAAGAGCTTTCTAAAACTGAAAACGAAAATACTATGCGAGGTTTGGTTCTCGAAATATTCGCATCCAAAGTCAAATTACTGTATTTCGATGCAACCCTAAAAAGGGCTTTGGATAACGATATTTCCGCAACCAAGCCTTGTAAGAGATTGCAGTTTTCAGTTTCGTATAGAAAATTAACAGGCCTTCCACAGAGCTTTCCAACGATGTAAAAATTTTGACAAAAATTTTTTCAATGATTTTTGAAAAAATTCATGGACTACCCCCTTGCCACTTTTTTTCAACTTTTAAAAAATGTTTCCAAATCCCATCGAGCTTTACATCAAAAGACAGGTTTTTTCAAACTCTATCCGGACGTCTAAACCAAAAGCGTGTGGAAGGTCTGGTTCTCGAAATATTTTCATCCAAAGTGATTGCTCGATTTACTGCATTTCTGTGCAAAACATGCAAAAGCGTTTGTGTTTGGATAGCGATATTTCCGTAATCGAGCCTCGAAATCGGAAACGGTTTTAAAAATCCATGTTATATTTTTAAGAGCTTTCTAAAACTGAAAACGAAAATACTATGCGAGGTTTGGTTCTCGAAATATTCGCATCCAAAGTCAAATTACTGTATTTCGATGCAACCCTAAAAAGGGCTTTGGATAACGATATTTCCGCAACCAAGCCTTGTAAGAGATTGCAGTTTTCAGTTTCGTATAGAAAATTAACAGGCCTTTCCGCCGATATGAATAAAAAAAATTTGCAAGCTTCGGTTCTCGAAATATTCACATCAGAAATGATATTTGTTTGTTTTTTTCGGTCCAACCTTAAAAAGTGTCGATGGCGATATTTCCACAACAAAGCCTCGTAAGGGGTTGTGGTTTGCAGTGGCGAACAGCAAATTCCCAGAGCTTTCCAGCGATGTAAAAATTTTGACAAAAATTTTTTCAATGATTTTTGAAAAAAATCATGGACTACCCCCTTGCCACTTTTTTTCTACTTTTAAAAAATGTTTACAAATCCCATCGAGCTATACATCAAAAGACAGGTTTTTTCAAACTCTATCCGGACGTCTAAGCCAAAAGCGTGTGGAAGGTCTGGTTCTCGAAATATTTTCATCCAAAGTGATTGCTCGATTTACTGCATTTCTGTGCAAAACATGCAAAAGCGTTTGTGTTTGGATAGCGATATTTCCGTAATCGAGCCTCGAAATCGGAAACGGTTTTAAAAATCCATGTTAAATTTTTAAGAGCTTTCTAAAACTGAAAACGAAAATACTATGCGAGGTTTGGTTCTCGAAATATTCGCATCCAAAGTCAAATTACTGTATTTCGATGCAACCCTAAAAAGGGCTTTGGATAACGATATTTCCGCAACCAAGCCTTGCAAGAGGTTGCAGTTTTCAGTTTCGTATAGAAAATTAACAGGCCTTTCCGCCGATATGAATAAAAAAATTTTGCAAGCTTCGGTTCTCGAAATATTCACATCAGAAATGATATTTGTTTGTTTTTTTCGGTCCAACCTTAAAAAGTGTCGATGGCGATATTTCCACAACAAAGCCTCGTAAGGGGTTGCGGTTTGCAGTGGCGAATAGCAAATTCCCAGAGCTTTCCAGCGATGTAAAAATTTTGACAAAAATTTTTTCAATGATTTTTGAAAAAAAACATGGACTACCCCCTTGCCACTTTTTTTCAACTTTTAAAAAATGTTTCCAAATCCCATCGAGCTATACATCAAAAGACAGGTTTTTTCAAACTCTATCCGGACGTCTAAGCCAAAAGCGTGTGGAAGGTCTGGTTCTCGAAATATTTTCATCCAAAGTGATTGCTCGATTTACTGCATTTCTGTGCAAAACATGCAAAAGCGTTTGTGTTTGGATAGCGATATTTCCGTAATCGAGCCTCGAAATCGGAAACGGTTTTAAAAATCCATGTTAAATTTTTAAGAGCTTTCTAAAACTGAAAACGAAAATACTATGCGAGGTTTGGTTCTCGAAATATTCGCATCCAAAGTCAAATTACTGTATTTCGATGCAACCCTAAAAAGGGCTTTGGATAACGATATTTCCGCAACCAAGCCTTGTAAGAGATTGCAGTTTTCAGTTTCGTATAGAAAATTAACAGGCCTTTCCGCCGATATGAATAAAAAAAATTTGCAAGCTTCGGTTCTCGAAATATTCACATCAGAAATGATATTTGTTTGTTTTTTTCGGTCCAACCTTAAAAAGTGTCGATGGCGATATTTCCACAACAAAGCCTCGTAAGGGGTTGCGGTTTGCAGTGGCGAATAGCAAATTCCCAGAGCTTTCCAGCGATGTAAAAATTTTGACAAAAATTTTTTCAATGATTTTTGAAAAAAATCATGGACTACCCCCTTGCCACTTTTTTTCAACTTTTAAAAAATGTTTCCAAATCCGCAACCAAGCCTTGTAAGAGATTGCAGTTTTCAGTTTCGTATAGAAAATTAACAGGCCTTTCCGCCGATATGAATAAAAAAAATTTGCAAGCTTCGGCTCTCGAAATATTCACATCAGAAATGATATTTCTTTGTTTTTTTCGGTCCAACCTTAAAAAGTGTCGATGGCGATATTTCCACAACAAAGCCTCGTAAGGGGTTGCGGTTTGCAGTGGCGAATAGCAAATTCCCAGAGCTTTCCAGCGATGTAAAAATTTTGACAAAAATTTTTTCAATGATTTTTGAAAAAAATCATGGACTACCCCCTTGCCACTTTTTTTCAACTTTTAAAAAATGTTTCCAAATCCCATCGAGCTATACATCAAAAGACAGGTTTTTTCAAACTCTATCCGGACGTCTAAGCCAAAAGCGTGTGGAAGGTCTGGTTCTCGAAATATTTTCATCCAAAGTGATTGCTCGATTTACTGCATTTCTGTGCAAAACATGCAAAAGCGTTTGTGTTTGGATAGCGATATTTCCGTAATCGAGCCTCGAAATCGGAAACGGTTTTAAAAATCCATGTTAAATTTTTAAGAGCTTTCTAAAACTGAAAACGAAAATACTATGCGAGGTTTGGTTCTCGAAATATTCGCATCCAAAATCAAATTACTGTATTTCGATGCAACCCTAAAAAGGGCTTTGGATAACGATATTTCCGCAACCAAGCCTTGTAAGAGGTTGCAGTTTTCAGTTTGTATAGAAAATTAACAAGCCTTTCCGCCGATATGAATAAAATAATTTTGCAAGCTTCGGTTCTCGAAATATTCACATCAGAAATGATATTTGTTTGTTTTTTTCGGTCCAACCTTAAAAAGTGTCGATGGCGATATTTCCACAACAAAGCCTCGTAAGGGGTTGTGGTTTGCAGTGGCGAATAGCAAATTCCCAGAGCTTTCCAGCGATGTAAAAATTTTGACAAAAATTTTTTCAATGATTTTTGAAAAAAATCATGGACTACCCCCTTGCCACTTTTTTTCAACTTTTAAAAAATGTTTCCAAATCCCATCGAGCTATACATCAAAAGACAGGTTTTTTCAAACTCTATCCGGACGTCTAAACCGAAAGCGTGTGGAAGGTCTGGTTCTCGAAATATTTTCATCCAAAGTGATTGCTCGATTTACTGCATTTCTGTGCAAAACATGCAAAAGCGTTTGTCTTTGGATAGCGATATTTCCGTAATGTAGCCTCGAAATCGGAAACGGTTTTAAAAATCCATTGTTAAATTTTTAAGAGCTTTCTAAAACTGAAAACGAAAATACTCTGCGAGGTTTGGTTCTCGAAATATTCGCATCCAAAGTCAAATTACTGTATTTCGATGCAACCCTAAAAAGGGCTTTGGATAACGATATTTCCGCAACCAAGCCTTGTAAGAGGTTGCAGTTTTCAGTTTCGTATAGAAAATTAACAGGCCTTTCCGCCGATATGAATACAAAAATTTTGCAAGCTTCGGTTCTCGAAATATTCACATCAGAAATGATATTTCTTTGTTTTTTTCGGTCCAACCTTAAAAAGAGTCGATGGCGATATTTCCACAACAAAGCCTCGTAAGGGGTTGTGGTTTGTAGTGGCGAATAGCAAATTCCCAGAGCTTTCCAGCGATGTAAAAATTTTGACAAAAATTTTTTCAATGATTTTTGAAAAAAATCATGGACTACCCCCTTGCCACTTTTTTTCAACTTTTAAAAAATGTTTCCAAATCCCATCGAGCTATACATCAAAAGACAGGTTTTTTCAAACTCTATCCGGACGTCTAAACCAAAAGCGTGTGGAAGGTCTGCTTCTCGAAATATTTTCATCCAAAGTGATTGCTCGATTTACTGCATTTCTGTGCAAAACATGCAAAAGCGTTTGTCTTTGGATAGCGATATTTCCGTAATCAAGCCTCGAAATCGGAAACCGTTTTAAAAATCCAGTGTTAAATTTTTAAGAGCTTTCTAAAACTGAAAACGAAAATACTCTGCGAGGTTTGGTTCTCGAAATATTCGCATCCAAATTCAAATTACTGTATTTCGATGCAACCCTAAAAAGGGTTTTGGATAACGATATTTCCGCAACCAAGCCTTGTAAGAGGTTGCAGTTTTCAGTTTCGTATAGAAAATTAACAGGCCTTTCCGCCGATATGAATAAAATAATTTTGCAAGCTTCGGTTCCCGAAATATTCACATCAGAAATGATATTACTTTGTTTTTTTCGGTCCAACCTTAAAAAGTGTGGATGGCGATATTTCCACAACAAAGCCTCATAAGGGGTTGTGGTTTGCAGTGGCGAATAGCAAATTCCCAGAGCTTTCCAGCGATGTAAAAATTTTGACAAAAATTTTTTCAATGATTTTTGAAAAAAATCATGGACTACCCCCTTGCCACTTTTTTTCAACTTTTAAAAAATGTTTCCAAATCCCATCGAGCTATACATCAAAAGACAGGTTTTTTCAAACTCTATCCGGACGTCTAAACCAAAAGCGTGTGGAAGGTCTGGTTCTCGAAATATTTTCATCCAAAGTGATTGCTCGATTTACTGCATTTCTGTGCAAAACATGCAAAAGCGTTTGTCTTTGGATAGCGATATTTCCGTAATCGAGCCTCGAAATCGGAAACGGTTTTAAAAATCCATTGTTAAATTTTTAAGAGCTTTCTAAAACTGAAAACGAAAATACTCTGCGAGGTTTGGTTCTCGAAATATTCGCATCCAAAGTCAAATTACTGTATTTCGATGCAACCCTAAAAAGGGCTTTGGATAACGATATTTCCGCAACCAAGCCTTGTAAGAGGTTGCAGTTTTCAGTTTCGTATAGAAAATTAACAGGCCTTTCCGCCGATATGAATAAAATAATATTGCAAGCAAGCAAGCAAGTGGTTTGCAGTGGCGAATAGCAAATTCCCAGAGCTTTCCAGCGATGTAAAAATTTTGACAAAAATTTTTTCAATGATTTTTGAAAAAAATCATGGACTACCCCCTTGCCACTTTTTTTCAACTTTTAAAAAATGTTTCCAAATCCCATCGAGCTATACATCAAAAGACAGGTTTTTTCAAACTCTATCCGGACGTCTAAGCCAAAAGCGTGTGGAAGGTCTGGTTCTCGAAATATTTTCATCCAAAGTGATTGCTCGATTTACTGCATTTCTGTGCAAAAAAACATGCAAAAGCGTTTGTGTTTGGATAGCGATATTTCCGTAATCGAGCCTCGAAATCGGAAACGGTTTTAAAAATCCATTGTTAAATTTTTCAGAGCTTTCTAAAACTGAAAACGAAAATACTCTGCGAGGTTTGGTTCTCGAAATATTCGCATCCAAAGTCAGATTACTGTATTTCGATGCAACCCTAAAAAGGGCTTTGGATAACGATATTTCCGCAACCAAGCCTTGTAAGAGGTTGCAGTTTTCAGTTTCGTATAGAAAATTAACAGGCCTTTCCGCCGATATGAATAAAAAAATTTCGCAAGCTTCGGTTCTCGAAATATTCACATCAGAAATGATATTTCTTTGTTTTTTTCGGTCCAACCTTAAAAATTGTCGATGGCGATATTTCCACAACAAAGCCTCGTAAGGGGTTGCGGTTTGCAGTGGCGAATAGCAAATTCCCAGAGCTTTCCAGCGATGTAAAAATTTTGACAAAAATTTTTTCAATGATTTTTGAAAAAAATCATGGACTACCCCCTTGCCACTTTTTTCAACTTTTAAAAAATGTTTCCAAATCCCATCGAGCTATACATCAAAAGACAGGTTTTTTCAAACTCTATCCGGACGTCTAAACCAAAAGCGTGTGGAAGGTCTGGTTCTCGAAATATTTTCATCCAAAGTGATTGCTCGATTTACTGCATTTCTGTGCAAAACATGCAAAAGCGTTTGTGTTTGGATAGCGATATTTCCGTAATCGAGCCTCGAAATCGGAAACGGTTTTAAAAATCCATGTTAAATTTTTAAGAGCTTTCTAAAACTGAAAACGAAAATACTATGCGAGGTTTGGTTCTCGAAATATTCGCATCCAAAGTCAAATTACTGTATTTCGATGCAACCCTAAAAAGGGCTTTGGATAACGATATTTCCGCAACCAAGCCTTGTAAGAGGTTGCAGTTTTCAGTTTCGTATTGAAAATTAACAGGCCTTTCCGCCGATATGAATACAAAAATTTTGCAAGCTTCGGTTCTCGAAATATTCACATCAGAAATGATATTACTTTTTTTTTTCGGTCCAACCTTAAAAAGTGTCGATGGCGATATTTCCACAACAAAGCCTGCGAGGTTTTGTTCTCGAAATATTCGCATCCAAAGTCAAATTACTGTATTTCGATGCAACCCTAAAAAGGGCTTTGGATAACGATATTTCCGCAACCAAGCCTTGTAAGAGGTTGCAGTTTTCAGTTTCGTATAGAAAATTAACAGGCCTTTCCGCCGATATGAATACAAAAATTTTGCAAGCTTCGGTTCTCGAAATATTCACATCAGAAATGATATTTCTTTGTTTTTTTCGGTCCAACCTTAAAAAGTGTCGATGGCGATATTTCCACAACAAAGCCTCGTAAGGGGTTGTGGTTTGCAGTGGCGAATAGCAAATTCCCAGAGCTTTCCAGCGATGTAAAAATTTTGACAAAAATTTTTTCAATGATTTTTGAAAAAAATCATGGACTACCCCCTTGCCACTTTTTTTCAACTTTTAAAAAATGTTTCCAAATCCCATCGAGCTATACATCAAAAGACAGGTTTTTTCAAACTCTATCCGGACGTCTAAACCAAAAGCGTGTGGAAGGTCTGGTTCTCGAAATATTTTCATCCAAAGTGATTGCTCGATTTACTGCATTTCTGTGCAAAACATGCAAAAGCGTTTGTGTTTGGATAGCGATATTTCCGTAATCGAGCCTCGAAATCGGAAACGGTTTTAAAAATCCATGTTAAATTTTTAAGAGCTTTCTAAAACTGAAAACGAAAATACTATGCGAGGTTTGGTTCTCGAAATATTCGCATCCAAAGTCAAATTACTGTATTTCGATGCAACCCTAAAAAGGGCTTTGGATAACGATATTTCCGCAACCAAGCCTTGTAAGAGGTTGCAGTTTTCAGTTTCGTATTGAAAATTAACAGGCCTTTCCGCCGATATGAATAAAAAAATTTTGCAAGCTTCGGTTCTCGAAATATTAATGCCATCTTTAGATTTTCCAATTTGCTTTTCTAATGCCTGGACTGAGAGTGTCAAGTTAGCACTACCTACCTAGTTTTTGTTTGAAAACTTCGTCAAAAACATTTTTAGAATTTTTTTCTCTCCACAACTAATTTACTACAAAAAAGCTACAATTAATGCCATCTTTAGATTTTCCAATTTGCTTTTCTAATGCCTGAACTGAGAGTGTGAAGTTAGCACTACCTACCTAGTTTTTGTTTGAAAACTTCGTCAAAAAAATTTTTAGAATTTTTTTCTCTCCACAACTAATTTACTACAAAAAAGCTACAATTAATTGTGTACTTTGTTTTTTAAATTTCCTAAAGTGTAGTGCTAACTTGATATCAAGTTAGCACTACATACCATGTTTTTATTAAATAGTAGAGCTACAAATTTTTTTTTTCCACAACTAATTTACTACTAAAAAGCTACAATTAACTGTGTACTTAGTTTATTTAATTTCTAAAAGTGTAGTGCTAACTTGACACACGTTCTTTTTTCGTAAATTTTTCTATGAATTGTGTAATAATGTCGCCTATTTCACATACAAGATATGTACAACAATAGAAATGATAGGAATGTGGTATGTGGATGTCAAAGATTCGTCTTATTTGGTTCGATTAAATTTTTATTTTTTAATCGGTATTAGGGTGAAACAGTTCTATTAGAAGAGGCTATCGGTGGTGTTATGAACCTGTGTCTTTTTGTCTTTAAGTAACAGGGACAAAATTTATTGGCAGAAGAAATACAATTCAGAAGCACGTACTCAAAATATTATGACTAGGTATACCTAAACCTTGTAACACAGCGCGAGACGGCGGATAGGAGGGATTGAATTAAAAGGGAAATGCAGTTGCACAATAGTTTTTAATATGCAAACCATTCCAAGATTGTGTTGGTATGAGTGTTCTCCAGGCTCAAACTCATAAGAGTAAGCTGATGAGCATTAATAGCTAGGCGATTATTGCGGAGAATTTTTTTAAGAGATAGGAATTCAGCTCAGCTGTATCATTCTGGTTTGAATATTTTACTTCGTTTTCAATAAGTAAAGACTTTTTGGTCACTTGACAGTTGCCACTTGTTCTTTCGTAAAAACTACGAATTTTAATCAAAATCGTTAGAGCCGTTTTCGAAAAAATTTGAAGAAACCAAAATACAGGGTGTCCGCCGGGAAGGTATACTACTTTGTTTGTTTATAATTGATTAAATGAAAGAGAATGGATCTTATATGGATAAATGTTTTATTTAATGTCGGCAATTATGTATGGAATACAACATCAGGTAAACTTCCGCCTCTGTTGGTCTCACAAATGCGAGCCCTTTTGAGCACATTTTTCATTACATTCTCAGACATTTCACGCGGTATTTCATTAATTGCATCACGAATATTTTGTTTGAGTTGCTCAAGCGTTTCTGGTTTGTATGCATAAACCTTGCTTTTCAGATATCCCCACAAAAAGAAGTCCGGAGCAGTCAAATCAGGCGACCGTGGGGGCCAATCAACATCACCATTTCTTGAAATAACTTGTTGTGTAAAGAGGTCTCGCATTAATTCCATTGTAATCCTGGCTGTTTGCGATGTGGCACCGTCTTGTGGCAGCTATACCCGTTCTAGATGAGCTAAAACAAAAGTTCGAATTTCCCTCTAAGGAATCACATTAAAATGCTCTGTTCCAAATTTGAAGCAAATCGGGGTTACAGGTTTAGGCTCTAGCAAAAAATTGCATTGGACGCATAGACGCACAGGCCGACAGACGGCATGACGAAACCCACTTTTTTTGGACTTCTCGATTATCGTGGTGTTAGTTCTGATTACAACCTCAATTTTTTTTAACACGAAATAAATACTTGCCCTATTGGCGAATGGAGTCACGGCACCTGGCAGTCAGCGCGTGAACCTTCAAATGGATATAGATTTTTTTTCGATTTGACGTTCAATGTATTTCCCATAAGAAAAAACCAAAAAAGGGTTCGAAAAACATTAATTTTACTATTAAAATTTATATGAAAGGATACCCATATTATGATTGTAAGAGAATTATTATATATGTGTTTATTTCTAAATCAAGTGGAAAATATATCAAAAAATTTAATTAATCCTTTGGAATATGTCTTCAAAAAACGTAAACAAATCGTATGTGAATGACAGATGAAACCATTTTTTTTTTCTTTTACAAGCAGAATTGTTGTTGTATTCGGTCAAGGTTTCAAGAATAAATTAATTTTTCTATATAATTCTGTCGGGTGTCGAAAGTCGAAGTGTATCGTTAGCTTTTTCGTGTTTTTGTTTTGTGTAGTTCTTTAAAAGTAATTGAACAAAAAATAAACAAATTAAAAAGCAAAAAATGTAAGAAATTTTGTTATTGTTGTGCCAAAGAAAATAATTCCTGTGTATCCATTTTAAGGTCAAGTGAAGTGCAAAATACAAAAATTGATACACACATGTGTGGAGTACCTCAGTGCTCCCCAAGAAGAAGCAACGGTGTGTCTTTACACAAAATAACAGGGGCAGTAACTTCACTTTTGATCACAAATAACTTACATATTTTTCTGTGCCATTGATTTTTCGTACCTATTTATTCTTTTATTTATCTATGTATATTGTTTATTTTCCACGACACTGATTATTTATCTTTTGGATTACCACCAACAGAATCAGTAAACAAATTTGACAGTTCAATCACACCAAACTAGTTTCTATATTTTTTTTAAGTATTTGTTGTTGTTTTCTTGCTAAAATTGCGATTTGTTCACACTTTTTGAGGACAAATTACACAGGATTAATTATGTTTTTTGATATATTTTCCATCTGATTTAGAAATTAACACATGTCATTATTCTTTTAGAACCATAATATGTATACCCTTTCATATAAAATGAATTAGTAAAATTAATATTCTTCGAACCCTTTTTTGAGTTTTCCTTATGGGAAATACATTGAACGTCAAATCAGAAAAAAAATCTATATCCATTTGTCAGTACACGCACTGACTGCCAGGTGGTGTGGAAAGCAACTTACCAGGTGTCAATAGAGCAAGTAAAAAATCATATGTCGTTTAGTTTATTTAAAACAAAAAATGGACTTGAAATCGACGGTAAAATCATTTAAAATGAACGGCAACACTTACAATGTCATCTTATACCTAACTTTTTTTTTAATTTAATTTTTAGTCAAACGCAAACAACCGGATGCTTACATCTCTTCTAGGTTTTGTTAGAAAATTGTTGCCGTTGGTTTTTAATTTTTAAATTTGAACTTTGTCGTGCCACACGGACTTTAATTTATATGTTTTACTTTGATGAGTGACTGTAAGTAAAAATAAGTAATTAAAAAAATTGTTCGAGTGCCGAAACTCACGGTTAATATGTGGTAACATCAACGTTTGTCCAAGTTGAAGCGCAGTTTTGAGGATCCATATTTGGATCAGTATGCGAAGTCGTCCATACGTTGTTGACTACGTGCACGGATCCAAAACGGACTAGTTTGATTGAAGGGAATCTTCTGATTTTTGTCACTGAACTCACCAAATATCCTATTATTCAGGGGCCTCATCACGTAAAATGAAAACGATCGAACGATTTCGTTTTGGAGATAGCTATCTTTATTTTTCTTTACTGATATGATAGAGATATCAATGGTGGAAGAGATATCGTCCAATCGTTTTTATTTTACGTGATTAGGTCCCAGATTTACGTAACGTAACGTGCTTATTATTTATTTTTTTTTTAAATCAAGACTATAATTTAAAATTCAGCATTTAAACAAATTATTTTCAAGTGATAAGCACTGTGAAAATAAAACAACAAAGAAAAACAATCTAATGAAGTTAGATTATCTTCTTGCACTCCGAACAAAACCAGATGATGGTGACGTCACACAGCTATAGAGGTCTTCCAAGATTTGTCTTTGTCTTTTCTCCTTCTAATTTGACACCTAAAAATAACAACAAAAAAAGTCCCTGGTTGGAAAATATTTACATGCTCTTGGCAGTGTTAAAAATCCGGTCATTTGATTATTTTTTGTATTTGGAACTGAAAACTTAAATTTGCGATCGAATTACCTATTAATTAGTGTTTAAACATTTTGGTGAACATTTTTTCAAGTGTTTGATACAGAAAAACTAATTTTATTGCATATTAATCACTATTATTAAACACCCGACTTTTTTGGCTCGCCTTCGTGCCTTCGGCATTTGGTTTGTTTTCCAACCAGGGAGTGCTGTCAGATTGTTTTTTTTTTTTTTTTTTTTTAATTTCACACTGACACTTCTGACATTTGGTGGCAGAGATCCATTGAGCATACCTTCTTTCTGTTTATCGTGTATGTATAAAGATATTTTTTCAAATTTTGTTTTTTTTTTCGTCTGACAAGGCCAATTAGAATTCAAACCCGTCAACACTAGAACCTTTTCGCCTTAAACTATGCTCAACTTGTTTAAACTCAAAGTTGAGCCTTCTAAATCTAAAGCACTATTGATATTATGCAAAAAAAAAAGAAAAACATTAAGTGAAATTTTTAAACGAGTGCACTTGAACAGACATCTACCTACATAATATGTACGATATAAGCCTATGCATATGCATGGCTTAAAAGCGAGAGTGGCAACAAAAAAAAAAAGAATTGTAAGGACGAACGTATAGTGTAGGTACGTTAATGGATGTCACGTGTCGGATCAGGCGAGGACAATGCAAAGGATGCGGCTATAGAAAGAGGTCCGGCGCGTTGGCTAAATGAAAGCACCCGTTTCTGCTCCACCTAAAGAACCAACATGCATATACATTTGTGCCTAATCTAATGCCAGTAAAATGACATTGACAACGTTTAGAGTAAACCGGAAACGGGCCGGTCATCCTCATTTCGTTGTCTCTCCATTCGGATGTGTTATTGGTTTTGATGCATCGGAAGGATAGAAAAGTGCTCGTTTTATCGAATGAAAAAGTTTTTGTGATTCTTTTTATCTAACTGCTTTCTATGAACTTAGTATACCTATATAGTTTGTCAAACTTAGTACCTACCATATGTAGCTATTATGGGTTTGGAGTAGTTTTGGTTGTAAGCCATTTCCAACTAAAACACTTAATCCAACTAGAATTTAAAATGATTTAAAATAAATCGGAAAATGTTCAAGAAATAAAATGCACGTCACGACTGGATCGAACGAATTTGCTTTTATGCTTCAAGGCTGGAAACGCGTTGTAATCGTTGAAGATAGAAGTAAATTGTATATGTGTTTATTTTGTAATAAATATTAGATTTTCAACGGAAAAATGCGATTCTTAGGTTTTTTGTAAACAATAAAAATTAGTTTTTGATATTTTTGAATGTAGTATTAGCCACATTTTATTATTGCTTATGATGCATGTAGATCATTCCATGAAAATAACTTGAAACGGATCACAGTGGCAACAGTGTTGTATACCTATCTCTTTTTTCATTTTAATTTTTCATAGATTTGTTTTCTTTCGTCTGTACAACACAGTTTACACTACCTTACCATTTGAAAAACGTGATCCCGATAGAGAGCAGGGACATCATGTATCGTGTTGTTGTTCCATTGCAATAGTGTTTATGGATCTTTTACGAGTATGTGTAATAATCGTGATCAACATCAACGGTAAACACTCCAGGTACGTTTTCGATACGAAAAAATCACTACCTATCATTATTCGAATTTATAAATGTTTTCTTACTTTAGACAACCGCCGAAGTCATAAATCCTCTGGCACAGATTAGCCACATGAAGATGAGAATCCCCGGCAGCCATTTTAATTTGCCTACAAGCTTGAGCTGTCAGATATCAGATAAAAAATGAGAATGTGTGTATAGAAACCATACACATAGACAGTAGGGATCTTCAGACACCGGTTAAATTGTTGTTGCAATTCACATCTATTCATCGACGTGGGAAGAAATTACAAATACAACAATGTAAACAAATGGGTTTTGGGGGGTGAAACGTACGAAACATTCTCATCTTCATATGGCTAATCTGTGTCGTCTGGAGAAAAACTCACAGTTGTCTTTTGACCCACTTGAATGGTTATACAAAAAAACAACTAATTTAATTTCGATCGAGGGCGTATGACTCTGTGCGTGCCAATATTTATGTGTCGGATAACTAATCAAAACTTTACTCAGACACTGTTGAACAGATCCTTAGACAACGGAATCGGTTGTCTAACAGCCATATTATTCACTTTGATTAATCCAGATTAAAACTTTAATCCTGATATAAATTAATTTAATAATCCAATTCCATTTTAAATCTAATTGAATTTAAACTACTCTCAGGATAGCAGTTTTAATACTAACATATAGATTATTTTGGACAAGGATACTATGGACATTTATGTAGATGCAATAAATCCAGATTTAATTAGTCTGTATTTTTAAAGTCCATTCAAATCCAATATGGCCGTAAACCTTGACTAGTGTGACATTTATAAACCCTATAATCCCATTCTAAATAGTAGGTAGATATGTCTAAATTTATGAATACCTGAACTCCAAAACCCATTTTATTAAATTTTTTTGCTATCGATTGTGTGAGGTTTAAGGTTGAACCAGGGTTAAAGGTTCAAAAATATACCTATTAGTATTTCTTATCACATATGAACTTCATCTCGGGATCTGGGCGTAAGTACTTAAAAATATCTCCTGGGGACAGTTTAAATTCAATTGGATTTATCTACTTGGAAAAAAAATGGATTTAAAGGTAGATTTAAGGAGTGAATATATGGAATTGGATTTAAAGTGTGGATTTAATTAAGTTAAATCTGGATTCAATTTTTAATCTGGACTAAGCCAGTGAATTATAGCTGCATTTTGTTATCGTACCGATCTGATCAGATCATGATAATAAAACAAATAGAATCACATTTAAATACCCATCTCTTTTTTCCGTTTGTGTATTTATTTGAGTGTGTTCGTTGTCTTTTTTTTACTCAAAAAAGCCATCTACTAATCGTCAGTGTTAAAACTAATTTTTGGAAGGAAGTACTAAAGGTGTTCAAAAACTAAAGCTGGGTCTTGAGTTGTATTTGTAATACATGTATTTTCGTGTGAAAATCCAATCCGGATCGGACTGGGTGAAAATAAAATACTGCTGATATCGATGTAATTGATTGAGCTTATGTTGAAACTAATTTGTTTGGATGCAAAATATGAAAATCATTTCAACACACAAATTTAACAGAAGCATGTAATTCTATCCCAATTTTTTAACATGTGTTAATAGCTTTGCAGTTTCTTAAAAAACTTGGAATTTTTGATGGAAATGAAAAAACTAATCGCAAACAAAAATAAATATTAAAATATCTGATCAGAAGACGTGGTAAGTATATGTAATCAACATTTTTAATATATAAAAACTACTTTTTTTTAATCAATTCACTAAAACTTAAAGAACAAACTACCAGAAACCGTGAAATTAAAACCAATTTATTTAAAATATGCAGTAACACCTTCGTGTCTCGTCACACGGATATGACTATTTCAACTTAAGAACCATAAATTATTGTTGGCCTTGAGAAATGATTATGATAATAGCCGTATTTTATTATCGCCGATGATCCATATAGATCATCTCGTGAAAATAAAACAATACGGTTCTTAGTGACAACTGTGTTGTATACCTGTCTCTTTTTTCCTACGTTTATTTATTTTTCATTTATTGGTTTTCTTTTTTCTTTACACTATTCAATTCACAATTCCTAACAATTCGCAAAGCTGAGAAGCAATAGCAAAAACTAAACTTTTGGTTCATGAAACGTGATCCTGATAGAGAGCAGGATCACGTGTTGTTGTTGTAATGCATGTATTTTGATGATCTATATGGATCATCTCTGATAATAAAAAACGGCTAATAATTTATTGAAGTCACGGTATAGTCTCATTTATCGATTTCAATACGTGGAAGCGTCTTTGACAAGATTTTATAATTATAATAACACCAAAATTCGAAAGTGTGAAAGGCCGCCCAACCTGATGTTTATTAATCGGAATTCAACTCAGAGGCCAATTCGTTGAGAAATCCAACTTCCAAAGTATGAACAGACCATTATTTTTATAGTCTACTCGATGAACACAGCTACAGTTGTGACAAGAGAACTCAAAAAAATCTCATCAGCTGTTTTTGTTTACCAACTGTCACTTTGACACTTTTGCCCTAGTTTTTTTATTTAGCTAAGGTCATTTTTTATTTTTCTTATCAACAATTGCGTCAACCAAAGAGCATTCAATTAAATTTATATAAACTGTGATATGAGAGTAAGTTAAAGAAAAAGTTCGTCCTATCTTGTAAAATATTTTTGTGGTCAGTCAATTGCCAGTTCAATTAATAGGTTAACTTAATTATTGCTTAATACTTCGTCTCTAAAATGACGAAAGACGATTTCGAAACAACCCAATTCACTAACTGCCGCCTACTCCGAGACCATTCCATCATCAAAGTGGATCTCTTGGTGCGAAATGGGAAGATTATTAATCCAGAACCAGTGTTCTTCGATGAGAAAAAAATGCCAGATAAGCAGATTGATTGTGGCAATGCGATCATTGCCCCTGGTTTCATTGATTTACAAATAAATGGTAATTTCGACTAGTTAAGTGTTCGTTTTGTATCAAAAATCGCATGTGACATACTTTATACTTTCAGGTGGGTATGGTGTTGATTTCTCATATGATATCGACACTGTGGAACAAGGGGTCATCAAAGTAGCAAGAGGACTGATAACAAATGGAGTAACTTCATTCTGCCCTACATTAGTTAGTTCTCCGCATGAGATATATCGTAAAGTTTTGCCCCAGATACCAACTAATGTCTCAAAAGGCGCTGGCGTCTTAGGAGTACATCTCGAAGGGCCATTCATTAACCCACAGAAAAAAGGCGCACATCCCGAAGTTTGTTTAAAAAAATTAGAAAAGGTAGGTAAGTTAATGCAAATTACTTGTGTATGATATTATCGGTTTCGGTTATGATTTTAAACTTAAAAATTCCGTGCACCTATTTACATAAATAAATATTTTTTTTTATTTCAGTCACTTGTTTGTGGCCTTGCAATTTAAAATAATTTGCCAATTTTATCTTTATTACTGAAAATATACATAAAACTTAAAAAACAGCAACAATAAAAAAAAACTTGGCTGAACTCTGATCGAAATCCTGCGTTGAATTATGTAAATACATGTTTTTGTATTGTTCTTTTCCATACAGAATTTCGAAACTCTTATAACCACTTATGGAACTCTTGACAACGTCAAAATAGTAACTTTGGCTCCAGAAAATGATATTACTGGTGAAGTGACGCAGAAGCTAACGTCCATGGGAATTACTGTAGCTCTGGGTCATTCCATGGCGAGTCTCTCGGAAGGAGAAAAAGCTGCACAAAACGGAGCTACTCTAATAACACATCTTTTCAATGCTATGTTGCCAGTAGGATTAATCAACCATATAAATTATTAACCATTGCACTTATGAGCTCATTTATTTTTTCAAGTTCCATCATAGAGATCCTGGTCTTGTAGGCCTACTGGCTTCAAAAAATATACCACCCAATCGCACAATGTATTTTGGAATCATAGCTGATGGAGTACATACGCATCCGGCAGCTTTGCGTATTGCGCACAGAACTCATCCAGAGGGTTTGATTCTTGTAACTGATGCTATTTCTGCTTTGGGTTTGGAAGAGGGACTACACCATATTGGCCAGTTGGATTTGCAAGTTAGCAACGGGAAGGCATTTATAGCCGGTACAAATACTCTTTGTGGAAGCATAGCACCGCTGGACGAGTGTATACGAATTTTCAAAAAATCTACAGGTATTCAAATACATAATTTATTATAATGTATTTAAATTTAATCTCTTTTACTTTGTATGCGATTTTCAGAATGCTCTACTGTTTATGCCTTGGAAGCAGCAACATTGCATCCAGCAAAATGCATGGGTATTGAAAAATCAAAAGGCACACTTGCGTTTGAGTCTGATGCGGATTTTGTAATGTTAGATGATCAACTACGTGTTCTATCCACATGGATAGGTGGGGAATGTGTTTACAAAGCTTAATTTGTTTGAATGATATTTTATCGTTACATTATCTGGGTTTTATATTAAACAAAACTTGCATTTAAAAGTTAAATTTTTAAAACGAATTTGGTCTTTTTTTTAATTTTTGGACAATATACAACACAAAATGCAAAGCAAAATCGTTTTAATAAACAAAAATGAAAGTGAAGTGAAGGTAAAGAAATATGGACAGAGTAACCAGAAATTTAACCCTACCATAATAAATCTAAACGAATTGTGACCAATAAAACCGAGGAGCCGGTCTTAAAAAGCATTTCACGAGGGATAAATGAGGATACACTTTTAAAAGTCAACAAAGATGGTGTAATAGCAATTTAATAATATATTTTGGGGGCTAGCTAGTACTTAAAAAAAAAAAAAAAACCATGATCACTGCACTCACATTTTTCAACTGACATTTAGTATTTGTCTGCTCAAATTTAACGGCTATTTTGTATGTGCTTACTGCACAGCAGGGTTGCCAGTTTGGGGTTTCCCCCTAAATTTAGTTTTTTTTTTGTCGTTGGGGGGGGGGGGGGGTAATCTGGGGGACGAGATGTTTGGGGGGGGGGAATCTGGGGATTCATCTAGAGCTAAAGGAATCGTTTGTGTATTGAAACAGCTGACAGTATTCTACGAGTTATATATTCCTTACATTCTGGATGGCAGAATTGAACATATCAACAGAAGAAACGCTGAAATTTTTCACAAGTGAGAAGATATATCAAACCGATGCGACAGCCAAAACGAAGATGACTATAATGTTTTAAAATTTTTCTAAAGAAGTGCAAAAAAAAATTGTAATTCCTTTATATTTTAATTTTCATATTTATTTATTTCTCGTGAGTTAAACCAGATATAGCTAACTCTAGAATTAAATTAACCCACAGTGAATTGACGAAGCCATTTTTGGGTGGAGAATGTATGCGGAATGACTAAACAAACTCGTTGCATAAAACATCAAAAGAATCTGTTCAGTTAATCCTGAGTTAATCCACCAAATATGATGATTTAACTCGGGCTTATCTTTAATCGAGCACTGAAATTATTAAATAAGCAACTTGGAACTTATTAGTCAATTTATCAACCTCCCTTATGTTCCACAATATACGAACTTATCATTAAAGTTCAAAGCATTTTAATGGCCCGATGAAGTGTCGATTAGCAAATTTACTTGGTAATTTAAACATTATAAATTATTTTTTTTTTCAAGTTTTCATCAGTCAAAACTATTTTGTCTGGAAAATTTGAACATCTAATTGACAAATACATTTATTATTTCGAAAATTGTGAAACGAAGTTTTTATTGGGAGGATTTAATTTGCGGATAATTTCCGTGTAGTCAGAATTTTTGCTCAGACATTGTGAAGAAAACCCTAAACAAATTTTCTTTTATTACTAAGTACCTTTTTTAGATTTTTTTTTTACTGTGGCTATTCAACTATTGTGAATTAATTAAATTTAAAATTAAAAACCAATTAAGGAGCTGTGAATAAAAATAAAAAGTCGAAAAAAATGTATGGGTTTTTGTTGATAAAATGTGGTAATCTGGGGGGGGGAGATTTTTTTTTCATCTGGCAACACTGCTGCACAGTTAAACAAAAGGGTTTTCGATGTTGTCTGGTCCAGGGCGACCTGGGGACCCTTCAAGCAAACAATTCCGTTTTTAATCCGCGCACGCGTAGTACACAACAGGTGTGTTCCTTTAGTGTTCAGCATCTACCTTTTTTTAGACCAATTTTCCCGGGGGCTGCAAAATAACACGCCTAAAATAAATATTTTGTCCAGCACAGCGGATCCATCAAGGCTGCCGCCCACTAGGCAACTTAAAGTTGCTCACCCCAGCTACTTTCAGTTTCTCCCGATTCAATTACATTTGGTTATATGGTAGACCACAGATTAGCCATATGAAGATGAGAATGTTTCGTACGTTTCACCCTCCAAAACCCATTTGTTTACATTGTTGTATTTGTAATTTTTTCCCGCGTCGATGAATAGATGTGAATTGCAACAACAATTTAACCCGGTGTGTGAAGATCCCTACTGTCTATGTGTGAGATTTTTATACACACATTCTCATTTTTTATCTGATAACTGCCAGTTCAAGCTTGTAGGCAAATTAAAATGGCTGCCGGGGATTCTCATCTTCATGTGGCTAATCTGTGATGGTAGAGCGCCCACTAGGCAACTTAGTTGCAAATGTAATTGAATTGGGAGTAACTTATGTGGTTTTCCAGTCAACCATTTCAGATTTGGGGGTCAGATTCCAGATCAATCGTGGTAACTAGAACGAATCGCGATTGATCCTTTTTTTTGTAAAGGTGTAGGTGATTTGTCTGTATTTACTGATGTAAGTAGTGATAGTATATGTAGGGAAAAATTCCTACAAGCATTTTTTTCCCAGGGAACAGTTTTTTCTTTAATACAAAAATATTATATATTTGGCTTTATTTTCTTGATGAAACTGGTGAAAAAATGCGTAAGAAAAAATTCTTACAAAACGTTTTTTTTCAAATTATAAAGGAACATTTTTGTGTTTAAATTATAATTAATTTCAACTACGCGAATACTTTCACCTGTCTTAATTTATTGAAATGGAGATTAATGAGAGAACCCACACTGGCGCTATGCAAATCTTTGAACATTCTTCAGTCGTCGCATATTCGCGCGAAGGTTTAGCGCCGGTTTGGGAGCCTTTATTGATTTGTTTCATAAGAAAAAACTCAAAAGTGGGACTGACTTTTAATCTTGAAATTATCAATATCCTGAGGCCATTTTGAAATTATGACAAAATATAAGAAAGAAAAGATTTACGCATTCTTTTCTTGACTTCATTTAAATGAATGTGATATTGTACATTATTTTGTTCAATCAAATTGAAATCAAAAAATAGAATACAAATTAGGGAATTTTTTGTTCCCTAGCAGGAATTTTATTTTGTTGGTATACTATCACTGCTTTATAACATGATTTGGCCATCGGTCGGATCCATATATCCACAGGGATCCCGTCCATCCAAAATCCAAATCAAAGGAGAAGCCATTGTATATATATACAATGGAGAAGCTATCGGTCGATGGTGAGGAAGAAGACAATGAACATGAAACAAGGTCACTACATAAGGATTACTATGGAATTTTAATAAAAATAATTTTACTTTCACAAAAAAAAATGGACTAACCCACATGTTTCCACAATGCCTTTCATTCCATATGAAACATTTATCCAATTTAATCACTAATTGACTCCGAACTCAAGAAGTCAATGGTTAATGGTAATGAGGACAATAAAGACAAAAATTTCATTAATTAAACTTCATTATTTGTATTTATTTTATTAAACAAATGCCTTATCAAAAGTAAACAATGCTAGCGAAAGGCCAAAACGAATTTAAACTGACGAGGAGAGGACGACGTTTAGAAATGTCAATTTGGTTTGTGTGCAAGTGTGTGTGAAAGTATGTGTAAATCTGCCAATAAATCGAGATTTGAAAGATCAATCGAGAAAAAAAACAGACCACGAAAAAAATCAATTTTTTTGGTTGTTAGGAACGTAAAATCTGAAAAAGATCAAGTTGACCCCCATAAAAATCAATTTTTTTGGTTGTTTGGAAAACCACGTTAAAGTTTCTAGGGTGAGCAACTTCAAGTGGCTGAGGTGAGCAACTAAAAGTTACCTTATTGGGCGCTAGGCTTAATTTTCGACTAAAGTTGTTAACAGTTGGCAACAGGTTAATTCCCTGTTCCGTAAAACAAGAAGAATTGCGAGGCCAGCAACAAGCCTGGGAAACGGACTGATCTCACGACGACAACCCACGCAAAGAAAACGGACTAACGATTTACGAATTTTCTTATGGAACGTACGATCGCTCTATAGAGCTCGAGCTGCTCAGCAGCTAGCCGATGCCCTGTCAAAATATAAAGCTGACATAACAGCACTTCAAGAAATAAGATGGACAGGGAATGGTGTTCTACAGAAGAAAGATTATGACTTATACTACAGCTGTCATACAAAACACCATGTGCTCGGGGTAGGCTTCCTAGTCGGCGAAAAAATGAAGTCTGCCATCATCGGCTTTAACGCTATAAGCGAAAGGCTATGCACCCTTCGCGTGCGAGGCAAATTTAAGAACATCAGCCTCATTAACGTTCACGGACCTACGGAGGAGTCCTCAGACGAAGAAAAAGAGACTTACTACGAACAAGTCGAGAGGCCCCTCAATGCCTGTCCAAGGTATGACGTAAAAATCATCCTTGGGGATTTGAATGCAAAAATAGGTCGGGAGCCGGTATTCAGGCATTACGCAGGCACCCATAGTTTGCATGAGAACACTAATGACAATGGACTTCGAGTCTTAGAATTGGCAGCATCGAAAAACATGGTCGTTGCGAGTACCAGGTTCCCGCGTAAAGATATCTACAAAGCCACCTGGGTATCACCTGATGGAGTCACTCGTAACCAAATTGACCACGTGTTGATAGACCGTCGCCACTACTCGAACTTGATGACGGTACGAACGTACCGAGGTGCCAATATCGACTCGGATCACTATCTTCTTGGTATGGTTTTCCGAGGGCGGATTGCCTTGCGAAGACGTATTATATCCGCCGATCAGGTTCGAATCAACACGGCTGCTCTGCGCAATGAAAACACCAGTAACACCTTTGGTAATGCGTTAGGACTCGCCCTAGAACTGGGTAGAGTAAGCCCTGGAGCCAGTATGCTGGGCGTAGATGAGAAGTGGACACGCCTTAAGAATACTGTCATTAGTACTGCCAACTCCATCTTAGGCAGCAGTCGTAGAAATCGGAACGACTGATTTGATGATGAATGCAAGCTAGCGACTGAACGTAAGAATGTTGCGTACCGAGCAATGCAACAATCTCATAGAACGCGGGCACGCGAAGACGAATATAAAGAGCTCAGAAGAATTGAAAAACGGCTTCACAGACAGAAAAAATCAGCCTGGGAGAAGAACATAATCTGTGAAATAGAGAAAAGCCGAGAGCTTGGGTGCTTAGCAAAAGGCACTCCGACCTCTTAGCCGCGTTCGAGAGAAAAGTCTTAAGGAGAATTGTTGGCCCCATATGTGAGGAAGGACGATTCCGGAGACGGTACAATCATGAATTGTACGCAATCTACCTTGAAGCAGATATCGTGACAAAAATTAAGCTCGGTAGACTCCGGTGGGCAGGGCACCTAGCTCGCATGAGCGAAGAGGAACCTGCTCGGAAAGTTCTTTGTGGTACATTCTATGGTAGACGACAGCGTGGTAGACCATGCTTGCGCTGGAGAGATGGCGTAGACCAGGACGCCCGGAGCCTTGGGGTGCGCAACTGGATGGCGGCGGCTCGAGACCGGGATGGGTGGAGAGACTTGTTGAAGGAGGCCAGGACCGGACCCCGGTTGTCGAGCCGACGATGATGATGAAAGTTGTTAACACACCTCTGCAAACGATTTTGATCATCGTTTCAATACAAAAACACCATTCTCCGAGGTTTTAAACAAAACAAAAGTACCGTACGAAAATAAAACAAACAAAACTGTATTTATTTGATTAATGCCTCTTTATTATCATCATATGGAACAATATACATTACTTTTACATCTTTTTTTTATACCAACATTAATACTAAGCAAACAAAAAAAAAAAAAACTAAAATTAAGATTAAGATTAAGATTTATTCAAAATCTTTACTTTTGTTTTATGGTAATCTGGTGTTTTTATTATAGAAGCTTATAAATAAAAATTTAAATAAATAATTATTTTAAATTGCTTTTTTATTTTATCTGTAAATTCATTTATTTGACTGGAAACCATAGGATGTTGTTTCTTTTGTAAAATATTTGTTTATTTTTTTTTTAGTTAATTTGGAAATAAAAAAAGCATTAAAAAAAATGGTTGGTTTATAAAGTTTTACTTAAATAAATATTTTTTTTTTTAATTTTTGCTTATTAAATTCGTTACAACATGGACTAAGACACAGTAAAATTTTTATTTCGTTTTTTTTTTGTTTTTTTTTTAATTTTATTCATTAAGACAATTATAAATTTTACTTTTTATTAAATTTATTAATTCTAGCAAGTGTTTGTTTTTGTTAATAATATAATTTGGATGTTTGTTAATTTTTAAGTGTTGTGAATTTTTTTTACATACAATATAATAAACAACTACATTTATATGTAACAGCTCAAGAACGTCTTTTGTATAGGTTTATATGTATATAATATTGATCAATACTTAAATATACATGTACATGTAAATATACATATGTCTTTCTTAATGTAGGTATATATATATATGCAATTTTTTTATTGTATATTATATATAATCAATACATTTTCTTTTATTTATCAGTTGGTTTTCTTGTTCAGTTAAAACTTTGTTAATGCCTCGAAAACGTCAAGCATTAAAATTTTCTTAAAAATATAGAATAAAATTCCTAATTATTTTTTTTTTTAATTTTTTTTTATATATATATATGTTTTTAGTTTTGATCAGGGGCTAAAAAATACTCAGAATACTACTATATTAGTATTGATATGTTAAAAACGCGTTAATCCTGTTATTTGTAAACTAAAGACATAATAAATATTTTTATTTAATTTTTTTGTTTATATTCAACGCAGTTTAAATTGTTGCTCACCAAAAAATGCTTCATATAATTTGTATATATAATATTTGTTTTTGTTTGTTTTTAAATTTATTTATTTAAAATGAAACAAGTTTGGTTGCAGCATTGGAAAAAGTATCTAATACTTTAAGTAATTTTTGTTCATTCAATTAAAAAATATATATATGTATATAAACAAATATTCGCTATATGTGGCGGTAAGATAGTTGCTTGTGTTGTTATTTTTTTTTTTTTTATATTATTGGTTCATTTTGTATACAGCCTAAAATCTTTGAAACAAAAAATATTTAATTATTTCGCATATAGCTAATAACAGTTTTATTAAAACTTAAAACATACATAAATATTAATTATTACAATTTAAAATTATCAAATAAAATAAATTAGTGGCAAAGCTTATTGTCAGAAGCGATATACACATATATAATAAATTTTAAGTTTATAACTTCAAAATAATGCATGAAACATAACCACGATATTGTAAATTTTTTTTTTTTACAAATTTTATTTTATTTTTTCAATAAAAACAATATGAAAATTTTGATTTAATTATACCTGATTGTATATAAATATTATTTATGTTTGGTTAATTTCATTCCCTTCTCAATTCATTGATCAAAAATCAAAACAAAACCAAAAATAAAAATTTACAATTTTGTTTTTGTTTTTGTTCTACGATTAAATATAATATATAGGCAACGTTTAGAAATGTTTTATTTTTATATATATGTATATATATATTAAAGGTATACAAATATATGAGCAAAATATATAGGAGGGCACACGCATGAATATACATAAATATTCAATATTCAAAAAATGCAAATATTAAATATATATATTTTTTTTTTAATTTTTTTTATTTTTTTTTTAATACCTACAAAAATCATAGGTACCTACATATGCATATTTATATATATATATTTATAAAGATGTGTTACGTTTTTTTTTCAAAAATATTCTTTTAAAAGCTTAAACGTGCGTTAAGAGTCATTCATTGCAAAACGTGTTGTTACTAATATGGTGCTTGCTATAGTTTCAAGGCTTATTAACTCGTTTTCAAATGATTAATTTCATGTTTTACATTTCAATATATTTATAACAAAAACATAGATATACTGCGTCGCTGCAAATTGACACTTCTTCCTCGCTTCGAATTTTATTTCAAATAGGTTTACCTTCAAACGATTTTATTCGAAACCCTATCGTCGAAAATTTAAGATATTCTAAGTTGTTGATGCATCAGATGTTAACAGTTTTCCAAGCGATTACAACAACATTAAGCTATCTAGATAGCTTTAGATATCAACTTGAACAACCCAACTTTTTGATTCGTTCGTTTTTTATCGCATTGAACGTAAACGACAATCGCAATAACGCCATGTCCAGCGTTAGCACGGGCACGATTTTTCGGGCGATGCGTTTCTCGCGCGTGCCGCTTTTATTTGAGTGGAGTTGTGTGTCCAATTACAACACGATTTGCGATTACAACAACATTAAGCTATCTAGATAGCTTTAGATATCAACTTGAACAACCAAACTTTTTGATTCGTTCGTTTTTTATCGCATTGAACGTAAACGACAATCGCAATAACGCCATGTCCAGAGTTAGCACGGGCACGATTTTTCGGGCGATGCGTTTCTCGCGCGCGCCGCTTTTATTTGCGTGGAGTTGTGTGTCCAATTACAACACGATTTGCGTTTCTTGCACTTCTGAAATTAAAACCACCATCATCCATCCTTCATCGCAGATTTTTGGCACTATACTGCGAGCAAAATCAAACACGTTTGATTTTCAAACATTGTGTGCGATGAAGAGGCATCGCGTTGCACGCATTGGCCGAGTTCAACGCACTTCTGAATATTCAGATTTCTGAATTTTTGAAGCTCTTGATTGGCCAGCTGTCAGAAGTTATCTGAATTTTCAGAACTTTTTCTGACAGCTGGCCAATCAAGAGCTTCAACAATTCAGAATTCTGAATATTCAGATGTGCGTTAAACTCGGCCATTCACTGCAATATCGTGTCTACGTTGGACATTTACATGTGTCAACGCAGGTTTGATCTACATAGTAATCTGTCAGTTCTTAACGCAACTGAACGCACGCACTTCATTACCCGTGTCTACGCTGGACTTATGCATGTAAGTAAATATATGCGCCTGTAACATGCCGCCAGCAATGGACATGCACGATATCCAAAATCACAACCAAAATCCAATTCACAATCTGATTTGTATGGATATGTCACCACATGAAGTGGATTTTTTGTGCCTAAATTGGTTTTTTCTCCAGACATGTTCATAATCCGAAAACCGTTTATACCCAGAGGAGGCGGCATTTAAGACCTTAGCACTTTTAAACAAAATTCTGCCTAGAGAAAGGCTCGACCCAAATAAACTGTCAAAAGTACCTACCTACCAACTGCTTTCGATGCATCAATTTCATTGAAAATGTACCCTTTTTTTGGGGATTCTTTGGGATAAAAGGCGTTTTGTTTTAGCTCTGAGCAGAGTCTGAGCAAACCGAGTTCGCTCTGGGCAGAATAGAGTATTACCCCATCTCTCCAATTTGATTATAAATATTATACGATTGATAATAATCTGTCTATTTACATGAAAATTTTATGAAATTGGCTGAGTTCAGCTTTTTGCTCCATTTTCTGGGTTATTTTATTCTAAGCTCATGGAACACGCTCCAAGATATGTCTCGTCGTAAAAAAGAAACTCATGTTGAGTGATCTGATGTGTCCCAGTTTACCCGGAGGAAGGGCCGGACCAACCATGTGTGCAAGATGTGCAAATGCACAGGGCGCGAAATTCTGGGGGCGCATTACCAGGAGCAAGAAAATCTGATCTTGCGCAAACAAATAGGTACTACCATTTTCATTTAACCACAAAACTTATTCAAATAATCCCTCTGCTAAGTTATTTCTGCACCCTAACTAAAATCACATACATTGTTGCATTCAAGAAGAATTTAGCTCAAAATATCGTAAAATTAAAGATCACACTAGAACAACGCATTGAAAGTCTACCTCATGGCTAATGTGGAAAAGTCTTATGCCTGTGTATCAGTGTATGTATGTAAGGATGCAAATATAAAAAGGGGCGCTTTCTACAGATCTTGCATAGGGCGCAAGTTTGGCTGGGTCCGGCCCTGCCCGCAGGCCACACGAGCAAGTACTGGCAAGCAAATTGCAATACATACACATTTTTTAACTAACACAAATAAACCCAAGCAACTTGCTCGTTGAGCAGCCAGTAGAGAAGCAATAAGTAGTGCGTTCAGTTTTGTAACTATAGTCAAAACATCAAAATGCTCTAAAATTGCCTTTTAAAAAAATAAAATTAAAAAAAAAAAAAACATCGTAGACATCCTACAATGGAGTTTGAATGTTAATGGCGTGCCAGATATGAAACAAATTATAGTTTATCCTATCGAGAATATTTCGTTCCAAATGTCTACCGATTGCCCTGAAAATGCATTTTTCCGGAGCGGAAAAAAAAATGTAAAAAATTTCCGATTTTTAGAGGTTTTTTAATCCATTAACATCGTAGACATCCTTCAATGGAATTTGAAAGTTGTATGCTTGACAGACGAATAGCCGACAAACTGTATTTTGACGTCTGTAATTTTTGGTGCATGAATTTCAGTTAAAGTATATGTTGTTCCCTCTTCTGTTTCGTTATCCATAATTTCTATTATTAAAGTTTGTTAACCATTTTTGAATTTTTCTTTAATATTCATTCCAAATGTATTTTGATTTTTTTAATCCATTCTGTTTGAAAGATCAACCAAAGTGCTTAACTATATAGTAGAGAAATAGAACGACCCACTTGCAAGCAGCTTGGTTGCCAGTACTTGCCCGTGTGGCCTCAGGGTTAAAAAGAAACACATATCTTTGTTTTGACAGCTCAGTGATTGGTCTGAGCTAAAAAAGAAATTTTCCGGAAGTCCAATGAAAAACCAGTTATGTTCGAAACAAATGCTTCAAATAATTCCAGCAATGAAATTCCAGTATTTAAATGTCACTTAGGCGGAATTTACATCAATCAACCAATTTTACACCCATAGGCAAAAAAAATGTTTTGGGAAACTTGGTGAAAGTTTAGTTAGAATAATCCCGACGCTTCTGAAAATGGAAAACGACATAAATATATATTAAATATTGACATGTACTGGTTAACTTGCTTAAAAAGTGGAAAGCAGGTATGAGAAACGCTTGTTTTTGTCGTTAACTTGTATGTTTTTTGTATATGTATGTATCGAGTTTTGACGTTACCATACAAAAGATTTTCAAAGCTTTTCAAAGAGAGTCCAATTATGTTTGTTCGTTTGGTTTCCAAGTAATTTCGTGCAAATTTAAAGAAATTATTTGATTTCTAAATGTGATCTTGTACTTGTACGCGAAATGACATGAAGTTTTCAATCACATCCGTGACACTTGTATTTTTTCGGAACAATGGTGCGTGAACAAATTTAATTTCACTCACCACCTGAAACAAAAAGGCGATAGTTATAAACCAATGTGATAATAATTTGGGCACAGTCTTGCTTGCTCTGTAGAACGCCAATGTATGAGAGCGAGGGTGGTGCATATTTTCGTGACGCGTCAGTTTTTTGCACATTGCAACCTTACAATACGAGAAAAACATGTACATAATCCATGAGTGAGTACCCCCAAATCAGGGTTAGGATGATGTTTAAACATCAGTGATCACCCGAGTGCCACATTTTTGTTATTGAACCTACCCAATAAACATACATAGTGCAACTGTATCATAAGTTGTAACGTTCTCGTGCAACACGCAATGTATTGCACGTAATATCCACATAGATGTTCACACATCAAACGGAAAAAAAACCGATTGAAACAAAAAAAAACATGCAATGGGACCTTAATTTTAAGTTCGTGTTTACTGGGGCTTAACAAAAATGTATAAACTGTTTTCCGCATCCGAGTAAGAACTGGTACCCATATTTCTACGAAATAATTCAAAGCGATAAGACCAATTGAGTTAAAAAACGAATTAGTATTGTGCTTGTGCGGCAGATGTTAAAGTAGAAATTTGAATACTCTTTGTCAAGATATCGTTCCACCTCTATTGCTATTCAACAAAATTTAAAAAATATTTATATTTTATTTTTGTTATATGTATATTGTTTTTTAGAAAAAAAAATCAGTACCAACACGATTTGTTAAATTTTCTTAACCGCATTCAAAAGTAAAATAGGAATCACTCATTTTTGAGTGGGAATTGTTTTTTTTTTTTTTTTTTCTACAGAATCCTTTCTATTCACATTTTCATATCTTAAGTTTAACGACAAAAGTTACAATCTAACTGAATTTTCAAAAAAACCTACTAATGTAGGTACATAAAAATAACGCGATATTATTTTTTTATAATTTTTGTTCATAAAATCACACACATGCAAATTAAAAACACTTATCTTTAAAACTGTTAAACATGTTTCACACGTTACACAAATTCAAACTCAAAATAAAAATAAAAACATTCCCTTTTTTCGTATATACATAAAACTCAAAATAAAAATAAAAACATTCCCTTTTTTCGTATATACATAAAAATGTAAATGACAATAAAAATTAATAAAAATTTAAAAAGTTTTAAGCGAGATTTACATTATATAGAGAAAATTAAAATAAGAAAATATTTCACAACCATTTAATTAAAAAAATAACTTCATGTACAATGATTGTATTATCTCATTATTAATTTTTTTTAATTTTTTTTTTTTACAAATGTTTACAACAATTTTAAGTAAATTTTATATTATAAAAAAAAATCATATTAAACAACTAATATTTATTTATATAATAAAAGAAATATGTATATATTATTGCTTTTGTCATCAACACATTGTCTGTATCTACCCATTTCATTTTTATTATTATTTCCATCCACCACCATTGTTTTTGTTTTTGTATTAGTTGAAACAGATGTGTTTATCCAAAGTTGTTGTTTTCTTTTAAATATAAAATTAACAATTTATGAACTTGCTATTTTTATTTTCTTTATAAGTGAAAGCAAGTAAATGTTGTCGTCTTGTTTTGTAATGAAATAGATTTAAACCTAAAATTTAATTTAAAAATAAAATTATTTAAATTTAAAAACCTTTATATAAAAAATAAGTGACCTCTGTTCTAAAATTCAAAGCTTTATTATTTGTTGTTTTCTTATTAAATTTAATTTAAAGTGTGTATAATATAATTGTTAATATATGTATGTAGATAAATATGTGTTAATTAAGTTAGCTTTTTGTTAAGCTTACCAAACATTTTTGTTTTCACCAATTTTGAAAAGTGTAATTCTGTTTTAATCTAGTTAGTAATTTAATATTTTTTTTTTCTTCAACTTTTATGAATTAATTTTTATTTTTGTTTTTTTTTTTTCTTGAACATTTTAAAACTTATTTAATGGCTATATATATATATATATATGTATACAGTATATAATTTAATTAGTAGGTATATATGTTGTTTGTAGTTTTCATTGCGCTTTCGTTGAAACAGGGATTTGTATTGTATTTATTATTTTGTTTTGTTTGTTATTTTAAAAAAATAATATGATAGTACATTGTTGTATTAAACATAATATGTATATATATGTCAAAAAACATATACAGATGTATATATGCTTTGTATATATTTATAAAGTTAGTTAATACAGTTACTAAAAAAAAGTTAATTGAAGTCTAGGTCATAGTTGTATAATAATTCATTTAAGTAATATGAAATACATATATATAGAAGTTTTTTTTTTTTGTTTGTTGTTGTTTATTCACTATAAACTATTAAATTGAATTCAATATATTTAGGTAGAGGACCATTGCTTTCAATTAGTTGTTGGTTTTTGTTTTTGTTTTTGTTTTGTTTAATCTATACACTAAAAATTTACTTATGAAATTCGTATTATTTAAGTTATAAGTTTGTTTAGCTTATGAACTATACAGATACACTCTCGAATGTATATAATATACATGCATTCACGACAAATGTTTAATATTTTGCATTTAAATTTGTTAATTTTCCAGAAGAGTTCCATACATTTTCTTCACCTTCAAAATATGAATAAGAATTTCAAACTGTTTTTTTCTGTTTTTTTTTTTCTTTTTCGCTTTTTGATAAAATTGTAAGTTCATCTCCAAAATACTTGTTGTCTTTAAATATGTACACTATGTTTAACATTATTATATACATCATTTTTTTAAATACATACACATGCTTTGTGTACACAAACTACGAATTTCAAAGTGAAGTATTTTCATTGAGTACCTACACACTATTTTGAAGTAGGTATATTTTTGGTTTTTTTTTTTTATAACTTTAGGTTATATTTGGTTCATGGACTAAAATAAACGTTGCATTCAAAAGTACTAATCATATACTTAATTAAAAAAAAAAAGAAAACTAAACATACATTTTTTACCGGATTGTTATAAATTTAAACAAAATTACCTACACTCCGACTCCATAATGTGTTCATAAAAATGTAACTTTTGTGTAGTGGTTGTATTTTGATGTTTTTATCATGAGAATCTTCCTAACGAAAATATGGAAGAAAAATCTTAGTATTTAAGAACAAATTAATCTATTTGCAATCAGTGCCAGAAGCTGGGTTAAATGGTGATAGATCTGAAAAATTAAAGAGACTTAGTTAATATTTTTAATCTAGACTAAAAAGATTTTTAAAAGATCTTAGTTTTATTAGATGTGTTATCATATATTTATTTATAGTTACATATATAACGAAAAAAACTATCTTATGTTGATGACTATATTGTTTAATACTATACGTTTACACAAACAACTATACCCACATTTATACTACGTTTCCACCGACCACTAAACCGGGATTTGATAAGTCACTGAACAATAATGGAGTTCAGCTAATTGCTGTTTAATGAAAAAATATAATCAGCTGATATTTTGACATAAATGCACTTGACTTGAAATAAAGGGAGATATTTCTTGACTAACTTTCCAGTCACTTTCCAATAAAATTTGCCTTAATTGGGAGGCAATTTTGCGACAGCTGGCCAATCAGAGACGAGAAACTTCCCTTGCCCTCAAGTCCCTTCGTCTTCTGAACGTACCCATTGATCTTGTTAAGTCTTCATAGGGCCAATAACAGTTTAGCTAATAGAAGTTGAACTTTTATAAATAAAAAGCATTGCATAATACACACAAAATACTGTGCCTACGTTCTGTAACTCTCGCATGGATAAAATTGGTCGAGAAACGATGAAAAATGAAACAAAACTCATCCGATTTGCTTCAATTTTCATTGTTTCTCGACTGATTTTATCGATGCGATTAGATTAGATATTCTTCTTTATAAAACAATTATTATTCTATTCAAACAAAATTCACTTCTACTTCTCAAAATTAAAACTTAAAGTTAAGGTAAACAACAGACGGCACGTAACTTGACACAGTCGAGTTAAGTCGATAAAATCGAGTATGGGCGGTTCCTCAGCCGATTGTTTTTGATTCGATTGAACCAAATAAGGAACTGCCTATGCTCGATTGTATCGAGTGAACTCAATGCTATCAAGTTACGTGCTGGCACCACTGTTCTTTAACTGGCGTTTGACTGAACACGGCCTTCAAGGGCACGTAGTCAATAACGTATGGCCGACTTCGCATACGGATCCAAATATGGATCTTCAAAACCGCGTTTGGCGGCTCTTATTACATACTAAGTATAGAAATAAGAATCACAACTAGAGAATGCAATCGGGATTCCGGCCCATTTTTCGATCCCGAAAATCCCGGGATTATAATGCTCCAATCCCGGGATTTCCGGGATCAGTGGCTTAAATATTCGCATACCTTAATTTACTTTTCTGCTTGCTTGTTTCTTACAGCAACATCTAAAGGTTTAACAATATTATTAATAACCTAATTTATTTTAAGAAAAACGTAGGGAAAAGTGAAAATTAAAAAGGTATACGATAAAGGCATTTGTGTGTGGAAAGTTTAAAATAACAGTTTTTGATATGTCTTTTCAGTTCAGATTAATTTTACAGATCAAAATGCCCCACCCAGGTATACCAGCTCATGTTTTTCACTTGTTGTCACATTTTTGCCACGTTTTGCAAAAAGATTCAGAAAGTAGTTAAGTTTAACCAACGTTTTGTTGTTCAAAACAAAACCTTTTTTTTTATTTAACAAGCATCTTCTTTCCCTTCTTTGAAAGAAACAATTCATATTCATCCCTTATTTCGTTTAAGTGTGACCAACAGGTTTAAAATAAAGCAACTAAAAATTAAAAATACTTTACTTGTTATCCAAACAAAGTTTGGATTTTTTTAGAGGATACAAAATAATGTTCAAATGATAATTTTCATATTTTAGAATAAAAAAAAAATTAAAATTGCATACTAATATTCAATGCATACCTTAAACAGAAATTAAATAACCAGAAATAAAATCAGGATAATGTTAAGAAAAACCTGGTCACATCAAGGTATAGAACAGCGCAGAGACAGAGAAATAAAACATACACATTCTATCAAACTGGGTCGCCATCGCCATTAAACAACCGTAATACTTAGAGCAGGCTTATTAATATCTTATGTCCATTCCTCCAACAAGTATTGAGCCGGAGCGTGCATTTTCTGCTGCTGCACGTTTTGGCACTAAAATTAGAAGCAGACTTTCAGACGAAACTTTGGATGCTTTGCTATTTCTTCGTTTTTACTATAAAAATAAGTTGTAATTCAAAATGTGATTAACATATACTATTTTGGTGGTTAAATTAATGTGAATGTGTTATTATTTTTTTTGTAGAATACTTGATATCTACTGACTGAATTAATTAATTTTTTTTGTTTAGAGAATAAATATATATATTTGTTTTGTTTTTCTTTTTTGTTTGTTTTTAAGAGTTTTGGTACATACCTTTTAACTGAATTAATTAATTGTTTTGTTTAGAAAATATTATATTTCATTTAGGAATATATTTATTATTCTTTTTAAGTGAATGTATTATTTATTTTTTTGTATAATAATTAATATCTAGTGACTGAATTAAATATTTTATTTTTTTTTTGTTTAGAGAATAAATATATTCCATTTAGTAATATATTTTCTTAAGCTGTATTGTTTTGTTTTTTTTTTGTTTGTTTTTAAGAGTTTAAGAATTAGTATTTAATAAATGATGTTTATTTTTGTATACTAAACACAAACTCGTTTGTTTTTTTTTGTATTGCCAAGCTGAAGCCAAATTAGGAACTGCTTAGGTATGTATAAGAAGAGCGTTTTTAACTTGAGAAACAATGAAATTTTAACTGAAATTACCTTTTATAAAATATTTTTTAAATCTCGGGATTATCCCGGGATCCCGGGATTCAGTTTTTTAAATCCCGGGATTGGAAAAACACTCCGGGTTGCATTCTCTAATCACAACGGACCCACTGGTGCATATATATTGTGAGAAAGAGAGCACACCATACTAATTGAAAGCCGATACCACAGATTAGCCATATGAAGATGAAAATGTTTCGTACATTTCACCCTCCAAAACCCATTTGTTTACGTTGTTGTATTTGTAATTTTTTCCCGCGTCGATGAATAGATTTGAAATGCAACAACAATTTAACCGGTGTCTGAAGATCCCTACTGTCTGTGTGAGGTTTTTATACACACATTCTCATTTTTTATCTGATATCTGACAGAGTAAGCTTGTTGGCAAATTAAAATGGCTGCCGGGGATTCTCATCTTCATGTGACTAATCTGTGGCCGATACCAATACGGATCTATAAGGAATAAAAAAAATGACTTCTCCAATCGAGTTCTACAATTCTACATCCTAACTAAAGGGTGATTTTTAAGCTGGTTTGGTTTTGGCAACACTGGTTTTGACAGCTGACGTGTGTTTAGTACCTTGTGTCACTGTCAAACAGCTTCAGTTTGGTTTGCAATTTAACCATGGATCGTCTTACAAATGAACAACGCTTGCAAATTATTGAATTTTACTATCAAAATTCGTGCTCGGTTCGAAATGTTCATCGCGCGCTGCTTGTGTTCAGCGATGAGGCTCATTTTTGGTTGAATGGGTACGTAAATAAGCAAAATTGCCGCATTTGGAGTGAAGATCAGCCAGAAGCATTGCAACAGCTACCAATGCATCCCGAAAAAGCCACTGTTTGGTGCGGTTTATGGGCCGGCGGCATTATTGGGCCTATTTCTTCAAAGATGATGCGAATCGCAGCGTTACTGTCAATGGTGAACGCTACCGAGCGATGATAACAAACTTTTTTTTGCCCGAAATGGAAGTTCTTGACTTGAATGATATGTGGTTTCAACAAGACGGTGCCACATGCCACACAGCACGCGAAACAATGGCGCAATTGCGAGGCGAGTTTGGTGAACAGTTAATTTCACGTTTCGGGCCGGTCAATTGGCCGCCTAGATCGTGCGATTTGACACCATTAGATTATTTTTTGTGGGGGTATGTCAAGGCTAATGTCTATAGGGACAAGCCCGCTTCGATTGACGCACTGGAAGCCAACATCCATGCATTCATTCGTGAGATACCGGCCGATATGTGTGAAAGAGTATGCCAAAATTGGACTCAGCGGATGGGCTACCTGAGACGCAGCCGCGGTCAACATTTGCATGAAATTATCTTTAAACATTAAATTGCAAGGTTCAAACTATCGATTCAAATAAATATTTCATTCATTTTTTCGAATTTTTTGTGTTTTTTTTTTTTAAAAAGTTCTAAACCTCTTAAAAAATCACCCGTTACAACAAAGTTGGGTCAGTAATTTGCTTGAAGGGCAGAACTTAGTAATTCTGTTCGCGTACTATCTCAAACTACTTGATTTATAAACATTGACAATTGGGACAGGTGACAATTTGGTAATATAAAACTTGACAATTTATTGTCAAAATGTATTCCATAAACATTGACAATTTCGTAGAATTGTCTGAAAATACCCGAAAATTGTCAACTTTTCGGTTCATAAAATAATTGTCAAGTATTTTTCGACAATTGTCAGGAATTTTCGGATAAATTTTTGTACTCACGATTCTCTTATGAGATGAAAAAAAAATATACAATTTAAAAATTTGTCAGTATTTAATGATTATTTAAGTATAATAATGATTTTGATGCGTTAAATCACACTGTGTACACCCTTCACTTTTTAACAATAAAACACAACTTCGACAACTGTGACATTTTGAATTTGAAAGAGTGCCTGCGTTTTGTAACTTCCAACATCTAGACAATCGGTCGTGAAACGATGAAAATTGAAACAAAATGCATGGGTTTTGCTCCATTTTCATCGTTTTCGACGTAGGCACTGCATAAAGTTGTGTTGGCCATGAGCCATGACAAAATTCAGTATCATACAGGGTGTGTTTCTTTATTTATTCCGAATATTCGGAATATCTGGAACACCTCTTTTTAGTTTCTTTATTCTCTGGAATATTCCGGATATACTTTTTTGTTGTTTCTTTATTCGTTCTAGAATTATTGGAATGTGTTCTTTCTGTTCCTAGTCAAGAGGTAGTGTAAATGGAATATTCTCTACTTTGACAGATACATTTCATTTTTTTCATTGGTTACAAGTAGGTATTGTTATTTTGTCTGCCGTCTGCCATGGATGAAAAGAAATTTAATGAAATGGAAATGGAATGGGTGAGCATGTTTTTGTGATAATTATTTTTGTATCTTCATGTAGCTCGTACGTGCGCATAAAATTAATTTACAATTTGCAAAATAAATAATTATTTGTTTCTTCTATCAGAAATAATCGCAAAATGATTTTTTGACATGAAAACAAACAGCTGGTAGTTGGATATTCTTTCAATTAAGATCTGTTTCCTTATTTATTCGATTCTGGATATTCTGGATAGATATTTTGCCTTTTCCGTCTTTTCTATTCTTCATCCGAAAAAAATAAAGAAACACACCCACAATGACAAAATTGTCACAACAAATATGTCAGGAGGTATATGACAATAGTTTTACGTATGATTTGACGTTTGTTAAGATTTTTCATTTTTTCCAAATCCCTCCAGGCTTGCAAATAAACATGCCTACTTATCTTATCTATTCTGTTAGATTTATCCTCATAGAACCACTTATATTCTTATAGAGGAAGCGGAAGGTTGAAGAAACAATACAAAACTAATGCCCTACGGACTTAGCTGTCAGCTCTTATCCCGAAGAAAACTGTTTTATCGACGCAAATTATCTGTTTAATCGATTGTTTTTATAAAAACGTCAAATTTTTGTCTGTTATAGATCCTGCTCTCTGTCAGGATCACGTTTCATGAACCAACAGTTTATGTAGTTTTGGGTTGCTTTTATTTTGAAGCATTGCAAACGTAAGGAATAGGTATACAACACACTTGTCACTACATAAGATCCGTAATGTTTTATTTTCATCAGCGATAATAAAATACGGCAAGTATCGCTAACCCCCCTTTTTATTTTTGTATCTTGTTGTTATTTCCCAAAATAATTTTTTTTTTTAAACCAACAAACTTAAAGAACACTAACCTTATTTTCTATAAGTATCTTCTTCCATTTTAGTTTGTCCCGAATCTCTTTCTGTCTATCCAAATTTATAATTAAAAACATCTAAATGAGAAAAAAAAAACTTTGTAATTAAAAATAACTTAATTAGAGTTTATTTTCCAAACTTCCAAACTTACCAAGGACTGCAAAGTGTTGCGTTTAGTTGAACTTCTACGGGTTAAGTTGTGATAATGCAGTTGAAACTTTTAGAACTTTGTTTTATATTAATTTTTAAATGTTAAATTAATAATTTTTAATTTTTTTTTCTCTTTTTGTGTTTTTTTTTGTGGTGTAATTTTATTTTTGTTTTTGCTTTTGTATTGTCTCCCCTTAGCATGTGATTTAATTTTATTAATAATTCTAAACAATTATCCAAAGTTGAACAGATTTTGTATAACACATAAATTTGTATATATACACACATTTATTTGTTTATAATATAAATGTTTTATATATATATATAAATTATATATATATATGGAATTTTTTGGTTTATTTTTTTTTTTTAATTTTGTCTTGTCAAAATTTAATTTAGTAAAATGGACTTACACGATAAATATATGTATATGTATATATATATATTTTCTTTTTTGTATGTAAATAGGGATTTTGTAAAAGGTTCAAAATTAACTAATAAAATAAGTCACGCACTTTAAAATTATGTTGTAAATGAGATTTTCTATTTTTATTTTTCTTTATATAATTTTTTTTTTCATTTCATTTTAAACATTCCTTTCATTTAAGTTTATAGCGGTTTGTTTAAATTTCTTTGGTTTTTATTTTCTATAGGTTTGATGTATTGAGAAATACACATAGACTTTTGGATAATCACAAAAACTTATTAAAAGAACGTTACTTTTGTTGTAATACAAGATTAACAGTGTGATACATATTTAAAATACAAAGATGATTTTTATACTTTTCGTTTTGTTTTAGTTTTTGTTTGTAAGCGACTATAATTTTATTAATAGGAAGTTTTGGGTGTCTATTATTATAGTATTGCCCACGTATGTATGTATTTAAGAAAATATAAATTTCAATTAAATTATTTTTGTATTATATTTAACTTAAAAGTTTTAAGATGATTTGTTTTTATTGGGAGGAAAATGGAAACGTTGAATGCGATTGGGTAGTTGCATTTTAATAGTATGGTTATGTTCCAATGAGACATTAAGAATGAATACTAGGAAGACATAAAACAGTGAGCTTATATTTTGGTTTTTATATACCTAATTGTTTTTCTACAGTTTTTTCACCTTTCTACAATTTCTATATTTTTTTGGTTTGTTTTTTTTTACAAACCTATAATTTTTTTAATTTTAATTATTTTGTCAATAAATTTAAATATGAATACATTTGCAAATAAATGTGCACTTGTATAATGATTAATTTTAGTAATATACCTAATTAATTTTGGTTATATGTACGTCAATTGTATTTTATGGTGTTTTGTTTTTTTTTTTTTAATAAATCTTTAAAATAAATTTTGTGCAATAGCACATAAGATAAGTTATTTCAATTAATTTTTTTATTTATAACATATAATTTCTTAGGTTCTATCATACAAGAAGAAATTGTTACACTTTGAAAATTTTAAAAGTTATATTTTGTTTTTAATTTTATTCTACATTTAAAAAAAAAAAAACATTCTTAAGATTATATTTTTTTTTGTTTTACGTCAACTACATTCCCTTAATTTTTATTTAATTATTTTTTTTTTATAAATTTATATTATTATTGTTCACTAAAGGTTTTCGTAAAATATTAGGATTTTATATTTTAAGTGGATGGAATAATTCTTTTTTTTTTTGTATTTAAAACAATGAAGCACCTATTTTGTTTTTGTTTTTTTTTTTTTTTTAATTTTAAAATATGTAACTGCAAAAATTGCCACAACTTGAGTTTGCAGACAGAGATATCAACCAATAAAAGTTTGTTATTTCCTGGCATACAAAGATGAACTACATTATCCATAAGCGCGTTTAAAAAAAAATAAAATATTTATGTAAAAAGCCGACTGGCATGATCCTACACTTTTTTTAAGGAGAAAATGAGTTAAGTATGGTACTTCTTAGTTAATGTTTGTTTTTGATCAGTTTATTCAAAAAGTTAAATTAAATTATTTAATTTAATTGCCATGTAAAAAAATAAATTCAAAAACTTGTGTTTTAATTAAACTTGTATTTGAAATAAAAACTGAAATTTAAAATAAAAAAAAAAATTCTTTTAGTTTTACTAAAACATCAACTTAAAATTTCTGAAGCAGTGTCGTTTTATTGGCGTTTTAATGAATCAACTACGGGTTATTCACATGATACCAAATCTAACGTAAGGTTAACGAAAGTTTCGTTGTCTCAGTGAATGTTTCGCGTTAGTTTTGGAGATGATCGATGGTACCCTTGAGCGTATACGTAATTTTTTGCTATAGAATATAATGTTTGGATTGCATGACTAATGTGTGTGGCTAATGTTTGACGTTTTCGTTTCCTTGTTCGTTATTTTACTATGTTGCTTGTAGAGCTCCCGCACATGCACATAAAAACTGAATTCGGCATATTCATAGTCACTTTTAAACTCCAGTTTATCTTAGACCTGGGTTTATCCTATCTAAATAAAATTGAATAAACCCCAGTCTAGGATAATCTGGAGTTTAAAACTGACTATGAATATACCCCAATGGATTTTAAGACCAATAAACATTAGGCGTGTTTTTTGCAAGTCCATATGGATTTGTCGAAAAAAAACGACATCGGGACTTAAGAACTTCTTACTTACATTACATAAGTCCCGATAATTATCTGGACTTAGCTAAGTCCATATGGATTTAAGTTGTTGTTGTATTTACGTGTAAAACTATTAGTTCCGATGTTGTTTTTTTTTCGACAAATCCATATGGACTTGGAAAAAAACACGGCTATTGCATTTCAACAAACGAAACAAACTGTTATATTTGAGTGAAGACTCGCAATTCATTAATAACGTGCTCTCAAGGGATCAGATTCAAAAGAAAAAGAGGAAGGGTCGAGAACCTAAATGCAATTTTCACAAAGCTAAACACATGCAAAGTAGACACAATAAAACCAAATACACAAATGCAATTAAAGTGGGCAACATGATTTTAATATTTGCCCAACAACCTTTGCATTTGCGCAAAAACGAAAATGTACTGCATTGTGTAACGGTTACGGTAGATGCTTAAAATGGCGAACAAATCTTCTGAAGGCTTTGTCAGAAGCGAGTGGTTAACATATAGCGAATGCCGTAGATTTCCAATAAATTTTTTAAATAGTTGCTTAAATTACATATTTTTCACTATCCACCATCAGTTCTGAAGATTTCTTGAACAAAACCAAAATGATTTGAAGGATAATCTGTTTTGAAGAACACTTGCGAATTCTGACGAATAAAACGCGTGCACTGTAACCATTTTCAGAAGAACCTTGAATTTTGTTTAGTTTTGACGTGTTACTGTTCATCAGATCAGATTGCGCATCGACTGTAACCGTAGCCTTATGGGAAAGTCTGCTTAGCATATTGTGCGCAACTTTTTCGTTTACGAATTTTACCATGGGCTGAGTAAAAGTGACATTTGAGCTTGCGTCGATATACTCTTGTGTCCCTGTATTCAAATGTGGTGTGTTTGGGCTGGTGTCTGCACTGATTTCTGAAACTGAAACTTTAGCGTCAAACATTGTCAAGAAAATCAAAATCTTTTGATTTTTTTTTTTTTCGGTGTCGCTAAATGTTTTTCGTGTATGATAGAATAGATCAGTCCATTAACTTGTGTAATGGTGTATATATGGGAGACTACATCCAAAGTGCAACCCGTTTACTGTGGAAATGGACCTAAAAAATCACAAGCTATTTCTCTCTTTGTTAACTTTCACAAAACTGCCAATTATAGTCCACAGTTCTTTTATAGTTCACACCGAATTGGTAGAAACTGCCAGTTTTCCTGTTACTAAAATGACTTCCAGCCCTATTCTGCTAAACGTTCGCGTAAACGTTTGCATTCTGCTATCTGCGGGAAGGAAATTATTGTTCCATATTGTGTATAAATTGCGATAAAAATATAATTAAGACAATTTCACGGCTGTTCTAATTTCCATTCGAATTCTATATCCTCACGTTTTCGAATTTTCGCTGTTCTGAATTCCGTATTCAAAAACGTTTTGCGGATTCGGCAAAACGAATGGATCTACAATCCGCCAAATTGACGTTTTAAATTCAGTTAGGTTATTCTTTTATTGGCCGATTACAATTTCGTTTTTGACAGGTCTTGCATGCATAACAGCTGATTTCGAAAATGTTTTGTTGGTCAAGTTGGTAAAACAAAAAAGTAAATCCGACTGAAAATCAGAACAATCGTTTTCAATCCGCACGGATTCAATTTTCGTTTCCGTTTTCAAATCCGACCGAATATCAGAAAAGCCGTATAAGATCCTTTTTTACCATTTCAAAAACAAGCTCTGGGTTAAGATTAGCATTGAAAAGACATAAGTTTTAAATAAATAATTTGAGCAAATTGAATGAAACATCCACGTGAATCGAAAGATTCGATCGAATCGGATAGCAGAATAGGGCTGTAATGAAATCCCCCGATCTGAAAACGGTTCTTTTCTGTGCAGAACAGGTTCATTAAACGCACATAAATACAATTTATACGATTGTCAATTCAGAATTGATAATTGAAACCAAAATAACAAATTTTACTAATGGCCTTTTCGATTGATGTTAGGAATGACAGTTCTTCTTCCAAAAAGTATAGTTAATGCTTCTGGAATCGTAATCATGCCCTCAGACGTATCGAATTGTTCTTCTGGGTTACCAATCAAAAAGGCTATAAACAATATCAATTTGCTCCAATTTATTTGTGTGTCGTTTTTTATTGTTTTAATAGTTTCAATTACTCGAAGTGCCAAAAATAAAACCACTACATTAGGCATAATGTGTGGAATTCAGTGATTTCTCTTTCGATATGATTTAAGATCAGCCATGATGATGATGAGTACCTATCGACCAATTGTTGAGTATAAAACCAAAACTAAACGACTAAAAAGAATAATCTGTAAACAAAATAACCAACAAAACCAAACAATTAATAAATAAAACAAAATACCTTTTTTTTTATTACAAAAATATATATTTCAATCAAATAAATTATCAATATAATTTGTGTACTTCTAAAATACAAAATATTAATGTATATTAATTTTTTATATGTTTGTATATATAATGTATAATGTGTATAACTTCAAAAGTTTATTTCTTTTTAAATCAAAATGACGCAAAAAAAAATCAATAAATTGTATATCACTAAAAAAAAAGTGTGCTGTTTATAATGAGCATTAAAACAAAATATTTATTAAAATAGTTATAAATTATTATCATTTTAATAACTTTATATATGTTTGTATGAAGGTAGTTGAAATAAAATATTTTTTTTTTTTGTTTTTTTTTCTCGAAATGACTCACAACGATACAATAAATGTTAAAAAAATAACTCTTCGAGGGCAAATAAAAATTAAAACCATACAAAAAATATGCAAAATACCAGAATATTAATGTTTGTGTGGCTATATATTTAAAAATGTAAATATATATGTACGTATAATAGTGTGTTGGTGTGTGTATATAAAATTATATTTTATTACATTATAATAAATAAAATAAATGAAACGCTCTGATCACAAGCTATACTGAGCAACAATGCAGATTGATTCTTAGGTGCATAGGCAGACTCTTAATTAAGCGTTTGTTAATTTATGTTTTGTTTCATTTATTTAAAACTTAGGTTTGATGATTTTCTTTTTGTAATTTGTTTTCAACGGCAAAACGAAAAACGTATCGATTTTTATTTTAGTTATTTTTGTATTATTAATTATAATTATAAATTTAATCCTGCAAATACTTATAAAATGTTGCTTTTTATATTTTGGCTTTTTCATTGTTTTTAATTAAAATTCCATTAAATGGTATACAAATAAATATAAAAACTAAATTTTAAAATGAGGAATTCCAAATCATTTTTTTTTTTTTAATTAATTTATTTTTAATTTTTTAGCAATCTTTGCAAAA